>JAIOJX010000005.1:168650500-169250500 GCA_022376925.1 Tragulus kanchil
AAGGCCACGTGACCCTCATGATAAAGTTTGGGAGACATCGACCCAGGGGTTACTCTCAGGTCAGTACCCAGAGCTGACATTTGTTTGCTCTTCTGCGAAGTTTATAATGAAGGCTCAGAAATCAGGGATAATTCACATATGATAAACCCCTGCCCTCTCTCGTTTTCTCCTCTATGTTTTTCTTGCACTAAATATTTATTGGGAATACATTTGGGGCCTGTTTTTGTGAAAGGCACTGGGGACACAGCCAGTAATCCTAGCAGACGTCTGCTCCAGTGGGTCAGAAGGTTGCAGTGAGGAAGCCAAACATGGAACTAGGAAACAAAAAGAAGACAGGCACTTTCAGGTAATGTGTAGCTCTGAAAAACACCAAGTGGATGTTGTGATAGGCAGGAGTGATGAAGGGAGTGGCTAGTTTGGATTAGACCGGTGGTTCCCAGATCAGCAGGTTTAGCCTCAACTGGGAACTTGATAGATATGCTAAGTCTTGGACCCCTCTCCAGGCTCTGGGGCGAGCGAACCAACCTTTGCAAAACCTGTCTCCACCTGGAAGAAATATAGGCCAATCCCCCATCTTTGAGAGAAAAGGGGTTCTCCTTTGTGCTTCAGAGATGGTTCATTTCCTGCTATATACCTGTGATCTCGTGATTTATAACAAGAAACATGTATTTGGTCTTCATTCCAGCCCTGGCACTGAGCTCCTAAAACCTTTGGAATTTCCTAAGTGAGGAGAGCAATAAGGGTGTCTTTGTTATGCTAATGAAGCTACTTTTGGACCGCCCTTAAAAGTGGGGGCTGGTTGCCAGGGGAGCTCAAAGGTTCCTTTGTAGGGAAATTACTGTACTGACTTTTTACATCTTATTTTATATATATTTAAAAGGTATTTATTAGTCTTCATTGGGTCCTAGTTGCAGCACTCGGGTTTCTCTCTAGTTGTGGCGTGGGTATAGTTGCCCTGTGGTATATGGGACTTTTGTTCTCTGATCAGGATTGAACCGACATCCCCTGCGTTGGAAGGTGGATTCTTAACCACTGGACCACCAGGGAATTCCCATGAATTGACTTTCCAAAAAATTATTTTTATTCGTTTATTGAAGTATGTGTTAGTTGCTCAGTTGTGTTTGACTCTGTGATGCCATGGACTGTCACCTGCCAGGCTCCTCTGTCCATGGAATTTTCCTGGTAAGGATACTGGGATGGGTTGCCATTTCCTTCTCCAGAGTTGTTGAAATCTAGTTGATTTATAGTGTTGTATTAGTTTCAGTTGTATAGCAAAGTAATTTTGTGTGTGTGTGTGTGTGTATCTATATCTATATATCTATATATGGGCTTCCTTGGTGGCTCAGTGGTAAAGAACCCCCCTGCCAATGCAGGAGACCCAGGTTCAGTCCCTGGGTGGGGAAAATCTCCTGAAGAAGGAAATAGCAACCCACTCCAGTATTCTCACCTGGAGAATCCCATGGACAGAGGAGCCTGACACACTATAGTCCATGGGATTTCAAAGAGTTAGACTCGACTTAGCAACTAAACAACAATAGTGTGTAGATATGCTAAGTCTTGGACCCCTCTCCAGGCTCTGGGGCGAGCGAACCAACCTTTGCAAAACCTGTCTCCACCTGGAAGAAATATAGGCCAATCCCCCATCTTTGAGAGAAAAGGGGTTCTCCTTTGTGCTTCAGAGATGGTTCATTTCCTGCTATATACCTGTGATCTCGTGATTTATAACAAGAAACATGTATTTGGTCTTCATTCCAGCCCTGGCACTGAGCTCCTAAAACCTTTGGAATTTCCTAAGTGAGGAGAGCAATAAGGGTGTCTTTTGTTATGCTAATGAAGCTACTTTTGGACCGCCCTTAAAAGTGGGGGCTGGTTGCCAGGGGAGCTCAAAGGTTCCTTTGTAGGGAAATTACTGTACTGACTTTTTACATCTTATTTTATATATATTTAAAAGGTATTTATTAGTCTTCATTGGGTCCTAGTTGCAGCACTCGGGTTTCTCTCTAGTTGTGGCGTGGGTATAGTTGCCCTGTGGTATATGGGACTTTTGTTCTCTGATCAGGGATTGAACCGACATCCCCTGCGTTGGAAGGTGGATTCTTAACCACTGGACCACCAGGGAATTCCCATGAATTGACTTTCCAAAAAATTATTTTTATTCGTTTATTGAAGTATGTGTTAGTTGCTCAGTTGTGTTTGACTCTGTGATGCCATGGACTGTCACCTGCCAGGCTCCTCTGTCCATGGAATTTTCCTGGTAAGGATACTGGGATGGGTTGCCATTTCCTTCTCCAGAGTTGTTGAAATCTAGTTGATTTATAGTGTTGTATTAGTTTCAGTTGTATAGCAAAGTAATTTTGTGTGTGTGTGTGTGTGTATCTATATCTATATATCTATATATGGGCTTCCTTGGTGGCTCAGTGGTAAAGAACCCCCCTGCCAATGCAGGAGACCCAGGTTCAGTCCCTGGGTGGGGAAAATCTCCTGAAGAAGGAAATAGCAACCCACTCCAGTATTCTCACCTGGAGAATCCCATGGACAGAGGAGCCTGACACACTATAGTCCATGGGATTTCAAAGAGTTAGACTCGACTTAGCAACTAAACAACAATAGTGTGTATATATGTATTTACATATATATATATACACACACACACGCAGATTTATACATACATACATATATTCTTTTCTAGATTCTTTTCCCTTATTAGACTCAGGGCCTAAACACAGACCTTACCCAGCAACTCTGTATGGATGAATGCAGATGCCCTGAGGGGCTGTATGAAGAAAGTGAGATTCAGCGAGGTTAAGAAACCAGCCCCAGGGTCACCCCAGACCAAACATGGCGTGGTGAGGACTAGAATCCAGTTTGGTTTGATGCCACCCAAAGCCCAGGCCCATAGTGATTAGGCTGCGTTCTCATAGATGCCTAAAAATATTTGTGTCGGGGTCTCCATACCCCAGTCTATTTTAAAGAAGGCCAGTTCTCAGACCCAGAACAAAGAAAAAGCAAAAACAATCTGATCAGTTTTATGAGCAGGGCCGGGGCCAGGGCTTCATTACCGGGCCCCATGTTTCCTCAGCAGTAGATTCTGTTGCTTCCAACGCAGCTTCGCGAAGTCCCAGATCTTCTCGCAGGCGCCTGCCAAGGCAGGATGTGTCAGGCAGGGCGGGGCAGCCCGTCCCGCTTCTGACTCACTGTTTAAACCCGGCAGGAAGTAAACATGGAGAGAGAGGGAGGGAGAGAGGAAAGGGAACGAGCTCCCTGACTTTGGACACCGGCTGGGAAAGAAGGTCATGTGCTGAATTAGGTGTGTGTTTGCTTTCTACTTATCTGGTTTCAAGCCAGAACCTTTAAGAAGCGGAGAAGAGAAGCATTGTTCCATTCTGAGACAGTACTTGGCGAACAAAGAAAATTAGAAAGGAGAGGGGAAAAAACAAATCACCACCTACAAACAGCTGTTCTTAAAATATTAGTGTGCTTCCCTCCAAGTTTTCTGGTTTTTTTCTAGTTCTTGATTGATTGTGACAGCTCTGTATGTATATATGTATGTATATTTATTTATATAAATATTTAAACATGTTAATATAAAGGTAATATGAATTTATATTTAAATAATTAATAAATTAATTTTAGGATAGTTGTCCAGAAAACCTGAGTAGTACAGAGAGTTTCCACAAGCCAGCCCTTCTCTGTACAGTTTCCCCTATTATTAAGACTTTTCATTCGTATGGCACATTTGTTATACTTAATGGACCAATGGCAATGCATTATTAATGAAAATCTATATTTTGCATGAGGGTTTGCTCTTTATATTATACCTTGTCATGTGTCCCCCATTACAGTATTGTACAGGATAGTTTCACCGCCTTAAATATTTCCTGTGTTCTGAGTATTCATCCTCCCTCCCTCTTTCCATTCCTCCCTCCCCTGGCTAACCTTAATCCTTTTACTGTCTCTGTAGTTTCTTTCCTATTACCTTTTTTTTTTCAACTTGTTTAAAATACATATTGTTTAAGTATATACATCTGAGCTTGATGAATGCTTACAGTCTGAGACACCTGTGTAATCACACTCAGATCTAGTTTCATCAGCCCAGAACATTCTCTCACGTCACTTCCTAGGCGATACCTCTGCCCTAGAACAACAGCCATTCGGACGCCTGCCACCATTGACTAGTTTTGCCAGTTCTTGAACTTCATATAAATGGTATTGAACAGTATATATATTTTGGTTATCTGGTTGCTTTCATGCACTGGTACTTACTGATTTTTTAAAATTATTTTTAGGGCTTCCCTGGTGGTCCAGTGGGTAAAGAGTCCACCTTGCAGTGCAAGGGGCACTGGTTTTATCCTTGACCTGGGAAGATCCCATGTGCCGTGGAGTGGCTAGACTGGTGTGTCCAGTTAGGAGCCAGCTCTCTGGAACACATGCGCCCAGAGCCAGTGCTCTGCAATGAGAGAGGCCACTGTAATGGGAGGCCCACACAGACCAAAGAATAAAGATGGATGAAAATAAATAAATAAAAAACCAATAAAAGAGGCCAAAATTAAAAACTATATTTTTATTGTGGTTTAAAAAGTCAAAGTGTACAATTTACCATCTTAACCAATGTAGTGTTTAGTCGTGGGCTTCCCTGGTGGCTCAGATGGTAAAGAATCTGCCTGTAATGCTAGAGACCTGAGCTCGATCTCTGGGTGAGGAAGATCTCCCGGAGGAGGACATGGTAACCCACTCTAGTGTTCTTGCCTAGAGAATTCCCTTGGGACAGAGGAGCCTGGTGGGCTCTAGTCCATAGGGTCAGAAAGAGTTGGACACGATTGAGTGACTAAGCCTAGTGTTTAGTAGTACAGTTCAGTAATGCTAAATATAACCCATGATCATGTAACTAACGTTTCTATAGTTTCCTAAGGTAGAAACAAGTCATTTCTTTGTTTTTTAACATACATGTTTGAGGGTATTAAAAGCCACTCTAAATGCAGCTTTAACTGCATCTGCCACATTTTGATATTTGTGTTTTCATTTTATTAGAATACTTTCTAAATAACCACAGAATTTCTTCTTTGACTCATAGGCTATTTACAAGAGTATTATTTAATTTCCAAACAGTTGGGGATTTTCCAGTTACCTTTCTGTTATTGGTCTCTAATTTAATTTCATTGTAGTCAGATAATATACTTTAAATAATTTGAATCTTTTAAAATTTATTTATTTTATTTTTTAATGTATAAAATAATGTCTGTTTCACTTACACTTGAAAAAAATGTAACTCTACCACTATGGACTAGTGCTTAATAAATATAAATTAGGTCAAGTTGGTTGGTAGTAGTTGTTCTAGTTTTCTGTATCTGTGCTGATTTTCTGTCTGTCTGTTATTGAGAAAAGTGTATGGAATGATTACATTTTAATTATGGATTTGTTCACTTTTCCTTTTTATCAGTTTTTGTGTTATGTACTTTGAAGCTTGGTTATTAGATAGATATGCTTTCAGAAAGCTTACATCCTCTAGATGGACTGAACATCTTTTCATCTGCTTAGTAATGCTTTTTGTTCTAAAATTGACTTTGTCTGATATAATATAGACACCACAGCTTTCTTTTGATTAGTGTTTTCATGGGATATCTTTTCCCCCCTCATTTGCTTCCTGTTAGCGTATTTGTGCTTGTAAAGCAGAGTTTGAAATGCCTTTTTTGTAGGCAGCCTATTGTTGCATCTTGCTTTTTCAATCTGTTCTGTACATTTACATTGGCTTGCTAGAGAAATTCCCTTGAGCTCGATCTCTGGGTGAGGAAGATCTCCCGGAGGAGGACATGGTAACCCACTCTAGTGTTCTTGCCTAGAGAATTCCCTTGGGACAGAGGAGCCTGGTGGGCTCTAGTCCATAGGGTCAGAAAGAGTTGGACACGATTGAGTGACTAAGCCTAGTGTTTAGTAGTACAGTTCAGTAATGCTAAATATAACCCATGATCATGTAACTAACGTTTCTATAGTTTCCTAAGGTAGAAACAAGTCATTTCTTTGTTTTTTAACATACATGTTTGAGGGTATTAAAAGCCACTCTAAATGCAGCTTTAACTGCATCTGCCACATTTTGATATTTGTGTTTTCATTTTATTAGAATACTTTCTAAATAACCACAGAATTTCTTCTTTGACTCATAGGCTATTTACAAGAGTATTATTTAATTTCCAAACAGTTGGGGATTTTCCAGTTACCTTTCTGTTATTGGTCTCTAATTTAATTTCATTGTAGTCAGATAATATACTTTAAATAATTTGAATCTTTTAAAATTTATTTATTTTATTTTTTAATGTATAAAATAATGTCTGTTTCACTTACACTTGAAAAAAATGTAACTCTACCACTATGGACTAGTGCTTAATAAATATAAATTAGGTCAAGTTGGTTGGTAGTAGTTGTTCTAGTTTTCTGTATCTGTGCTGATTTTCTGTCTGTCTGTTATTGAGAAAAGTGTATGGAATGATTACATTTTAATTATGGATTTGTTCACTTTTCCTTTTTATCAGTTTTTGTGTTATGTACTTTGAAGCTTGGTTATTAGATAGATATGCTTTCAGAAAGCTTACATCCTCTAGATGGACTGAACATCTTTTCATCTGCTTAGTAATGCTTTTTGTTCTAAAATTGACTTTGTCTGATATAATATAGACACCACAGCTTTCTTTTGATTAGTGTTTTCATGGGATATCTTTTCCCCCCTCATTTGCTTCCTGTTAGCGTATTTGTGCTTGTAAAGCAGAGTTTGAAATGCCTTTTTTGTAGGCAGCCTATTGTTGCATCTTGCTTTTTCAATCTGTTCTGAATATTTCCACCTTTGCCTGAAGTGTTTGTAACATTTACATTTAGTGTGATTGTTAATATGGCTGGTTTAAATCTGCATCCTGATGTTTCTCTGTCCATCTCTTTTTTTGTTCCCCCTTTCCCTTCTTTTTTGCCTTTAAGAAGATCATTATTTTTATGGTTCTCCTTCACCTCTGTTTTGACTTATTAGATACAATTATTTGCGTTATTTGGTGTGCTTGCTTCAGGATCTTGGGTATATACCTTTAACGTATCAAGTCCCCTTGTCATGTGATTCTATGCCTTTCACATATGTTGGAAGAATCTTGTGACACAATTCTTCCATTTCTCCACTGTTGGCCTTTGTGCTGTTGTTGGCATCCATTGTACTGCTCCATGGTACAAATCCCACAACGCAGGTTGTTTTTGCTTGACATAGTCAATTATCTTTTAGTTTCAATTTATTTTTTTACCTCCTTTATTTTTATCTGTCTTGCAAACATGCCTTGAGTAGATGGTTTCAGTTTCCTGAAAAATGGGCCATAGTTTATGGGAAAGAATGCTGGACTAAGGACCAAGAGATCCAGGTCGGAGGTCTTGGTAACCTCATCCATTTCTTCTTCCTCTTCAGCCTCAGTATTCTGATCTATAAGCTGAAGGGGAATCTAGTCTTTCTCAACCAAATTTCCTAGTCAATTATTTTTAAAAGAGAATTAAATAATGAGGAAAAATGACTTCACATTTACTTGCAGAGGCACCATTTCTGGTGCACTTCTCCAGTATTGTCTAATGTTTAGAAAGGGCTTAACTTTTCTTTTTCTAGTACTTTGAAGCTTGGTTATTAGATAGATATGCTTTCAGAAAGCTTACATCCTCTAGATGGACTGAACATCTTTTCATCTGCTTAGTAATGCTTTTTGTTCTAAAATTGACTTTGTCTGATATAATATAGACACCACAGCTTTCTTTTGATTAGTGTTTTCATGGGATATCTTTTCCCCCCTCATTTGCTTCCTGTTAGCGTATTTGTGCTTGTAAAGCAGAGTTTGAAATGCCTTTTTTGTAGGCAGCCTATTGTTGCATCTTGCTTTTTCAATCTGTTCTGAATATTTCCACCTTTGCCTGAAGTGTTTGTAACATTTACATTTAGTGTGATTGTTAATATGGCTGGTTTAAATCTGCATCCTGATGTTTCTCTGTCCATCTCTTTTTTTGTTCCCCCTTTCCCTTCTTTTTTGCCTTTAAGAAGATCATTATTTTTATGGTTCTCCTTCACCTCTGTTTTGACTTATTAGATACAATTATTTGCGTTATTTGGTGTGCTTGCTTCAGGATCTTGGGTATATACCTTTAACGTATCAAGTCCCCTTGTCATGTGATTCTATGCCTTTCACATATGTTGGAAGAATCTTGTGACACAATTCTTCCATTTCTCCACTGTTGGCCTTTGTGCTGTTGTTGGCATCCATTGTACTGCTCCATGGTACAAATCCCACAACGCAGGTTGTTTTTGCTTGACATAGTCAATTATCTTTTAGTTTCAATTTATTTTTTTACCTCCTTTATTTTTATCTGTCTTGCAAACATGCCTTGAGTAGATGGTTTCAGTTTCCTGAAAAATGGGCCATAGTTTATGGGAAAGAATGCTGGACTAAGGACCAAGAGATCCAGGTCGGAGGTCTTGGTAACCTCATCCATTTCTTCTTCCTCTTCAGCCTCAGTATTCTGATCTATAAGCTGAAGGGGAATCTAGTCTTTCTCAACCAAATTTCCTAGTCAATTATTTTTTAAAAGAGAATTAAATAATGAGGAAAAATGACTTCACATTTACTTGCAGAGGCACCATTTCTGGTGCTTTTTATTCTTTCACATGGATCCTCTAGTATTGGCCATTTCATGTGGTCGTCTAGTATTATTTCCTGTTGGTTGAAGGAACTACCTTGAATATTTCTTGAAATACTGAGCTGCTGTATATGCATTCTTTCTGCTTTTGTATGTCTGAAAAAGTCTTTATTTCATCTGTGTTTTAGAAAGATATTTTCACTAAGTTTTTCTAGGTAGGCAGTTTTTTCTGTTGTTTTATTACTTTAAAGATACTACACCACAGTATTGTAACTTGCATTGTTTCCAACCCAAATCTGCTGTCATGCCTAAGTTTGTTCTTCTGTCTTATTTTTTCCCTCTGGCTGATTTGAAATTTTTTCTTTTTTTTTTTACTTTTTAACTGGTTTTAAGTAATTTAGTTATGATATGCCTTGGTATAAGTTTCTTCATGTTTCTTTGCTTTAAGTTATTAACAATTAGATTCTTGGACATGTAGGCTTACAGTTTGCATCATATCTGGAAAATTTGCAGCCATTATTTCTTCAAGTGTTTTTTTTTTAACCTCCCTGCTGCCTCCTTGGAACTCCAACTACACATACCTTGAACTGCTTGAAGTTGTCCTACAGCTCACTGATGATCTGTTCTTCAACTTTTTAAAATAGCTACCCCTTTACATTTTGGTTATATATATATATATATATATATATATTTATTTATTTATTTATTTATTTATTTATTTATTTATTTAAAGTATTTTTTAGCTATTTATTTATTTGGCTGTGTTGGGTCTTAGTTGCCATAGGTGGAATGCTTATTGTGGCGCGGGGGTTTGGTTTCCCCACAGCATGTGGGATCTTACTTTCCTGACCAGGGATCAAACACGCATCCCTTGCATGGGAAGGCAGACCACTGGACTACCAGAGAAGCCCCTCAACTTTTTTTCTAGGTGTTTTTCTCATTGTGTTTCATTTTAGGGGAGCTTCTATTGCAGGGTATTCAAGTTCACTAGTCTTCTTTGTAATGACTAATTTGATTTTAATCCTTCCCAGTGTGTTTTTCATTTCAGACATTGTATTTTTTATCTCTAAAAGTTTGACTTGGGTCTTTTTTATGTTAATATCTTCCATGTATATACTTAACACATACTTAACACTCAGTCTTTCCTCTAGCCTCCCAAACATATGGAATACAGTTATATTACTTTTTAAATAATCCTTGTGTACTAAGGCCATTCTTTGCACAAATTTTGGGTTGGTTTTGTTAAATTGAGTTTTCTTTTCAGAATGGGTCTATTTTCCTGCTTCTTTACATGCCAGACTCTGTGGACTTTATGCTTTCAAATTCTCGACATTTTTGTATTCCTATAAATATTCTTGAACTCTGCTCTGGGATGCAGTTATTTGAAATAGCTTAATCCTTTTAAAAGGTTTTGCTTTTAAGCTTGTTAGCTGGGACTAAAGCAGTGTTAATTTTCTCCACTACTGAGGGCAAGATCCTTCTTAGAACTCTAATAGACTCTTGGGAGCCCCTTGGTCAGCAAGATGATCAAACCAGTCAGTCCTAAAGGAAATCAACCCTGAATATTCATTGGAAGGACTCGTGCTGAAGGTCCAATACTTAGGCCACTTGATGTGAAGAGCTGATTCACTGGAAAGACCCTCTTGCTGGGAAAGATTGAAGGCATAAAGAGAAGGGGGCAGCAGAGAACGAGGTGCTTAGATAGCATTGTGGGCTCAATGGACATGAATCTGAGCAAACTCCGGAAGAGGAAGATGGTTGAGGACAGGGTAGCTGGAGTGCTGCAGTCCATGGGATCGCAAAGAGTCAGGCACGACTTAGCGACTGAACAATAACATCCACCACCAGCCTGGTTGGTAGAAATGGGGACTCATTCCCAGCCCTGTATTAGCTTTAAGATTTCGTTCTTATAAACTCTGCGGGTGGTCTGTACCTAGTCTCTTGAGGTTCCCACGCACATACAGACTGGTCAGTATTTTGTCTAACTCTGGAGTTCTCTCTTTCGCTCTTTGGGCAGTTTTTACTTCTCGGTACCTTGCCTTGGGAGCTCTAGATGTCTTGGTCACTGCTGATATCCAGCTTCATCCCCTCAAACCAGGGAGACTGACTCAAGTTGGGGTGCCCCACCCCGGACCACTTTCTCCAGGCCCTAAATGGTGGCAATATCAGGGCTTACTCTGTTGCTTTCCATCTAGAGGGACCCTTGCCCTTCATCTCCCATGACTCCTAGAGAAGCCAGTTCCCTATCAGCGCAACCCCCTGTTAATTAACAATTTTTTTGTATGACACTTTCCAGTCCTGGCTCCCTGAAAGCTCTGAAAAAAAAACCACACTGTACCAAATTTCTTTCTTTAAATGGAAATGCAGCCAAAAAAAAAAAAAAAAACACCTGGCATTTATTTTAGGAGAGGGTGGGGAGGCCCTTCTAGAAAAAAAAATAATAATAATAAGAGAAAGGATACCAGGTGCAAGAGTTGTTTCTCTTTTCTCTGCAAGACCAGCTTGTACCACAGACACTTGCTGTCTCTTGTGTCTTTTTACAGCCTCCAATGCTAACCTTGACAGCAATTAATCTTCCGAAATGCGTCACCGCAGCTGTGTTAGAGCTGGGGAAAGGGGCCTAGGATGGTCTTTATGTCTTTGACATTGACCCAGCTTGGCCCCTATGAATGCTGACTCATCACCACCCCCACCCTTGCCATATAGACCAATGGGCAAACAGAAAGATCTCAGCAAAGTGGCTCATGCCTGGGACTTACTCTAACAAGAAGCCCTTAGTCACATTTTTGAGCTCAGTCTTACACAGGTGACATTGGTAATATCTTCTTTTTCAGAGGGTGGCCCAAATTCCCTGAAAGAATTTTCAGTCATCAAGGGAAAATTGTATTATGTTTCCTGTCTCGTACTTTGTTGACTAAAGGAGCAAAATTATTCTAAAATATGTTAGAAGTCTTATCAAGAAGGAATATAACAAAAATATGTTTACTACTATTTCTTGTTCAAAATACCCTTGTGGTATCAAAATAAAATAAAAATATCCCCATCATCTAAGCATATGGGCAAGACTGTCATTTCCTTTCTTCCAAGGATGACTAGTAGAATTTGCAGTTCAACCAGTCTTCATGATCTCAGTTAAATTTATGCCTAGTTCCTTGATTTATGTTTGTTAGAGTTTTAAAATCTTTATTTTGTGATAAGGGAGACTGACTCAAGTTGGGGTGCCCCACCCCGGACCACTTTCTCCAGGCCCTAAATGGTGGCAATATCAGGGCTTACTCTGTTGCTTTCCATCTAGAGGGACCCTTGCCCTTCATCTCCCATGACTCCTAGAGAAGCCAGTTCCCTATCAGCGCAACCCCCTGTTAATTAACAATTTTTTTGTATGACACTTTCCAGTCCTGGCTCCCTGAAAGCTCTGAAAAAAAAACCACACTGTACCAAATTTCTTTCTTTAAATGGAAATGCAGCCAAAAAAAAAAAAAAAAACACCTGGCATTTATTTTAGGAGAGGGTGGGGAGGCCCTTCTAGAAAAAAAAATAATAATAATAAGAGAAAGGATACCAGGTGCAAGAGTTGTTTCTCTTTTCTCTGCAAGACCAGCTTGTACCACAGACACTTGCTGTCTCTTGTGTCTTTTTACAGCCTCCAATGCTAACCTTGACAGCAATTAATCTTCCGAAATGCGTCACCGCAGCTGTGTTAGAGCTGGGAAGGAGCCTAGGATGGTCTTTATGTCTTTGACATTGACCCAGCTTGGCCCCTATGAATGCTGACTCATCACCACCCCCACCCTTGCCATATAGACCAATGGGCAAACAGAAAGATCTCAGCAAAGTGGCTCATGCCTGGGACTTACTCTAACAAGAAGCCCTTAGTCACATTTTTGAGCTCAGTCTTACACAGGTGACATTGGTAATATCTTCTTTTTCAGAGGGTGGCCCAAATTCCCTGAAAGAATTTTCAGTCATCAAGGGAAAATTGTATTATGTTTCCTGTCTCGTACTTTGTTGACTAAAGGAGCAAAATTATTCTAAAATATGTTAGAAGTCTTATCAAGAAGGAATATAACAAAAATATGTTTACTACTATTTCTTGTTCAAAATACCCTTGTGGTATCAAAATAAAATAAAAATATCCCCATCATCTAAGCATATGGGCAAGACTGTCATTTCCTTTCTTCCAAGGATGACTAGTAGAATTTGCAGTTCAACCAGTCTTCATGATCTCAGTTAAATTTTATGCCTAGTTCCTTGATTTATGTTTGTTAGAGTTTTAAAAATCTTTATTTATTGTGAATAAAAATATGTATCTCTAGAAAGGAAAACTGTGGTCACCAAAGAGCACAGTGGAGAACTGGAGTTGGAGGGGGACGTGAATTAGGAATTTGGAATTAATATATATACACTACTATATATAAAATAAATAAACCACAAAGACCAGCATAGAACAGGGAACACTACTCAATATCTTTTAATAACTTATAATGGAAAAGAATCTGAAAAGAAATATATATGTATTAAACAAACAAAAACTACCTGTATACAACCTTAAAGACCTTTGATGACTTATTATGAATAATATTTATGGAAATCTTACCTTCTGATTGCATCTTATTTATTTTATCAATAAATATCTTATTAAATTAAAAACAAGTTAACAAAAAACCCCAGCTATCTCCTGTAATGGGATTATAGTCTTATTTATGGTATTTGACCATTAAGAAGCATCCAGATGATCAGAAATAATTATTATACCAGAAATGCATTTAAATGAATTTCTATTTTCTTGTGATAATATCTTCACGCATTTAAAATACAGTGACAGACAGAAGAAGGAGACAGAGTTCATTCCAGCTACAGGGAAGGCTGGTGGGTCACACTCCAAGCCCAGCACCGAAGTTGGGAACCACACAGTTGGGTCAAGCTCCACATGAGGGTTGCTGAAAAAAATTGATGACGAGACAGGTTTTGAATTTTCTTTGAAATTCAGTTGCCTGTACGCACCTCCACCATGCTGGATAATGGAGTCTCATGAGTGGGTCAACACATTGACCTGAGAGGCATATGAAAGTTCATGTGGCAAAGTGCAGGCTGAATATTCAGAATGCTTTGGTGTTTTGTCCACCCCTGCACATGCGCCTTTCTCCCCAATAACTCTTTAGACCCTACCAATGTTTTCCTCTCATCTGTTGCTTGAATAGCTCAAGCATTATGGTCTTTCTTTTTTCTAACACAGAATAAGCATAGAAAAGAGTTAAAACTGGATTTAAATTACACAGTTGAGTCTGACGGGGCTGCCCAAGTCAGCAGACCCCCTGGCATCCATGTAGGGAGCATTGTTTGGACAAGTTAGGACCATGAATGTGGACTGCACCTAATTTGCTAGGATCATAGAGAAGTTGCTGGCGAGGTGACTCTCTCTGTGAAATACCATGTTCTAGTTGTGAATGCGTGGTGGTTGTCATCTCCCCATTAACTTGAGAGGTCTCTCTCTGTACAGATCCCTCAGAACATAAATTCCTTCTCTGAAGGCTCTGGAATGGTGACCCATCCCATAGTGCAGGACTCAACCTAAGTGAGCAGTTACCAAGGAGGAGGAGGTGCTCAGAGGGACTCAGCTGGAAAAGAATCTGAAAAGAAATATATATGTATTCAAAAAATTAAAAGACCTTTGATGACTTATTATGAATAATATTTATGGAAATCTTACCTTCTGATTGCATCTTATTTATTTTATCAATAAATATCTTATTAAATTAAAAACAAGTTAACAAAAAACCCCAGCTATCTCCTGTAATGGGATTATAGTCTTATTTATGGTATTTGACCATTAAGAAGCATCCAGATGATCAGAAATAATTATTATACCAGAAATGCATTTAAATGAATTTCTATTTTCTTGTGATAATATCTTCACGCATTTAAAATACAGTGACAGACAGAAGAAGGAGACAGAGTTCATTCCAGCTACAGGGAAGGCTGGTGGGTCACACTCCAAGCCCAGCACCGAGTTGGGAACCACACAGTTGGGTCAAGCTCCACATGAGGGTTGCTGAAAAAAATTGATGACGAGACAGGTTTTGAATTTTCTTTGAAATTCAGTTGCCTGTACGCACCTCCACCATGCTGGATAATGGAGTCTCATGAGTGGGTCAACACATTGACCTGAGAGGCATATGAAAGTTCATGTGGCAAAGTGCAGGCTGAATATTCAGAATGCTTTGGTGTTTTGTCCACCCCTGCACATGCGCCTTTCTCCCCAATAACTCTTTAGACCCTACCAATGTTTTCCTCTCATCTGTTGCTTGAATAGCTCAAGCATTATGGTCTTTCTTTTTTCTAACACAGAATAAGCATAGAAAAGAGTTAAAACTGGATTTAAATTACACAGTTGAGTCTGACGGGGCTGCCCAAGTCAGCAGACCCCCTGGCATCCATGTAGGGAGCATTGTTTGGACAAGTTAGGACCATGAATGTGGACTGCACCTAATTTGCTAGGATCATAGAGAAGTTGCTGGCGAGGTGACTCTCTCTGTGAAATACCATGTTCTAGTTGTGAATGCGTGGTGGTTGTCATCTCCCCATTAACTTGAGAGGTCTCTCTCTGTACAGATCCCTCAGAACATAAATTCCTTCTCTGAAGGCTCTGGAATGGTGACCCATCCCATAGTGCAGGACTCAACCTAAGTGAGCAGTTACCAAGGAGGAGGAGGTGCTCAGTCATGTCTGGCTCTTTGTGACTCCAGGGACTGTAGCCCACCAGGCTCCTCTGTCCATGGCAATCTCCAGGCAAGAATACTGGAGTGAGTTGCCATGCCCTCCTCCAAGGGATCTTTCTGACCCAGGGATCAAACCTAGGTCTCTTGCATTGAAGGCAGATTCTTTACTGTTTGAGCTATACCAGGGAAGCACATAGAAATGCCAGTAAAGCTCCTAATTTGGGGGTCAAGGCACGCATGCAGAAGAGGAGCTGCAGTGCCCTCCTCCCCAGCTGTTAGCTTGTCCGAGGACAGATAGTCCCCAGGGCAGTCATCTACCTCACTGGATCTCCCACTGCCCCATGCTTTCCTTTTCCAGATATCGCACCAGAATGTAATGAGTAACAGTGATGATGTTATGTGGGGGGCATCGTCTCATGTTTTGAATTAGAGTAATTTACGAAAGTCACAGATCATTTGTGGACTTCCGTCCTACAATGATCGATAACTTGCAGTGCACCCCTAACGCATCAGGCCCACCTGTGCACACAGGGACACGTGGTTGAGTCGTGCTGCGTTTACCTCATTTCTTTGACAGAGCGTTTAAGCAAAAGTACTTTGCTTTTTCTGTGCCTCAGTTTCCTCATCTGTAAAATGAGAGGTTAGGACTAGAACATCACTAGAATGCTGTGATTGTATGGAAAAAAAAAACAAAAAAACAAAAAAACCCTTCCAATCTTCAAGTCAAACAACCATGATTTGGGAGCATTCTGTATATTTAGAATCCTTGATTTGAGTTCCGTTGTATTTGTCTGCCTATCTGTCCATCCGCCCATCCAGCCAGGCGCTCATCCATTCGTATATTCAGTGTTTGCTCTATGCCAAGCACTGGGGACATCATATAGAAAAGAGGCAAGACCCAGTCTCCATCATACTCCAGTGGGAGACACAGTCATCCTTGTGGATGGCGGCTGTGACTAGTGCCCTCCCTAGGTGGGACTGTTGAAGATCTGATCCCAAAGGCCAGACCAGGAAGGGATCATTGAGAAGTGGATTTTGGGGCTGAGATTTCCAGGGAGAGCAGGCAGGGGAGCTCGGTGTGGGACGCAGCAGGAAAGGCAGGCTGGGGCTCAGCTGATGGCAAACCGAGTCCACCACCAGGAAGTCTTTCCACACAGGTGACAGGCTCAGGCTTCGTGTCTAAGCCGCCACTCGGGCTGCAGCCTGGAGGACAGAGTGCAGGGGCTGGAGTGGGAGGGAGAAGAGGCTGCTGCCTCGGTCCGGGAGGCGAGGCCAGCAAGGACGGGGCAGCCAGAGGCAGCAGGACCCTGGAGTGAGGTGGGGCTTGATCTCGCCTTGCACCAGGAGCTCTGCATGTGACCTGGGTCTGGCTTTGAAATTCTCTGTGGAGATGTCTTCATTTGTGCAGTGGGCGGGCATCCAGCCTGCCTGGCTACTGTGTGGATTAAATGTAATCAGAAGTGAAAAGTGCTTAGCATGGGCTTGGCCTTAGTCAATGTTCTCCATCTTGACGCTTTTGCTTTATGGTTTTGCTGGTTCCCTTGAAACCCCGTAGTGCAGAAACCATGCCTTTCCCCCCCTCTACCAGCCTCCTTCCTCTTTTTCAGCATCCCTAGCTGACTTGAGTGTGTGTCTTCGGAACTACACACTTAAGAACCCATCTGGATGTGATTGTCTCCAGCCAGGGTGGTGGGGAGGGCCTCTTCTGCATCTCCATCATCTGCTCAGGACTGCTGCAGCAAATCAGTCCTCCTCCTAGGTCTCTGCCCCTGCCTCTCCTTTGTGCTCAAAAAAACCCCTTCCAATCTTCAAGTCAAACAACCATGATTTGGGAGCATTCTGTATATTTAGAATCCTTGATTTGAGTTCCGTTGTATTTGTCTGCCTATCTGTCCATCCGCCCATCCAGCCAGGCGCTCATCCATTCGTATATTCAGTGTTTGCTCTATGCCAAGCACTGGGGACATCATATAGAAAAGAGGCAAGACCCAGTCTCCATCATACTCCAGTGGGAGACACAGTCATCCTTGTGGATGGCGGCTGTGACTAGTGCCCTCCCTAGGTGGGACTGTTGAAGATCTGATCCCAAAGGCCAGACCAGGAAGGGATCATTGAGAAGTGGATTTTGGGGCTGAGATTTCCAGGGAGAGCAGGCAGGGGAGCTCGGTGTGGGACGCAGCAGGAAAGGCAGGCTGGGGCTCAGCTGATGGCAAACCGAGTCCACCACCAGGAAGTCTTTCCACACAGGTGACAGGCTCAGGCTTCGTGTCTAAGCCGCCACTCGGGCTGCAGCCTGGAGGACAGAGTGCAGGGGCTGGAGTGGGAGGGAGAAGAGGCTGCTGCCTCGGTCCGGGAGGGCGAGGCCAGCAAGGACGGGGCAGCCAGAGGCAGCAGGACCCTGGAGTGAGGTGGGGCTTGATCTCGCCTTGCACCAGGAGCTCTGCATGTGACCTGGGTCTGGCTTTGAAATTCTCTGTGGAGATGTCTTCATTTGTGCAGTGGGCGGGCATCCAGCCTGCCTGGCTACTGTGTGGATTAAATGTAATCAGAAGTGAAAAGTGCTTAGCATGGGCTTGGCCTTAGTCAATGTTCTCCATCTTGACGCTTTTGCTTTATGGTTTTGCTGGTTCCCTTGAAACCCCGTAGTGCAGAAACCATGCCTTTCCCCCCCTCTACCAGCCTCCTTCCTCTTTTTCAGCATCCCTAGCTGACTTGAGTGTGTGTCTTCGGAACTACACACTTAAGAACCCATCTGGATGTGATTGTCTCCAGCCAGGGTGGTGGGGAGGGCCTCTTCTGCATCTCCATCATCTGCTCAGGACTTCGCTGCAGCAAATCAGTCCTCCTCCTAGGTCTCTGCAGCCCATGCCTCTCCCTTTGTTGGCTAGGGGTGTCAGGCCTGCCCCGGGGGAGGCTGTGGTCCCTGGGCCCTGCCCTCCTCAACTCAAAGGCAGTGCCCTCCTCGGGCTGAAAGCCTTGTCTGAGAACATGCTGCCCAGCCCACAAGAGCTCGCCTTTATATTCTGAGATGAATCTCCATCCTACACATGCTGATTCAATCTGGAAGCACAAAGGGACATTATGCAAGCTTTAATGAATGTAGAGCCCTTACAGACCAGCTTTTAGGGTTTTTCCTGCCCTTGGGCAAATCCATTCCTGGTGAGTGACTTGAACCTGGTTTGAAAATTCGCTTCTGATGGGCGGTCACAGATGACAACGTGCTCAGTTTAGGCGAAAGAAGCCAAGGCTGGGTCCTTACTATTTTGAAAGGAATCCTCTGCTCACACTCTGGAAAATATGTTCCTGGTTGCTCTCACATAAGACCCTCAGGTTTTCAAGGTGCCCAAGTTGAGTGAATTTATCAGCCTTCCCGCAGACGGCCGGGGGAATCCCATGGACAGAGGCACTTGCTCATAGGGTTGCACAAAGTCGGATACGACTGAAGCCACTTCGCCCATCACAGCCCCCCAGACAGCCGTGACCTCAGGCATCCAGAAGGGAAGCCTACCCTCTCCGGAGCTGGTAGCGGCAGTCAGAAGCAGATCAGTGGAGCCGCTTTGTTCGTTTGTGGCCAGCGCGGAGGGAGCTGCGTCCCGCGCTCCTTGAACAGCAGATTTACATAGCAGCGCTTCTTTTCTGAATTACACACCATGCATCTCTTTAGCCCCTCGACGGTCTGACCCTCTCGCTAATGAGTGGGATACACTTAAGCATAAAGTACTTATTAAAAGGAAAATAGCCGGATTCCGGAGTGCAGAGTCGCTGGTTCTGGAATCATCCATTCGATTCCAGAAATCCTGCTCTGCAGAGGCCAGGTCAAGGAAGGTTCCCCGCAGCCCTGGGGCTGTCAGACCTGCCTGTCAGCGTGAGGCCAGAGCTCGGTGGGCACGTCTGTCCCGGTGACCACTGAGGACTGGACGGATTTGTGTGACGTAACCCTCTCTAGCTTTCTCTTCTTTGCTCTGTCAGCCCTACTTTTGGTCTGAAAATGCGAATCTGCTTGAGCGAGTAGCCGACACTCTCTCTCTTGAGTCCATCTGAAATATTTTCGGGATTGTATGTGCAGAAACAGGCATGACTGGTGTGGGGACATCTGTGCGCCCCTCGTGGGACGTCAGGGGAGGGGCCTGGTGAGAGGCTAGAATGGCGCCAGGTAGAGAGCCTCCTGCCCCCTGTCTCAGTTCATTCAGGCTGCTCTAAAAATACCATAGGCTGGAGGTCTTAGATGACAGACATGTTTCTTGTGATTCTGGAGCCTGGAAATCTAACCTTAAGCTGCCAGCAGATTCCAACTTTATAGAACATGATGAAAGCCTTAGAAAAACCATGCATCTGTTAACTTTGCCTTGAACAGTTTCTCTTGATACCAAAGTATATATGATCATGACAAATATATTGAATCACAGGTATGTATATAAAAATCACAAAAATTACACTCATTAAAAGATCTATAGGGGGGCTTCCCTGGTGGTCCAGTGAGTAAGGACACCGCCTCGCAGTACAAGGGGTGCCGGTTCGATCCCTGGCCTGGGAAGATCCCACGTGCCACAGAGCGGCTGGACCAATGTGTCCAATTACCGAGCCGGAGCCCTGGAGCGCATGCGCCCAGAGCCGGTGCTCTGTGACAACAGAGGCCGCCGCAACGGGAGGCCCACACGGGCCGAAGAACAAAGATGGATGAAGAATGGACAAATGAAAGACCAATAGAAGTGGCCCGCCCAACTCCCTCCCTCTCCAACCCACCCCCACCAAAATAAATAAATAAATAAATCTTAAAAAAAAAAATCTATAGGAAAAAAAATTCACTAGAACATTTCACATGGCAAGCATTTTTTTCTGCATTTTCAAAAATTTTGTATTGGCTTTATATTGTTTCTAAATTTTAAAAATACACTTAGTTAAAACTATAAAGAATTGAGAAGCGCAGTCCAAATGCGGCATGTGATAAAGTATTTTACAGTAACGTGAGGCCAGAGCTCGGTGGGCACGTCTGTCCCGGTGACCACTGAGGACTGGACGGATTTGTGACGTAACCCTCTCTAGCTTTCTCTTCTTTGCTCTGTCAGCCCTACTTTTGGTCTGAAAATGCGAATCTGCTTGAGCGAGTAGCCGACACTCTCTCTCTTGAGTCCATCTGAAATATTTTCGGGATTGTATGTGCAGAAACAGGCATGACTGGTGTGGGGACTTCTGTCGCCTCGTGGGACGTCAGGGGAGGGGCCTGGTGAGAGGCTAGAATGGCGCCAGGTAGAGAGCCTCCTGCCCCCTGTCTCAGTTCATTCAGGCTGCTCTAAAAATACCATAGGCTGGAGGTCTTAGATGACAGACATGTTTCTTGTGATTCTGGAGCCTGGAAATCTAACCTTAAGCTGCCAGCAGATTCCAACTTTATAGAACATGATGAAAGCCTTAGAAAAACCATGCATCTGTTAACTTTGCCTTGAACAGTTTCTCTTGATACCAAAGTATATATGATCATGACAAATATATTGAATCACAGGTATGTATATAAAAATCACAAAAATTACACTCATTAAAAGATCTATAGGGGGGCTTCCCTGGTGGTCCAGTGAGTAAGGACACCGCCTCGCAGTACAAGGGGTGCCGGTTCGATCCCTGGCCTGGGAAGATCCCACGTGCCACAGAGCGGCTGGACCAATGTGTCCAATTACCGAGCCGGAGCCCTGGAGCGCATGCGCCCAGAGCCGGTGCTCTGTGACAACAGAGGCCGCCGCAACGGGAGGCCCACACGGGCCGAAGAACAAAGATGGATGAAGAATGGACAAATGAAAGACCAATAGAAGTGGCCCGCCCAACTCCCTCCCTCTCCAACCCACCCCCACCAAAATAAATAAATAAATAAATCTTAAAAAAAAAAATCTATAGGAAAAAAAATTCACTAGAACATTTCACATGGCAAGCATTTTTTTCTGCATTTTCAAAAATTTTGTATTGGCTTTATATTGTTTCTAAATTTTAAAAATACACTTAGTTAAAACTATAAAGAATTGAGAAGCGCAGTCCAAATGCGGCATGTGATAAAGTATTTTACAGTAACTGGATAGTTGATGATCTATAACAAGTCCATGACTCTGAGCCAGGTTTCCCCAAGCTTCCTACATCCTCATGGTTTTTCTTTACACATTTTACATATATATGTGTGTGTATGTGTGTGTGTGTGTGTGTATACATATATATATATATATATAGGCTTCCCTCATGGCTCAGACTATAAAGCCTCTGCCTGCAGTGCGGGAGACCTGGATTCAGTTCCTGGGTCAGGAAGATCCCCTGGAGAAGGGAATGGTTCCTACTCCAGTGTTATTGCCCAGAGAATTCCATGGACAGAGGAACCTGGTGGGCTACAGTCCATGGAATCACAAAGAGTAGGACACAACTGAGCAACTAACACAATACACAGCAAAGTAAGTTCAAATTGAGACAAATATGGGTATGAAGGGACTTCAGCGTCCAGGAATTTTGTATGCAGAACACAATTTTAAAAGTCCACAGCTAAATAGAATTGATTTTTGGATTATGTGTGCCTGTAATAGACATTGAATGTAAAGAGTCAAGTTAACTTTTTGTCGCAAATAACTCTTTATAGAGCACTGCTCTGCCCATGTTTGCCTTTTTCCTGAATGTCTAAGGATTCCCAGAAGTGTTCGAAAGTGTTCGGGAGCTGTCTGTGAACTCCACGGCACTCAGCCAAGTCCTCCACTATGGTTTATACCTTCTACAACGGGTTCTGAGTTTCCCTCACTTTAGACGATTATGAATTAGTTGCCATATTTTCCCTATAAATTACTGACCAGCATGGAAAACCTCAGGCTGAATGTTTGAGATTCTCTGCATGGAGTTTTGGAGAACGTGAGGGCGTGGCTCGTGGTTGTGGGTGCGGTGGGACGCGGTGGGGGTCTCTTCCTGGGGAGGACGAGCCGTACGAGGATGGTGGTCATGGCCTTCGGAGGGAGAGGCTGGGCTGATGCTGCCGGCGCTGTGCTCTGTCCTTGGCATCCGTGAAAACTGATACAACATTCGATGTTTTCATTGTTGGCAGTGTCTGGCACGGAGGTTCCTGCTCTGCTTCTTCGGGCGCTGCCAGCCCAGACCCCTGCCTTGTGTCCCCAGGGGTGACGGAGCCACAGAAGCACCCACAGGCAGCCAGCAGCCCAGAAGACGCTCCACGACCCAGCCCGCTGGAGCCCCGGGAGCAGGAGAGTTCCCCAGCCTCCGTGCCCTCTGTCGAGGGGTCCCTGGGGGGTTGCTTGGTGAACCCAGAAGTGGAACCTGAAGATCGGCCCCTGGTTCAACACCCTCAGAGGGAACCTTCTCCAAACGGCCCACGAGATGCCCAGGCAGCCTTTGCCCCTGAGGGGGACGGCTCAACTCAGCAGAGGGTGGTCTCGCTCGTTGCCAGAGCTGGACGAGAGAGAGGCCCAAAGGAAGAAGAGGGGCAGGCACTGTCTCCCTTCAGCGCCGCTGACCAGGGGTCAGGAACCCCACCGGCTGCTCCTCCAGAGCTGACGAAGGTGCAGCCGAGTGGAGAGGAGGCCCGGCCTGGCGGTTTCGAGGCCCAAGGACAAGAGGCTGCAGGCGGCTTTCCCCGGCCAGCGTCCGGGCAGGGAGCCCCCAAGGTGTCTGCGGCCGCCCAGCCAGACCAAGAGCGCTCAGCCAGCCTGGGGGAGCCTCCCTTAACACCCGAGCCCTGGAGGCCACGAGAGTCAGCCCCCAAACACCAAGTGGCGGGGCCGCCTCAGGATGCCACCCGCGAGGCGAGAGTCCTCGGGGCCTGCCCTCCCACTGGGACCCGTTCCCAGGCTGCCCAAGAGGTCGAAGAGAAGGTCGCTTCCTGGGAAAGCTGCCAGCAGCAGATGGGAGCGCGTCCAGCCACGGGGCTGCCCTGGGATTCACCGGGTCCTGCCCTGGCTCTGGGGGCCAAGGGCGCTTGGGAGGAGACTCTGGGTGCCCGTGACGCTCAGGGTCAGTCGCAGACTGAGAGCCGCGATGCTGAGCCCGCTCAAGCCGTCCGTGTGGCCGCAGGCGACCCACCAGAGGGGATTCCGCTTGTGAACACTGAGCCTGCCCCCTCCACAGCAGCCGAGGACGTGGGTTCAGCTCTGAGCCCCCGCTCACAGCCCGCTGCCCTGGCCTCCACGGCTGCAGAGCAGCCCGGGGAGATGGTTTCCAGCGCTGAGATGCCTGTTCTCACGGATCCGGCGACCGAGTCAGCAGAAGCAGGGTTCTCAGGACCCGAGGAGCACGCATCAGACCTCCCAGGAGAGGAAGAGGGTCGCGACGGAGGGGCCAGAGAGATTCCTCTTCCTTCACCCCCGGAGGAGAGGGCAGAGCTGGGGAATCGGGAGCAAAGCCACCCCTGGTCGACCTGGGGGTTGCTTGGTGAACCCAGAAGTGGAACCTGAAGATCGGCCCCTGGTTCAACACCCTCAGAGGGAACCTTCTCCAAACGGCCCACGAGATGCCCAGGCAGCCTTTGCCCCTGAGGGGGACGGCTCAACTCAGCAGAGGGTGGTCTCGCTCGTTGCCAGAGCTGGACGAGAGAGAGGCCCAAAGGAAGAAGAGGGGCAGGCACTGTCTCCCTTCAGCGCCGCTGACCAGGGGTCAGGAACCCCACCGGCTGCTCCTCCAGAGCTGACGAAGGTGCAGCCGAGTGGAGAGGAGGCCCGGCCTGGCGGTTTCGAGGCCCAAGGACAAGAGGCTGCAGGCGGCTTTCCCCGGCCAGCGTCCGGGCAGGGAGCCCCCAAGGTGTCTGCGGCCGCCCAGCCAGACCAAGAGCGCTCAGCCAGCCTGGGGGAGCCTCCCTTAACACCCGAGCCCTGGAGGCCACGAGAGTCAGCCCCCAAACACCAAGTGGCGGGGCCGCCTCAGGATGCCACCCGCGAGGCGAGAGTCCTCGGGGCCTGCCCTCCCACTGGGACCCGTTCCCAGGCTGCCCAAGAGGTCGAAGAGAAGGTCGCTTCCTGGGAAAGCTGCCAGCAGCAGATGGGAGCGCGTCCAGCCACGGGGCTGCCCTGGGATTCACCGGGTCCTGCCCTGGCTCTGGGGGCCAAGGGCGCTTGGGAGGAGACTCTGGGTGCCCGTGACGCTCAGGGTCAGTCGCAGACTGAGAGCCGCGATGCTGAGCCCGCTCAAGCCGTCCGTGTGGCCGCAGGCGACCCACCAGAGGGGATTCCGCTTGTGAACACTGAGCCTGCCCCCTCCACAGCAGCCGAGGACGTGGGTTCAGCTCTGAGCCCCCGCTCACAGCCCGCTGCCCTGGCCTCCACGGCTGCAGAGCAGCCCGGGGAGATGGTTTCCAGCGCTGAGATGCCTGTTCTCACGGATCCGGCGACCGAGTCAGCAGAAGCAGGGTTCTCAGGACCCGAGGAGCACGCATCAGACCTCCCAGGAGAGGAAGAGGGTCGCGACGGAGGGGCCAGAGAGATTCCTCTTCCTTCACCCCCGGAGGAGAGGGCAGAGCTGGGGAATCGGGAGCAAAGCCATGAAGCCCCACGAAAGGTTCTGGATCCTCCGCCTCCCAGTGCATCCGGTGAGCGAGGGTCCCTGGGGCCAAAGGACGAAGCGGAGGCCCCTGAAGGCCCAGCTGCAGCTAAGGAGGAAAGCAGACACCCTGGGGCCGGCCCTGGAGGACAGAGAGCAGCCCCGGAGCCCCTTGATGGTGCGGATCCTGGGAACCTACAGGGAGCGCAAGCGGAGGCCTGCGGCTGTCAGCCTGACCCAGCGGTGGACAGGGATGCGGTTTCACAGCTGACGGGCAGTGTGGAGAGCCAAGGCCTTCCCAGCGTGGCTCCAGCACAGCCACTCAGGGCGGAGGCCCCCGGGCAGGTGGACAGGCCCAGCTCTCCCTCAGAAGATGCAGCTTGGAGCGTGGCGGCCCACGGGGTGATGGGAGAAGCTCAGGTGGTCCATGTGTCGGACTCCCTGCACCAGCTTCCCGCGCAGCACCCCGGCCTGCTCCCTGGGCCCGATGAAGCCAGCGAGCGGGTTCTTCCCGAGGGAGCCATCTGGGCAGGGCTGGGACTGCAGACCAAACGTCCCGACACTCTTCAGGATGTGGGGGGATTGGGAAGAATGGACTCCCTTCCTGCTTTAGAATCTGAGAAATCGGATTTCCTGTCGACGCCTGCGGCAGAGGTTGTCTCCAAAGCCCAGGGGGCAGATGGCACATCTGAAATAGAGACAGGGAGCCACCCATCCGCACAGAGGCCTAGCCGTGGGGAAGGGGAGGGCTCGCTGACCTCCCCCGACCCCCGCGGGCTGGAGTGGGGCGCAGCCGCACAGGAAGTCCGTGCCGCTGAGCCACCGCCCCCAGAGGGGGAGAACTTGGCCGTGGACTGTGGGCTCACGACGCTCAGCCTGGAGCAGAATCAGCAGGGAAGCCTGTCCTGCCCGGGAAACAGTGGCATATGTGGGACGGCACCCGAGAAGCCCTCCCTGTGTTCTGAGAACCATCTCCAGCGGTCCCAGGCGGACCCAGAAGCGTCTATCTTTGGTATGCTCAGGGAGAAGTCCCAAGAGTGTGAAAGCAAGGAAGAGACGTATTCAAGTGACACGGATCCTAAGAATTTGGGAGCAGATTCTCCCCAGCTCCACGTACCCGTGGAACCTCGGGAAGACGCGAACTTGCCTGCTCCTGGAGGAAAGGAACAGGCTGCTGAATCAGAACTTCAAAGGGAGTTCCCCAAAGGCAATCTGTCCCTTGCTCCAAGTTCAGCTCCCGGGGACCCCGTGCTGGAGGATCCCGCGACAGAGCGGCTGGAGCTGTCAGCGCTCGGGAGACCGGAGCTGTCTACGCCCGGGGAGAATGGGCGAGAGGGAGAATGCAGTGGCCGTCAGCCGTCTATGAGCTCATCTCCTGCGGTCGACACCTTCCAAGACTCTTCTCTTGCAGGTAGCTTGAGCAGAAAGGAGCATTGCCGTGCTGAGCAGGGGCCCAACAAGTCCCAGCAGGAGCTGGTCGACGGGCTGAAAGTCAGCATCCAGCATGAAGAAGCATGTCTGGAGGATGCAGACATCTCAGGAGCAGCTGACGCTTGGCCCCCACTCCAGGACTTGGGTAAGAGAGAGAAGGCAAGTGGGAACACTGGAGCGGCCCCGCCTTGCCAGCCTGAGCCCGTCGCTCTCCTGGAGGCAGCTCACTGGCTGCCAGCTTCTGCACCTGCCGGCCCCAGGGGCACACCCTCCCAGGGTGCCCCAGCGAGAGAGGCAGGTGATGAAACCCAGGAGGACAGGCAGCAGGCAGTGTTGGCCCCACAAAAAGAAATGGAGCACCCCACTGCCTTGGAGGCAGAGATCCACAAACTCCCTGGCATGTTCCCATCCGCCGAGGATCAAGGTGTGGATGGCGTGACTGCTGAGACCTGCGGGAAGAGTGATGGAGGAGACCTGGGGATGCCGTGGGCTCCGGGGGAGCCGGAAGAAGCTGCTCAGAGTTGCGGCTCCATCCAGGCAGAGCAGCGCCCCTCCTGTGGGGAGGAAGTCTCTCCCTCTGCCCTGGGGGAGCCCCATCGAGCTGAGCAGCCGGCAGCCAGGGGCCAGGATGCCTGGCCACCGGCCACGGCGCAGGGTGGGAGTCCCAGGAACGTGGTGGCCATTTCTGCAGCCCAGGTCGTCCCCGACCCAAAGAGGCTCCTGCGGTCTGGACCATCAGAAATGTCTGCGCCGGATACGCCTTACCTTCACATCGAGGGTGCTTCCAGGAAAGGGGTGGAAGACCGTGGTATGAAAGCTGTTTCACCTCCAGGCCCTGGAGCTGCGGGTGAAAGCCCTTGTCCCACCCGGGAGCCCCTGTTTGTCCTGGAAAATGCTTCCTCCACGGAGGAGTCTGCTGAGTCCCCTGCCGCCTCTTCACAACTAGGAGCTGCAGGTAAGGGAGCCTCTGCAGTGCCAGCCGTCCGTGGAAACCCCAGAGCTGGGACCTCTGAGGGACCTGTGGAGCCCGTGCCCTACCTGGACAGGACGCCCCTTCTGGCCAAGGGTAAGCAGACCACAGGGGAGGAGAAAACGTCCGGGGCCCTCGGTGCAAGTGCCAAGCCTGGTGAAATTCCATCACGTCCTGTCCGTGAGGAGAGCCTGGCAGGTGAGGCAGCCAGAGAGACCGAGAGCAGCCGGGAGAGGACGCTCGACCCTCCCACGGATCCCAGGCAGGGAGCAGCAGCTGGTGTAGACGCCAGCCCCAGGCACACCGGGCTGCTGGCTGGGCTCCCTGACTTTAGGGAGCACATCACCAAGATCTTTGAGACGTCTGTGCTTGGAGCCCTGTCTGCCGATCGGTCCCAGAGCACACGGGGAGAAAAGGCAGGAGCTGGGAAGAGTGGGATGAGCCTCACCGTGCCAAGCCCAGAGAGACTTCCAGACGGGCCTCCAGGGGTGGCCGTCGCCCCTCTCCCCACCCTTCCTGCTGGACTCTGGGTGGACTCAAAGGAGAAGAAGCAGGGTCTGAGTGTAGAGGCCGAGACGTCTCGTCTGGTTCTCCAGGATGCAGCCCCAGGAAAGCTGCCCGGGCCGGCCTGGCCGGCTGCAGAGCAGAACCTGCCGGGCGCCAGTGTGGGAAAGGAAACGAGCAGGGCCCCACAGACGCTGGCAGAGAGCAAGAAGCCGGAGGAGCCGGAGGGAGCCGGGGAAGGCCGGCCAGGACTCCGAGGCCAGGCCCGTTCACAGCAGGAGAGCGGCCCGCAGGAATCAGCTTCGGGTCTGTGTTCACAGGCAGTGGCTTCTTCAGGGACGCCCATGCCTGACTTGCAGGTGGCTCCCCAGAGTCGTGGGGAAGGAGACTCAGTTCAAGATGACCGGAGTCTTTCTTCCAGAAAACAGCACCAGGAAACACCCAGCCAAGACAGTCCACCCAGAGAAGATGGGGCCTGGGGCTTTTCTCACCCGGGGGCTCTGGTGCCAGGGTCCAGCTCTGCCCAGGCAGCATCTCCTCCTCATGGGGATGTCCCGACTGTGCCCGAGGCTGCCGCCGAGCCTTGCACCCCAGACACGCTTGGGGGTGAGAGGAGGCATGCAGGTGCAGCTGGGATCCCAGAAACACAAGATGCCCTAGGCGCCCAGGATGCCCGGGAGCCCCCGGCTGGGGACGTGGCAGACACTCCCCCAGCGCCCAGCCTGGGAGTAGGAGCTGCAAGGGAAGCGGAGGGTGACGTCACTGTGAGCACAGCTGAGGCCGGGGCGCGCGTGTCTGAGGACCTGCCTGGGACAGGCACGACGAGAACGCTCTCTGGTGGGGCCAGTGCCTCGGCTGTGCCCGGGAGCCGCGAGGACCCAGGCTGTTCCCCTGAAGGGGCTCTGAGGGTGGAGGCTGCAGCCGCCCCAGGCGGGGACCGCCCGGCCGGGCAGCCGCAGGCCGAGGAGCAGCCCGGGCCTGAGCGTCCCGCTCCTGCTGGGGAGGAGAAGGTGCACGACGCCCCACCCCCAGAAGCTGACGAAACTCGGGACCCCAAGCTGCCAAACCTGGATCCAGAAGCGCTCCGAGCTGAGAGGTACTTTGAATAAATTCACACGCTAATATGGGGCTGGCCTCAAAAGTGATTCCCATCCAGTTTTTAAAAGCTAAAGAGATGGGTGGCTTTGTAGAAACTAGATTTTCCATATCTGACTGTTGAAATTTACCTACTTACAATCTCTGAATGTACTGAGAGGCTGAAAAACTGTGAGAAATGGTTTGGAGGGGTGGGAGCTGTCTATTCAACACATCTTCATTTTTCCCTTGTGTTCTTTAATTCTTATAACTGAAACTGTTTGGAAGCATGACGTGCTTACGGGCTGGCAGTGGACTATGGGGTCCTAGGTTATGGTCAATCAGACTGGTTTTCTGGGGCCCAGACACACTTGCCTCTGAATCTGGATTTACTTATGCATAGAGGCCTAAATGATCCAAAAGCCTCTCAAAGCCTTTCACTGCCTGAAGCTAATTTTTTTTTGGAAATTTTGGCGAAGTAACCACTTCAAGCTTAAATTGGGAAATGGGCGTTTCAATAGGACATGCAAAGAAATGCCCTTTCTAATATGTATTGCTTTCTTTACTTTATCCCAGAAAGAGCCCTGGGCCTGGCCCATCCATGTTACCTTTGGTTTCTGAGAAGGCTGCTCCAGACATCACAGATGACGTCATTTCAGATGATCCCCGAAGTGCGAGAGGAGCAGAAAGGTCAGTGAAAAGGCATCAGCCTTTGGAGAACCATGTCTTCCTTTGGCAGAGGCACGCTGGATACTTTGCAAAGGACGGTACTGCTAGTGTGCATGTTTTAATCTAAGAAAGAAGCTCCTAGCCACTCCCACTCTGTACGTGTCAAGCAGGGCCTGAGAGCACTGTGAGCGCCACTGCTTGGAAAAGGAGTTGTTTTCAAATCTGCGCGTATCCTTGTTTTTCTTAACAGCTTTATTGAGGTGCAATTCACATACCATCTCACTTGACCATCCAAGGTGTCCAATTCAGCAGCTTTTAATATATTCAGAGTTGTGCAGTCCTCACTATAGTCAGTTTTAGAACATTGTCATCCTGTGAAAAGAAACCCTGCACCCTTTAGAGAGCACGCCCCGTGTCGCCAACGCCCCGAGCCTGGCACCTCCTCATCTCGTTCCTTACCTTTTGAGGCAGAAGGGTTCAACTCTGAGTGACTCTCAAGCAGGAATATCTCATCGCCAACAGCAGTCATACCCCCCAGAGACCTCAAGATGTGAGGAGGACAAATGACAGAGGCTGCTGGGAATCCCAGACCTTCACACGTGGTGGTGTGCTGTTCTTTGCTGAGTGAGATGCCGTCCAGGGCTGTGTGCCAGCTGCTGCTGGGCAATGACGTCCTTTGGGGGAAAGGGAGAGGCTGTGGGCATAGACACATTCTGAACGAGCTTTGCAGCATCCTTAGGTCTTTGGCTACTCCAGAGCTCTGTGTGTGTATGTGTGTGTGTATACACACACACTCAGGCACAAGCTCATGTGAGCAGGGTGAGGTTGAACTTTAAATTAGTACCTGTGGCTGGCCAGAGTATGCTACCAAACAGCTGCAGGCGTTTTGTAAATGATTCGACGCATGGTTTGCACACACTGAAAGAATGCGTGGCCACCTGTTTTTCGAGTCTGAGCCCTGCCACCCAGCTGCCTTTCCTTCCCTGTGAGTCCAGTTCTCCTACCTCTGGGCCAATAGAGTTGCCCGTCCTGTTGCCGAGACAGAGGCAGGTTTCCTCGGCTTTGGACACTTGTCTCTGCCGCTGACTTCGCACAAAATTCCCCGCAGCCCTTGTTCATATGTATTTTTGAGTAAAAGCGTAGGGAAAAAATTTCTAACTCAGAAAATCCTTCCCTCTTCTCCCCTCCCCACAAATGTTCTATTAGCTCCTTCGTCAGTCCCCAGATGTTTTGTCAACCTTCCTAGGGAACAAGAAGATCTTAGGCCCAGGCATGTAGTACTTCGATAAGTATTTCATGGCTCGTTGTTTTAATCATTTTAAATTACAAAATTAACATCTCAGTATCCTTTTTCACCTTTATTGAGGTGCAATTAAAAGACCATCCAAGGTGTCCAATTCAGCAGCTTTTAATATATTCAGAGTTGTGCAGTCCTCACTATAGTCAGTTTTAGAACATTGTCATCCTGTGAAAAGAAACCCTGCACCCTTTAGAGAGCACGCCGTGTCGCCAACGCCCGAGCCTGGCACCTCCTCATCTCGTTCCTTACCTTTTGAGGCAGAAGGGTTCAACTCTGAGTGACTCTCAAGCAGGAATATCTCATCGCCAACAGCAGTCATACCCCCCAGAGACCTCAAGATGTGAGGAGGACAAATGACAGAGGCTGCTGGGAATCCCAGACCTTCACACGTGGTGGTGTGCTGTTCTTTGCTGAGTGAGATGCCGTCCAGGGCTGTGTGCCAGCTGCTGCTGGGCAATGACGCCCTTTTGGGGGGAAAGGGAGAGGCTGTGGGCATAGACACATTCTGAACGAGCTTTGCAGCATCCTTAGGTCTTTGGCTACTCCAGAGCTCTGTGTGTGTATGTGTGTGTGTATACACACACACTCAGGCACAAGCTCATGTGAGCAGGGTGAGGTTGAACTTTAAATTAGTACCTGTGGCTGGCCAGAGTATGCTACCAAACAGCTGCAGGCGTTTTGTAAATGATTCGACGCATGGTTTGCACACACTGAAAGAATGCGTGGCCACCTGTTTTTCGAGTCTGAGCCCTGCCACCCAGCTGCCTTTCCTTCCCTGTGAGTCCAGTTCTCCTACCTCTGGGCCAATAGAGTTGCCCGTCCTGTTGCCGAGACAGAGGCAGGTTTCCTCGGCTTTGGACACTTGTCTCTGCCGCTGACTTCGCACAAAATTCCCCGCAGCCCTTGTTCATATGTATTTTTGAGTAAAAGCGTAGGGAAAAAATTTCTAACTCAGAAAATCCTTCCCTCTTCTCCCCTCCCCACAAATGTTCTATTAGCTCCTTCGTCAGTCCCCAGATGTTTTGTCAACCTTCCTAGGGAACAAGAAGATCTTAGGCCCAGGCATGTAGTACTTCGATAAGTATTTCATGGCTCGTTGTTTTAATCATTTTAAATTACAAAATTATAATTTCTAAATCAACACTAGAAAACGTGTAAGGTATATAAAAGTATAAAGAAAAAGAGAAAAATCCGCAACTGCACCACCTAATGATCACTGGTATTTACTATGCTAGTGTGTGTGTGCACAAACACATTATGTTAGTGTAGCTTCATCTACTGTTTTTTTTCTGTTTAAATTCTCAGAACTTTTTTTTTTTTTTGCTGCTATAAGAACTTGTTTCAAACATAAATATCAGTGACTGAAGTTGTATGACTTATCATCACTTACAGAGCAGTCGATACTGACATTCTTGTCATGGGCGTTCTGTGCACTTGGCTCTGGGTGAGGATTTGCCGGGCGATAGATAGACTTTCAGATTCTCGAGTTGTGTTGTTCACTTTGGCAGACACTGGTCATGTGTGCATGGAGATGGTCTGTGAAGGTAAAACTCATCCCAGATGTGGAAGATTTAGTGTGAAGAAAAGAACACAGGGAATTCCTTGGTGGCCAGTGGGTAGGATTCTGCGTTCTGAAGTACGATCCCACAAGCTGCATAGTGTGACAAAAAAGAGAGCATCATTAATAACTTTTATATTGTTGTATGATAAAAGATACTATTTTTGGACGTACTGGGTTAGAATATGTTATTGAAATGAATTACACATTTTTTCTTATTTTGAATGTGGCTACCAACATTTATAAATTACCTAACTGGCTTTTGCATTCGTGACTTGCACGTGTGGCCCTTGTGGGCATGTGTGCTCAGTCATGTCTGATTTTTGAGGACCCCATGGACTGTAGCCCGCCAGGCTCCCCTGTCCATGGGATTTCCCAGGCAAGAATGCTGGAGTGGGTTGTCATTTCCTCTTCCAGGGGAATCTTCCCAACCCATGGTCTACTTCTGTTCGGATCACTTGCTCTGCCCTGGTCCTTGAAGGAGAGATGAGGGTGGAAGAGGACTGACTTTTCCTCCTCTTTGGGTTCTTAGGGGAAAGGCCTGCTACTCTCCCATTGGCTGAGAATTTTCAGAAGGAATCCTGAATGGACCCTCCCCTCCAGCTTGCCAGGTGGGATGACCTCTGGCTCCGCTCCCTCAAGGGCAGTTATAGGGACAGCCACATCTGAGCAATTGGACCACAACAGATTCCACTTTGTACTTAGCAGACAATCAAAGGTCTCTGGAAGGTACAGACTAGCTCTGTCCAAAAGAAACAGGACACAAGTCACAAATATAATCTTAAATTTTCTAGTCATCCTTTCTTGTGGAAGTGTATGGCACTCAGCCGGGTCTGACTCTTTGCGACCCGTGGGTGAGCCATGGAATTCTCCAGGCAAAAATACTGGACTGGGTAGTTTCTCCTTTCTCCAGGGCATTTTCCTGACCCAGGAATCAAACCAGGGTTTCCTGCATTGCAGGCAGATTCTTTACCAGCTGAGCTACAATTTAAAACTAAAGAGATAAAATTAATAATACATTTTATGTAACACAATATATGGGTTTCGCTGGTGGCTCAGTAAAGGGCTTGCCTGCCAGTGCAGGAGATGTGAGTTTGATTCCTGGGCTGGAAAGATACCCTGGAGAAGGAAATGGCAACCCACTCCATATTCTTACTTGGGAAATCCCGGAGACAGAGTCCTGGCGGGCTACAGTCCATGGGGTTGCACAAGAGTCGAACATGACTTAGTGACTAAACAACAACAAAACCCAGTATATGACAAGATATTGGCATTTCAACATTCAGTCAATATATATTATTATATTTTACGTTCTCATTTTCATGGGAAGTCTTTGCACACTGGGGTGTATTTTGTACCCACGGCACATCTCTGGACTGGTCACACACCAAGCCCTCAAGAGTTCCATATGGTGAGCAGCTGCTGCCTGGGACACCCCAACTCATTCCAGAGCTCTCAGAGTCATCGAATGATGCAGAAGGCTAACCCTTCCCAGAGGCAGCCCAGGCCCTCATCTCTCAGCCCTTCTTTAACACCAGTGCTGGGAACTCGTCTTTCCTTTGGGGAAGGCTCAGTAGCTCTGCTGGGCCTTTCACCCTGAGGGAGCGATGCTGTGGACCTGAGCGAGCCTCAGAGAAAGTCTGGCCAAGGTCGAGACTGTGCGTCCTGGGGACAGCAGGTGTAGCACCCAGCAGTCTGGGGGAAGTTGGACGGCCATTCTGTGGCAGACGCTGCCAGAAGCTGGGGTGGTGGTGGAGTTTGGGTTCACACCCAGCTGTGTCCCTTACTGGTTCCACACCTAATCTCAGTTTACCCATCTGTTGAATGGGGAGGCCACAGCTGTAATTGCCTCCGAGTTGCTGTGAGGGCTGAGATGACCGATCAGATGCAATTCTGGTGCGTTTCTGCTCTAGCAGGCAGTAGGCTTCCTCTTGCAGTTCTGTGAAATGGGCTTCTCTCCGGCAGTGAACTGAGTGGCCACTGTTCATCTTCCTGGGGTTGAGGTTCCAGGCTGGCCGTCTTTCTCCCAGGGCATTTTCCTGACCCAGGAATCAAAGGGTTTTCTGCATTGCAGGCAGATTCTTTACCAGCTGAGCTACAATTTAAAACTAAAGAGATAAAATTAATAATACATTTTATGTAACACAATATATGGGTTTCGCTGGTGGCTCAGTAAAGGGCTTGCCTGCCAGTGCAGGAGATGTGAGTTTGATTCCTGGGCTGGAAAGATACCCTGGAGAAGGAAATGGCAACCCACTCCATATTCTTACTTGGGAAATCCCGGAGACAGAGTCCTGGCGGGCTACAGTCCATGGGGTTGCACAAGAGTCGAACATGACTTAGTGACTAAACAACAACAAAACCCAGTATATGACAAGATATTGGCATTTCAACATTCAGTCAATATATATTATTATATTTTACGTTCTCATTTTCATGGGAAGTCTTTGCACACTGGGGTGTATTTTGTACCCACGGCACATCTCTGGACTGGTCACACACCAAGCCCTCAAGAGTTCCATATGGTGAGCAGCTGCTGCCTGGGACACCCCAACTCATTCCAGAGCTCTCAGAGTCATCGAATGATGCAGAAGGCTAACCCTTCCCAGAGGCAGCCCAGGCCCTCATCTCTCAGCCCTTCTTTAACACCAGTGCTGGGAACTCGTCTTTCCTTTGGGGAAGGCTCAGTAGCTCTGCTGGGCCTTTCACCCTGAGGGAGCGATGCTGTGGACCTGAGCGAGCCTCAGAGAAAGTCTGGCCAAGGTCGAGACTGTGCGTCCTGGGGACAGCAGGTGTAGCACCCAGCAGTCTGGGGGAAGTTGGACGGCCATTCTGTGGCAGACGCTGCCAGAAGCTGGGGTGGTGGTGGAGTTTGGGTTCACACCCAGCTGTGTCCCTTACTGGTTCCACACCTAATCTCAGTTTACCCATCTGTTGAATGGGGAGGCCACAGCTGTAATTGCCTCCGAGTTGCTGTGAGGGCTGAGATGACCGATCAGATGCAATTCTGGTGCGTTTCTGCTCTAGCAGGCAGTAGGCTTCCTCTTGCAGTTCTGTGAAATGGGCTTCTCTCCGGCAGTGAACTGAGTGGCCACTGTTCATCTTCCTGGGGTTGAGGTTCCAGGCTGGCCGTCTTTCTTTCCCAGGACTGGTGTTTTTGTCTGTTAAAATGTCTTCCTGGCAGAAGAGAGGAAATTCTTTCTTACCCCCAACTGTGGAGCCCACAACGAACTGCTTCAAGTTTAAAAATTTTGAGATCGTGTTCTATTGTAAAACTTTATGCGTTCCTTTTATGGTGTCCCGTATTGTATTGTATTTCAACATAAAAATAATGCTTTGAGTTGCCACGAGAAGAGCAAAGCAAGTCAAAACCAAACTTTCTACTCTTTTGGTTATTGGGTGACACGGTTCTGAAGAGTCCACTGAAATTTGGAGATTCTGCTGAGTTGGCTAGAACTGATCGCACTGATCAGACTCAGTGCCTACAGAACGTCTCTTTTCTGTCTTGGCCATTTGATAACCCAGTCTCATTGCCACGTGGATGTAGGGAGCACAGATATTTTGCTGCTTTGTTTCCCTTCTTTTGAAGTCAAATAGGCCCTTGCTGGTGGATGGGCTGTGGGGATCCTGTGGCTTGCTCACCTCCACCCAAGGGGAACGTGTACACCCAACTCCAAGAAACAGGAATTGACAGATGGCTTGGTTGTGAATTTCTATATCTGCTGTGTGGTCCCTCCCTGTGGAAGAGTCTGGAACCCATAGGCTTTATTTTTAAAGTGTTCTACAGAAATGTCTTGAGTTGACTTTGACTTTGTATATGCATGACTGTCTTCAGGGGATGGAAAATCTATTAATAGCCATTGGCATTCTGCTTTCACATCACGGATAATCAGATGTGGAGTTCTGACTCCATCATGGACATCGCCAAGCTTATTTTTGCTGAATATTTATTTAAAAGAGTCTCTCTCTTTTTTCTCCATTTGGGGAAAAGGCTGGAAAGGTATCATTTTCAATTACTAGAGCATTTGAGAGAATTAAATTGTTCCCAGATGCTTCAGGTCTTTGTGTATACTTAGGCTCAGCCATTGGAGAAGGAAATGGCAACCCACTCCAGTATTCTTGCCTGGAAAACTCCATGGACAGAGAAGCCTGGCAAGCTACAGTCCAGGGGGTCAAAAATATATATATATATATATATATATATATATATATATATATATATATATATTTGTATCTGTGGGGCTTCCCTGATGGCTCACTGGTGAGGAATCTGCCTGCAATGCAGGAGACCCGGGTTCCATCCCTGGGTCAGGAAGATTCCCGTGGAGGAGGACATGACATGACAACCCACTCCAGTATTCTTGGACGGAGGAGCCTGGCGGGCTGCAGTCCACGGGGTCACACAGAGTTGGACACGACTGAAGTGACTAAGCAGCAACAGGCTCAACCACGCGGGGCAGTTGGGTCGAGGAGCTGAGGGAGGGACCGGCAAGGGGCAGCTGCATCTCACCCCGGAAGCCATGGCTGAATCTGAAGGCTGGGCAGGAGGGGTTCCCACCTCCCTCCCACTCGGTCTGCTTCTTCCCTCTCTCTCCTCCTCTTTCTAAAATTACTTGCTGTAACACCATGCTTTTGAGTCTAAGAATAAAGTTTTCAAGAGGACTATAGTTGTGTAAATCAAGGAAAAGAAAAAAGGCAGCAAACCTAGCAGAGAAAGCCAGGACAACAGACCCCCGTCCCCACCCCCATCCTTCTGGGTTTGATTTCATATGAAGCTGCTTGGACTATTTTAAACTTCCTTTGGGGGAAATATTGGGCTGTCACAGAGCTACAACTCTGACACTTTATTCCCTTGGAGCAATTTTCTTCCCAAACGTAGGACAATAGAGTAAGACAGGGTTCACATCCCAGAGACCTCTTGCTGGCTGTGTGATGCCTGGAGAAGCTGCTTGACTTTTCAGTCCTCAGTTTCCAAATCTATAAAATGGGAAGAATAATACTTCCCTGTTGGACATCGCCAAGCTTATTTTTGCTGAATATTTATTTAAAAGAGTCTCTCTCTTTTTTCTCCATTTGGGGAAAAGGCTGGAAAGGTATCATTTTCAATTACTAGAGCATTTGAGAGAATTAAATTGTTCCCAGATGCTTCAGGTCTTTGTGTATACTTAGGCTCAGCCATTGGAGAAGGAAATGGCAACCCACTCCAGTATTCTTGCCTGGAAAACTCCATGGACAGAGAAGCCTGGCAAGCTACAGTCCAGGGGGTCTCAAATATATATATATATATATATATATATATATATATATATATATATATATTTGTATCTGTGGGGCTTCCCTGATGGCTCACTGGTGAGGAATCTGCCTGTAATCCAGGAGACCTGGGCTCCATCCCTGGGCTGGGAAGATCCCCCTGGAGGAGGACATGACATGACAACCCACTCCAGTATTCTTGGACGGAGGAGCCTGGCGGGCTGCAGTCCACGGGGTCACACAGAGTTGGACACGACTGAAGTGACTAAGCAGCAACAGGCTCAACCACGCGGGGCAGTTGGGTCGAGGAGCTGAGGGAGGGACCGGCAAGGGGCAGCTGCATCTCACCCCGGAAGCCATGGCTGAATCTGAAGGCTGGGCAGGAGGGAGTTCCCACCCTCCCTCCCACTCGGTCTGCTTCTTCCCTCTCTCTCCTCCTCTTTCTAAAATTACTTGCTGTAACACCATGCTTTTGAGTCTAAGAATAAAGTTTTCAAGAGGACTATAGTTGTGTAAATCAAGGAAAAGAAAAAAGGCAGCAAACCTAGCAGAGAAAGCCAGGACAACAGACCCCCGTCCCCACCCCCATCCTTCTGGGTTTGATTTCATATGAAGCTGCTTGGACTATTTTAAACTTCCTTTGGGGAAGTATTGGGCTGTCACAGAGCTACAACTCTGACACTTCATTCCCTTGGAGCAATTTTCTTCCCAAACGTAGGACAATAGAGTAAGACAGGGTTCACATCCCAGAGACCTCTTGCTGGCTGTGTGATGCCTGGAGAAGCTGCTTGACTTTTCAGTCCTCAGTTTCCAAATCTATAAAATGGGAAGAATAATACTTCCCTGTTAGGGTTCAAATTAAGATTAAAATGAAAGGTTTCCAAAGTGGTTTAGTGTAGTGCCTGATATATGGTAAGTGTGAAATACAAGTGTTAACCATTATTCTCATTTTAAATGTATTTATTCAACAATCCATCTCGAAAGTTAATCAAATAAAGAAAATGCCCAGGGTCTCCAGATGAAATGATAACAGACCCTGTAGGGATGGGGAGATGTGAGGCTGGATGAGTCTGTTTCCAGCCGTTGGACCTCTCTCTGTGCCTCTGCTTCTGCCTGTCTCTGTCATATGGAAGCCCCATGGACCCCTCGTGGCTCACAGAGCCTTGTTAATGCTTCAAAGGGACTCCAGAACTAACCACTCTGTGAATGATGTGGATTTATACGATGATCAACAGCTTCAATCACTGCGAACCATCGTATTGTACAAGTCAAAGAACCTTTTACAATGTAGCCTTTATGTTCTAAAGTTTCTGCGTTCCATAATTAAAATGCATTTTTTAGAGGTGAATCTGTCCTTTGGAAAAACGCCAGATCGCTTTGGAAAGCTTAGGAGGTACCTGCACGAAAGTCAGCCACCCACTCAGAGGCCGGGCCTGATTCTCTCTCCAGGTGCCTCTGACGGACCCGCTGCCCTGGCTTCCGCCCCTTTTGGGTTTCTGAGGCCGTCTGCCCGGAGGCCTGCGTTAGGCTGCATCTGGGACCTGAGTAGGGGAAGAGCCACTTGAGAACGCCAGGCCAGTTTCAGGGCAAGGTGGTAATTTTCCAAATGAATGAGTCCAAACCGATCCACTTTTCTTCCTGGAACCTCTTATTATTGCCACCCTGCTGGACCAAGATTCAGGTTTGTTTCAGCAGCTGTGTTTGAGAAATGGGTATTTTAGACTCTAGCTGGATATCTGGAAGGAAATCTGGGTGCATTCTTGTTGAGACTGGGAATATTTTAAACTTCCTTTGGGGAAGTATTGGGCTGTCACAGAGCTACAACTCTGACACTTCATTCCCTTGGAGCAATTTTCTTCCCAAACGTAGGACAATAGAGTAAGACAGGGTTCACATCCCAGAGACCTCTTGCTGGCTGTGTGATGCCTGGAGAAGCTGCTTGACTTTTCAGTCCTCAGTTTCCAAATCTATAAAATGGGAAGAATAATACTTCCCTGTTAGGGTTCAAATTAAGATTAAAATGAAAGGTTTCCAAAGTGGTTTAGTGTAGTGCCTGATATATGGTAAGTGTGAAATACAAGTGTTAACCATTATTCTCATTTTAAATGTATTTATTCAACAATCCATCTCGAAAGTTAATCAAATAAAGAAAATGCCCAGGGTCTCCAGATGAAATGATAACAGACCCTGTAGGGATGGGGAGATGTGAGGCTGGATGAGTCTGTTTCCAGCCGTTGGACCTCTCTCTGTGCCTCTGCTTCTGCCTGTCTCTGTCATATGGAAGCCCCATGGACCCCTGCGTGGCTCACAGAGCCTTGTTAATGCTTCAAAGGGACTCCAGAACTAACCACTCTGTGAATGATGTGGATTTATACGATGATCAACAGCTTCAATCACTGCGAACCATCGTATTGTACAAGTCAAAGAACCTTTTACAATGTAGCCTTTATGTTCTAAAGTTTCTGCGTTCCATAATTAAAATGCATTTTTTAGAGGTGAATCTGTCCTTTGGAAAAACGCCAGATCGCTTTGGAAAGCTTAGGAGGTACCTGCACGAAAGTCAGCCACCCACTCAGAGGCCGGGCCTGATTCTCTCTCCAGGTGCCTCTGACGGACCCGCTGCCCTGGCTTCCGCCCCTTTTGGGTTTCTGAGGCCGTCTGCCCGGAGGCCTGCGTTAGGCTGCATCTGGGACCTGAGTAGGGGAAGAGCCACTTGAGAACGCCAGGCCAGTTTCAGGGCAAGGTGGTAATTTTCCAAATGAATGAGTCCAAACCGATCCACTTTTCTTCCTGGAACCTCTTATTATTGCCACCCTGCTGGACCAAGATTCAGGTTTGTTTCAGCAGCTGTGTTTGAGAAATGGGTATTTTAGACTCTAGCTGGATATCTGGAAGGAAATCTGGGTGCATTCTTGTTGAGACTGGGAATAGGGGAGGGAGTAGGGAGCACCTGACAGCAGAACTGGAACTGGATCCAGGCCCCTGACGGCAGGCTTCCCTGCTTCCCTGGGCAGCCGAGCAGAACCAAGGACCTGCCCCAGGGAAGGGGGCTGTTCTTCCCAGTAACCCTGCCCTGAACCTGCTTCTGGGCTTTCGACAGAAGACGGCAGAATCGAGTTCTATGGTGTGAGACCAGCATCTGCCTCGAGGTCTATGGATAAGTTACGGCTCAAGTTCTAGTTCTGTGACCTTGGGGCCATCACCTCTGATGAACCTGCTCATTGCTGTTCAGTCACCAAGGCATGCCTGACTCGTTGCGACCCCATGGACTGCCGCATGCAGGCATCCCTGCCCTTCGTCGTCTCCTGGAGTTCGGCCAAGTTCATGTTCGTTGTGTCAGTGATGCCATCCAAGCATCTTATCCTCTGTTGCGCCCCCTTCTCCTCCTGCCTTCAGTCTTTCCCAGCATCAGGGTCTTTTCCAATGAGTTGGCTGTTGGCCTCAGGTGGCCAGAGTGTTGGGGCTTCAGCTTCAGCATCAGTCCTTCCAGTGACCCGTCAGGGTTGATTTCCTTTAGGATTGACTGCTTTGATCTCCTGGCTGTGCAAGGGCCTCTCAAGAGTCTTCTCCAGCACCACAATTTGAAACCATCAGCTCTTCAGCACTCTGCCTTCTTTACGGTCCAGCTCTCACATCCATACGTGACTATTGGAAAGACCATAGCCTTGTCTATACAGACCTTTTTCGGCAAAGTGATGTCTTTGCTTTTTTGATATACCGTCTAAGGTTGTCATAGGTTTGAACCTGTGTACTCATCTGTAAAGTGGGGGCATATAGAGCCTAGAATTCAACGAGTCACTTTATTGAGAGAGCTCAACAGAAAATAACTACTACTCAATATAAATTCCCTTTCACTTATGAGCCAAAGTACTTTCACATCCAGCATCTTATTTCTTCTTCACCTTGAGCCTTAGTAGGTACTGTTTGTGTGTTCCTTCTGGAGGCTGGGACAGGTGATGTGGCTTGCTCAAGGTCAGTGGGCTAATGAGAGTTAGAGTCGGGACTGGAACCTTACTTTTGGAGAATTCTTCAGATGTCAAATGCATTTTTGTCTCTCTGATCAGTGACTTACTAGCCAGAAGGAATCTTGGGGGTGTTACTCTCTAAGACATGCTGTCCACTGGAACTTTCTATGATGATGAGAATGTCCTGTGTCTCTAGTCTCCAGTATGGCAACCGCTAGTCATGTGTAGCTGTGACACACCTGAGATGAGGCCACTTGAAACTCTGGGGTCCGTTTCAAGGTGACGTGGTTTCAGAGTCATGGAGGAACTGAAACTGTGGATTGTACGTAACTTTGATTAATTTTTTAATTGATTATTTTTGATGTGGACTATTTTTAAAGTCTTTATTGAATTCATTACAATATTGCTTCTCTTTTATGCTTTGATCCCTGCCTATCCCCCTATATTATAGAAAGGTGAGATCTTAACCACTGGACCTCCAGGGACGCCCCAACGTTCATTAATTAAAACTGAAATTGAAGTAGCCATGTGGCACCCTGCATGGCACAGCCCAACTTGATGATGTAGGTCCACCGCGTGTACATAAGAGCTGAATTGTCCCCATCAGCGGCATGGACTCCCAGAGGTTCTTGGTGAAGCGCTTATAAGGCTCAGATGGCTGGTCGTGCCCAGTGAGTGCGGCTTCCTCCTCCCAGCCCTCTGGTTCTGCCAATGGGAAAGCCAAGCGACTGTGTTTCCCCAGGGGAGACCAGCGCGTGTTCATGACTGCAGGTGCCTGGCAATTGGCATCAGCAGGAGCTGTCTCCCCAGCACCTGAGCCACGGAAGTTCCCCAATGGGCCAACCAGAGACCTTGGCTTAGCCAGTGCAACGTCACACCTAGGCCTGGTAAGGAGGCTCAGGTCACTCAGTGAGCTGGCTCCAGAGACTTAATCTAGAACCTTATGTGCCCACCCATCCCCACTGGTCCTCCTGCAGGGGGCCTCTCTGGTTGACGTGGGTGCACAGCAGAGAACCATTTGCCAGTTGCCATCTCTCTACCCACGTTGTCCCCAGAAACTGGTAGGGTGGGAAGAGGCTTCCCGAGGGGTGTGCAGGGCCAGAGGCGTCAGCCAATAGCGTCTGAGCCTCTCCTTTTTTCTCATGCCTGTGAAGTCATCCAGCATTAAATATTTTAGCAGCCGACTGACTCAGAGGCGGACTGCACAAGTGTTTCTCCATTTCCAGGGAAGGGACTGGAGCAGGTCTGTTTACTGAGACTTTTAGTGCCTTTTCATTTTGTAAGGCGGTCAGAGGGTGATTGGGAAGAAAACATTCAGGGGAGGGCTGCACCTGTGCCCTGGAGAAGGTGGGCTGCGCAGAGAGAGGACCACCGTGTGCAGGGGACATGGCTAGTGCTGAGTCCTCAGGTCCGGAGCACCTGTAGGTGGAAGGAAACAGGGTCCCGAGAGGTGAGTGTGGAGGGCAGGGAAGGAGGGGAAGAAGTGAGGCTGAGGGAGGGGAAGCCTTAGGTCCTGGAGTTAAAATCCTGACTCTCCCATCTTGGGCGGCGTTTGGTGATTAGGTCCCTGCTCCAGCCTCAGCTTCCCGGGTCAACAGGCCAACGATGTCTCCTGGGGTTTAAAGGAAGGTTCAACAAGATTAGAGGAGGCAAGAGAGTATACCCCGCGCAAGCCGGCTCTCCATAGCCAGAGCTATGACGACAGAGCCATAGACAAGGTCCCTGGGCTGCAGGGGCCTTGGCAGGCATGTCTGCTCCTACAGCCGGCCCAGGCCCCCAGCAAATGTGCACGCAGGCTGGGTGCTTAGAAGGGAAGCCAAAGTCTCCTGTATTAGGGAGGAGCTGGGACACTGGGCAGTCCTCCTTCAAAAGAGGGCTGGGGGAACTGAGTAGGTGGGCAGTTGGTGAGCAGACGCAATGCAGGCGGAGCGATGGGCGTGGTCTGCAGACTGCCGGCCAGGTGCTTGGCAGCCGCCCTCCCCAGGGATCGGGTGGCTCACCAGCTCTGCTTCCTGTGCCGGTGTGCCTTCCACGAGGAGCTGCTCTTCCTTCCCCTCCCTGGGCCCCAGTGTCCTCTGACCCTGGATCAGGAGGTGGTGTCATGAGCCCGAACTCTCCATCCATACGTGTTTGCTCAAGCGCACAGTGTAGAGAAAGAGTCTCAGCCTCGGGCCAAGAGAAGAAGTCATGATCTTGTTTCTCTGGGAAGACGAGACGTGCAGACGTGGGTCTTGGTTATCCAGCAGCACCTGATACCCTGCCTGGTGCACAGTGGGTGCTCAGTGACCCCCTGCTGAATAATTCACTCCAACTTGCTATCAGTTGGAGGCTTCCTGTCCCGGAAAACCAGGTCAGAGGGGAGTCTGGAGGCAGACAGCTGGGTCTAATTTACGGCTCTGCCATTGGACTCTTCAATTCTTCTTAAATTCCTTGGCTACTCTAAGCCTCAGTTTCCTCATCTGTAAAATGTGTATAATACTAGGTGTCACCATAGAGAGATATTAGGGAGATTACATGCAAAATGATGTGTGGTAAAAGCTCAGTAGAGTTCCTGCCTTGTATGCAGTAAGCACTTAAATGTCAGAGGTAATTTTTATTACTCATGTTATTGCTACAATAATGGAGCTTCCTTGGTGGCCGAGATGATAAAGAATCTGCCTCCAATGTGGGAGATCCAGGTTCAATCCCTGGGTCAGGAAGATCTTCTGGAGGAGGAAATGACAGACCACTCTAGTATTCTTGCCTGGAGAATCCCATGGACAGAGCCGCCTGATGGGATACAGTCTATGGAGTTGCAAAGAGTCAGACATGCCTGAAGGGCTAACTTTCAGTTTCACTCACTTTGAATGATAATGCTATTATTATTCAGGCAGGTTACTGGTAAACCTGTGCGCTTTGACACAGGGACTCCTTGAAATTTGTTGAAGTTCATTTACATCTGCCTTGGGTTCTTCAGAAGCTACCTCCCATCCCATTGCCACTCACCTCCCCACTGGGGTGTCGAAATGTTGTGTTTGATGCAATACAAGACTTCAGGCACACACGCGGAATGGTTCTCCTCCTTGAGAAAACTGGGGCTTTGGGGTTAACCTCTTGCCAAGAGTGACTGCAAAGAGGCTGAAACCTAACATTTGTGGCAGGGAGAGAGCGCCTGTGTGGGTGAGCCTAGCCAGGGCTGCACCCGAGGGATGCAAGCTCTGAGCGTGTCTTATGGGACAGATGGCCTGACCGTTTGGCACGGTGTTTTGAACTGCTGGCCCATCCCAACCCCCCCAGAGGAAGGGGCAGGGATGAGAGTTGTCTGGCCTTGCCTGATGGCCAGGTGCTATAGCACAGTAGCTAGTGAGGGAGACCCTCTCCTGTCAGGCGACCAAGCAGCTGGTATTTAAATGGGCACAGTCAGCATTGTCAGAAAGTGAGAATTTGGACCGGGGAGAATGCCGAGCTTGGGCTTGAGGTCTCAGGTTAGGCCAGATTGCTTTTCAGCAATCTGCCTGTGAAGAATGTCTGGGGCAGACAGTCCTTTAGGCCCTTGACAGGAGGCTCACCCTTTGAGATGGGTACCGCTCGTGCCTGGCTCAGGCATTCATAGTCATGTAACCTCTGAACCAGAAGGATCTTCAGGCTCCTCATTTTACAGATGAGAAACTTGAGGCCTCGGGCGCAGGTGTGACTTCCTTATGGCCCCACAGCTGTCGGGGCATCACAGACTCCTACTGAACACAGTTCTTCTGACCTTGAGACCATTGAGCTTTCCTACGAACCCCGACATTATGGATTGTTTTCTGGGGGTGGTGGCAGCATTCTAAAGTAATCTTTTCCTCCAGTTGTATCTGAGAAAGCTGCATATGCAATCTTCTGAAGAATAATTTTACGTATTTATTTATTTTTGGCTGCTCTGAGTCTTTGCTTTGAGCAGCCCTCCTCTAGTTGGGGCGAGCGGGTGTGACTCTGGGCGATGCACAGGCTTCTCACTGGGGCGGCTTCTCTTTTGCAGAGTACAGGTTCTAGGCGTGTGGGGTTCCGTAGTTGTGACACTCGGAGTGAGTTGCTCAGTGGCACGCTGGATCTTCCCGGGTCAGGGTTCGAACCCTTGTCCCTCGCATGAGCAGGCGGATTCTTTACCACTAAGCCACCAGGGAAGCCCCTGCATGTGCAGGCTTGCTTCAGCTGTTTTGTAAAATGAGTTCAACTACAGCCTCTCTGCTTTGCTGACCCTGGCTTTCCTCCACTTGCGGCCAGTAGCGCTGGCTGGAGGATTGCAGGAAAACCACTGTGAGCCGCTGGTTGGAGGAGGGCTCTAACTCACCCTGGTTTGGGGAGTGTGCGGGTACTGATGGGGAGGGAAGTCTCTGATTAGAGTGAACTCAGGAGACAGTCCTGCTGAAACTCGAGATCTGTCCTTCTGGCCCCGTGTGTCCGTGTGAGCAGTTTACTGAGGAAACTCTCACAGGATAACCGCACTCTGTTTCAAGTTTCTTTACAAACAGCTGAGCCATGAATCCTTGGGAGATAAAACACTCTTAATGATCACTGCAGGGTCTAGTTTTGTTTTTGCATGAAGATGGGAAGTTTATATTAGAAACCACGAGGCTCCCTGTTGAGTTGCTGTTTATACCTCTTCTTTGGTTCATCTTTGATCTTCAGTGGAGAGAAACTGTTCCGAAGAAATGGCCCTGCATGTGGAGGGGACACTTTTGCTTTTTAGAAACTCGCTTTGCATTTTGTGTTCGGGAATTGTAACTGCCCCAAATGGGAAAGTGTTACCCTTTCCTCCTTCTTCCTGGCAGTCCTGAAAAACCACTGGCTCTACAAGCTCACAAAGGGCATTTTATCCTTTCTCTTCTAAATCCCTTTTCTTCTGGTATAAGAATTGGAGAAATGTGTCAATGCAGAGCCAGGTCCAGACTTTTAAAAAATGTATGTATTTATTTGACTGTGATGGGTCTTAGTGTAGCGCACAGTATTAGACCTTCAGCAGATGTTTGTAGATGGCTTGTGTCTTGCTGCGCAGATAGAGGGTGTGTCTCTTTGATGCTTCCCTCAAGAGAGAAATCCAAGTCTACTGGCCAGGTGCGTTCAGCAACACAATAACAAAATGACTGTAGTTGTAAATCATTCATTCATTCACTCAAAAAGAGGGCCTCCTCCATGAAGGTTAGGGCGAGGTGCTCTAGGCAGGGTTTCTGACCCTCAGTGCTATTGACATGTTGAGCTAGTAACAGATGGGAGGGCCGTCCTGCGTGCAGGAGACTGTTTGGCAGCCCTGGATGCCAGTTGTCCCCACCAAGTCATGACCATCAGAAACGCCGCAGCTAATCCTGCTCCAGATGTGCCCAGTGGGCAGAACTGCCTTGGAGAACTGCTGCCCTGGGGCTGTGCTGCCCAAGGCGTGGCTCCCAGGGCCAGCAGCCTGGGCATCCCCTGGGAGCCTGTTAGATGGAGCCTGTTTCATCCAATACTTTGTCTTCAACCATTGTCCTGATGTGACAAAGACATCCGACTCCAGCTCCTAGAGAAGATTGCTTTTCTGGCCAGCAAGATGGTATAGCAGGCAGGCCTTGCTTTATACCAAGTCAGACTTACTTAAAATTAGGACTAGGCCAAGTGTAGCTATAGGTTCAGCTGAGTACCTGTTCAAGTGATGCAGCCCCTTGTGTAAAGCAGGTCTCAAGGAAAATTCCAAGGTCACGTCTAGAAATCCTGGATGAGGTTCAGAAGTCACGTGGAATTGCCCTCATGCTTTTTCTGTGTAGATTTTGGGTGCATTCAAGGAAAATTCCAAGGTCATGTCTAGAAATCCTGGATGAGGCTCAGGAGTCACATGGAATTGCCCCCACGCATTTTCTGCATAGATTTTGGGTGCAGTTGACATTTCATCTTGGCATGGGTGGAGGCAACAGCCGAATTTATGAAGGCCTGAATCCTGTCTACCAGTATTTTCTCTTTGCCCTTACAACTACAACTTGCTGGGTTGCAATTCTCCCTGCTTGGACAGCTGTTCATGGAATGTGAGGACGTAGCTCAGAAGACCAAACCAGGGATTCCTTCTAAAAAACTTTTTTCCCGGAAGTCACTAGCAAAGTGGATCTTTTTAAAAAATGTGCGCAGATAGAGGGTGTGTCTCTTTGATGCTTCCCTCAAGAGAGAAATCCAAGTCTACTGGCCAGGTGCGTTCAGCAACACAATAACAAAATGACTGTAGTTGTAAATCATTCATTCATTCACTCAAAAAGAGGGCCTCCTCCATGAAGGTTAGGGCGAGGTGCTCTAGGCAGGGTTTCTGACCCTCAGTGCTATTGACATGTTGAGCTAGTAACAGATGGGAGGGCCGTCCTGCGTGCAGGAGACTGTTTGGCAGCCCTGGATGCCAGTTGTCCCCACCAAGTCATGACCATCAGAAACGCCGCAGCTAATCCTGCTCCAGATGTGCCCAGTGGGCAGAACTGCCTTGGAGAACTGCTGCCCTGGGGCTGTGCTGCCCAAGGCGTGGCTCCCAGGGCCAGCAGCCTGGGCATCCCCTGGGAGCCTGTTAGATGGAGCCTGTTTCATCCAATACTTTGTCTTCAACCATTGTCCTGATGTGACAAAGACATCCGACTCCAGCTCCTAGAGAAGATTGCTTTTCTGGCCAGCAAGATGGTATAGCAGGCAGGCCTTGCTTTATACCAAGTCAGACTTACTTAAAATTAGGACTAGGCCAAGTGTAGCTATAGGTTCAGCTGAGTACCTGTTCAAGTGATGCAGCCCCTTGTGTAAAGCAGGTCTCAAGGAAAATTCCAAGGTCACGTCTAGAAATCCTGGATGAGGTTCAGAAGTCACGTGGAATTGCCCTCATGCTTTTTCTGTGTAGATTTTGGGTGCATTCAAGGAAAATTCCAAGGTCATGTCTAGAAATCCTGGATGAGGCTCAGGAGTCACATGGAATTGCCCCCACGCATTTTCTGCATAGATTTTGGGTGCAGTTGACATTTCATCTTGGCATGGGTGGAGGCAACAGCCGAATTTATGAAGGCCTGAATCCTGTCTACCAGTATTTTCTCTTTGCCCTTACAACTACAACTTGCTGGGTTGCAATTCTCCCTGCTTGGACAGCTGTTCATGGAATGTGAGGACGTAGCTCAGAAGACCAAACCAGGGATTCCTTCTAAAAAACTTTTTTCCCGGAAGTCACTAGCAAAGTGGATCTTATATTATTAGTATGAGAGCTGAACTCATGTGCTAGAGCTGGGCGCTGGTCCTGCATTCCTCAGGGCATGGTCTTCTGCTGACATGTGTGCAGAGTATATAAAAATGACCTGCAGTTAGTCCTCTGTTGTCGTGAACTGGTTAGGAGTTCGGGTGTGTAGACACCCAGCCTCTGTGTGAACCTGGCTTTGTTTGGTGTGACCTTGGCCAAGAGGCGTCACCACTCCAAGTCTTGTTTCCTCCTTTGTCTGCTGAGGATAATAGGAGTGCCCACCACACAGGCTCATGTGAGAATTAAGTCAGAGGAGAGACGGCAACTCCTTAGCAGAGTGCTGGCTGGGTAGTCAATGCTTACATATGTCAGCTAATATTAGAATGGCCATTTCCAAAAGTTTTTTAATTGCCTTTTTAAAAAATTTGGCCTCTTTTATTGGTTCCTTATTTATTCATTTTCATCCATCTTTATTCTTTGGCCTGTGTGGGTCTCCCATTACAGTGGCCTGTCTCATTGCAGAGTACCAGCTCTGGGCGCATGCACTCCAGAGCGCTGGATCCTAATTGGACACAGCAGTCTAGCCACTCTGCGGCTTGTGGGATCTACCCAGGCCAGGGATCGAACCAGTGCCCCTGCACTGCAAGGCGGACTCTTTACCCACTAGACCACCAGGGAAGCCCTTTAATTGCCTTTTTGATTTTCATGATCAGGTAGTTAAATGGGGACAACAGAATGCTCGCTGTTTCATGGATGGTATTTTGTCACCCTTCAAAGTGGGCAGATGACAGGATAATCTTCTAGGTGAAAATGCCCTTTCGGTTTGGCTTTCTGGTAGTTGGATGAAGCCCTGAGACGCTGCCATGTTGGAGAAGAAGGGTCTCGGGAGACAGGGAGGTCTGGGCAGGAGGGAGGGCCGGGGGAGGCTGGCCCCAGAGGAGGGACTCCCGGCAGCCGAGTGGAAGGGTGGTGGGCGACAAGCACGGGGCTGAGTCAGCCCAGCTGCCGGGCGGCCACGGGAAGGCTGGCTGCTCTGCCCCCGAGCTGACAGTCTGGTCCAAGAGACAGCATCAGAGGAGTAAAACAGCTCGCAGCCCTAACTGTCTTTGCCTCTCACTTGGTAACTCATGTAGGTGGCCATTAGTATTTCTCTAGAAGGTATTCTCCACAAAGGCGTCTGTTTTGTCTCTTCTGTTCACTCCTATCTCCCTCTACTACCTAGAAGGTGCTTGAGAAACACTTGTTGAATGACTTAATCATAAGCCTCTTTTCAACCAGTTACTGGTTATATTCAAAGAGATTTCCTTCCCACTACCCAGAAAGTTGTTTCCTCCTTTGTCTGCTGAGGATAATAGGAGTGCCCACCACACAGGCTCATGTGAGAATTAAGTCAGAGGAGAGACGCAACTCCTTAGCAGAGTGCTGGCTGGGTAGTCAATGCTTACATATGTCAGCTAATATTAGAATGGCCATTTCCAAAAGTTTTTTAATTGCCTTTTTAAAAAATTTGGCCTCTTTTATTGGTTCCTTATTTATTCATTTTCATCCATCTTTATTCTTTGGCCTGTGTGGGTCTCCCATTACAGTGGCCTGTCTCATTGCAGAGTACCAGCTCTGGGCGCATGCACTCCAGAGCGCTGGATCCTAATTGGACACAGCAGTCTAGCCACTCTGCGGCTTGTGGGATCTACCCAGGCCAGGGATCGAACCAGTGCCCCTGCACTGCAAGGCGGACTCTTTACCCACTAGACCACCAGGGAAGCCCTTTAATTGCCTTTTTGATTTTCATGATCAGGTAGTTAAATGGGGACAACAGAATGCTCGCTGTTTCATGGATGGTATTTTGTCACCCTTCAAAGTGGGCAGATGACAGGATAATCTTCTAGGTGAAAATCCCCTTTTCGGTTTGGCTTTCTGGTAGTTGGATGAAGCCCTGAGACGCTGCCATGTTGGAGAAGAAGGGTCTCGGGAGACAGGGAGGTCTGGGCAGGAGGGAGGGCCGGGGGAGGCTGGCCCCAGAGGAGGGACTCCCGGCAGCCGAGTGGAAGGGTGGTGGGCGACAAGCACGGGGCTGAGTCAGCCCAGCTGCCGGGCGGCCACGGGAAGGCTGGCTGCTCTGCCCCCGAGCTGACAGTCTGGTCCAAGAGACAGCATCAGAGGAGTAAAACAGCTCGCAGCCCTAACTGTCTTTGCCTCTCACTTGGTAACTCATGTAGGTGGCCATTAGTATTTCTCTAGAAGGTATTCTCCACAAAGGCGTCTGTTTTGTCTCTTCTGTTCACTCCTATCTCCCTCTACTACCTAGAAGGTGCTTGAGAAACACTTGTTGAATGACTTAATCATAAGCCTCTTTTCAACCAGTTACTGGTTATATTCAAAGAGATTTCCTTCCCACTACCCAGAAAGTTCTACTTCTCTTCTTCAGGTCTGTTAACCTTGTTTGTTTGGTTCAGTGTTTCATCAGTGTGTGTCATCCTGTACCATGTTCAAGACTTTAACTGCCTGTGTACCGCCTGTTAACTACTTGTTATGTTTCTCTACATTGAGTCACTTTTTTTCCACTATATTACTTTAGTTTTGTTTTGGATAATGTCCATGAATGCACTGCTTTGGTCCTCTAATAACTTTTTCCTAATACGCTTTAAATGTATAATGATGAAAAATATCCTCATATAAAAAATGTAGAATGGTTAACACCTCCTTAGCCTATGAAATTCAGCTTAATTATTCCCTCTTCTGGAAGATCTCCCCAGACCTCTTCCAAGACTGATTTAAATACCGCTTTTATGTTTCTGTCATGTGGTGACCGTTCCATTAACCACCGGTAAAAGTAGGCAAGGGACCACAGGCTTCTGACTTTGTACCAGGCCAGGAATGCAGTGGGTGCTTGTGCACGCTAAGTTGCTTCAGTTATGTCGGCTCTTTGTGACCCCGTGGACTGTAGCCCACCAGGCTTCTCTGTCCATGGAATTCTCCAGGCAGGAATACTGGAGTGGGTTGCCATTTCCTCCTCCAGGGGATCTTCCCAACCCAGGGACCAAACCAATGTCTCTTATGTCTCCTGCATTGGCAGGCAGGCTCTTTGTCACGGGAGTCACTAGGGAAGCCCAGTAGGTACTCAGTGCCTGATTTTGAACGACTGAATGAAACCCCCCGAGTCCAGGAGAGTTTGTGTTGTCTTGTCACATGTGGGTGCCCTGACTGGATGCTCTAGGAGTCTCTGAAGATAATTTGCTGTACCCAATCTTCCATTTGGGTGCCACCAACAAGTCAGATATATGAACTTCCATTTAGACTCACAGACCTGGCGGGAGCTAGTGTGTTCTTTGTCTTGCGAGAGTTTGGCCTTTGCCCTTCAGGATCACATATTCCCATCAGTTAACCAGCCACGCTGGCCTGTTTCCAGTCTCTGGCCTTGTTTCCTAGATTTCTTCATGTATGAAGCCATGCCATTTGCAGACTAAAGAGGTGCCCTTGGTCATAAGCCTCTTTTCAACCAGTTACTGGTTATATTCAAAGAGATTTCCTTCCCACTACCCAGAAAGTTCTACTTCTCTTCTTCAGGTCTGTTAACCTTGTTTGTTTGGTTCAGTGTTTCATCAGTGTGTGTCATCCTGTACCATGTTCAAGACTTTAACTGCCTGTGTACCGCCTGTTAACTACTTGTTATGTTTCTCTACATTGAGTCACTTTTTTTCCACTATATTACTTTAGTTTTGTTTTGGATAATGTCCATGAATGCACTGCTTTGGTCCTCTAATAACTTTTTCCTAATACGCTTTAAATGTATAATGATGAAAAATATCCTCATATAAAAAATGTAGAATGGTTAACACCTCCTTAGCCTATGAAATTCAGCTTAATTATTCCCTCTTCTGGAAGATCTCCCCAGACCTCTTCCAAGACTGATTTAAATACCGCTTTTATGTTTCTGTCATGTGGTGACCGTTCCATTAACCACCGGTAAAAGTAGGCAAGGGACCACAGGCTTCTGACTTTGTACCAGGCCAGGAATGCAGTGGGTGCTTGTGCACGCTAAGTTGCTTCAGTTATGTCGGCTCTTTGTGACCCCGTGGACTGTAGCCCACCAGGCTTCTCTGTCCATGGAATTCTCCAGGCAGGAATACTGGAGTGGGTTGCCATTTCCTCCTCCAGGGGATCTTCCCAACCCAGGGACCAAACCAATGTCTCTTATGTCTCCTGCATTGGCAGGCAGGCTCTTTGTCACGGGAGTCACTAGGGAAGCCCAGTAGGTACTCAGTGCCTGATTTTGAACGACTGAATGAAACCCCTCGAGTCCAGGAGAGTTTGTGTTGTCTTGTCACATGTGGGTGCCCTGACTGGATGCTCTAGGAGTCTCTGAAGATAATTTGCTGTACCCAATCTTCCATTTGGGTGCCACCAACAAGTCAGATATATGAACTTCCATTTAGACTCACAGACCTGGCGGGGAGCTAGTGTGTTCTTTGTCTTGCGAGAGTTTGGCCTTTGCCCTTCAGGATCACATATTCCCATCAGTTAACCAGCCACGCTGGCCTGTTTCCAGTCTCTGGCCTTGTTTCCTAGATTTCTTCATGTATGAAGCCATGCCATTTGCAGACTAAAGAGGTGCCCTTGGTCAGTGAGGCAGATGCAAGTCACGTGATTAGAAAATGCATGGAGTTGGAGAGAATGAAGGTTCCTTTCAGTCTCCTGAATAATTTTTCCTTATACATATGCTGTACCCTCCTCTCTTGTCGTTCCAAACACTGACTGCATCTGGTGTCTACTGGTGTTCTTGGTCCCATACTACTGCTTCTTGCGTGCTCAGTCGTGTCCAATTCTTTATGACCCCATGGACTGTAGCCTGCCAGGTTCCTCTGCCCATGGAATTTTCCAGGTCAAGAATACTGGAGCCAGTTGCCATTTCTTCCTCCACCCAGGGAATGAACCAACATCTCTTGTGTCTCCTGCATTGGCTGGGAAGGCTCCGGTTTAGGAGGCTGTGAGTGGAGCATATTTTCTCTGTTAAGTGGGCATAACCTGGGATCAGGGTCAGGACACAGAAGGCTGGACATTCTAATTCTCATGTCACCAGTAGCTGATGGTATACATTTTAACAAGTTAGCCTACTTGAGTGTTAATTATTACAATGAAATAAACACTTTAGTACTAAACCATGGAGTCCATGATAAACATGTAAAGAAGGAATCTATTTAAATTTCCTTCAGAAATGTGACTCTTAGAAGTATGGTACTTTGCAATAAAAATCTATTTCTTTTCTTCTTCCTTTTTTTTTTGTTTTACATTTTTGGCATGTGGGATCTTAGTTGCCAGACCAGGGATTGAACCCACACCCCCTGCACTGGAAGGCAGAGTCTTAACCACTGGACCACCAGGGAAGTCCTAAAAGTATATTTCTTTATTCTGCAGAGAATCCTTGGTTGGGGCCATCAAGTCTTGGGCATCTGTTTCTTTAAGAGGAAGAAAGGAAGCCCTTGGTCATTTATGAGTTTCTTGCCCTTTGGTCCCAGAAGATATAAAACTATAGCAATGCTCTTTTGACTCTGAAGATAGGACGCCTGGAATCCACCTATAGCCACAGGCTTTTCTCCACCAGGGGCCTAGATGCAGAAATTTCTAGAGAAAAGGTGATTCCTTTCAGTGGTGCGGGCAGGGGAGTGCCGCTCTGGGTGAGAGATCTGTGTTAGCCGAGGAAAAGCAAACCCCACAGCTCACAAATGGCGACGCGATTCCTGGCCATACAGCCAAGGGGGAAGGGGTTTGAATTTAGCCTTTGCCCATTTTAGAGGGTACATCAGCCCAGGAGAAGGCATGCTAATAGATTTTGCAAACTGTAGAGCGCAATGTGCTCTAAGGATCCGTGGTTAAGCAGCGTTAGGACTCGGCAGGTGAAAAAATGCGGGCCAGAACTTGGCGCCAGGAACGCATGAGGCACCATAACACCCCCAGCGTCTTTCTCAGGCTGCCGAGAGCAGCGGGCAGGCATCCCCCACCTCCCTTCTGCACCTGAACCGCAGAGCTGGGGCGCCGGCATGTACTTGGCCTTCTCAGTGGGTTCACACGCCGGTCGGTGCCTTGCCCGCGGTGCCCTGAGTAGTGGAAAGCGCCGTGGAAAAGCTAACTGTGGCAAGTTGTCATGACTCAGACTCCTGGAGGAAGTTTGCAGTGCGTTCAGGAGCAGCGGCCGGGCCGCGCGTCCGTCTGTCCCGCTGTCCCTCTGTCCCCTGCGCGCTCTGCGGCCGCGGGGCGAGTGGGCGCGCCGCCACGTGGGCCCCTCGGTGGCCTGGGCGCGCCGCGGCCGGCCCCGCGCATTCCTGGCCCGGGAGGAGAGCTCGGCGGACGCCCTGCGCGAGCAGCTGGCTGCGCGCTGGCCGGCCGGGAGCGCCGAGAGCTGGGGGAGGAGCCTGGCCCGGCCGCCGCGGCTCTCCCACTCATTGGCCTTTTGTGCTGCAACTTTGCCCGAGCCCTTCGGGGAGCCGCGCCTCCCCGCACCCGCCCCGCGCCGTTGCCCCGGGAAAGTTTGCGCTCCCCGACCGAGACGCGCTGGGGACACTCGGCACCTCGCGCCGCGCCGCCGCCGGCCTCGGAAACCGCAGCCTCGCGGGGCTCTTGGGCAGCTGCGTCCCCTTCGGCAGGCGGCACCGTGCCGGCCATCCGCGATCGACCCCGACTGGTAAGTGCGCCGCGGCCCAGGGCGGGCGGGAGCGCGAGCGCCCGGGGTTAGAGAGGAGACCCGCGTCCCCCAGACCTTGGCCGCCAGACAAAGGCGTGCTGGAAGTCCCCGAAGCTCATTGCATCTTTCCCCAGTGGGGGCTGGCAAGGGGACGAAAGTGACTGAACACACATGTGTCCCCTGCTGGCGGACGACTGTGTCCGCGGGGGAGCCGGCGGGGTCCTCGGCCTTTCCAAGAGGGTACAGCAACCCAGGAGAAGGCATGCTAATAGATTTTGCAAACTGTAGAGCGCAATGTGCTCTAAGGATCCGTGGTTAAGCAGCGTTAGGACTCGGCAGGTGAAAAAATGCGGGCCAGAACTTGGCGCCAGGAACGCATGAGGCACCATAACACCCCCAGCGTCTTTCTCAGGCTGCCGAGAGCAGCGGGCAGGCATCCCCCACCTCCCTTCTGCACCTGAACCGCAGAGCTGGGGCGCCGGCATGTACTTGGCCTTCTCAGTGGGTTCACACGCCGGTCGGTGCCTTGCCCGCGGTGCCCTGAGTAGTGGAAAGCGCCGTGGAAAAGCTAACTGTGGCAAGTTGTCATGACTCAGACTCCTGGAGGAAGTTTGCAGTGCGTTCAGGAGCAGCGGCCGGGCCGCGCGTCCGTCTGTCCGCTGTCCCTCTGTCCCCTGCGCGCTCTGCGGCCGCGGGGCGAGTGGGCGCGCCGCCACGTGGGCCCCTCGGTGGCCTGGGCGCGCCGCGGCCGGCCCCGCGCATTCCTGGCCCGGGAGGAGAGCTCGGCGGACGCCCTGCGCGAGCAGCTGGCTGCGCGCTGGCCGGCCGGGAGCGCCGAGAGCTGGGGGAGGAGCCTGGCCCGGCCGCCGCGGCTCTCCCACTCATTGGCCTTTTGTGCTGCAACTTTGCCCGAGCCCTTCGGGGAGCCGCGCCTCCCCGCACCCGCCCCGCGCCGTTGCCCCGGGAAAGTTTGCGCTCCCCGACCGAGACGCGCTGGGGACACTCGGCACCTCGCGCCGCGCCGCCGCCGGCCTCGGAAACCGCAGCCTCGCGGGGCTCTTGGGCAGCTGCGTCCCCTTCGGCAGGCGGCACCGTGCCGGCCATCCGCGATCGACCCCGACTGGTAAGTGCGCCGCGGCCCAGGGCGGGCGGGAGCGCGAGCGCCCGGGGTTAGAGAGGAGACCCGCGTCCCCCAGACCTTGGCCGCCAGACAAAGGCGTGCTGGAAGTCCCCGAAGCTCATTGCATCTTTCCCCAGTGGGGGCTGGCAAGGGGACGAAAGTGACTGAACACACATGTGTCCCCTGCTGGCGGACGACTGTGTCCGCGGGGGAGCCGGCGGGGTCCTCGGCGTCGGCCCAGGAAGCTCGCGCGCTCGGGCGAGGCGGGTGGGACTCCGCGCCCCAGGGCGAGGGGCGAGCCTGCGGCTGGGATCCCGCCCCCGGTGGAGGTCTCCGCCCCCGGCCGGGGTCTGTGCCCGCGGCCCGGGTCTCCGTCCGCGCCCCGCTCCTGGCGAGCTGGTGTGGTCCCACCCGGTAGCTTGGGTCTCCCCTGGCGGGCCACCGCGGCGCGTGCATTAGCCATAAAACTCCGCACTGGATTTCCTCCGAGTTAAGGACTTTTAAGTTAATCGTTACGTCAGCCGGGCGAGCGCTCTTTGGGGCTCGGGCGCACCACGTGACCCGCCCTCGCTCACCCCTCGGCGTCCTGGGCTCCCGCGGCCTCGGGGCCGGGTCTTCCCGGGCCTTAGGACCTCCTGGAACTGCCATTTCAGAAGTAGTGATTGATTGCGCGGGTCCGGAGCGCTCTCAGCGGCAAGCTGTTGCACGGTGTTCCTGCAACGTTTGTTGGCCTCTGCAGCGCCTGTATTTTCTGAAAATGGCATCGGCACCATCGTGATATTTTTATTGTTATTTTTTGCCTGGGTCAGATGCTCGGACAGGAAAATGTGGGAGCGAAATAGACATTGTGAGACAAGTGTCTCCCAGGTGGCCTGGGGGGATGGAAATAGAACCGAGCCTGGGAAGGGTAATGACGGGGCTTGGTTGGCGCCCGAGTGTGTGTGTGTGTGTGTGTGTGTGTGTGTGTGTGTGTGTGTGTGTGTGTGTGTGTGTGTGTGTGTGTGTGTGTGTGTGTGTGTGTATGCACACACACGTCTTCATATGTGCGCACGTGACTGTTCCAAGTCATTTCTATCACCGTGCACCGAAAAGCAAGCGTCCTAGTGAAATTTCCTATCTGTTTTATGCTGGAGGAAGGTTGCAACTCTGTTATTAAGAGGAGAAAGTTTTATTTCTTTAAGATTCCCTATTGAGGCCATATTTCAGAAGCTGTTTTCATTGTATTTGGAAATGACTTCACTGGGGCTTTGTCCCAAGGCAGGGCATTCCATCTGTGGCCTCCATCCCTCCAGATTCACTTGTTTACTTTAGGGCTAGTCTTCACTAGTGTTTTGAGAGGCCCGTTCAGGAAGAGTTTGGTTGGGAGTTGTGGAATGAGGGACGTCTTAGACTGCCCAGACTCCCTGTTCTGAGGTTGAGCTGGGAGCTCCTCGGGAGAATGGGGCCAGTTGTGCTGGGCAGGTGAGTGGAAGGGCGTGGATTCCCACAGGGCTTCTCACAGGCTGTGCTGGGGCTGGGGCATTCTCGAGGCGAATCGGAGCAGGATGTAGGTCAGGGACTGCCCTCCCTGCGCGGACACCACAGGCATCTCCCAGGCAGCTCCCAGCTCCCCAGAGCCTCTCCTCTGGCTCTTGCATTGTGGCTGGGTCCTCATCAGAAGGTAACTTCTTCAGTCTCAAGTAGGCTGGGCAGCGAGCAGCGTGGAGGATGACCCATACAGAGGCACTGCTGTCTATGGAAACCTGTGGAGCCAAGGCGCCCCTCTTGGCTCCCTCTGGGAGAACTAGACAGAATTGGCCTCTGGTCCCCAGGTTCTCCTACATCCCTTTTGTCAAAGCTTGAGCATTTAAAATATTTTAGCCAGAGGGAAGCTTAAAGGGCAAGGTTTTATCTTATAGATGTGCAAAGGGCAACGCAGAGAAGTCTTAAGGTCTTGACTGCGGTTGTGTATAAGAGTGGGACTCAAACCCAAGACCACAGGCGCTGGCCTGACAGCTGAGTCCTGCAGCCTCTTTGGTTTCATCCCGCTTTGTACTGTGGTTATTTACACTTGTCGTTTCTATGGAGACAGACAGACTTGTCTAGTTTGTGGTACCACTCCACACCCGTGATGAGGGGCCTGGGGGTAAATGGTGGGTGAAGTAAATAAGACTGCCTCTGCTTGCTAGAAGCAGTGTGTGTGTGTGTGTGTGTGTGTTATACCTGAGCATACACACATTGGGCTAACTTTGGGGTGAGGAATTTTTTTCACGTCCCAGTGTCTGGAGCGGGCACTATCTGGTAGGAGTTGAGGACGCTGTGCATGGGACAGTCCTGTCCAGCTGAGAACCGCCTCGCTCCATGTGCCAGTAGCACCCTTGTGAAGGACACTGCAAGGGCCTGAGGAGTAGGGAGAGGCCCGTTCTAACTGGAAAGATGAGAGATGAGGGTCTGCGGGCTCGCTGGACCCCAGACTTCAGGATTGGGTGAGGCTGGGAGAGCCGGAGGGTGGGCTCAGGAGTGCGTGGGTGAGTGAATGTGTGTTTCTTGGGACTCAGTTCCACAGCCACAAGCAGAAGGTTCTTGAGTGAGCTGTGGTTTGCGTCCAGCAGGCCCTGGCCCCTCTGTGCAGTCAGGAGAAGGTGAAGGAAGTGGGTGGTGGTGTCTCTGACTAGTCTCCATGGAGGAGAAAATCTAGGGAGAAGGGCTGGGTGCCCTGGTCTCTCCTGCCATGACCTGTGGCCAGAGTGTGTGACATCCAGCCTGGTGGCTGGGTTTTGTCCTCCCTGCCACCCCCTTGAGGTCACAGTCCTTTGTTTACAACCTCAACAACCATTTCTACAGCGACTCATCATGATGACAAAACAGCCCATGAATTATGAAATCATTCGAGAGGAAAGAGGGTATGAGAAAGAAGAGCTTGAGGAACAAGTTTGTAGGGAAATGCCTCTGAAAATAGAACAGAGGGCAGGCAGGTTTCTCAAGAGCAATCATCTGTGCGGGGGGCTTCGTTTCAGATCCGTTGTGTTTCAGCTGCGTCCCCCTTCCTTCCTATCGGGCCCACTCTGGTGTATAGTTTCAGTCTGTCATTTAGCCAGTGCATCCAGTGCTGCCAGTGGAAAGAAAGCAACGTTCCCAAGACTTTTTCCCTGGGCTGGAGAAAGGCAGGATGGGGAAAGCGCCAAATTTAGACAGAGATTCCGTAGTGGGATTCCTGCCCCGCTCTCACCAGCTGTGCGACCTTGAACGAGTCGTTCAGAGTCTCTCTGAATCATGATTTCCATCTCTTACGGGCTGGGGCTACTTGCCCTGCCCGCCTGGCTCACAAAACTGTGGGGGCCAGGGAAGTCATGTGCGTGAAAATACTTGGCAACCTGTCAAATGCTGTGCAAATGGAAAGTCATGCAAATATTTTTCACCTTGTTATGACTGAAAGGGATTTAATTAGAGGAGGTAGATTTCCTAACACCTCCTGCAGCTTATTTTTGTTGTTTATTTTTAACTGAAGACCAGGTGCTCCCCAGGTGGTACTGGTGGTAAAGAATCCTCCTGCCAGTGCAGCAGATGCCGGAGACAGGGGTTCAGTCCTTGGGTCAGGAAGATGCCCTGGAGGAGGCAATGGCCACCCGCTCCGTTATTCTTGCCTGAAAAATTCATGGACGGTTGTCTAGTGCTCAGCAGTGTGCTAGGGACCCTCTCCTCCCGGACTGACAAGACTCTGCCCCACTTCTCCCAGCTTCTTTGTGCCTAGTGCTGTGCTGGGCAGGTCACACGTCCAGTGGTCCCTTCTTGAGTCAGTGACCCTCTGCCTCGGCTCCTCCCTGGAAGGGTGGGTACGAGCCTTTGCTTCTTGCATGTGATCTAGACCTTTCGTCGCATTCCGTGAGTAGGGAGAGCTTACGGAGGTAATGTGGCTACTTCTGTGGTTTTGGCATGGGGGAAGGTCTCTGACCACTATAAGGTATTGAGGCCTTCAAGTTTTTTTTAAAAAATAATTTATTTATTTTATTTTTGGTTGTACTGAGTCTTCGTTGCTGCACTCAGTCTTTCTCTAGCTGGTGGGGGGCTGCTCATTGTTGCAGGATGGGCGCGTCTCATTAGGGTGACTTCTCTGCAGAGCTTTGGGTTGAGGGTGCAAGTTTAGTAGTTGTGGTGCATGGGCTTAGTTGCTCCAATTAGGGTGACTTCTCTCGGGTTTTGCCAGTGGAAAGAAAGCAACGTTCCCAAGACTTTTTCCCTGGGCTGGAGAAAGGCAGGATGGGGAAAGCGCCAAATTTAGACAGAGATTCCGTAGTGGGATTCCTGCCCCGCTCTCACCAGCTGTGCGACCTTGAACGAGTCGTTCAGAGTCTCTCTGAATCATGATTTCCATCTCTTACGGGCTGGGGCTACTTGCCCTGCCCGCCTGGCTCACAAAACTGTGGGGGCCAGGGAAGTCATGTGCGTGAAAATACTTGGCAACCTGTCAAATGCTGTGCAAATGGAAAGTCATGCAAATATTTTTCACCTTGTTATGACTGAAAGGGATTTAATTAGAGGAGGTAGATTTCCTAACACCTCCTGCAGCTTATTTTTGTTGTTTATTTTTAACTGAAGACCAGGTGCTCCCCAGGTGGTACTGGTGGTAAAGAATCCTCCTGCCAGTGCAGCAGATGCCGGAGACAGGGGTTCAGTCCTTGGGTCAGGAAGATGCCCTGGAGGAGGCAATGGCCACCCGCTCCGTTATTCTTGCCTGAAAAATTCATGGACGGTTGTCTAGTGCTCAGCAGTGTGCTAGGGACCCTCTCCTCCCGGACTGACAAGACTCTGCCCCACTTCTCCCAGCTTCTTTGTGCCTAGTGCTGTGCTGGGCAGGTCACACGTCCAGTGGTCCCTTCTTGAGTCAGTGACCCTCTGCCTCGGCTCCTCCCTGGAAGGGTGGGTACGAGCCTTTGCTTCTTGCATGTGATCTAGACCTTTCGTCGCATTCCGTGAGTAGGGAGAGCTTACGGAGGTAATGTGGCTACTTCTGTGGTTTTGGCATGGGGGAAGGTCTCTGACCACTATAAGGTATTGAGGCCTTCAAGTTTTTTTTAAAAAATAATTTATTTATTTTATTTTTGGTTGTACTGAGTCTTCGTTGCTGCACTCAGTCTTTCTCTAGCTGGTGGGGGGCTGCTCATTGTTGCAGGATGGGGGCGTCTCATTAGGGTGACTTCTCTCGTTGCAGAGCTTTGGCTTTAGGGTGCAAGTTTAGTAGTTGTGGTGCATGGGCTTAGTTGCTCCAGGGCATGAGGGATCTTCCCGGATCAGGGATCGAACCTGAGTCTCTTGCGTTGGCATGAGGATTCTCTGCCACTGAGCCACCAGGGAAGCCCTCTTATTTCTTCTAATGATCTTTCCAAGTTGTTTGATTTGTCCCCATTTTACAGGTTCAGAAACTGAGGCTCAGAGAGGTCGATGAGCTTGCCTGGGACTACAGCAGGCTGGGCAGGGGCAGAGCTGGGTTCAGGCTCACCTCTGTCTGAGCTGTGTTGTCCGCACTGCCTGCCCTGCTCACCCACGCAGTGGGCCCCACTTAATTTCTGTGCTTAGGGTTCTGGTGGAGTCGAGGCACCTGTTGGCCTCACACATTGGCTCTTGGGGGAAGTAGGCAGCCTTGGCTGAGGTCTTGACTCTGCGGTGCTGTCTATGCAGTAGGTGTACCCCCTGGGCTTTGTGCTCTCTGATTAGAGGGGTGCCTGGGTCACTCCTTACCTGAGCGCGTGGCTTTTGCCAGCACCTGGATGGATTTATTTCTTTGTCTGTTAAAAGCAAACAGGGATGGCTGTCTCCTTGCTTGTCCTCCTGGAATAATTTCCTCCTCTTTGAGTTGTGCGTAAGCCCCAGTTCTCCACCTCTTTAACCCCGAAAGTCCAGTCTTAAGGAGGGTTGAAGTTGTGTATGAGAGGAAGCTTCTCCCTCCGTGCTCCTTCCCCACCAGGTCTCCGGAGGAGCTGGTCCCCCCGCCTCCCATCTGCATCCTGATCAGGATCCTGGCCCCAGGTCAAGGCACCAGGCCAGCTGGGGCTGGGCCACCACTGGCACTGCCCTGAGCCTCTGCCAAGCTGTCCTTTTTCAGCCAGCCCGGAGGGCTGCACCTCTCTAGAGCCTCAGGCTTTTCAGATCAGAAAACCTGCAAGGGAGCCTAGAGACCCAGCCGGCCCAGCCCTCACCTTACGGAGGAGGCACCTGCAGCCCTGGTAGGGAAGGGGCTTGCCGAGCTCCCCTGGGTCAGAGCCATGCCAGTGCCCCTGCTGGCTGCTCATAGGCTTTTTGTGGGGAGGTGGACCCCACTGGGCTGGTTGGCACACCAGTCTCTTTGCTCTGCATCCTTGAGAGATGGCGCTTGAGACCCGGGGTCCTGTGGGCCTGAGGTCTGTGGAGCAGCCCGACGGGCTCAGCTTGGCGCGGCCTCCCGTGGAGGGACTGTCCCCACTCCGGGCTCCATTTGCTCCTCCTGAAATGTGCGGTCGCATGGCTCACAGAGACTGAGGGCCTGCACGGAGCCCAGCACACAGCAGGTGCTCCTGAGCCCTGGCTCCCTTTGCTTGTGGCCACCTGTACTCATCCCTGTTCCACGACCCAGCCCGTTTGCACACGGGGCCTGGGGTGGGGGAAGGAGCAGCACAGCCCCGAGGGCACGCTCCCAGGCAGGGCAGCGGGTGGAGGGACACATGGACTTTGAAGCAGCATGTTCGTTGTGCTCTTCTGGGGAGCACGGCGCGCCCTGTTGCGTCCTCATGGCTGCCTCCGTCCTATGAGGGGCTCATCCCCTGTGCCGGGCCCTTTGCTAGAGAAATGTTTGCGCGACTGGTCTAGGGGAACCCTCCTCCGTCCTTTCCAGGCAGGACGGCCTTGCCCTCTCTGACAGACGGGGACGCCGGCCTCTGAGGAACCTTTCCACAGGGTCGTACAGCTGTGTCGACCAGAGCTTCCCCAGCTCCCGGGAGTGGGGGGCTGACCTGAACTCGGGGGCTGCCTGGTTGTGGTGAGTTATGTATATATTACTCACTCTGTGATAGGAAAAATAAAAGCACAGCACAACCACAAAGCCTCCCATCTGCATCCTGATCAGGATCCTGGCCCCAGGTCAAGGCACCAGGCCAGCTGGGGCTGGGCCACCACTGGCACTGCCCTGAGCCTCTGCCAAGCTGTCCTTTTTCAGCCAGCCCGGAGGGCTGCACCTCTCTAGAGCCTCAGGCTTTTCAGATCAGAAAACCTGCAAGGGAGCCTAGAGACCCAGCCGGCCCAGCCCTCACCTTACGGAGGAGGCACCTGCAGCCCTGGTAGGGAAGGGGCTTGCCGAGCTCCCCTGGGTCAGAGCCATGCCAGTGCCCCTGCTGGCTGCTCATAGGCTTTTTGTGGGGAGGTGGACCCCACTGGGCTGGTTGACACACCAGTCTCTTTGCTCTGCATCCTTGAGAGATGGCGCTTGAGACCCGGGGTCCTGTGGGCCTGAGGTCTGTGGAGCAGCCCGACGGGCTCAGCTTGGCGCGGCCTCCCGTGGAGGGACTGTCCCCACTCCGGGCTCCATTTGCTCCTCCTGAAATGTGCGGTCGCATGGCTCACAGAGACTGAGGGCCTGCACGGAGCCCAGCACACAGCAGGTGCTCCTGAGCCCTGGCTCCCTTTGCTTGTGGCCACCTGTACTCATCCCTGTTCCACGACCCAGCCCGTTTGCACACGGGGCCTGGGGTGGGGGAAGGAGCAGCACAGCCCCGAGGGCACGCTCCCAGGCAGGGCAGCGGGTGGAGGGACACATGGACTTTGAAGCAGCATGTTCGTTGTGCTCTTCTGGGGAGCACGGCGCGCCCTGTTGCGTCCTCATGGCTGCCTCCGTCCTATGAGGGGCTCATCCCCTGTGCCGGGCCCTTTGCTAGAGAAATGTTTGCGCGACTGGTCTAGGGGAACCCTCCTCCGTCCTTTCCAGGCAGGACGGCCTTGCCCTCTCTGACAGACGGGGACGCCGGCCTCTGAGGAACCTTTCCACAGGGTCGTACAGCTGTGTCGACCAGAGCTTCCCCAGCTCCCGGGAGTGGGGGGCTGACCTGAACTCGGGGGCTGCCTGGTTGTGGTGAGTTATGTATATATTACTCACTCTGTGATAGGAAAAAAATAAAAGCACAGCACAACCACAGACGCGTGGTGCTATTTCTTAGAACGACGTACCTTTATTTAATTTGAACAGCTGATTTCATTGAAAGTTAATGATCCAACCAGGGGAGGGGGTGGGTCTGAGAGGTAATACGTGAAGCAGGTGGCTGATAATGTGGCTGATAACGTGACCTTCCAACCAATCAGATGCTTAAAACCCACATGGTCTTTTTTTAAAAAATAATTATTTGGATGCCGTGGCTCTTCGTTGCAGCATGTGGGATCTAGTTCCCTGACCGGGGATTGAACCCTGGCCTCCTGTGCTGGGAGCTCAGAGTCTTAACCACGGGACCACAGGGAAGCCCCCCACTTGGTCTGGATCGATCCCCGGGGCGCTTTCCCACACCTGGCGTTGGGTCGCCGTCCCGAAGCTCGCTGCAGGACGGACCCATCTCCTCGGCACCTGCGGGCTTCCGTCTCGCGTTGCCTGGCCCTGCTCCACGCCCCCAGCACCTCCTCCGGTGACTCGACGGTGCACACGGGCTGCCTCCAGACAGTCCACTGCTCCTCGGCTCTCGGGTCTTGACGTTCCCCACCTCGTGCGGAACAACGGGTCCTCGGCCTGAGCTCGAAGCCTTCTCTGCAGGCGGGCCCAGGCCCGGCTGTCTGGGCAAACGGCCCAGGGACCCTCATTCAGTCCTGCTCCCCTCTTGAATGCACTCTGTCCTCCGGAGCCCAGACGGAGCCCTGCAGGTGCTGGGGGAGTGGCCGTTGCTTCTGTGCCTGTTACTCAAGAACATTTTTGTTTGCTTCTTTCTGAATAACTTGTACGAGTAGTAGGAAGACGACCTGCCCCCCCCACCCCCAGCCTTTGCCCAAATGCCTGAATCGTTGCCGTTTTACCTCCTGGGCTCTCACTGCCTCTTTACACATGTAGATGCAGATGGGGAAATATATATTTATCTGCCATCATCTCGAAGGATTTTCTGAATCCTTCGAGAACCAGTTGCAGACTGGAGAAGGCTATCCACTCCAGTATTCTTCCCGGGAAATGCCATGGACAGAGGAGCCTGGCGGGCTGCAGTCCATAAAGGGGCCGGCAGGGACTACTGTGATAGGAAAATAAAAGCACAGCACAACCACAGACGTGGTGCTATTTCTTAGAACGACGTACCTTTATTTAATTTGAACAGCTGATTTCATTGAAAGTTAATGATCCAACCAGGGGAGGGGGTGGGTCTGAGAGGTAATACGTGAAGCAGGTGGCTGATAATGTGGCTGATAACGTGACCTTCCAACCAATCAGATGCTTAAAACCCACATGGTCTTTTTAAAAATAATTATTTGGATGCCGTGGCTCTTCGTTGCAGCATGTGGGATCTAGTTCCCTGACCGGGGATTGAACCCTGGCCTCCTGTGCTGGGAGCTCAGAGTCTTAACCACGGGACCACAGGGAAGCCCCCCACTTGGTCTGGATCGATCCCCGGGGCGCTTTCCCACACCTGGCGTTGGGTCGCCGTCCCGAAGCTCGCTGCAGGACGGACCCATCTCCTCGGCACCTGCGGGCTTCCGTCTCGCGTTGCCTGGCCCTGCTCCACGCCCCCAGCACCTCCTCCGGTGACTCGACGGTGCACACGGGCTGCCTCCAGACAGTCCACTGCTCCTCGGCTCTCGGGTCTTGACGTTCCCCACCTCGTGCGGAACAACGGGTCCTCGGCCTGAGCTCGAAGCCTTCTCTGCAGGCGGGCCCAGGCCCGGCTGTCTGGGCAAACGGCCCAGGGACCCTCATTCAGTCCTGCTCCCCTCTTGAATGCACTCTGTCCTCCGGAGCCCAGACGGAGCCCTGCAGGTGCTGGGGGAGTGGCCGTTTGCTTCTGTGCCTGTTACTCAAGAACATTTTTGTTTGCTTCTTTCTGAATAACTTGTACGAGTAGTAGGAAGACGACCTGCCCCCCCCACCCCCAGCCTTTGCCCAAATGCCTGAATCGTTGCCGTTTTACCTCCTGGGCTCTCACTGCCTCTTTACACATGTAGATGCAGATGGGGAAATATATATTTATCTGCCATCATCTCGAAGGATTTTCTGAATCCTTCGAGAACCAGTTGCAGACTGGAGAAGGCTATCCACTCCAGTATTCTTCCCGGGAAATGCCATGGACAGAGGAGCCTGGCGGGCTGCAGTCCATAGGGCGGCAGAGCGTCAGACACAGCTGGGCAGCCAGCACTTCTGCAGACTGGGAGGTGTCCCTGTCCACACGAAACTGATCCTTTCCCCCCAACAAAGCCCCTCGCCAGCACGACGCCGGTACAGCCATCCAGTTGAACGTCACTGTGATACATTGTGGCATCTCCCAGTCGTCCAAACCCACTCGGATTCATCCGCACAGTCCCGTTTCCCGTCCAGTCTGGACTTCAGCCCAGGGACCCGCATCGCCCTCTAGGAACGCCGGCAGACTCTCCTTCCGTCTGGAAGGACTCCTCCGTCTCTTGCTGCCTTTCGTGACCTTTCGGAGTGCAGCTCTTTCATTCCGGGGAAGTCCCTCGGCCTGTTGTCCTCTAGAGCTTCCTTGTGACCAGACCCTGGCTGTCGTCTGGGGCAGGGGTTCCACAGAACTGGCGCAGGGTGAGGACTGTCCACCTCTGGGCGCACGGTCCCAGTCGACACCTGGCCAAGTCGGCATCCACTGGATGCCTCCACCTTTGAGTCGTCATTTCCTCCTTGGTCATCTATCCGTAATGGGTGGGAAGGGGCTGCAAGACCACACGGCTGCCCTTTGCGTCTTTAAACCTCCGTCCGCCTGTGCTGGAGTCCTTTGGTAGCTCCTGACTGAATTCCCCACCACTATGATGCTCTTCGACGGAGGATTTTCAGTTTTCATCACTTCTTCTGTATTTAGTAGTTGACACTGTCCAGTAAAAAGGAACGCCCGCGCCTCCCTATTTAACTATTTGTTCATGTCTTTATGTCTCTGTGGACTCATAGGTTATTACTTTACTCAGTGGGCTTTATTACTGTGGGTTTTTTTTTTGACACCCAAATAGTCCCAGATCTGGCCGGCGGCAGCCTCTTTGAGGTGGTTCTGTGGTCCTATTGGCATGGCCTCTTTCAGCAGACAGAGCTACGAAGTAGATGTGTACACGCATGCGCGCACACACACACAGACACACACAGACACACACACAGACACACAGACACACATACACCCCCACAACCACCCCCCACCCACCCCTCCCTTTTATCTCTAGCTAATGTGGATCTGGTAGCTCTCAGCTGAGCCCTGAGCGCTCTTTCAGGCCTGATCGCCTTTGCAGGCATGTCCTCCCCTGACTGTGAGAACCTGCTCCCTTTATCTCAATATGGTTACTTGTCTGCGCATCTCCACGTGGGTGGCAGTTTCCTTAAGACGCAGGTCTCCTCCTCCGTGCCTCCGGGGCGCCTCCCTTCTCCAGCACCCCTTCTTTGTCACCGCCAGCGAGAGACGGAGGAGAAGCCCTTTTCTTCTGGAAAGCCTCTGCACACAGCCGTCTGCTGCAGCGCTGGGCTTGCTCCCGCCCCTCGGGCCCCTCCCGGATCTCCCCAGCCTGAAAGGAGCTCCCCCTTGTTTCTACAGCAGCTTGTTTTTCTATTACGACCCTTCACCATTTCTTTGTGTGTTAGTGTTTCAACGCGCCTTGCTCTCTCTTAGCCTATCCACCCTGAAGGGAGTGATTCTCATCTTTTTAAAAACTACTTTATTGAGGTGTGATTGACATGGAAAAAGGGCCTTCCCTGGTGGCTTAGACAGTAAAGCATCTGCCTGCAGTGGGGGAGACCAGGGGTCTTGCCCTGGGTTGGGAAGATCCCTTAAGAAGGGAATGGCACCCTCTCCAGTGTTCTTGCCTGGAGAATTGCATGGCATATAGAGGGCCGCACATAGTTAGCATGCACAGTTTGATAGGTTGGAAGATAAGTACATCCCTGTGAGACCATCACTGCCGTCAAGGGGATAAACGTGGTCGTCACCTCCCAGAGTTCCTTCCACCCCCGTTACGGTTACTGATACTGTTATTATTATTAATCTGATCCCCGTTTAACTTCTCTTGGTGCTGGCCTCAGGGCTTGTCCTCTCGCTTGGGTCTTACGTATAGAACCGAAGGTGTTGGCGTTTTAGACCGAAATCTGAACGCCTGCCTCTGGGAAGCAGAACGCTGTCTGTCTCAGCCTTTGAAGGAAAGTGACTCATGGCCCTTTGGAGAAGCACTTGTTGATACAAGCCTCCCTCCCTGACATTCCACTGGAAAATCAACCCTTTGCTGGCCTGACTAAATTTATAAAGGGTTGGCCCCAGCAGCTGGTGGCAGCAGCTGGTGGTGAAAAATCTCTGACAGATTTTTTTTTTTCCCTCTGAAAAATATTTCAGACACTTTGGGCCCAGCCCCACCACTGGTAGAATTTGGAAACCATTTTTTGCTGCTTGCAGTTGGTCTGAGAATTCCCCTACATCCCCAAAAGTCAGCCTTCCCCTGTCCTTAGCCACCTGGAGCATGACCAGATCCCTGCAAAATAAGACAGGAAGATCCTGGGGCTGATCGTACAGTGTGAATTGGGCAGTTTTTTTCTTTTAGCAACCTCAGTTTAATATATGTGTATGTACAACATAGATGTATATTTAAAAGTGATGAAACTTATATTGTATGGGAGGAAATCAATCCTGAAGCTCCAGTACTTTGGCTGTCTAATACAAAGAGCCGACTCGTTAGAAAGCACCCTGATGCTGGGAAGGACTGCGAGCAGGAGAAGGGGATGACGGAGGGTGAGATGGTTGGATGACATCATCCGCTCAATGGGCATGAGCCCGAGCAAACTCCAGGAGATAGTGACGGACAGGGAGGCCTCGCACGCGTCAGGCCACGAGGTCACAAAGGGTCGGACAGGGCAGAGGGACTGAACAACAGCACGGGAGGCTTATAAACCTTTATCGGAGCTTATGAACTGCCCGACACACTGTTCAAACACCCTTTAGTCTGTCATACATGCGAAGCAGAGAGCTGGAAGCACAAACTAAAAAGAGAGTCAGGTGAGGTGGAAGCAGCTGTGCCGGCTCATAGCCCTCGAGGAGGGACCAGACCGAGTTTGCAGGGTCCTCGGCCGGCCAGCGTGCCGTGCAGGCCCTTCCCTCTTCCAGATGGAAAAGTGCATCAGCTCAGAGGAGTCACCTGGCTGAGGTCCCGAGGCGGGGCTGCTCTCGAATCCGCCCTCCTGGCTCCACGCGGTGGTTTTAGACCGAAATCTGAACGCCTGCCTCTGGGAAGCAGAACGCTGTCTGTCTCAGCCTTTGAAGGAAAGTGACTCATGGCCCTTTGGAGAAGCACTTGTTGATACAAGCCTCCCTCCCTGACATTCCACTGGAAAATCAACCCTTTGCTGGCCTGACTAAATTTATAAAGGGTTGGCCCCAGCAGCTGGTGGCAGCAGCTGGTGGTGAAAAATCTCTGACAGATTTTTTTTTTTCCCTCTGAAAAATATTTCAGACACTTTGGGCCCAGCCCCACCACTGGTAGAATTTGGAAACCATTTTTAGCTGCTTGCAGTTGGTCTGAGAATTCCCCTACATCCCCAAAAGTCAGCCTTCCCCTGTCCTTAGCCACCTGGAGCATGACCAGATCCCTGCAAAATAAGACAGGAAGATCCTGGGGCTGATCGTACAGTGTGAATTGGGCAGTTTTTTTCTTTTAGCAACCTCAGTTTAATATATGTGTATGTACAACATAGATGTATATTTAAAAGTGATGAAACTTATATTGTATGGGAGGAAATCAATCCTGAAGCTCCAGTACTTTGGCTGTCTAATACAAAGAGCCGACTCGTTAGAAAGCACCCTGATGCTGGGAAGGACTGCGAGCAGGAGAAGGGGATGACGGAGGGTGAGATGGTTGGATGACATCATCCGCTCAATGGGCATGAGCCCGAGCAAACTCCAGGAGATAGTGACGGACAGGGAGGCCTCGCACGCGTCAGGCCACGAGGTCACAAAGGGTCGGACAGGGCAGAGGGACTGAACAACAGCACGGGAGGCTTATAAACCTTTATCGGAGCTTATGAACTGCCCGACACACTGTTCAAACACCCTTTAGTCTGTCATACATGCGAAGCAGAGAGCTGGAAGCACAAACTAAAAAGAGAGTCAGGTGAGGTGGAAGCAGCTGTGCCGGCTCATAGCCCTCGAGGAGGGACCAGACCGAGTTTGCAGGGTCCTCGGCCGGCCAGCGTGCCGTGCAGGCCCTTCCCTCTTCCAGATGGAAAAGTGCATCAGCTCAGAGGAGTCACCTGGCTGAGGTCCCGAGGCGGGGCTGCTCTCGAATCCGGCCCTCCTGGCTCCACGCGCGGTGGTTTTATTAGTGCCAGGGCATACCTGCTCACTCACATCACAGCCGCTCACGTCGCGGATCACGTGTCACTGACAGAGTGTTTAATTATATTCAGGAGTCTCTTTTCAAAAAAAATCACGCAAGTGTCCAACATGCTTTGGAAATTAATCTCATCCCAAAGAGTTAAAATTAAAATGCCATCGCAAAGACTGTGCGGGGAGATGCTGATACCCGATGGGTTCTCCTCCCGGGAGCGTCTTTCTCCCCAGTGAGGCCTGGTGAGCGAGCGAGGCTGGGTCTCTGTCCTGGGAGGAGGCCGCCGGGCCTGGGTCCTCCCGGGGAAGGTGGGAATGTAGACGTGGGGAGGGACAGCGTTGCTCTGCTTGGCTCGCCTCTGAAAATTTCCACTGAGCTGTGAGCTGCAGTTGCTCCCTGGCACTGGAAATTCTCCTCAAATATGCTTTCTTATTTCTTCTGCTTTCTATAAGCTGTGTGTGTTCGGAATAGAACTGGAAAATAGGGATAAATTCAGTGAAGAAGAAAACACTCCTCTCACGTCACTGCTAAGGGAGACTGACCACTAACCGCTTGGTTTCTATCCTTCCACATTGCTTGCTGTTCGTTTACTCCGTCTCTCGCTTCCTGTGTGGGTCTTCATACGTACACACGTGTACACACACACACAAACCCATATATGTTCATACACACGTGCACATAAGCTTGGCTCATGCTGCCAATAGTTTTTAAACCTATTTTTAGTTACTAATGAATGGCTTTACCTTTGAATATATGGAAGTCTACCTTCTTTTTAAAACTCTTTTTTAAAAATTTTTATTTTACCTTTTACTTTTACAGAGTTTTGTTGTTTACAGATATGTATGATCCCAGATTAGTCATATGGATATCCCCCCCATCCCACCCCTCCAGGCCTTCGCACAGCACCCCTGCAGGATCCCCTTTTCTCACAGCGCAATGACAGTAGCTATTTTTTTCACATTTTAAAAAACGTTTTAAATTCATTTTTTTGCCTTCTTTTTTTAAATGGCTGCAAATGAGTCCATTCTGTGACTGAGATTTAGTTTGATTAATTCTCCCCTCAGGTGGACATTTTGGTTGTTTCCTCTTATTATTATTTTTTTTAATTTGCTGTTGTCACATCAAGCCTCGCGGATCACGTGTCACTGACAGAGTGTTTAATTATATTCAGGAGTCTATTTTCAAAAAAAATCACGCAAGTGTCCAACATGCTTTGGAAATTAATCTCATCCCAAAGAGTTAAAATTAAAATGCCATCGCAAAGACTGTGCGGGGAGATGCTGATACCCGATGGGTTCTCCTCCCGGGAGCGTCTTTCTCCCCAGTGAGGCCTGGTGAGCGAGCGAGGCTGGGTCTCTGTCCTGGGAGGAGGCCGCCGGGCCTGGGTCCTCCCGGGGAAGGTGGGAATGTAGACGTGGGGAGGGACAGCGTTGCTCTGCTTGGCTCGCCTCTGAAAATTTCCACTGAGCTGTGAGCTGCAGTTGCTCCCTGGCACTGGAAATTCTCCTCAAATATGCTTTCTTATTTCTTCTGCTTTCTATAAGCTGTGTGTGTTCGGAATAGAACTGGAAAATAGGGATAAATTCAGTGAAGAAGAAAACACTCCTCTCACGTCACTGCTAAGGGAGACTGACCACTAACCGCTTGGTTTCTATCCTTCCACATTGCTTGCTGTTCGTTTACTCCGTCTCTCGCTTCCTGTGTGGGTCTTCATACGCAACACGTGTACACACACACACAAACCCATATATGTTCATACACACGTGCACATAAGCTTGGCTCATGCTGCCAATAGTTTTTAAACCTATTTTTAGTTACTAATGAATGGCTTTACCTTTGAATATATGGAAGTCTACCTTCTTTTTAAAACTCTTTTTTAAAAATTTTTATTTTACCTTTTACTTTTACAGAGTTTTGTTGTTTACAGATATGTATGATCCCAGATTAGTCATATGGATATCCCCCCCATCCCACCCCTCCAGGCCTTCGCACAGCACCCCTGCAGGATCCCCTTTTCTCACAGCGCAATGACAGTAGCTATTTTTTTCACATTTTAAAAAACGTTTTAAATTCATTTTTTTGCCTTCTTTTTTTAAATGGCTGCAAATGAGTCCATTCTGTGACTGAGATTTAGTTTGATTAATTCTCCCCTCAGGTGGACATTTTGGTTGTTTCCTCTTATTATTATTTTTTTTAATTTGCTGTTGTGGACACAGCTGTGATCAGCATCTTTGCTCACAGCCTTCATCATCTCCTTAGAATAAATTCTTAGAAGTAGAATCATTGGGTTGCAGGAGACAAAGTCTTTTACGGCTTTCGGCGTGTGTTGCCAGAACTCCCGGGCCGTGCCTTCCACTCGGGTTTTATGACTTTGGAACGTCGCTATTGCGTGTGGCTTAGGATTCCCCGAACTGCGGCCGAGCAGAGGCGTCCAGAGTCCTGCAGGCCCCTCCCCCAGGCTCGCACCTTCCTTCACTTCGCTCCCTGCCCTTCTCTCTCTGACTCCTCAGGCGTGGTCATCACAGGGCTGGCTCCAGGGTGGCAGGGGTTGGGGGTGGGAGGGGACTTGGGATGCTGGGTGGGAACCTTGAAGGAAGAAGGAAGCGTCACAGGACCCATGGGGATAAATAGAAAGGTGTGGGCCCAAGTGTGCTCGTCCGGTCAGATTTTAGAACGTAGCTTTGGAGGGTTCACCCTGGGCCTCCCAGCCTCTCTTTCGTCTCAGTGCCAAGGGCAGCACTTTATGGCTGAACATTTGAGGCTTTGGGCAGGTTCTTCAGCTTAGGATCAAGTCCCAGTCCCGCAGCGGGCCTTGTGATCTGGCTCCTGTCTCCTCGTTCCATTCCTGGCTGTCTCAATCTGTGTGTGCTCTGGCCGCAGTGGCCTTCCCGCCTGCCTCCAGAGTGCCACACGCCTACCTGGTCAGATCAGTGGCTCCCTCTGCTGGGGCATTCTTCCTTCTTGTACTCTTCAGCCTCCGGGATTTAACCCAGTGGGGTGGTTAAGGGCATGGCCCCTGGTGTCTCACTTGGGTCTGTGTCCTGGTTCTGCCTCTCACCAGCTGTGCAGTCTTGGACAAATTACGCAACTTCTCTGTGCCTTAGTTTTCTCATCTGTAAAGTGGAAATAATGATAATGCCCACCCTCCCAGGGTGGTTGTGAAGACTGAAAATGGTGATCGCTGGGAGCACTGAGATCATAGTTCCTGGCACATAGCAAGTGTCAGTAAACATTGGCTATCGCTCAGCTAGCTTATAACGTTACAAAGACATTTTCCCTTATCCCCACTCGTGGCTAGGACCTCCTCGTTTATGTTTTCATAGCCATTTGTGTCTTTCCATCTTAGCCGTTACAACAGTTTTTACTGGAATAATGAGCATTTTTATGTTATTTTAAAATTATTATTATTATTATTTTAAAATTTATCTATTATTTATTTTTGGTTATTCTGGGTTTCACTGCTGCCACAGGCTCTTCTCTAGCTGCAGGGAATTGGGGCTCCTCTCTAGTGGAGGTGAGCAGGCTTCTTGTTACAGTGACGTCTCTTGTTGTGGAACTTGGACTCTAGGACCCACGGGCTTCAGCGGTCACGGCTCCGAGGCTCCGGAGCACAGGCTCCATCGCTGTGGCTCCCGGGCTTAGTTGCTTTGCAGCAGGTGGGATCGTCCCAGATCAGGGATCGAACTCACGTCTCTTGCATTGGCAGGTGAACTCTTTACCATTGAGCTACCAGGAAAGCCCTATTATTTTTAACAGCAAAACCATTTTGTATTGGGCTGCAGCCAGTTAGCAGTGTGGTGGTAGTTTCAGCCGTACATATACATGTCTCCTTTCTCCCTCAACCCCCCTTCCATCCAGGCTGGCACATAATATCAAACAGAGTTCCATATGCTCTCCAGTGGGTCTTTGTTGGTTATCCATTTTAAATATAGCAGTGTGTCCATGACCTTCCCCAAGACCCTAACTGTCCCTTCCCCCAGGAACCATAAGTTCCATTTGGCTGTCTCCGTGGCTCTGGCCGCAGTGGCCTTCCCGCCTGCCTCCAGAGTGCCCAGTACCTGGTCAGATCAGTGGCTCCCTCTGCTGGGGCATTCTTCCTTCTTGTACTCTTCAGCCTCCGGGATTTAACCCAGTGGGGTGGTTAAGGGCATGGCCCTGGTGTCTCACTTGTGTCTGTGTCCTGGTTCTGCCTCTCACCAGCTGTGCAGTCTTGGACAAATTACGCAACTTCTCTGTGCCTTAGTTTTCTCATCTGTAAAGTGGAAATAATGATAATGCCCACCCTCCCAGGGTGGTTGTGAAGACTGAAAATGGTGATCGCTGGGAGCACTGAGATCATAGTTCCTGGCACATAGCAAGTGTCAGTAAACATTGGCTATCGCTCAGCTAGCTTATAACGTTACAAAGACATTTTCCCTTATCCCCACTCGTGGCTAGGACCTCCTCGTTTATGTTTTCATAGCCATTTGTGTCTTTCCATCTTAGCCGTTACAACAGTTTTTACTGGAATAATGAGCATTTTTATGTTATTTTAAAATTATTATTATTATTATTTTAAAATTTATCTATTATTTATTTTTGGTTATTCTGGGTTTCACTGCTGCCACAGGCTCTTCTCTAGCTGCAGGGAATTGGGGCTCCTCTCTAGTGGAGGTGAGCAGGCTTCTTGTTACAGTGACGTCTCTTGTTGTGGAACTTGGACTCTAGGACCCACGGGCTTCAGCGGTCACGGCTCCGAGGCTCCGGAGCACAGGCTCCATCGCTGTGGCTCCCGGGCTTAGTTGCTTTGCAGCAGGTGGGATCGTCCCAGATCAGGGATCGAACTCACGTCTCTTGCATTGGCAGGTGAACTCTTTACCATTGAGCTACCAGGAAAGCCCTATTATTTTTAACAGCAAAACCATTTTGTATTGGGCTGCAGCCAGTTAGCAGTGTGGTGGTAGTTTCAGCCGTACATATACATGTCTCCTTTCTCCCTCAACCCCCCTTCCATCCAGGCTGGCACATAATATCAAACAGAGTTCCATATGCTCTCCAGTGGGTCTTTGTTGGTTATCCATTTTAAATATAGCAGTGTGTCCATGACCTTCCCCAAGACCCTAACTGTCCCTTCCCCCAGGAACCATAAGTTCATTTTCTAAATCTGCAAGTCTCTTTTTGTTTTGTAACTAAGTTCATTTGTATTATTTCTTTTTAGAGTCCACATATAAGTTGTCACATCATATGATATTTCTTCTTCTCTGATTGCGGACTTCACTTAGTATGACACTCTCCAGGCCCATCCACGTTGCTGCAGATTCTTTTTAATGGCTGAGTAATATGCCATTGCATATGGGGAATGTCCATTCCCCTGTTGATGGACATTTAGGTTGCTTCCATGTCTTGGCTATTGCAAACAGTGAATAAGCATTTTAAAAATTTTGTTTTAAACGTTTGACTATTGCATGAGAGGCTAAGCTCCATGAGGGCAAGGACCACCTAACAGGGTTGTTGGAATACTAACATCGAGTTGTTATTCAATCAGTGTCTGCTCAAGGAATGAAGATAACGGTCTTGTTGCTAACAGCCATGAGCCAAGTTCATCAGAAAGCACTAATGACCCTCCCCCTAATAAGCTGAGACATGACTGCTCATGGAAGGGGTTTCCCAGCCTAGTAGACAGACGTGTGTGGCCAGCGACAGTGTCTGGTGTCCTTCTGAACTTTCAAAGCCAGCCTGCTCTTAGAGGCTGTCTAATGCCAACCTTCTCCATGGATGAAGGACCAGTGTAGGTTTTAATTTCTAACTCACTGGGGATCTAAACTTTTGAAAATATATTTAAGTGAATTACTAGAAAATGAAATAGAACTTAAGGCCAGGGGTTCTCAACCTTGGCGTTCTGTCATGTGGGGCCAGATAACTCTTTCTTGTGGGTCAGTCCTGTGCCATGTTGGGTATTTAACAGCATCCCTGGGTGCTAGTGGCACCTGACCCCCTGGTTGCGATGACCAGAAATGTCTCCAGATATTGCCAAAGGCCCCCTGGGGGCAGAAGTCACCCCTGGTTGAGAAGCACCTGTCAAGACCTACGGAACACAGGCCCAACTTTCATCATCCATGTCAACAGACCAGATGACCGCCATGGTACGCGGAAGACTCCAGGCCCTCATCCCAGGCGTCTGTGCTGCCCTTGGGAGGGGAAACCAGCCCCTCCTGGCCCAGCACCGGCCGCGGGCCCCGCTTGGAGCAGCCCATCCCCTTCCTTTATAGAAAGGCAAGCCGAGGCCCTGCTCGGGGCCGAGGTGAAGTGTGTGGTTGAAACACACTGAAGACTTTCAGGAATGTTCCTGAGCCTTGGCTTTTCCCTCTCCCCAGTTCACTTGTACCAGGTGATGCCATCCAGCCAGCTGCCCTGGAAGACCCGGAAAACGCACTCTTAGCTGCCTCCTCTCCCCGCAGTAGGTCAGCAGCCAGGTCTTCAGGAATCTAACAGCCCAGAGGCAGAACAGTGGGGTGGGGCCGCAGCGGCTGGCAGAGCCCCAGCCCCAGCCCCAGCCCCCAGGCTGCCTCTGTCCTCCCCTCTGGCTTCTGTCCCGCAGTTCCACCCCCCAGCACAGGCGTGCGCACTCCCCTCTAACCCGCGGGGCTGGTCCTCTTCTTAGGGCCTTAGGGATGACCTGAGGGGATGCCAGGAAGGAGCCCCCCTCACCCAAAGGCCATTTTAGAGGTTTGTTCCCTTGTGCTCTTATTTAAAATAGAAGCCCTCCAGGAGTGACACTGGGATCCGGGCGTGACAGCGGGCTATTTATACTTTCCCAGGAATGACTTCGCTGCCTCTGGCCTCCCAGGACACCAGCCGGGTTAGGCGCTTGTGCTCTCTGTCTCTGGGAGGTGGGCAGAGAATGGACGAGGCAGCAGCACACGGGGTAAGGGACCAGGTCCTGCGCCTTCGCTCAGCCAGTAGGCCGGGGCGTCGCGGGGGGCCTTCTCCTCCCCTTCTAGCCGTCCGCCCTCCCCTTGCCCTGCGTGCCCTGCGCCCCACCCTGACGCCATCCTCCGCATGCTGCGTATGCATCGTGCTTCTGCCTGCCGACCTGACACTTTTACTGAAACCAGGCTTGCTCCCAGTCAGTCACACACACACACACACACACACACACAGGTGCGTGCAGTCTCAACCACACTCACACAGCTGGTCATGTCTCTATATAATGTATATGTATGTATATATACACAAACATTTTTTTAAAGAGCGTTAACTGTATTTTTTTAGCCTTACTATGCACTTGTGGAATCTTAATTCCCCCATTAGGGATCAAACCCAGACCCTCAGCAGTGCAAGCGCAGAGTCCTAACAAGAAGTACATGCGTGTTCGGCTCTGTGTGACCCCATGCGCTGTAACCCACCAGGCGCCTCTGTCCGTGGGATTCTCCAGGCAAGAACACTGGAGTGGGTGCCAATTCCTCCTCCAGGGGATCTTCCCAGCCCAGGGATCAGACCTGCGTCTCTTAAGTGTCCTGCCTTGGCAGGTGGGTTCTTTACCACTAGCGCTACCTGGGAAGCCCTCCTAACAACTAGACTGCCAGGGAATTCCCCCGCCCCCCCACATTTTTATTTTATTTATATCAGTAAAATAGCTACTTTCGGTCGCCTAGTGCATGGCCCTGGGGAACCGTCGTGAACAGGACAGGCACGGGATCCCTTCTCCCCGGGCTCAGACGCCTGTGAATTATCTGAATCGGATGCCCTCTCTGTGACAGAGGATCGGATCACTTGTAACCTCCGGAACCACAGCACCCATCGTGGCCTCGGCCGGGGAATGTTGGTGGACTTGAACTGAGTCAGAGGGGAGAGCTGAGGGGGGCCTTCTCCTCTGACTCCTTGGGGGCCAGTGTGTGCTGACCGCCCCCCTGCCGACAGGTGCCCCCGTTCTTCCCGCTGACCTGCTGGGGCCGCATCGAGAGGGCCCTGCGCACACTGGGAGGAGGTCTGCTGGTGGAGGAGAAGCGTGAGGGGAGGTGAGCAGGCAGCTCCAGGCCAGAAACAGACGCTCCAAGGCAGCTGGACGTCGACCTTGAATTCTGATGGTTTCTGTTCCTGGTGGGAGCCAACCACGGGGCTTACGTGTGAGTTTAACTTCTTAAAAGAGAAAGCCTAGCTGAAGAGCAAGGCCCTCAGCACCCAAGAAGTATGCAGAAGCTTCTAGAGTGAAGTCGGGCATTCCTTATCGTCCTCATGCTTGGCCCCCTCCTCCTCCCCGTGGTGCTCTCCTGACCCCCACCGTTTTATTTTATTTTTGAATTCTATTTATTTATTTTTACTTGTGGCTTTGCGGGGTCTTCCTTGCTGTACACAGGTTTTCTCTTGTTATGGCGACTTGAGGGCCCCTGTCCGGGTGTGGTGCCCAGGCTGCTCGTCGTGCTGGGCTCTCTGGTTTTAGAGCACGGGCTCTATGTGCCCAGGCTTCAGTAGCTGCAGCTCCTGGGCTCTGGAGTGCAGGCTCAGCAGCTGTGCTGCACGGGCTTTGTGGTCCCACGGCAAGTGGGATCGTCCCCAACCAGGGCTCAGACCCGTGTCTCCTGCATCGGTAAGTGGACTCTTAACCACTGGACCACCCAGGAAGTCCTTGCCCACCGTTTCAGCAAGGCTGAGGGACCTCCCTTGGAGTTAGAGGGACTCACCCTCCTCCCTTAGGGGAGCCTGGAGGGGGCCTGAGATCATCCTCATCCAGAGCTCAGGGGGCACGGGAGGGCTGTGGGGGCAGAGGCTACAGGAGGCCTTGGCTGGGTAGCTCTCAGAACTGAAGTCCACTGGGGGTGTTATTTGTGGCCCTAAAATGCCTCCCTGCCCCGAGACTGTGTGTGTTTTTTTTTTTTTTCTGGAGGGGGGCGGGTTGGGGCAGGTGGGCCACTTCCCTTGGTCTTTCATTTATCTATTTTCGTCCATCTTTGTTCTTTGGCCTGTGTGGGCCTCCCATCGCAGTGGCCTCTGTTGTCGCTGAGCACCGGCTCTGGGCGCATGTGCTCCAGAGCTCCGGCTCGGTCATTGGACACATCAGTCCAGCCGCTCTGTGGCACGTGGGATCCTCCCAGGCCAGGGATCGAACCGGCGCCCCTTGCACTGCAAGGCAGTGTCCTTACCCACTGGACCACCAGGGAAACCTGAGACTGTGTATTTTAAATGACGAGTCCCAGGCCCCGTGGTAGTCCAGTGATGTCTGCTCTTCAAGATCCCCTGGGGGCACTTCCTGTGGTCCAGGCGCCACACAGAGTGCATCTCCAGAAGTCCTCACACGGCCCCCAGGAGGTAGGGGCTTCTGCTTTGACTGCTCTGTTAACAGACGATCAGACCGAGGCTCAGAGACCCTAACGTGTTCAAAGAGACCCTAATGTGTTCAAGGACTCGTGGCTGATGAGTGGCAGGGATGGGCTTTGAAGCAGGTTCGGTGTGGCTACTGAGCCTAGTTCTGAACTGCTTGAAGCTGTGAGCTGGCTTCCCTCCTTCCCCTACACCATGGGTCCCGCCTACATCCCTGGCCTCTCCCAAGTCCGAGGAAGACATGAGTAAAGACGTTGTGTCACCTGAGACCATGACCAGCATGAACATAGGATGCAGGAAGGAACCAATGACTAAGTAATAAGGACTGATCTCATCTGTGCTGAGAGTCTGGCCAGCCCCCTGGCTTTATTTGCCAGAGGAACGACTCCATTGATCGCTGTGCCGACTGAGTGATTTGGGTGCCTTGCCGGTGTGACCGGACATTTGGCCAGAGTTGTGCTGTCCTGTTCTTACTGGAAATCGGTGGAGAGAAGGCAGTCCTTTCACCACCTATTTAATGCCATGCTTTTTCTGATTTTGTGCATTTTGTTGATGGTGTTGCTGTTTAAAATAGCCCTCACTGTTTCAAAGTGCAGGAAGGTTATGATGAGCCTGATATAGAAGATGCTTGTGTTAGATGAGCTTCATCTGAATGTGCGTTACAGTGCTGTTGCCTGTGAATTCAACATTAAGGAATAGATATATATTGTGTGTGTGCGTGCTAAGTTGCCTTAGTCATTCTGCCTCTGTGTGACCCCACAGACTGTAGCCCGCCAGGCTCCTCTGTCCATGGGACTCTCCAGGCAAGGATGCTGGAGTGGGCTGCCATGCCCTCCTCCAGGGGAGCTTCCTGACCCAGGGACCAAAGCTGCGTCTCCTGGGGCTCCTCCAGGGCACGTGGATTCTTTTCTGCTGAGGCACTGGGAAAACCCCAAGGAATATATATAGATGTATACTAAGGAATATATATTAGCTATATATTAAATAAAATGTTTGTAAACAGAAACTCACATCAAATAAGATTTACGTTTTGAGCAGTTGACAAGAATACGGTGACCCTGGCTCACAGGAACCTAACCCCGTGTCCTCCTAGGAGCAGTGGTTCAAGGTTCCCAATTCAGTGTTGGCATGACTTTGTAGAATGTCATTACTGCACATGAAGACAGTCAGCTGTACTGGAGTTTGCTGCTCTGTGGGAGTGGCTAAGGAGGGCTCTCTGGGCATGTGGTGGTGACTCTTTAAACCGCAGGAATGGCCGTGCCTGCTCACCCCATCTGTTTTTACGTGCACATGAAGACATGCTCCGAGGAAGACATGAGTAAAGACGTTGTGTCACCTGAGACCATGACCAGCATGAACATAGGATGCAGGAAGGAACCAATGACTAAGTAATAAGGACTGATCTCATCTGTGCTGAGAGTCTGGCCAGCCCCCTGGCTTTATTTGCCAGAGGAACGACTCCATTGATCGCTGTGCCGACTGAGTGATTTGGGTGCCTTGCCGGTGTGACCGGACATTTGGCCAGAGTTGTGCTGTCCTGTTCTTACTGGAAATCGGTGGAGAGAAGGCAGTCCTTTCACCACCTATTTAATGCCGTGCTTTTTCTGATTTTGTGCATTTTGTTGATGGTGTTGCTGTTTAAAATAGCCCTCACTGTTTCAAAGTGCAGGAAGGTTATGATGAGCCTGATATAGAAGATGCTTGTGTTAGATGAGCTTCATCTGAATGTGCGTTACAGTGCTGTTGCCTGTGAATTCAACATTAAGGAATAGATATATATTGTGTGTGTGCGTGCTAAGTTGCCTTAGTCATTCTGCCTCTGTGTGACCCCACAGACTGTAGCCCGCCAGGCTCCTCTGTCCATGGGACTCTCCAGGCAAGGATGCTGGAGTGGGCTGCCATGCCCTCCTCCAGGGGAGCTTCCTGACCCAGGGACCAAAGCTGCGTCTCCTGGGGCTCCTCCAGGGCACGTGGATTCTTTTCTGCTGAGGCACTGGGAAAACCCCAAGGAATATATATAGATGTATACTAAGGAATATATATTAGCTATATATTAAATAAAATGTTTGTAAACAGAAACTCACATCAAATAAGATTTACGTTTTGAGCAGTTGACAAGAATACGGTGACCCTGGCTCACAGGAACCTAACCCCGTGTCCTCCTAGGAGCAGTGGTTCAAGGTTCCCAATTCAGTGTTGGCATGACTTTGTAGAATGTCATTACTGCACATGAAGACAGTCAGCTGTACTGGAGTTTGCTGCTCTGTGGGAGTGGCTAAGGAGGGCTCTCTGGGCATGTGGTGGTGACTCTTTAAACCGCAGGAATGGCCGTGCCTGCTCACCCCATCTGTTTAGTCTCTTCATGCGGTCAGAACAAAGTATCACAGGCTGGGTGGCTTATAAACAGCAGAAACGACTGGACTTCCCTGGTGATCCAGTAGTTAAGACTCTGAGCTTCCAGTGCAGGGGGCACATGTTTGATCCCTGGTCGGGGAAGGTCCTGCACGCCACGAGATGCTACCAAACAAGCAAAACAGCAGGAATGGTTGCTCACAGTTCTGGAGGATGGAAATCCATGACGAGGTGCCCGCATGCTTGAGCAAGGGCCCTCTTCCTGGTCGTGGACTTCTCACTGTGCCATTACATGATGGAGGATCTGGGAAGCTCAGTGGGGTCTTTTATATAGTCACTAATCCCATCCCCTCATGACCTAATTGCCTACCAAAGGCCCCAACTCCTCATGCCATCACCTTGGGCATGGGGTTTTCCGCACAGAATTTCCGAGACACGAACATCCAGACCATAGCATCACAAAGGACCCCACTCTCCACTTCCTGTTCAGAGCAGGGACAGGAGAGGCAGAGAACGTGACCAGGAAGGAACAAAAACTGGGCAGAGGACCGCCTGCAGCCTCCTCCAGGCCTGCAACCTCAGCCCTCAGAAGCAGGGTTGGTACATTAAACTAAAAAATTAATTTAGGGACTTCTTTGTGGTCTGTTGTTTCCCCATCTATTTGTCATGAAGTGATGGGACCGGATGCCATGCCCTTTCTTTTTTTGAATGTTGAGTTCTACGCCAGTTTTTTCACTCTCTTCTTTCACCTTCATCAAGAGGTTCTTTAGTTGCTTCTTGGGCTCCAAAAATCTCTGTGGATGGTGACTGTAGCCATGAAATTAAAAGATGCTTGCTCCTTGGAAAAAAAGCTATGACAAACCTAGACAGTGTATTCAAAAGCAGAGACATCATTTTGCCAACAAAAGTCCATATAGTCAAAGCTAGGTTTTCCCAGTAATCATGTATTACTGGGATGTGAGAGCTGGGCCATGAAGAAGGCTGAGCACTGAAGAATTTATTGCTTTGAACTGTGGTGTTGCAGAAGGCTCTTGAGAGTCCCTTGGACTGTGAGGAAATCAAACCAGTCAATCCTAAAGGAAATCAGCTCTGAATATTCATTGGAAGGACTGATGCTGAAGCTGAAGAAGATCCAATACTTCAGCCACCTGATGGGAAGAGAGGACACATTGGAAAAGTCCCTGATTTGGGGAAAAATAGAAGGCAAGAGGAGAAGGGGATGACAGAGGATGAGATGGTTGGATGGCATCACTGAGTCAATGGACATGAGTTTGAGCAAGCTCTGGGAAATAGTGAAGGACAGGGAAACTTGGCATGCTGCAGTCTGTGGGGTTGCAAGGAGTTGGACGTGACTGAGTGACTGAGCTAAACTGAACTGCTGGTCCAGTGGCTAAGACTGCACACTCCCAATGCAGGGTGCCCAGATCTAATCCTTGGTCAGGGAGCTGGATCCCAGGTGCCACAGTGAGGAGTTTGCATAGTGCAGCTAAGAACGGTCCCACGTGCCACAGCTAAGGATCCCCCATGCTGCAGCGAGAATCAGAGATCCCATGTGCCACAACCGAGACCCGGTAGAGCCCAATTTAATAAAGAAATATGAAAAAAGAAATGTATTTAAATCAAAATAAAAATAGTTTAAAGATTATTAAAACAAGGCAGGTGGACTTCCCTAGTGGTCCAGTGGGTGAGAGGCCACGTTGCAGTGAAAGGGCACCGGTTTGATCCCTAGCCCGGGAGGATACCACGTGCCGCAGAGCAGCTGGACCAGTGTGTCCAGTTGTGAGCCAGCGCTCTGGAGCGCATGCACTTAGAAACAGTGCTCTGCAGCGAGAGAGGCTACTGCAGTGGGCCCACACAGGCCAGTGAACAAAGATGGATGAAAACAAACAAATAAAAAACCAATAAAAGAGGGCAAAATTAAAACAACGACAACAACAAGGCAAGTGGGGCTGGAGTGTTTTCCTTAAGCCACTGGAGCAGAGCAAGACTGTCTTCCTCCTTGCTGCCTCTACTAATTCTTGGGTGCCGGATCCTCCCCTTTTAAGAACTCTTCTTTCTAAACGAGGACAAAGAGAGAAGAGACCCCGGTCCCTGCAGCAGTTCTCACATAAAATGGATAGGATTTCAGTGCTGCCGTTCTCTTGAATTAAGGTCCCTGGAGAACATCAAACTTGCCTCCTCTTCAGCCCCTGAACCCGCTGGCTCAATGACTGAGCGTCCCTTTGTCCTTCGGCATCCCAGGATGGCACAGAAGGCCAAGCCCAGACCTTCTAGAGCCTTCTGCAAATGACTAGATTGCCTGTGGCCAGTTGTACTCCCGTCTGTTCAATATTTTCTATTTTTTTAAATAAAGCAGCAAAATTGCTTTTCAATGGAAACCATCCAGCTGTTCCACCACTTGTTAAACAGAGTTGAAACAGGGCACCCTAGTGACATCCGGAAACCCCGGGTGCTTTCTCCATCGTCAGGAATCCAAGCCGATGGCCTTCTTTAGATCTGCAGGACTCCTGGACACTCCAGGGAAACTATTCGCCCAAGTTATGCCCGTGGGGTTCAAGGGTTAGCATGCCTCGAAAGAGCCCAGTTTCTGCCCAGGAGTGTCTCATTCAGGAGGTCTGGACAGGCACCCCAAACTGCATGTTTAGCAAGTTCCCAGGTGCTGCTGCTGCTGCTGGCCTGGGGTCTGCACTGGGAGAACGGCTGGGGGAGGCCCACGCTCCAGATGCTTTCCCTCACCTGTCTGGCTGTTCACAGCTCCTCAGGGTAGGAAACACCGGACCCAGCAGCTGGCGGCTGGAGTTTCCGATTGATCTCTGCCTTCAGACAGGAGAGCCAGGAATGGGGAGAACCCCTGCTCTCTGGGACAACCTCTCTAGAGTTTCCAGATTCAGAAAGGGAGCTTCATACTCTTCTGAAGTTGAAAGTACAGGGAATTCATACTGACTTGCAGCTTCTGTTGTTCCTCTTGCTCCAAAATGTGTGATTTACTTTGGTTTCATCTGTTTGCACTGTAAGATTCTGTTGTGTTTTTCTGCTATAGGTGAGCATGAGAGGGTTCGACTACTTCAGAAAGGTTAGCTGAGCCTTTATTTAAGCAAATCCCTTGTTAAAAACTGGATGATAAAGTGGGGTGATTATTTTTTTTTAATTTAGAAAAGGAATCACCTAAGTCTTTTCTGAATAACAGAATGCCTTTATATAGTTTAAAAGGTACATGTTGAAGGTACCTCAAGAGACATATTTATGTAACCAGTACCTAGTAGGCTTCCCTGGTGGCTCAGCTGGTAAAGAATTCACCTGCAGTTTAGGAGACCTGGATTCGATCCCTGGGTTGGGAAGATCCCCTGGAGATGGGAACAGCTACCCACTCCAGTATTCTTACCTGGAGAATTCAGCCTAGTCCATGGAGTCCGTTAGCGACTGATTCGATCCCTGACGTGGCCAGTTGTACTCTGTTCAATATTTTCTATTTTTTTAAATAAAGCAGCAAAATTGCTTTTCAATGGAAACCATCCAGCTGTTCCACCACTTGTTAAACAGAGTTGAAACAGGGCACCCTAGTGACATCCGGAAACCCCGGGTGCTTTCTCCATCGTCAGGAATCCAAGCCGATGGCCTTCTTTAGATCTGCAGGACTCCTGGACACTCCAGGGAAACTATTCGCCCAAGTTATGCCCGTGGGGTTCAAGGGTTAGCATGCCTCGAAAGAGCCCAGTTTCTGCCCAGGAGTGTCTCATTCAGGAGGTCTGGACAGGCACCCCAAACTGCAGGTTTAGCAAGTTCCCAGGTGCTGCTGCTGCTGGCCTGGGGTCTGCACTGGGAGAACAGCTGGGGGAGGCCCACGCTCCAGATGCTTTCCCTCACCTGTCTGGCTGTTCACAGCTCCTCAGGGTAGGAAACACCGGACCCAGCAGCTGGCGGCTGGAGTTTCCGATTGATCTCTGCCTTCAGACAGGAGAGCCAGGAATGGGGAGAACCCCTGCTCTCTGGGACAACCTCTCTAGAGTTTCCAGATTCAGAAAGGGAGCTTCATACTCTTCTGAAGTTGAAAGTACAGGGAATTCATACTGACTTGCAGCTTCTGTTGTTCCTCTTGCTCCAAAATGTGTGATTTACTTTGGTTTCATCTGTTTGCACTGTAAGATTCTGTTGTGTCTTTCTGCTATAGGTGAGCATGAGAGGGTTCGACTACTTCAGAAAGGTTAGCTGAGCCTTTATTTAAGCAAATCCCTTGTTAAAAACTGGATGATAAAGTGGGGTGATTATTTTTTTTTAATTTAGAAAAGGAATCACCTAAGTCTTTTCTGAATAACAGAATGCCTTTATATAGTTTAAAAGGTACATGTTGAAGGTACCTCAAGAGACATATTTATGTAACCAGTACCTAGTAGGCTTCCCTGGTGGCTCAGCTGGTAAAGAATTCACCTGCAGTTTAGGAGACCTGGATTCGATCCCTGGGTTGGGAAGATCCCCTGGAGATGGGAACAGCTACCCACTCCAGTATTCTTACCTGGAGAATTCCATGGACAGAGGAGCCTGGTGGGCTGTAGTCCATGGAGTCGCAACGAGTCGGACGTGACCGAGCGACTTTCACTCACTCGTTCAAGTACCTAGCAGACTGAGTCCCCTGGGATGCACCTGTATATTTGTTCAGAATTCATGTGTTTCTACTGTCTGGCTGGCTACCATTAGACTGAAGCACATGAATCACCACATTGGCAATTGTCAGAATCTTGACAGCTTCTTATGGTTCCAAGTAGCATAGGATTTTGTGCTTGGTTTGGTTTTACGTGGTAGGCAGATTTTTACTTTCTGAATGAGTAGTTACATCTTGGCAATCTGAGATCAGTTTTCTTTTGTCCTCTAAAACCACATCACTGCATTCCCTGTAGCCAAGTCCCGTCAAGGCACGCAAGGGGTCTGGCACCTGGAGAGAGGATGCCAAGATCTTGGAAAGACAACGGGGAGAATTAATGTACTTGGTTTTCAACCCAAAGCAAAGCCTCTTACTGTAGTCTTGGGATGGTATTTACGGCTTTTCCTTTAGTTAACATTTTCCTTCCTGATTAAGCTTTGCTTCATCCAAGTTTAATAGTAATTTCTCTCCTCTAAGCATAGACTCACTCTATGCATAGGGTATTAATATGCTGAGACAGAACCGACAAGCCAGTTCAGGGTTAAGTGTGCAAAGCCAGCCTACGGCCCGCTGGACACCTGAAGGCCAGTGGTGTTCAAGAGCTGTCTCATACTGTCACATGGCCTGCTTTTGGGGACTAGAGTTCGCTTGATGTGTACAAGCCTCTCTGGACACCTCCCGATGTTGGCTTCATTGCTTCTCAGTGCCCGTGTCCCAGAGGAGGACAATGCTGGGTCTCCCATTTCCTAGACTCCTCGTATCAAACCCCAGGCCTCTGCTGGACTGATTGTCCGGTGCTCTTATTGACTGAGCGTAGCTCTCCGAGCCAGTAATTTCCAACGCTTTTCTTTCTCTGGCTTGCGTCTCACTTACAGCCCGAGCGGAGTCTTGGCCTTAGCTCTTGTCCTATTACGTGATCGTGCGCGCTTGGGGATTCAAGAAGAATAAAATCAAGGGGCCTGTGAGGAAGGGCTATTGTGCTAATACGTTCCAGATGGCGATGTGAAACGGCAGATAAGACGCTGCCGCCATATGGCCCGACAGGACGTGATCGGCTCCACTCATATCTCGAGGGCTGTTATCACCCTCCCGTGACAGCCAGGGTCACTCTGGTGTCTGTCCTTGGACAGGGGCTTAACTTGGCAACTCGAGCTGATCTCCAGAATGAAATCTGCTATCAGTCCAGTGGGAGATCTGCCAAGAAGCGCTCAAAAGCCCTGAGCAGGGAGTCAGAAGACAACAGTTGGTGACGGCATCTCACTCCAGCTGGGCCTGGAGGCCTGCTGGGCTGAGCGCTCGCCCCGAGCAGCATTCTCTGGGCGCCTCGGGTGCCGTGCGGGCGGAGACAGCGTCCACATGGGCAGCGGGACCAGCTGTGGTTAGGGACGACCTTGGCGAGGTCCTGGATCAGGGATGGCCCACTCTGATCCATGAGCTGTGTTTCCCGAGGGGTCTGTGTTGAGAAGGATTCTGTGGTCTCATCCAGAGGGGCCTTGAGGGAAAGATGCCTTGATCAATACGCCATTTCTCTCTGCTAACAGTATGGTGAGTTTATTTGTCTCCATCCCCTCCACCCCCTTTTTTTTTGGATCAAACTCTTTAAAGGAAAAGAAAAAGACTTAAATTGAATCAGCATTTCCTTCATCTTCCAAACATGAACACTTTACAAGAATTTGAATTCAGCTTCGTTGTTATTCCATAGGAAACATTGATTAACTCCTTACATGGGGAACAGGTTAACAGACTTTTCCAACTGGAAGGCCTTCACCACCTTATTCCCGGTTCAGTTTATAAGGAAGGCGATCAAGGACAAGTGAATGTGAGTGCTGTGCAGAGGCCGCCTGAGAATGCAGTGTGGACCCGGGCTCAGGGCTCTGCCCTCCGCAGAGCTGGGCTTGGCGGCTGTCCCAGAGTTCCCACTGGGGGCTGGCAGAAACTTTTTTTCTGGCTTGCGTCTCACTTACAGCCCGAGCGGAGTCTTGGCCTTAGCTCTTGTCCTATTACGTGATCGTGCGCGCTTGGGGATTCAAGAAGAATAAAATCAAGGGGCCTGTGAGGAAGGGCTATTGTGCTAATACGTTCCAGATGGCGATGTGAAACGGCAGATAAGACGCTGCCGCCATATGGCCCGACAGGACGTGATCGGCTCCACTCATATCTCGAGGGCTGTTATCACCCTCCCGTGACAGCCAGGGTCACTCTGGTGTCTGTCCTTGGACAGGGGCTTAACTTGGCAACTCGAGCTGATCTCCAGAATGAAATCTGCTATCAGTTCAGTGGGAGATCTGCCAAGAAGCGCTCAAAAGCCCTGAGCAGGGAGTCAGAAGACAACAGTTGGTGACGGCATCTCACTCCAGCTGGGCCTGGAGGCCTGCTGGGCTGAGCGCTCGCCCCGAGCAGCATTCTCTGGGCGCCTCGGGTCCCGTGCGGGCGGAGACAGCGTCCACATGGGCAGCGGGACCAGCTGTGGTTAGGGACGACCTTGGCGAGGTCCTGGATCAGGGATGGCCCACTCTGATCCATGAGCTGTGTTTCCCGAGGGGTCTGTGTTGAGAAGGATTCTGTGGTCTCATCCAGAGGGGCCTTGAGGGAAAGATGCCTTGATCAATACGCCATTTCTCTCTGCTAACAGTATGGTGAGTTTATTTGTCTCCATCCCCTCCACCCTCTTTTTTTTGGATCAAACTCTTTAAAGGAAAAGAAAAAGACTTAAATTGAATCAGCATTTCCTTCATCTTCCAAACATGAACACTTTACAAGAATTTGAATTCAGCTTCGTTGTTATTCCATAGGAAACATTGATTAACTCCTTACATGGGGAACAGGTTAACAGACTTTTCCAACTGGAAGGCCTTCACCACCTTATTCCCGGTTCAGTTTATAAGGAAGGCGATCAAGGACAAGTGAATGTGAGTGCTGTGCAGAGGCCGCCTGAGAATGCAGTGTGGACCCGGGCTCAGGGCTCTGCCCTCCGCAGAGCTGGGCTTGGCGGCTGTCCCAGAGTTCCCACTGAGGCTGGGAGCGGTCCTGGACGTCAGAAAGGACTTGACTCCCTGGGAATAACGTCTTTAAGATGAGTCAGTGCTGCTGACGGAAGACTTGAGTGGACAGGAGCTAGCAAGAGAATGCTGACCTGCTGACCTGCTCCTCATCTCTGCTCCAGCAGCAAGGCTCTCTGGCAGCTCAGGGGGCCTTGGGGTAGGGGATGGCCTCTGGAAGCCTCCCCTTGGGGTCTACAACCGGGGCTGGCTTCAGGGTGTGGGACCTGCGCAGCTGCCTGGGGCCCGTGGTTGGTTTAGCCCTCTGCCGTTCCCCTCCTAAATTCTTACCCTTTTGGCACTGCCTTTCCCCTTTGCTTTCTTTTGCATTCCTGCTGCTGATGTTGCCGGTCCTGCCTCAAGGCGGTTGGCCTCTGGGATTCCAAGAACGGGGCAGTTGTCCCTCTGCCTGTGGCCTGCGTGTCTGGGAGGCCAGGGGCGGGAGAGAAGGAGCTGCTGTGTGTTTTGCACTTGTTCCGGGCCCAGCCCTGTGCGGGAGGCTGGAGAGGCCGTGGCGGAGAAGAGGACGCTTTATCAGAAAACAGCAGGAGAGCAGAAGGCAGGCCCAGCCCAGCCTGGCAGCCAGGGCAGGCCTCATGACCCCTGCAGGGGGCTGGGGGAGCTTCCTTGTTTATGGGGTAAGCTCGCAGGGATCTGAGAGAGGTTAGGTGGGGATTCAGGGCAGGGTCTGCTTGAGCAAAGACAGGCAAGAAATGGCCAGGGAGCTTTTAGAGCAGAAACAGAATAAACCTGGGACCACCCTTTTGACAACTCTTTAAAGGAAAAGAAAGACTTAAATTGAATCAGATTTCTTCCAAACATGAACACTTTACAAGAATTTGAATTCAGCTTCGTTGTTATTCCATAGGAAACATTGATTAACTCCTTACATGGGGAACAGGTTAACAGACTTTTCCAACTGGAAGGCCTTCACCACCTTATTCCCGGTTCAGTTTATAAGGAAGGCGATCAAGGACAAGTGAATGTGAGTGCTGTGCAGAGGCCGCCTGAGAATGCAGTGTGGACCCGGGCTCAGGGCTCTGCCCTCCGCAGAGCTGGGCTTGGCGGCTGTCCCAGAGTTCCCACTGAGGCTGGGAGCGGTCCTGGACGTCAGAAAGGACTTGACTCCCTGGGAATAACGTCTTTAAGATGAGTCAGTGCTGCTGACGGAAGACTTGAGTGGACAGGAGCTAGCAAGAGAATGCTGACCTGCTGACCTGCTCCTCATCTCTGCTCCAGCAGCAAGGCTCTCTGGCAGCTCAGGGGGCCTTGGGGTAGGGGATGGCCTCTGGAAGCCTCCCCTTGGGGTCTACAACCGGGGCTGGCTTCAGGGGTGTGGGACCTGCGCAGCTGCCTGGGGCCCCGTGTTTGGTTTAGCCCTCTGCCGTTCCCCTCCTAAATTCTTACCCTTTTGGCACTGCCTTTCCCCTTTGCTTTCTTTTGCATTCCTGCTGCTGATGTTGCCGGTCCTGCCTCAAGGCGGTTGGCCTCTGGGATTCCAAGAACGGGGCAGTTGTCCCTCTGCCTGTGGCCTGCGTGTCTGGGAGGCCAGGGGCGGGAGAGAAGGAGCTGCTGTGTGTTTTGCACTTGTTCCGGGCCCAGCCCTGTGCGGGAGGCTGGAGAGGCCGTGGCGGAGAAGAGGACGCTTTATCAGAAAACAGCAGGAGAGCAGAAGGCAGGCCCAGCCCAGCCTGGCAGCCAGGGCAGGCCTCATGACCCCTGCAGGGGGCTGGGGGAGCTTCCTTGTTTATGGGGTAAGCTCGCAGGGGATCTGAGAGAGGTTAGGTGGGGATTCAGGGGCAGGGTCTGCTTGAGCAAAGACAGGCAAGAAATGGCCAGGAGCCCCCGGACTCCGGCTTGGTGGGGTCAGAGCAGAAACAGAATAAACCTGGGAGGGACAGAATCGGGCTGTGGGAGCTGACTTTGAGGCCCAGGAGTTTCACCTGCGTTCTGGGAGGTGTAGCATGTGAAAAGTGGGCTTCCGGCAAGGAAAGGATCTGATCAGCTCTTGAGGTGGAGCATTCCGATGTCTGGGAGAGATGGGTGCGGGGGACAGAAAGCAGGGTGTGCAGGAGCCCTGCTCAGAGAAGCTGCAGGCCTGGACCCGCTGCACAAAAAAGACATTCTGGAAGGGAAAGGAAGGGGGCTCAGCACAGAGGGCGATGATGAGGGGAGAGGACCAGGAGGGTCCAGGACGGTTCCGGCTTACGGGTCCCGGGCCTGGGTGGCTGCTGGGGCCACTGGCCAAGCTGGGGAGAAATTTGGGAGAGGGGAGGGCTGGCGGAGGAAGGGGCAGCGTCTCCAGGTGCGCCGTGTGCCCGAGCTTCAGTCGTGAGTCACTGAGCCCTTCCCTGTTGGGACCTGATCTTCCCGCCACTGGGGCTGGGCCAAGGGCAGGCTGCCCACCAGGAGGGAGGGGCGCCGTCATTCTGAAGAGAGCTGTTGAGTCATTTGTTTGGTGCCTTTGGCTGATGGGAACAGGCTGGTGCCGGAAGGGTGTGGCCCTGGTGGTCTGGGCGCCAGTGGACTGCAGGGTGGAGGGTTCGGGCTCCCTGGTCTCTAAGCCAGAGAGCTGAGGGGACCCCAGGGGGTTCTCAGGGGCAGTGGCGGGGAGAGAGGCAGTCAGTCTTGGGGCATCCTCAGCGCCTGTGACCGCCGCTGCAGAGCCTGCCAGGGCAAGGATCTGATCAGGGTTTGTTTTTGTTTTTTTCCCTTTTCCCCATAATGCCTTTTTTTTTTTTTGGCCACTTTTATTGGTCTTTCATTTATTTATTTGCATCCATCTTTGTTCTTTGGCCTATGTGGGCCTCCCATTGCAGTGGCCTCTCCTGTAGCAGAGCACTGCGGCTCTGGGCACACGCGCTCCAGAGTGCCAGCTCGCAATTGGACACACTGGTCCAGCTGCTCCACGGCATGTGGGATCTTCCCGTGCCAGAGGTGGAACCGGCGCCCCTTGCAGTGCAAGGCGGACTCTTTGCCCACTGGACCACCAGGGAAGCCCCCCCATAATGCCTTTTTTAAAATTTATACTTATTTTCACCCATCTTTTATTTTTTGGCATGTGTGGGCCTCCCATTGCAGTGGCCTCTCTCACTGCAGAGCACCAACTATGGGCACATGCACTCTAGAGCGCTGGCTCATAATTGTGGTCCAGCTGCTCTGTGGCATGTGGGATCTTCCCAGTCCAGGGATCGAACCAGCGCCCCTTGCACTGCAAGGCGGACTCTTTATGCACTGGACCATCAGGGAAGCCCTCTGCCAGGGTTTTGAAAGACAGACACCTTTCCCTGCACTTTGATGGAGTTGTATAGAACCACAAACTGTGTCACCTGTCCTAGGTTTGCATTAAATTCAATAAGACATTGCATGGCAAATAGAAAAGTGGAAGCAGTGACGTTTTACTTTCTTGGCCTCTAGAATCACTGTAGATGATAACTGCAGCCGTTAAATTAAAAGATGCTTGCTCCTTGGAAGGAAAGCTATGACAAACCTAGATGGACTATTAAAAAGCAGAGACATCACTTTGCCAACAAAGGTCTGTATAGCCAAAGCTGTGGTTTTTCCAGTAGTCCTATATGGAATGGATGTGAGAGTTGGACCATAAAAAAGGCTGAGTGCCAAAAAATGGATAGTTTTGAATTGTGGTGCTGGGGAAGACTCCTGAGAGTCCCTTGGACAGTAAGGAGATGAAACCAGTCAATCCTAAAGGAAAACAGTCCTGAATATGATTGGAAGGATTGTTGCTAAAACTGAAGGCCCAGTACTTTGGCCGTCTGATGCAAAGAGCCGACTCATTGGAAAAGACCCTGATGCTGGGAAAGATAGAAGGCAAACAGAGAAGGGGGCTGCAGAAGTGAGATGGTTGGATAGCATCTCCGATGCAGTAGACATGAATCTGAACAAACTCCCAGGCAATGATAAAGGACAGGGAAACCTGGTGTGCTGCAGGCCATGGGTCACAGAGTCAGACATGACTTAGCAACGGAACAACAACCTGAAAATAAGATCTTCAGGGGGTGTGCATAGGAAAGGGCCCAGCCATTTCTGAAGAAATTAGAAAATACTTTCTGGACTAGGAGTTTGGGTTTGTAAGTCGCCTGTTCACTGCTCATGAATAGGAATAAATGTCAGTTTCCAGATTGTGAAATGGCTTTCTTAAGGAGCTTAACAGCTCCCAATAATTTGTGTCATTCATTTGAGTCATTCCTTTATGAAATACCTGTGGCCCACTGGTAAAGAATTCGCCTACCATGGGCGGGCCACTTGGTAAAGAATGGTCGCTGCCTTGGCATGTGGGATCTTCCCAGTCCAGGATCGAACCAGCGCCTTGCACTGCAAGGCGGACTCTTTATGCACTGGACCATCAGGGAAGCCCTCTGCCAGGGTTTTGAAAGACAGACACCTTTCCCTGCACTTTGATGGAGTTGTATAGAACCACAAACTGTGTCACCTGTCCTAGGTTTGCATTAAATTCAATAAGACATTGCATGGCAAATAGAAAAAGTGGAAGCAGTGACGTTTTACTTTCTTGGCCTCTAGAATCACTGTAGATGATAACTGCAGCCGTTAAATTAAAAGATGCTTGCTCCTTGGAAGGAAAGCTATGACAAACCTAGATGGACTATTAAAAAGCAGAGACATCACTTTGCCAACAAAGGTCTGTATAGCCAAAGCTGTGGTTTTTCCAGTAGTCCTATATGGAATGGATGTGAGAGTTGGACCATAAAAAAGGCTGAGTGCCAAAAAATGGATAGTTTTGAATTGTGGTGCTGGGGAAGACTCCTGAGAGTCCCTTGGACAGTAAGGAGATGAAACCAGTCAATCCTAAAGGAAAACAGTCCTGAATATGATTGGAAGGATTGTTGCTAAAACTGAAGGCCCAGTACTTTGGCCGTCTGATGCAAAGAGCCGACTCATTGGAAAAGACCCTGATGCTGGGAAAGATAGAAGGCAAACAGAGAAGGGGGCTGCAGAAGTGAGATGGTTGGATAGCATCTCCGATGCAGTAGACATGAATCTGAACAAACTCCCAGGCAATGATAAAGGACAGGGAAACCTGGTGTGCTGCAGGCCATGGGTCACAGAGTCAGACATGACTTAGCAACGGAACAACAACCTGAAAATAAGATCTTCAGGGGGTGTGCATAGGAAAGGGCCCAGCCATTTCTGAAGAAATTAGAAAATACTTTCTGGACTAGGAGTTTGGGTTTGTAAGTCGCCTGTTCACTGCTCATGAATAGGAATAAATGTCAGTTTCCAGATTGTGAAATGGCTTTCTTAAGGAGCTTAACAGCTCCCAATAATTTGTGTCATTCATTTGAGTCATTCCTTTATGAAATACCTTCCCAGGTGGCCCACTGGTAAAGAATTCGCCTACCATCGCAGGAGCCACAGAGATATGGGTTCCATCTCTGGTTAGGAAAATCCCCTGGAGAAGAAAATAGCAACCCACTCCAGTATTCTTGCCTGAGAAATCCCATGGGCAGAGGAGCTTGGTTGACCACAGTCCACGGGGTTGCAAAGAGCTGGACATGACTGAGCGATTGAACATGCACATTGATAAAATATTTCAGCCACTGCCTGTGTTATAACCGACATTTGCGTGGCCGAGCTGTTGTGCCGTCTGTAAACCCACTTTGCACTTCTGCTGGTCCTGTTTATGCACTCTTAATTTTGGTTCACAGGTGGATTGGCTTGCTCTACCCAGGGTCGATACTCCCTGGTCTGTTTTGCTCCTGGTTTGCATGAGGCCTGGGGGTGAAGGTCATGTGGTTTCCAGTTCTCTCCAAAGCCCGGTGTGGCCCCTGTGCTTCAGGACCCTCCCAGCCAGCTCACTCTCTGCCTGTCGGAGTGCCCACTGTGGGTGACCGGCTAGATGTTGGGCTGATGGGCTGACTCTTGACAGATACCGCCCCTGTCTTCAGGGAGTTCAGTCTCTCCAGTGGTCTTCAAGTCCCTGGTGATGCATGCCACCGAGAAGGAGTTAGGGCTTCCAGTGTGTGCTGGGGGGTCCATTAGAAAGTGGACATGGAAGTGGCTAAGGATTCAGAGCCCGTGGTCACATCCAGGCTCCACGTCCTACTCTGTGACCTTGGATAAGTGACCTCGCCTCTCCGAGCCCCTTGATTTTTTTTTTTTTTAATTTTTAATTGGAAGATAATTGCTTTACAGTACTGTGTTGGCTTCTGCCACACATCAGCATGAGTCAGCCATAGGTCTACATATGTCCCCTCCCTCTGGAACCTCCCTCCCACCCCTCTAGGTTGTCATGGAGTCCTGATTTGAGCACCCCCTCCCCCCCAGCCCAAGTCTACAGCAAATCCCCACTGGTATCTGTTTTACATATCGCAGCGTGTTTCCATGCTACTCTCTTCATTCAAAACCATGGAAACCTTCACAAATTTGGTGTCATCCTTGCACAGGGGCCATGCTAATCTTCTCTGTATCATTCCAGTTTTAGCGTATGTGCTGCTGAAGTGAGCACTAAGCCTTAGTTTTGACCTCTGTTACGTGAAGATGATGACCTCTGATGCAGAGGTTGTTATGGGGGTCCCTGAGGTCACATACATAAAGCTCTCAACCCAGGACTGGGCTCCCAGGGTCAGGCACGCAGGACTGGGCGTCAGCCAGGGTGAGCGACTGCTGTTGTTGAAGCTCTTATGAGTGAAGACTGAGCCAGGACTGGGAATTGCTGGCCTGATGAGGGGAGGGAGCTGCAACCTGCAACCCCGTCCTCCAAAGCCGCCTGTAGGTGGGGACGGGGATTAGCAAAGCCCCATGGACATGGAAGGCCGAGCCTCCCGCCTCCCTGCAGCGGGGGGAGCTTCCGGCAGGAACTCACGCCCACAGGGAAGAAATGAGTCCCCACCACCAGGCTGCGAAACCTGCGACCCCAGCTTCGACCTCTGGCTGGGCTGCAGGCTCCTGATGCCCAGTCATGTCTAACTCCAGCCCCACCCCCGACAGCCGGGTGGACAGCCGGACAGGCGGGGAGGGCTGATCCTCCCTGGAAGTCCGTGGGTGGCATCGCCGGTCTTGTTTTTGCCAGAGGAGAAAATGAAAATCTCTTTTGAGCGCCAGTCCTGGTGCCTTTTGGCTCCGAGGGCGTGTTTGCAGGTGGCCCTCCTTCCTGCCTTGCCGCCTGCTGGAGGCCACCCTGCACTCCCTGGGTGTCCCTGTCTGTCCAGCAGGGGGCACTCACCCATTGAACCAAGGACATGGCTCTGCTCTGAAAATCCTTCCCGGGAAAACGGATCCGGACAGGTCCCTGGTGCAGTTTCCCTGATTACCCATCAGCCTCTTCACCTTGACTTTGTTCAGCCTCAGATTTCGGGGGCAGATCTTGGGGAGTTTGCAAAACTATATTTTAGTTTTCAACTCACAGAGAATTCACAACATGCCTACTGAAGAACAATTAGAAATGATCGTATGAAACAAACGAAACTCAGACAAGACAACTCAAGAGTACTCTGACCTCCAAGCTGCTGTCAGAGAAGCCCCAGGTTCTGCTGCAGCCTAAGCGGAGAGGGGATTCGGGGCCTGGCCTGGGGGCTGCTGGCACTGGAGGGTGCACCCCCCACCCGCTGTGTCTCAGCACAGGCCTGGGGGGCCCTGGGAGATGCCTGGGGCAGCTGGGTGCTGGGTCTTTAAATGCCCCATGCCATGTGGGTGGGTGGGTCGGGAGGGGCGGGGGGCCTGATGAATGTGCCATTAAGGAGCCGAGTTCCACTGGGAATAATTCTCCCTTTGTGTCCCCAGCGCCATCCCAGCTGCTGCCTGTGTGGATCTCACGCCCCCGGCCTCTGAACACGCGTCTTTGCCTTCTGCCCCGTCTGGTGATGGAGTTGAAGCGTCCCCTGCCTCCTGCCAGCGTCTGGCCGAGCACTTGAGCAGGTAGTGTGCGGACCCCTCCCTCCGAGCTGCTGCCCCCAGAGAGGAGGGGCCTGGCCGTCTCTGTCCCTTCAGGCTGGTGGTGGTGGGGTTGCATTTAGGATGGAGTCAAGAAGGCAGTGACCATTCAGAGCCGTCGTGCCGCGTGTGAGCTTTTAGGCTGCGGCTGATCTGAAGTTTTACCCTGGCTAGGGAGCTCTCCGTGTAACAGTGGGGACGTCCTGTGTGAGTATTAGTGTATTAGTGTTCAGAAAAATAGAACCAGTAGGCTATAAATTCCCATATACAGATGTAACTTATTTTGTTGCGCTTTGCAAATTTAAAATTTAAGGCTGTGGCAACCCCGAGTTGAACACTGCACTCCCTGGGTGTCCCTGTCTGTCCAGCAGGAGGCACTCACCCATCGAACCAAGGACATGGCTCTGCTCTGAAAATCCTTCCCGGGAAAACGGATCCGGACAGGTCCCTGGTGCAGTTTCCCTGATTACCCATCAGCCTCTTCACCTTGACTTTGTTCAGCCTCAGATTTCGGGGGCAGATCTTGGGGAGTTTGCAAAACTATATTTTAGTTTTCAACTCACAGAGAATTCACAACATGCCTACTGAAGAACAATTAGAAATGATCGTATGAAACAAACGAAACTCAGACAAGACAACTCAAGAGTACTCTGACCTCCAAGCTGCTGTCAGAGAAGCCCCAGGTTCTGCTGCAGCCTAAGCGGAGAGGGGATTCGGGGCCTGGCCTGGGGGCTGCTGGCACTGGAGGGTGCACCCCCCACCCGCTGTGTCTCAGCACAGGCCTGGGGGGCCCTGGGAGATGCCTGGGGCAGCTGGGTGCTGGGTCTTTAAATGCCCCATGCCATGTGGGTGGGTGGGTCGGGAGGGGCGGGGGGCCTGATGAATGTGCCATTAAGGAGCCGAGTTCCACTGGGAATAATTCTCCCTTTGTGTCCCCAGCGCCATCCCAGCTGCTGCCTGTGTGGATCTCACGCCCCCGGCCTCTGAACACGCGTCTTTGCCTTCTGCCCCGTCTGGTGATGGAGTTGAAGCGTCCCCTGCCTCCTGCCAGCGTCTGGCCGAGCACTTGAGCAGGTAGTGTGCGGACCCCTCCCTCCGAGCTGCTGCCCCCAGAGAGGAGGGGCCTGGCCGTCTCTGTCCCTTCAGGCTGGTGGTGGTGGGGTTGCATTTAGGATGGAGTCAAGAAGGCAGTGACCATTCAGAGCCGTCGTGCCGCGTGTGAGCTTTTAGGCTGCGGCTGATCTGAAGTTTTACCCTGGCTAGGGAGCTCTCCGTGTAACAGTGGGGACGTCCTGTGTGAGTATTAGTGTATTAGTGTTCAGAAAAATAGAACCAGTAGGCTATAAATTCCCATATACAGATGTAACTTATTTTGTTGCGCTTTGCAAATATTGAATTCTTAAAAATTGAAGGCTTGTGGCAACCCCGAGTTGAACAGGTCTGTTGATGACATTTTTCCAACATTTATTTGCTCATCTCATGTTTCTGTGCCACATTTTGAGAATTCTCTCAATATTCCAGGCTTTCTCATTATTACATATGTTATGATCTGTGATTTGTGATCTTTTTAAATATGTATTTTGATGGATTTATTTGGCTGAATGGGCTCTGAGTTGCGCCATGTGGTATCTCTAGTTGCGGCATGCAAACTCTTAGTTGCAGCATGTGGGATCTAGTTCTCTGCCCAGAGCCGGAACCTGGCCCCCTGCATTGGGAGCTCAGCGTCTTAGCCACTGACCACCAGTGATCAGTGGTCTTTGATGTTACTATTGCAAAAAGATGATTCACGGAAGGCTCAGATGAGGATGAGCATTCTTTAGCAGTCAAGGGTCTTTTAACTAAGGTGGTTTTTAGACATAGGACTCGACACTTGGGCTTCCCTGGTGGCTCAGATGGTAAAGAATCTGCTTGCAGTGCAGGAGACACAGGTTTGATTCCTGGGCTACGAAAATCCTCTAGCGAAGGACATGGCAACCCACTCCAGTATTCTTGCCTGGAGAATCCCATGGACAGAGGAGCCTGGGAAGCTACAGTCCGTGGGGTCACAACGAATCGGACATGAAGTGACTTAGCACGCACCACCTCTTTAGAGAAAAATTTATCTTAAGGAATTGACTCCAACAAATGTGGAGACTGGCAAATCCAAAACTTTCAAGGCAGGCCAATGGGCTGGAGACCTGGGGGAATGGATGTTGTGGCTGGAGTCTAGAGGCTGCCTGCTGGCAGAACTCCCTCTTCCTTGGGGGACCTCTGTATTTCTCTCTTTTTAAAGCCTTCAACCGATTGGATGAGGCCTGCCCACATTGTGGAGGGAAATCTGCTTAGTCAAAGTCTCTTGATTTAAATGGGGGTCACAAATGGGATGGGAGAGGGATGCAGTGCAGGGTGGTGGAACTTGGAACCTCCCTCCATCTGGTGACCAGGGAGAGCTTCCTGGGGGAGGTGACTTCTAAGCAGAGCGGTGAAGGCTGAGTGGACTTAACGATAGGTGGGCAGGGGAAGGAGTAGCATCTGCAGAAACCTTGAGGAAAGAGGAGAGCAAAGCCGTGGAGGTCCCGTTGAGGCTGGTGCGGGGGGTGGCAGGGGGGCGGGGGGCAGCTGGTGGCTCATGGGAAGGGTTGGGGGCTTCCTTTTCTTCTTGGTAGAACTTTTTCAAGTAGGCAATTTCTTTTAAGAATAGTTTTAGATTGAAAGGAAAATTGAGAGGCTAGCATTTGTTGTTATTCAGTCGCTCAGTCGTGTCTGACTCTTTGTGACCCCATGGACGGCAGCACGCCAGGCTGCTCTGTCCTCCGCTGTCTCCTGGAGTTTGCTGAAACTCACGCCCATTCTGCCGATGATGCCACTGAACTATCTCATCCTCCGCCGCTCCCTTCTCCCTCTGCCTTCAGTCTTTTCCAGCATCTGGCTCTCTTCCAGGGAGTCAGCTCTTCGCATCAGGTGGTCAGAGGATTGAGGCCTCAGCATCAGTCCTTCCCATGAATATTCAGGGTTGATTTCCTTTAGGATGGACTGGTTTGATCTCTCTCTCTGCAGTCCAAGCGACTCTCAAAAGTTTTCTCCAGCACCACAGCTCGAAAGCATCAATTCTTCGGTGCTCCACCTTCTTTATGGTCCAACACTCACATGGGTCCATGACTACTGGGAAAACATAGCTTTGGCTATACGGACCTTTGTCGGCAAAGTGATGTCTCTGCTTTCTAATACACTGTCTAGGCTTGTCATAGCTTTCCTTCCAAGGAGCAAGTGTCTTTTAATTTTATAGCTGTACTCACCATCTACAGTGATTCTGGAGTCCAAGAAAATAAAGCGTCCCTTCTTCCAGTTTTTCCTCTTCTTTTTTTCATGCATTGATGAGAGTCTAGAGGGTTCCCATTTACCCAAGCACGCAGTTTCCCCATTAGTAACACCTTAACAGTACTGTGGCACACTTGATACAACCCATGAAGCAATACTGACACAGGATTTTAACCCGAGTCCATAGTTCATTCCGAGTTCCATATTTTTTCCCTAACGTCCTTTTTCTCATCCAGGACCCCATCCAGGATACAGTGGCATTTAGTCTTCGTGTCTCCTTAGGTTCCTCTTGTCTGTGACAGTTTCTCAGACTTTCCTGATGACCGTGACAGTGTTGAGGGAGACAGGTCAGGGGTTACGGTTGAGATTTGTCTGATTTTCTTTTTTTTTCTGATTAGACTAGAGTTATGGCGTGTAGGGAGGAAGATCACAGGGGTGAATGCTGATTTCATCACCTCATATCAAGGGTGCGTCTCTCGACGTGCTTTAGGACTGTGTTGCGTGGACCTTGTTTGACCGGGCTGTGTCTGCCAGCCTTCTGTACGGTCACTTCCTCCTTTTTCAGACCCTTTTCTGTACCGTCCCGTTTGGAAGGAAGTCACAATGGGCATGCCTCAAGACTGGGTGGTTGTGCTCCAACTTTTAGGGAGAGGATCTACATACATTTTTTGGAATTCTTTTACGTGGGGCATTTGTCTCTGCTTCTCCCATGTATGAATGTATTCAATCATTTATGTATGTCACTATGAACTCATGGGTATCTACATATACTCTGAGTTATAGAGTGTAATACCGCTTTATCAATTGCTTAGATTGTTCCTGCTTGGGCCACTGGGCCACTGGCTCCTAGGGCTTTATTTTAAGAAGGTCCAGAAGCCCCAAGGCTGGCAGAGATCTAAGCAGATGTACATTTTGAAAAGCTCTCTCAGCCGCTTGGCCAGGCAGGAGTGGTTTCAGGATGGATCAGGGCCTCAGGGCTGAGGGCTCCCTGTCTTGGCCCAGCGGACAGGTGCAGACCAGGGACAGCTGGGGTCCCATCGCCCTAAGTACACCCTCGGCTGTGCCTTCGGGGTGTTGCCGTGCCAACTCTGCCCCTCTCCACAGCTGCTTTTTACCATAGGGCTGTGGCCTAAGTCCAGGGATCAACATAAATCCTATCTTTCTCCCTTTGACGGGCCCTTGGAAGTTTTCAAAGCAAGTTTCAAAAATTCACAGATGCAATTTTCATTTCACTGAAATGGAAGTGGTTACTCACCCGAATCCGAGGTCTCCGCTGGTCTTGTGGTTTGGAGGTATAGTCTCTGCCTGTTTCCAGGCCTCCTTGTTGGCTCAGTTGATGGAGAATCTACCTGCAATGTAGGAGATACGGGTTCGACTCCTGGGTTGGGAAGACCCTCTGGAGAAGGAGATGGCTACCAGGTTCACTGTTCTGGCCTGGAGAAATCCCATGGACCGAGGAGCCTGGTGGGCTACAGTCCTTGAGGTCGCAAGAGCTGGCCACAACTGAGCGACTAACCACCGCGAGTGACCATGTCCCGCCAAGCCTGTCTTGCCGGCGCCAGCACGCTCTCTGTGTGTTTTGTGTTTTCTCCCTGCCCAGGTGAAGGCCGTGCCCGGCATCTGTGGCTTTGTTTTCCCCTCTTTGGGCTTGAAGGGGACCAGACAGGCCGTGAGACCCAGTGTCTTGGCAAAGCAAGCCCAGGGCACATCTTATTACAGAATCGACAGATGTTCTCTTCTTGTGAGCATGCTGGGTGACTTCCTGCAGCCTCCTCCTGCTTCTCATGGCTGCCGTGGAAATGATGACGTAAGCCCCCATTTCCAGTGCAAATGGCTTTTCTCCTGGAGTTTTCCCACCCACCCTCCCCATGCCCCTGGTAGCCATTCGGCCACAGGCCCTGGGGAAAACAGATGTGACTTTGAAAGTGTCCGAGGGGAGGAGAGAGCGAGCATCATTTCTCTGCTTCTCAACCCTGCCTGGAAGCAAAGTGCTTGTCCTGGGAGGGACACTCTCCACCAAGGTGCTCCGGCAGGCCTTCCTTGCTCCTTCAGCACGGCCCATCAGTGCCCTTTGAGCTCAGTGGAAACCCTGACCTACTAAAGCTGTTTGGAAGGCATTATGCAGCGATTACTTGAGCTTTGAGAGGCTGAAGCCAGGCGAGGAGTCTGAAGATAAAGAATTTCCAGGAATGCTGGTCTGAAGCCCTCACTTTTGCCAAGGCAGCCACAGCTAAACACGGGGCTTTCGGACCTTGAGGGGCTTGTGGCCAAGAGCCCGCTGTGTGGACACGTGGGCCAGGCAGGCACAAACCTGGGCAAACATCAGAGGTGACCGCCCACTCTGCCTGCCGGGGACGGCTGTCCCTAAGGAACTGGTAACTTGGAAACCTGGCCAGTGGCTTCCAGGATGGCCTGGGAGGAATGTGATGGGGTGGGGAAACAGCTGAGCTTCTTGCAAGGAGAAAGCTGCTTCCATGTTGACGCAGGAAGGCCAGGGAACAACACCTGGGTTGGGAAGACCCTCTGGAGAAGGAGATGGCTACCAGGTTCACTGTTCTGGCCTGAGAAATCCCATGGACCGAGGAGCCTGGTGGGCTACAGTCCTTGAGGTCGCAAGAGCTGGCCACAACTGAGCGACTAACCACCGCGAGTGACCATGTCCCGCCAAGCCTGTCTTGCCGGCGCCAGCACGCTCTCTGTGTGTTTTGTGTTTTCTCCCTGCCCAGGTGAAGGCCGTGCCCGGCATCTGTGGCTTTGTTTTCCCCTCTTTGGGCTTGAAGGGGACCAGACAGGCCGTGAGACCCAGTGTCTTGGCAAAGCAAGCCCAGGGCACATCTTATTACAGAATCGACAGATGTTCTCTTCTTGTGAGCATGCTGGGTGACTTCCTGCAGCCTCCTCCTGCTTCTCATGGCTGCCGTGGAAATGATGACGTAAGCCCCCATTTCCAGTGCAAATGGCTTTTCTCCTGGAGTTTTCCCACCCCACCCCTCCCCCATGCCCCCTGGTAGCCATTAGGCCACAGGCCCTGGGGAAAACAGATGTGACTTTGAAAGTGTCCGAGGGGAGGAGAGAGCGAGCATCATTTCTCTGCTTCTCAACCCTGCCTGGAAGCAAAGTGCTTGTCCTGGGAGGGACACTCTCCACCAAGGTGCTCCGGCAGGCCTTCCTTGCTCCTTCAGCACGGCCCATCAGTGCCCTTTGAGCTCAGTGGAAACCCTGACCTACTAAAGCTGTTTGGAAGGCATTATGCAGCGATTACTTGAGCTTTGAGAGGCTGAAGCCAGGCGAGGAGTCTGAAGATAAAGAATTTCCAGGAATGCTGGTCTGAAGCCCTCACTTTTGCCAAGGCAGCCACAGCTAAACACGGGGCTTTCGGACCTTGAGGGGCTTGTGGCCAAGAGCCCACTGTGTGGACACGTGGGCCAGGCAGGCACAAACCTGGGCAAACATCAGAGGTGACCGCCCACTCTGCCTGCCGGGGACGGCTGTCCCTAAGGAACTGGTAACTTGGAAACCTGGCCAGTGGCTTCCAGGATGGCCTGGGAGGAATGTGATGGGGTGGGGAAACAGCTGAGCTTCTTGCAAGGAGAAAGCTGCTTCCATGTTGACGCAGGAAGGCCAGGGAACAACACGCCTGAGAAACGCCTCCCTGGACGCAGCCTGGGGTTTGGGGAGAGGCAGGCAGTCTGGGCTTGTCAGGGTTTCTGGTGAGAGGTCCCCAGCCCCAGCCTGCTGCTGGCAGCCCTCACGTGCTCCCATCTCTTTATCAACACTGCTCCCGGACTTGAAAGTTATGTCTAGCAGCAGAGGAAACTGAGAACCCTTCTCTCTGGGCCTCCTGCCGGGTGACGGAAGCGAAGCCCTTGAGAAATACTCCACATCCTCGCACGTGGAGCCAGTTTCTTTGCCCACTCACAGGTTAGTGGTTAATTTTGTAGATGGTGGTGGTGGTTTGACCCCATGGACTGCAGCCTGCCAGGCTCCTCTGTCCGTGCGATTCTCCAGGTAGGGATACTGGAGTGGGTTGTCATTTTCTTCTCCAGGGCATCTTCCTGACCCAGGGATCGAACTCATGTCTCCTGCACTGGCAGGTGGATTCTGTCCCACTGAGTCACCAGGGAAGCCGGCCGGGACCCTTCTCAGGGTCGCTCATGCGGACACTCTGGTGACGAGCTGCTGCACTGAGCAGATGAGGTCTGATCGGCCTCGTTCCTTCGTTTATGGGAACTGTAGTTCATTTCTGTCACTCTCCTGCCTGTCAGACCCGCTTCTTGCAGGGTAGCCTGAGTATGGATAGGTTGCTGAGCCTCCCTGTCCTGGCAGGCCCAGCAGAGGCCGTCTGACCTGGGCCCGGGGCTCTCCGTCCGTGTCGTGAGCAGGCTACCCTGTGTGGGGTTGCTCAGCTGACCAGTGCTGGCGGTGGGCGTGTCCTGAAGCTGTGTGGCTGGCGTCAGCCCCAGGAGCACAGCGAGGGAGGCCAGTACGCCACTCTCCAGAGGTCGTGCAGTAGAAGATGGGCTCCTCACTCTGGGTGCAGCCTGCATGGAGTTGTGGGGGACCCATACTTCCAGCCCTCAAATGCCTTTTCCCATTTCTGGAGAGAGACAAAGAGCAGGCCACCAGGCAGCCATCCCCTGACCCTGCTTATTAGGAAACAGTTGGGAAATCCCCTCTAGACTGAAGTCCCAGGACCCTCTCCAAAGCCTCGAAGGGAGTCTGACCTGATTTGGGGCTCAATGAGGCGCAGGGGTGGCTATGGAAATTTGAGGAGCCAGTGAGGGCCTGCCTGGCATGCCCAGCCCAGCTTCATGTAGGTGGGAGGTGTCAGGGCAGTGTGAGGCCCAAGAGGCTGCCCCCCGTTCCCAGTGTGCCCTGGACCCAGTGTTGAGTTGTTGTTTAGTTGCTAAGTCGTGTCTAACTCTCAGCAACTCCTTGGACTGTGGTGTACCAGTCTTCCCCGTCCTTCCCTGTCTCCCAGGATTTGCTGAAACTCCTGTCGATTGAGTCAGTGATGCCATCCGGCTGTCTCATCCAACCGTCTCAGGTTAGTGGTTAATTTTGTAGATGGTGGTGGTGGTTTGACCCCATGGACTGCAGCCTGCCAGGCTCCTCTGTCCGCGATTCTCCAGGTAGGGATACTGGAGTGGGTTGTCATTTCTTCTCCAGGGCATCTTCCTGACCCAGGGATCGAACTCATGTCTCCTGCACTGGCAGGTGGATTCTGTCCCACTGAGTCACCAGGGAAGCCGGCCGGGACCCTTCTCAGGGTCGCTCATGCGGACACTCTGGTGACGAGCTGCTGCACTGAGCAGATGAGGTCTGATCGGCCTCGTTCCTTCGTTTATGGGAACTGTAGTTCATTTCTGTCACTCTCCTGCCTGTCAGACCCGCTTCTTGCAGGGTAGCCTGAGTATGGATAGGTTGCTGAGCCTCCCTGTCCTGGCAGGCCCAGCAGAGGCCGTCTGACCTGGGCCCGGGGCTCTCCGTCCGTGTCGTGAGCAGGCTACCCTGTGTGGGGTTGCTCAGCTGACCAGTGCTGGCGGTGGGCGTGTCCTGAAGCTGTGTGGCTGGCGTCAGCCCCAGGAGCACAGCGAGGGAGGCCAGTACGCCACTCTCCAGAGGTCGTGCAGTAGAAGATGGGCTCCTCACTCTGGGTGCAGCCTGCATGGAGTTGTGGGGGACCCATACTTCCAGCCCTCAAATGCCTTTTCCCATTTCTGGAGAGAGACAAAGAGCAGGCCACCAGGCAGCCATCCCCTGACCCTGCTTATTAGGAAACAGTTGGGAAATCCCCTCTAGACTGAAGTCCCAGGACCCTCTCCAAAGCCTCGAAGGGAGTCTGACCTGATTTGGGGCTCAATGAGGCGCAGGGGTGGCTATGGAAATTTGAGGAGCCAGTGAGGGCCTGCCTGGCATGCCCAGCCCAGCTTCATGTAGGTGGGAGGTGTCAGGGCAGTGTGAGGCCCAAGAGGCTGCCCCCCGTTCCCAGTGTGCCCTGGACCCAGTGTTGAGTTGTTGTTTAGTTGCTAAGTCGTGTCTAACTCTCAGCAACTCCTTGGACTGTGGTGTACCAGTCTTCCCCGTCCTTCCCTGTCTCCCAGGATTTGCTGAAACTCCTGTCGATTGAGTCAGTGATGCCATCCGGCTGTCTCATCCAACCGTCTTCTTCTCCTGCCCTCAGTCTTTCCCAACATCAGAGTCTTTTCCAGTGAGTTGGCTCTTTGCATCAGGTGGCCAAAGTATTGGAGCTTCAGCTTCAGCATCCGTCCTTGCAGTGAATATTCAGGGTTGATTTCCTTTAGGATGGACTGATTCGACTTCCTTCAGTCCAAGGGCCTCTCAGGAGTCTTCTCTAGCACCATAATTCCAAAGCATCAATTTTTCGGTGCTCAGCCTTCTTTATGGTCCAGCTCACAGCCTAGTTGTGGCAAAGGGGTTTGGGTAACAGTGAAGTTATGAGACGTGCCATGCAGGGCCCCCCAAGAGGAACGAGTCTTAGTAGAGTCCTGACAAAATGAGGTCCATTGGAGGAGGAAGGGCAAACCACTCCAGTGTTCTTGCCTCAAGAACGCCACGGACAGTAGGAAAAAAGGCATGTTAGTTTGGCTGCCACTTTATTATGCTAGACTTTTGCACTTCAGGGCCTGCCTTTCTTCCAAACCAAGGTATGCTTCGGGCTCTCGCACCCAGCAGGAGGTGCAAGGGTAGCGGTTGCCAGAAGCAGGTGGAAAAATAAACCCCAAGCCAAGCAAGGAGCTGGGACAGAGACAGGACCCCAGGGTGTTAGGGTGGGCGAGGGGCTCCTTGCCAGAACACGCTCAGCTCAGGGTCCCCCCGTCTCGGGTTGCTGTGGCCTCTGCTGGTGAGTCAGTTACTGTTACCGTTTGCCTCAAGAGATGAAGTCCCGGGCCTGAGGCTGTCAGCAGCAGGACGTGATGAGTGCTCTGAGTCTCCGAGACTGTGGACTGTGTCTTCTGCTTTGTCTCCATCCGTCTGTCCGTCTGAGCACCCCTCACCCCCTCGCCACTCATTTGTGTCCATTCTTCCGCTCCGCACATGCATCCTGGGTTGATTCTGTGTCATATCCCATGTGTGACACAGTGCAGGGGAAGGTGCATGAAGATGTGCCCCTGGCCCATTGATGAGCGCTGTGACCTTGGACAAGTTCCTTGACCACTCTGAGCCTTTGCTCACCCATCTTTAAAGTGAGGCTGGTCGTACCCACCTCCTGGAGGTAACAGGAAGGAGTAAATGAGCTGAGTGAAGAATGTAGCCTAGTGCTCCAGAAGCAGGATGCACTTAATTGACATCGAGTCTCCGAACGCCCAGGGGTGCTGGGAGAACGCGGGCAAACAGAGAAGGCTGCTCTGTAAACAGACACGGTGTCATCCGCAGGGAAGCTCTCAGCAGAGTTGAGAGCAGAACACCCGGCAGAGCAGGCTGAAAGGCACCTTGGGAGGGGGAGCCACACACGTGCAGCTTGTGGGAGGCTCGGCAGTGTCAGGCAGCGCGTCAGGAGAAGCCCGGGGGGACCAGAAGGCGGATGCGGCGGTGTCTTTCAGATCCGCAGCCAGACTGGGGAGTGACACGAAGTGAAAAGCGTGTCTCCTCTTTTTAAGCAGGGGAGAGTCAGGACCCGGGTTCACTTGGGGACTGTATCTGGAGGCCAAGGGAGGGTGGATGGCGAGGTGAGGCCGGAGATCTCTGGACGCTAGAGGTTGTTACTGCGGTCGAAGGGGAGGCAGTGGTGGCCTGAACCAGGGCAGTGGCCATGGGGTTGGGAGGGTCTGCGTCTGTCCCTCAGGCTTGCATGCGTTCATTCTGCTGTGGGCCGACCTGAAGCCAGAGGCTGGGAACACAGTGGTGCCCCCTCAGACACAGGCACATCCTTCCCAAGGAGAGCCTGCCGGAAGGGCTGTGCCGGGCTGGGCTGTGATTCTGGGCAGGGGTTCCCGATGAGTCTCCCAGGTCCTCGGGTTCAGGGTGGAAGGGGCGCGGTACCCACATGATTCCACCCAGCGTGGAGCCTCTGCTGTTTTCACCTGGCTCCTTGGGGGTGACTTGTCCACCGTGTGCCCCGCCTCAGCAGCCCTGACCCTGACTCTGTCTAACAGCCATCTCATTGAGCATCATCTCCTGGCGGCTTCACAAAACCGCAGGGTCTGAGCTTTTCTCTGGTTTCCATAACAGGGCTCACCCTTTTTAGTGTCCCCATTTTATAGATGGGAAAACGGAGGCCCAGTGGGGTCAGGACCTTGCATAAGGTCACAAGCGTCTAGAGCAAAGCTGCGGTGGGAGGCATCTGGGTTGGGTCCTCTCCGGAACTCTTGCAGGAAGCCTGCCAGTGTCTGACTCCTGAGTGAGGCGCTCCAGGCTTGTCCCGGAGCTGCTGTACAAGTCAGTGAAGCAGGGACACTGAGTCCTCCGCTGGACACAGGGACTCTTGCTTTGCCACACAACAGCCACAGCAGCCACGGGTGTTTATGGAGCACTTGCTTTATGCCTGGTGCGGCTGTCCTAGGAACTTCCATACGTCATCTTGTTTCAACCTTATAATGTCCATGTTGGTGGGAAGTGCTATTATCACTTATGTTGCACAGATGAGAACACTTCTTTGGGTCAGTTTAAGGGTTCAGATAAGTGCAAAACCTGCCCATTCACCTTTTTGATTTAGTGTCTGAGGAAGAGAGTTTCAGTCAAGCCACATTCCTGGGCATGCAATCTGGCCGTCTCCCAATGTCACTCATGCAGACATCACGCCTTGCTGTCGGGGAGGGTGCTGAGGTTGGAGGTGGGGCTGGCATCGTCCTGGGCTGCCCGCAGGAAGACAGGCCTCGGGATTACTGCACGGGTCCTCCTTCCACTCTGGCCTCCCTTGGACAGAATTTTGGTTTCTGTCTTTCTCCTCTGTGTCTCTGAGGACAGAGCTGTGCCCATCTTTCCATCCCTGTCTTCTTGCGGCACACTGGGCATTCTGTGGGGGCACATGGGAGGCGTGGCCTCAGCCCTCCAGGAGGACTTGGCTCAGACGTCTGCTTTGTAAGAAGCTAGGTACTGAGGGTGCCTTGGGAGGGGCCACCTGAGTTTGTACGGTACCCCTACCCGATGGCAGAGGGCCAGAGGCTTGTTCCAGGCGGGACAGTCACGGCACCGTGGAAATGCTCCTGTGATGTAGGACCCTCCATGTTTTTCTGGATGTGTGACTTCAGGAGATGAAAACAGATGTGAATGAATATACAGCGTACTTACTCTGCACTGAACTTTTATAAGTCTAGCCTGAAAGCAGTGAGCCCCCTTTAGCTTTCTCTGGTTTCCATAACAGGGCTCACCCTTTTTAGTGTCCCCATTTTATAGATGGGAAAACGGAGGCCCAGTGGGGTCAGGACCTTGCATAAGGTCACAAGCGTCTAGAGCAAAGCTGCGGTGGGAGGCATCTGGGTTGGGTCCTCTCCGGAACTCTTGCAGGAAGCCTGCCAGTGTCTGACTCCTGAGTGAGGCGCTCCAGGCTTGTCCCGGAGCTGCTGTACAAGTCAGTGAAGCAGGGACACTGAGTCCTCCGCTGGACACAGGGACTCTTGCTTTGCCACACAACAGCCACAGCAGCCACGGGTGTTTATGGAGCACTTGCTTTATGCCTGGTGCGGCTGTCCTAGGAACTTCCATACGTCATCTTGTTTCAACCTTATAATGTCCATGTTGGTGGGAAGTGCTATTATCACTTATGTTGCACAGATGAGAACACTTCTTTGGGTCAGTTTAAGGGTTCAGATAAGTGCAAAACCTGCCCATTCACCTTTTTGATTTAGTGTCTGAGGAAGAGAGTTTCAGTCAAGCCACATTCCTGGGCATGCAATCTGGCCGTCTCCCAATGTCACTCATGCAGACATCACGCCTTGCTGTCGGGGAGGGTGCTGAGGTTGGAGGTGGGGCTGGCATCGTCCTGGGCTGCCCGCAGGAAGACAGGCCTCGGGATTACTGCACGGGTCCTCCTTCCACTCTGGCCTCCCTTGGACAGAATTTTGGTTTCTGTCTTTCTCCTCTGTGTCTCTGAGGACAGAGCTGTGCCCATCTTTCCATCCCTGTCTTCTTGCGGCACACTGGGCATTCTGTGGGGGCACATGGGAGGCGTGGCCTCAGCCCTCCAGGAGGACTTGGCTCAGACGTCTGCTTTGTAAGAAGCTAGGTACTGAGGGTGCCTTGGGAGGGGCCACCTGAGTTTGTACGGTACCCCTACCCGATGGCAGAGGGCCAGAGGCTTGTTCCAGGGCGGGACAGTCACGGCACCGTGGAAATGCTCCTGTGATGTAGGACCCTCCATGTTTTTCTGGATGTGTGACTTCAGGAGATGAAAACAGATGTGAATGAATATACAGCGTACTTACTCTGCACTGAACTTTTATAAGTCTCTAGCCTCTGAAAGCAGTCAGGAGCCCTGGAAATGTCTCTCCTACATTTTCTTAAGGTTAGCAGAACAAGGCAGGAATTGGGTCAGTCTGTTGTCATAGAAAGATTGTCTTCAATCAATTCTAAAAAATCTAGGAATTGGGGAAAAGCAATCCCTTCGCCTTAGACACAATGACGAGCTCATGGCATCCAGTGACAGTTAGACAGGTGCCTTCGGAATTACCTAGCCAGGGCCTGGGGAGTAGTTATGAAAAGAAGGAAGTATTTTCAAGGTTTGATGGCACACACACGTGCCTGCGCGCGCGTGCGCACACACACACACACACACACACACACACAGGGTCACACCCACTCGCTCCCGCTGCCCTCAGATGTTATGCTAATTCTCTCTCAGTCGATGCTCATGGCTGCTATTTCTGGCCCTACTGTTCTGGATTTCTGTTCTGTCATGGAGCCTTGAGTCAGCAGTTCTGGGCCTCTGCGCCTGGGTTCCACGGCTCTGCCCCCAAGTAGGGCAGCCCCGTGTTGGGCTCTGTATCTCTGCTCCTTGGGCGTGGGAAGTCGCTTACTCCAGACCAGCGAGAACCAGCCCAGCTTCCTGCAGGGGCCGCTGCTCTGGGGCAGGGACGTCACAGGGACCCACTGAAGGAAGCGGTACAGAGTCAGGACTTCAGCATGTGCCGAAGGGATTAACACATCAACAGTCCAATCAAATACAGTATTTAAGCTCATTTAACGAGGACTGAAATGTTTTTACAGTGTTTTCGCACTTTTCAGTTCTTCTTGGAAATATTAATAGTTCTCTGAGAAGATACATGGATTTTACTTGTTGTGTTTTTGACCTCAAACAGTCCAGGTTTGAATGATAACTTCACTATTTCTAAGTTGATGCTTGAACACCTGAGCTTGGACTTTTCCTTGGCCAAATGGCTACCTGTTTGGTTTTGCCTGTGACCTTAAACTTTGTGGATAAAAGTAATCACAGGAAGGAGTCCAGATTATCTAAAGAGAACTGTTCGCTGAGAAAGGCTGTTAAACATGAAGCCACTGATTGAACCCAACTTTTATGGTGATTGTGGGGAAAATGTCTGACTAGACTTGATCTCAAAAAAAGAAATGAGGAAATTATGAAAATGATTTATATTTAACACAGTGTGGACTTTAATGATAAACATATGTTGTTATTTTTTTTTTGCAGGTTCAGTACCTCTTTTTTGCGGGGGGGTGGGTTGGGGAGGGAGGGGGTTGGGCGGGCCACTGTCATTGGTCTTTCATTTATTCAGTTTCATCTATCTTTGTTCTTTGGCCAGTGTGGGCCTCCCATCGCAGTCACCTCTGTTGTCGCAGAGCTCCGGCTCCGGGCGCATGCGCGCCAGAGCTCCGACTTGGTAATTGGACACATCGGTCCAGTCGCTCCGCGGCACGTGGGATCTTCCCAGGCCAGGGCTCGAACCGCGCCTTGTACTGCAAGGCAGTGTCCCTACCCACTGGACCACCAGGAAGCCTAATTCTCTCTCAGTCGATGCTCATGGCTGCTATTTCTGGCCCTACTGTTCTGGATTTCTGTTCTGTCATGGAGCCTTGAGTCAGCAGTTCTGGGCCTCTGCGCCTGGGTTCCACGGCTCTGCCCCCAAGTAGGGCAGCCCCGTGTTGGGCTCTGTATCTCTGCTCCTTGGGCGTGGGAAGTCGCTTACTCCAGACCAGCGAGAACCAGCCCAGCTTCCTGCAGGGGCCGCTGCTCTGGGGCAGGGACGTCACAGGGACCCACTGAAGGAAGCGGTACAGAGTCAGGACTTCAGCATGTGCCGAAGGGATTAACACATCAACAGTCCAATCAAATACAGTATTTAAGCTCATTTAACGAGGACTGAAATGTTTTTACAGTGTTTTCGCACTTTTCAGTTCTTCTTGGAAATATTAATAGTTCTCTGAGAAGATACATGGATTTTACTTGTTGTGTTTTTGACCTCAAACAGTCCAGGTTTGAATGATAACTTCACTATTTCTAAGTTGATGCTTGAACACCTGAGCTTGGACTTTTCCTTGGCCAAATGGCTACCTGTTTGGTTTTGCCTGTGACCTTAAACTTTGTGGATAAAAGTAATCACAGGAAGGAGTCCAGATTATCTAAAGAGAACTGTTCGCTGAGAAAGGCTGTTAAACATGAAGCCACTGATTGAACCCAACTTTTATGGTGATTGTGGGGAAAATGTCTGACTAGACTTGATCTCAAAAAAAGAAATGAGGAAATTATGAAAATGATTTATATTTAACACAGTGTGGACTTTAATGATAAACATATGTTGTTATTTTTTTTTTGCAGGTTCAGTACCTCTTTTTTGCGGGTGGGTTGGGGAGGGAGGGGGTTGGGCGGGCCACTGTCATTGGTCTTTCATTTATTCAGTTTCATCTATCTTTGTTCTTTGGCCAGTGTGGGCCTCCCATCGCAGTCACCTCTGTTGTCGCAGAGCTCCGGCTCCGGGCGCATGCGCGCCAGAGCTCCGACTTGGTAATTGGACACATCGGTCCAGTCGCTCCGCGGCACGTGGGATCTTCCCAGGCCAGGGCTCGAACCGGCGCCCCTTGTACTGCAAGGCAGTGTCCCTACCCACTGGACCACCAGGGAAGCCCTAACCATATGTTTTTAATGCTTAGCATGAAGGAAGAATTTGGGCCATATTTTTCTGGCAGACTTTCAGACTCATACATTCTTCACTTCACACTTGACTCCTGCAACCCAGGAACAAAGTCCCTTTAATGCACATGCTTCATTGAAGACACATGCCTCCCTAGTTTTCTGAAAGGCTCACTTGGTTCTTGGACGTCCTTGCTTCAGGGCTCCCTTCTTCTTCATCTTTCAGAGGGTTTCCTTTACTTGGTCCCCGATTGCCATTTCTCAGCCTTTGGGTGGCTTCGGAGCAATGCCTCAGGATCGGATTTGTTCACTTCGTGGTGTTCTGCAGCCTCGCTAGGTTTGCAGTTTCCTCTGCAGTTGGTGGTGGTGTCTGTTTCCCCACAATCAACGAGAGACACCTGGCAAGGCCTTGTGAGGCCGTGCATATGTGAGGGACAGCCGAGCTGAGCGGTGGTTACTTTGTGGACAAACATCTTCCAAGGCTGACTTTTGCACCCTCCCTGTAACCTTCCCTTATCTAACTATAAAAACACACTTCAATCCTTGTGGGAATGTGGATGGGGGGGGCCCTCTCCATAGGACAGGGGCAACTAGAAATATATCCTCAGGGAACTTCTTTTTTTCAAGATATGGACCTTTTTTTTGATGTGGACTTTTTTAAAAGTCTTAATTGAATTTGTTACAATATTGTTTCTGTCTTATATATATACATTTTTGGCCATAAGGCATTTGGGATCTTACTTCCTCAACCAGGAATCGAACCTGCACCCCCTGCATTGGAAGGCAAAGTCTTAACCACTGGACTACCAGGAAAATCTCTCCACGCTCCAGAAACTTCTGATTGTATTGATTGCTGGAGGAGCTGGGTGGCTGCTGATGTGCTTGCTAAAGTAGCCGTGTGAAACTGGATGTTGTGTTGGAGGAAGGAAATTGTTGAAAGCATTGTCTACTATATGCACTGGCTCCTGATGGAGAACCCATAGGAATGAACATGTTGGTGGCTGCTTATCCATGGAATGGCCTTTAAAAATTTAGGGCTCGAACCGGCGCCCCTTGTACTGCAAGGCAGTGTCCCTACCCACTGGACCACCAGGGAAGCCCTAACCATATGTTTTTAATGCTTAGCATGAAGGAAGAATTTGGGCCATATTTTTCTGGCAGACTTTCAGACTCATACATTCTTCACTTCACACTTGACTCCTGCAACCCAGGAACAAAGTCCCTTTAATGCACATGCTTCATTGAAGACACATGCCTCCCTAGTTTTCTGAAAGGCTCACTTGGTTCTTGGACGTCCTTGCTTCAGGGCTCCCTTCTTCTTCATCTTTCAGAGGGTTTCCTTTACTTGGTCCCCGATTGCCATTTCTCAGCCTTTGGGTGGCTTCGGAGCAATGCCTCAGGATCGGATTTGTTCACTTCGTGGTGTTCTGCAGCCTCGCTAGGTTTGCAGTTTCCTCTGCAGTTGGTGGTGGTGTCTGTTTCCCCACAATCAACGAGAGACACCTGGCAAGGCCTTGTGAGGCCGTGCATATGTGAGGGACAGCCGAGCTGAGCGGTGGTTACTTTGTGGACAAACATCTTCCAAGGCTGACTTTTGCACCCTCCCTGTAACCTTCCCTTATCTAACTATAAAAACACACTTCAATCCTTGTGGGAATGTGGATGGGGGGGGCCCTCTCCATAGGACAGGGGCAACTAGAAATATATCCTCAGGGAACTTCTTTTTTTCAAGATATGGACCTTTTTTTTGATGTGGACTTTTTTAAAAGTCTTAATTGAATTTGTTACAATATTGTTTCTGTCTTATATATATACATTTTTGGCCATAAGGCATTTGGGATCTTACTTCCTCAACCAGGAATCGAACCTGCACCCCCTGCATTGGAAGGCAAAGTCTTAACCACTGGACTACCAGGAAAATCTCTCCACGCTCCAGAAACTTCTGATTGTATTGATTGCTGGAGGAGCTGGGTGGCTGCTGATGTGCTTGCTAAAGTAGCCGTGTGAAACTGGATGTTGTGTTGGAGGAAGGAAATTGTTGAAAGCATTGTCTACTATATGCACTGGCTCCTGATGGAGAACCCATAGGAATGAACATGTCGAGAATGGCAGTCACGCAAAAAGCTGCTTATCCATGGAATGGCCTTTAAAAAATATTGGCTGGGTTTCACCAATTGTGTGACTAAAGATGGTTGTTTCCCTTTTCGCTATGGCTTCTGGGAAACTTAGAGCCAGGCCTGGAGCTGACCCCAGCCAGGGCTCAGGAAAGTACTTTCAGGATACCCTCACTTCCTCTGGCTTTTATCCATCTTTTCTTTCAAGACTCTTTTACTGTCTTGAGTTGCATGCTTGAGTCCTGTTTTGAAATGAGATAGGATAAATTTTTTCTAAAACGTTATCTCTAGAGTGTCTTCTACCATTTCCATCTCAAAAGAGCTGAATGTATTTGGTAAAGAAAGAAGGATTTTAAGGCTCTCATTTAGTCTTCTGGGATGTGGTGTTTGTGTTAGTGATTTCTTTTTCATATGTGATGAGGTTTCTTAACACGATGCTGTCCTAACTTTTGCATAGCCCTGGATTTTAGCATTGGCCTGTTTTCCTTCCTTCTGAAGGAATCTAAGATTTAAAACGTATCCTGAATTCTTAATTTTAAAATAAAAGTGAGTCTTGAGACTTCCCTGGTGGTCCCGTGGTTAAGACTGCACGTTCCCAGTGCAGGTGTCTGAGGTTTGATGCTGGTCAGGGGAAATAGATCCCATATGCCGCTGCTAAAGAGCCCTGCATTCGGCTATGAGTGTCCTGCATGCTGCGGCTAAGATCTAGCGCAGCCAAAAAAAAAAAAAAAAAAAGACAAGGCTTATCTCTCTTTGCTGATTTCTTTTCTGGCATATTCTAGGTTGCTTTCCTGGATCTAAGAGCAAAATCCTCAACCTTTACCTTGTATCATGCTGTTCAGTCGCTAAGTTCTGTCCAGGTGTTTGTGACCCCATGGACTGCAGCATGCCAAGCTTCCCTGTCTTTCACTATTTACTAGAGTTTGCTCAAGCTCATGCCCATTGAGCTTGATGCCATCCAACAATCTCATCTTCTGTCACCCCTTCTCCTTGTGCCCTCAATCTTTCCTAGCATCATGGCCTTTTCCAGTGAGCCAACACTTTGCATCAGGTGGTCAAAGTATCGGACTTCGCTTTAGCATTGTCTACTATATGCACTGGCTCCTGATGGAGAACCCATAGGAATGAACATGTCGAGAATGGCAGTCACGCAAAAAGCTGCTTATCCATGGAATGGCCTTTAAAAAATATTGGCTGGGTTTCACCAATTGTGTGACTAAAGATGGTTGTTTCCCTTTTCGCTATGGCTTCTGGGAAACTTAGAGCCAGGCCTGGAGCTGACCCCAGCCAGGGCTCAGGAAAGTACTTTCAGGATACCCTCACTTCCTCTGGCTTTTATCCATCTTTTCTTTCAAGACTCTTTTACTGTCTTGAGTTGCATGCTTGAGTCCTGTTTTGAAATGAGATAGGATAAATTTTTTCTAAAACGTTATCTCTAGAGTGTCTTCTACCATTTCCATCTCAAAAGAGCTGAATGTATTTGGTAAAGAAAGAAGGATTTTAAGGCTCTCATTTAGTCTTCTGGGATGTGGTGTTTGTGTTAGTGATTTCTTTTTCATATGTGATGAGGTTTCTTAACACGATGCTGTCCTAACTTTTGCATAGCCCTGGATTTTAGCATTGGCCTGTTTTCCTTCCTTCTGAAGGAATCTAAGATTTAAAACGTATCCTGAATTCTTAATTTTAAAATAAAAGTGAGTCTTGAGACTTCCCTGGTGGTCCCGTGGTTAAGACTGCACGTTCCCAGTGCAGGTGTCTGAGGTTTGATGCTGGTCAGGGAACTAGATCCCATATGCCGCTGCTAAAGAGCCCTGCATTCGGCTATGAGTGTCCTGCATGCTGCGGCTAAGATCTAGCGCAGCCAAAAAAAAAAAAAAAAAAAAGACAAGGCTTATCTCTCTTTGCTGATTTCTTTTCTGGCATATTCTAGGTTGCTTTCCTGGATCTAAGAGCAAAATCCTCAACCTTTACCTTGTATCATGCTGTTCAGTCGCTAAGTTCTGTCCAGGTGTTTGTGACCCCATGGACTGCAGCATGCCAAGCTTCCCTGTCTTTCACTATTTACTAGAGTTTGCTCAAGCTCATGCCCATTGAGCTGATGATGCCATCCAACAATCTCATCTTCTGTCACCCCCTTCTCCTTGTGCCCTCAATCTTTCCTAGCATCAGGGTCTTTTCCAGTGAGCCAACACTTTGCATCAGGTGGTCAAAGTATCGGACCTTCAGCTTTAGCATCAGTCCTTTCAATGAACAGTCAGGGTTTATTTCCTTTAGGATTGACTGGTTTGATCTCTTTGCTGCCCAAGGGACTTTCAAGAGTCTTCTCCAGCACCACATTTTGAAAGCATCAGTTCTTCTGCATTCAGCCTTCTTTATGGTTCAACTCTCACATTCATACATGACTATCAGAAAAATGATAGCTTTAACTATACATTCCTTGGTTGGCAAAATGATGTGTCTCTGCTTTTTAATGTTTTCTAAGTTTGTCATAGCTTTTCCTTCAAGGAGCAAGCGTCTTTTAATTTCATTGCTGTATTATAACAGAAATGAAAGGAGTTTTTCCCCATGAGGAGTGGCCATTGGAATGATCCTTGCTTGAAAAGAACTTAGAAAGATCTCAGGTGTAAATACGGTGAAGGAGGTGAGAAAGGTATGAAGAGAGCGCAGGAGAACCCTGGAAAATACAGGGTTCTACCTGAGCTGGCATTTTAGCCCAGGTTCACCACTCAGACTCCTCAGGGTGAGCACGTGAGATTTGATGTTGGAGTTAGAAGACGGTCAGATCTAGAAATGAGGGAACCTGACAATCTTCTGTGTGCTTCCAACTCTTTGCGACCCCATGGATGGTAATCCAACAGGCTCCTCTGTCCATGGATTTTTCCGGGCAAGAATATTGGAGTGGGTTACCATTTCCTACTCTAGGGGGGCTTCCTGACTCAGGGATGGAACCAAGCTTTCTGCATCCCCTGCATTAGCAGGCGAATTCTTTACCACTGAGCCCCTGGGAAGCCCAGCAGTGTTCTCCCTTTTCTCTATACATTGTAAGGCTGAAGACTTTTTCCAGGACCTGTTCCCATATTCTCTGAGGTTTCCCACCGAGTATGTCTATGACAGTCTAACTGGGGCACGGGGCAGGCCGAAGAGAAGGGACCCCAGACAGACACAGGATGATGTGAGATTCTGATGAAGCGAGAAAGCACCGAAACTTAAATTTGCTGCTGGTAGAACACGGCGGGATGTCTGTGCGTTGGAGCCTTACCTTGGTTGAAGCTGGCCAGGAGCTGAGCCCTGACACCACAGGAAGAACTGGAGGGGCTGGTGCTGCGGAGGGCCGTCTCTTCAGTTTGATGTCACGGTGGGGACTTTGGCCTTGCCCCAGCGCAGGATGGAGCCAGTGTCAGGATCAAGCCTAGGATATAGAATTGGGACTTTTTCGTGAAGGCAGTGAACAGCTTTGGGAGCAAGGCTGCCTAACACAAAAGCTATGTCTCCAGAAGCCCAGGAAAATGGACCTCCAATCTGTAAAACCTGGCTGGAGAACGTGCCAGCTACGTGCCATTCTTGACTTGCAGGCTGGTCTCATAAGCTGGTGGGCTTTGCTGGTCTCAGGCTTCTGTCTCCATATGGTTGCTGAATGTAGGCCTGGACTCAGCTCTGAAATCAAATGGCTCTCAGCTCTTAGTCTTTTTTCTTTTTTAATCTGGCTATGCCAGTCTTAGTTGGGACCTTCAATTTTCATGTGGCATGTGGGATCTTTAGTTGCAGCATGTGGGATCTGATTCCCTGACGTGGGAATGAACGTGGGCCCCCTGCATTGGGAGCGTGGAGTCCCAGCCACTGGACCACCAGGAAAGTCCCCGGCTCTTAAAATTACAGGCAAGGCAGTGAGTGGCAGGCTGGGTGGAGTGGTAGGGTGGCGGCTGGACTTTCTGGGCCTCGGATGAATGAACAAGTTGCAAGCAAGGGGTGACAACACATCAGAACCTGGAGCCTGTGGAAAGACTGGCTTCCTGAAGAGAAGGTCCAGTGCCTTTGTGCAGCCTCTATCTCCATGGTCCCCCCGCCCCCCAGCCATGGTGAAGGCGCGAGGCTTGAAGAAACAGGACCTTGCCCAGGCCCGTTCACTATCTGTATTTACATTCTCAGTGTTCTCCAGATGGATTTTTTCCTGTGATCTGACCTACTTTCTTTTAGCAAGTGTGCTTAGGCTAATTAGCAGCACAGGGGTCCCCTGGTCCTGTTTGGAGAGTGTGCTGCTATGGCAACTGGAGACTTCCCCGAGGCTGGAGACAAAGATAAAGTCTCTCCGATGTGTTTTCCTTGGGGTCTCAGAGGTGCTTCAAATTACGTGCCCTTTCTGACTCTGTGTGGTTCCGTCCCTTGGACCCTCATGGGATTTCAGAGTCTGTATCATATATCTTCTCTCTCAGCTACAGGGAATGGGCAGGCCTGCCGATCTTTCTGGTACGTGTCACATAGTAACTGGAAAAGAGATTCATCTTATATAGGCCAGGCATATGCTGATGCACTAATATATGTGGAATCGCTAATTGCTCTAGAAATGATGGGTGCTTTCTTTGATTTACCCAGGTTTCTAAGATGTCTTGAGGACAGCAGTAGGAAACCTGACAGTGAAACCCCTCTCATGGGCGTAGCCTGCCTTTAGCACCCTAGAATATGCATGCTGTGGTCCAGAAGCTGACAGAGGAAGGGAATTCAGGGTCTCCCGGGTGGCTCAGTGGAAAAGAATCCACCTACCAATGCAGGAGACGCTGGTTTGATCCCTGGATCTGGAAGATCCCCTTGAGTAGGAAATGGCAACCCGTTCCAATATTCTTGCCTGGGAATCCCACGGATAGAGGAGCCTCGGGGGCTACAGTCCGTGGGGTCGCAGCATCAGACACGACTGAGCAGCAACAACAACAGCAAGGAGAGCCGTGGTTAGAAACGCTGGGCGCTCGGGTTTGGTGGTGAGGAGTGCCCTTCTGTAGCAGCCTCCGCACCTCACAGGGCAGCTGGGGTAGGATCTGGAGCGTGGGCTGGGAATGAAGAGGCGGTAAGGAAGGGAGCAGTGGCGGGGCCATCTGAAGGCAACCCCTCTGGGGAGGAAGGTCGGGACAAAGCAGGGGCTCTGACGGGACACGCCTGTAGGCTCAGCTCCAGCCAGAGGCTTGGCCCGAGTGGGTGCTCGGTGCAGGTTTGAAGGCACCAAGGGATGTGTGACTGCAATGCTAACTGCTTGCATTTTAGTAACTCTGGTTGGAATCTGTGCTTTCTTATTGTCCAAACCCATGATTTAACCTCCTTGGCATAACTTGTGTGGGGTGGGTGGGGTGGGTGAGGGAGCGAGGGAGGACGGGAGCCCGTGAACAGGCCAGAGTGAGGTGTAGCTGGTGGAGTCTGTGTTATCACTGGCTCCCGTGGATAACAGGCCCCCAGGCTCTGTGGAGCATTTGAGCGGGGTTAAATGGCCTTGAAATTGTTTCAGATTTCCTTGGTCTAACTTGAATGGTTTTTTTTTTAGTCTTTTTCCTTTTTGTTAGTTGTTCTAGCAATGTATCTTAAGGAGCCTGACTTGGTTAGTCTGCTTGGACTGCTGTAACACAAACAACGTGGACCGGGCGACTTCAACAAAAACATTGCTTTATTTTTGACAGTTCTGGAGGCCGGAAGGCCAAGACCCGGGTGCGAGCATGGTTGGGTTGTTAAGGAAAGCTCTGCTTCTGGTTTGCAGATGGTTGCCTTCCTGCAGGAATACTGGAGTGGGTTGCCATTTCCTCAGAGACTGCACTTGGAGTCGTGAGTCTGTGTGGAGGTCAGAATGGGGATGCATGGTCAGTTTCCAGGTGGGCCCTCCAACCTCCTGAACCTACAGGAGATGAAACCCTCGAGTGGTCTTCGAGGAGGAGGCCCTGGAGCCCAAGCAAGCCTGGAGGGCTTTGGAGCCCGCCCAGAGCCTGGTGAGGGGCTCTGGCTACCGCGGCATAGTTGCCCTGCAGAGGAGTAGGGTGGGGACTCGGGGACACTGGATGGGGTGTCACAGACATTCCTGCGCACCTGGTTTGGATTCAGAATCGGAGATGGATGCTTAGGTCGTGTTTCATGGAGAGCTGCCTGTCCCCTGGACACCCTTGTGGCCTTAGGGGCCTGACGTGGGCTCTCAGCTGGCCTGGCCTCGTGGTTTGGAATGAGCCTTCGCTAGAGGCGTCTCTGTGGAGCCCTCATCTGGTGGCCAAAGATGGGGCTGCAGGCACTGTAGCAGGTTGTGCCTCTTTCTCCCTGGCTTGGCCCAAACCCCCCAGCCCCCAAAGGTGTCCTTGGAAGCCAGTCCTGGGCTCGGGTGAGGTGGGGGGAGGGCAAGGAGCCAGGCCCTCGCCTCGCCCTGGTAGGGGCCTCAGCCTGAAGGAGGCACGAGCCCAAGCCACTTCAGGACTCTGCACGCATCTCGATCATCTTCCTCTGCAGCCTGTTTACCTGCCCTCCCAGCCCTGGGAGAACCCATTGCCTCCCTCCGGGAGGGGTGAGCCGGCCGGGAAGAGAATACCCCCCACGCTCTCAGCGGTCCGCCTGGTTGAGACCACCGCGGCCTTCCCTCCTGGGGCCCCGGGCCCCCTTGCCCGCAGTGTATTTGCATTTCAAAGCGACACAATGCTGGCGGTCGAGGCGAGGCTGCGGGAGGCTGGGGGAGGCGACTTGGGTGTAGAGGGAGGGTCTTCGCCCTCCCTCCGCCTGGCCCGGTTTCCGGAGCTCGCGCTGGAGCTTTGTGAACATGCAGGCGGGGGCTGCTCGGTGATGATGACATCACCGTGTCCTACCCAGGAGCCGGGTTGCCAGAGGGTTTAAGAGCAGGTCTCTCAGGACCCCATCGGCTATCACGCTTACGCTCGCGCGCCCCGAGCAGAGCCGCGCGCGCGGTCCATACTCGCGCACACACTTAGGCGCGCGCCGGCCACCTCTGCGCGCACACCTCCGCGGCGCTCGCTCCCCAGGCTCCGGCTCGGGCCCCGAAGCCACAGCTCCCGGCCGCCGCCGCCGCCGCCGCCACGGATGCCAGCAGCTGCTCCCATCTGCAGTGCAGCAGCCCCGGCCGCCGGCCGGCCCACCCCGGGCTCCCGCTGGAGGTATCGTGCCAGGACGCTGGCCCTGCTCGCGGCTAGTGTGCTCGCCAGGGCGCAGCGAGGATGGGAGGGTCGCAATCTCTGCAGCCAGTCCCAGCCAGCGACCTGAACCAGGAGGCTTCCGAAGCTATGTAAGTGCTCCGCCGGCCGCCCGGAGCCGCCCCCCATCCCCGCCCCAACCAGGAGGAGAGATGGCTAAGGCTTTGTTAGTTTCCCCGTGAGGCCGGTGCAGCCTGGAGCTGGGGCTGGCCCCGCCGTTCTCGGCAGGCTAGCCTGGTTTTACCTGGTGGTTCTCCTTCTGGCGTTTCGCGCCCCTTCTGGAATGAGCATCTGGCAGCCCTAGCATACTCCTGGGGGCAGAAATGACCCCCTGGAATTAAATGGTTGTTGAGCAGTCCAGTGCGTGATGGAAGGCTTCTCCGGTGTATCTTAACACCGCACCCCCGGCACAGTGGTATTTCCTGCAAGGGAACAGCCGGGCATTAACAAGGGCCTCATGGGAAGAATCCGCGAGTGTGGCAGTGCCGTGCCCATGGAGACAGACCAGTTTAGGGGCAGCCACTCACATGGCTACATGGATGGCGTGGTTCAGTCCGATTAGCCTGAGCGTCCATACACTCACTCCGTGGTGAACAATGCGGAGGACGGGGCTGCCTGCTATTATTAGTAAAGCCGGCCAAACAGTCTTGTCATTGGTCTAGGCAGCATTTATCTGTGTGTCCATCCAGGAATCCGATCGTTTCTCTAAACCACAGAACTAATGTGCTCAGAAGTGGCCTCTATCCTGGATGGGTGCTGATCAGGATTGCCATTTCTAAATGATCCTCTCCATTCCCTACCGGGGCCTGTCTGGAGGATGGGGCTTATTGAGTAGATCTGGCTGCAGGTCACGCTGGTGGGCCTCACATCCCAGCCTTACCTGCTCTCCTTTACCAAAGGGAAGAATGTGTTTCTAAGAGTGTTTTGTGGGATTTGGGGGAAGGGTGGGGATAAAGTGATGACAGGAGCCACTGATGTGTGGACTGAAGGACTCCGGGGATTGGTCTGTGTGTTGTAGTAGGGACGGGATGCCATGTGGGCCTTCCTCCCTCCTCTCTGTGCCTGGGTTTCAATGAGGAGCTGGCTCCGTGCGGTGATGTAATGCTAGGCTGAGCCTCGTGGTTTTCCAGGCTCTGGCTCTTTAGCAGCGAACCGTTCTAAGGAGCAGGTGTGCCCGGACCATTCGTCTTCCCCCCACTCCATGCCCCGTAGCATCATCTGACAATGGAGGCGCATTGTGTTGGAGGCTTTTAAGTGCCGTGAGCCTTGTGCCTTGGCTGCCCTGTTTTCTGCTCCTGTGTAGTATCATTACATGCATAGAAATACGTATTACCGCGAGGGACTCAAGCCTAAGCCGAAAAGACTTCTAATTTTGAGAAGTCTTTAAACTGGAAATCAGCTAAAGAATGGTAGGTGCTAACTGGCTCCTGAGCTGTCAGGGCTTAGACGTGTGTAATAGCTTTAGAGAGACATGAGAAAGATAATGTGACCCTGTATTTGGGAAAATCCGACCCTCAGCCTTCAGAGAGTCAGCGGACACATCCCCCACATCCCCGCTCTTTCCCAGTTGAAGTGATGAATGACCAGGGTTCTGTTGGCTGAGGGCTGAGGCGGGGGAGATGCTGTTAGGTGGAAGCTGCCTTTTGGGATAAAGTGTCTCCCCTGTGTGTGTGGAGGGGGTGGTTTTGGTCTCTAAGTGGCGTCCTACTCTTTTGCAACTCCATGGGACTGTCGCCTGCCGGGCTCTTCTGTTCACGGCATTTCCCAGGCAAGAGGCTGGAATGGGTTGCCCTTTCCTTCTCTAGGGGATCTTCCCAACCCAAGGATCGAACTCGGATCTCCTGCGTGGGCAGGCGGATTCTTTACCACAGGGCCACCAGGGGAGGCACCCTGTGGGGATGGAGTGCGTGCTGAGTCACTTCAGTCGCGTCCCACCTGTTTGCGCCCCCCTGAACTGTAGCCCACCAGGCCTCCCTGTCCATGCGGTTCCCCAGGCAAGCGTGCTGGAGCGGGTTGCCATGTCGGATCCGAGGATCGAACCCACATCTCTTATGTCGGACAGCATCGGTAGGCAGATTCTTTACCGCTAGTGCCACCTGGGAAACGCACCTACCGGAATGTTTAGAAATCAGCTCCAGGCCAGAGGGCCACATTGTGATGGGCGGTGCGTCTCAGGTATTGCGTGAGTGAGCTGGTCCGTGCGTTCCAGGCCGAGTCTTCTCTCCCTGGAGCTATTTCTGAAATGTCTCTAAAGAGACATCTTTAAGACAGTATATCTACTCGATTCTGTGATATATCACAGAATCCAACTCTCCATCTCCTAACATTTTTGTTTTTAAAACATGGAGAGAGTGGAAATGCCTGGGGCTGGGGCTGCACCTTGCACCTATTCTGTAAAATTGTGTCTTTACTGTCTGAATAACTGGGACTTTTTCTAGTGGCTCAGACAGTAGAGAATCTGCCTGCGTTGCAGGGGACCAGGTTCGATCCCTGGGTCGGGAAGATCCCCTGGAGAAGGACCTGGCAACCCACTCCAGTATTCTTGCCTGGAAAATCCCATGGTCAGAGGAGCCTGGTGGACTATAATCCATGCGGTCACAAAGAGTCTGATATGTCTGAGTAACTTTTTCACTGTTTTCTACAGATGTGCTTATTTCTGGTCTAGGTATTTTTAAAAGTGTATTAAGAAAATACCCCCATTTTCTGCACAGGCTCAAGCCTTTCATGCTATTATATGTTTCTATGCACATGTAATAACACGTAAAGACAGCATAGCATGTGGTCCGTGGCAGAAAAGAAGCTTCCACTGCAGAATAACGCTGTTCAAGCTGCAGAGGTAGAGAGGAACTTGGGGTGTACGCATGCCTTGAGGTATAGTCAGTGGCAGCTGGTAGCTGGACTGAACCTTTGTCTCTTTTTCTACGGTGGTTCCCTGAGAGAGATCAAATTAAGGAGGACCCATGTGTAAGAGTGAAACCAAAAGACAGGGGAAGACAGGGCTGATTTGAAAGTCCCTGCAGAATGTTATTTTTTAGTTTTGGGATTTCTGTGCTTCTGGTTTCGGGTTTCGGGTGCCTTTGGGCAGCTTTTGTAGCCCTATCTGATAGCTTCATTCTTTACAGGAGAGCAGTGGAATAAGAAAGGAGGAAGATGGGGAGTCCTGTGTCTCCCCTCTGGGGTGCAGCAGCAGATCTGAGGTGCAGGATGGCAGAGGGGCTTGGTGGGTGAGGCAGCGGATGGAGGTTCAAGTGTTGAAATCCCTCGTGACTCCGAGATGGTCCATCCTTGGCAACGTTGGCCTCCCCTTGCTCCTTAGAAAGGCAGAATTGAAGGGCCACCCCAGATTCTGATCCAAATCAGAATCTCCATGTAACTGGTGGTTTGTAAAGACACCCAGATAATATTTAAGCAGAGAAGTTTGAAAAGCCCTGAGCTAGGTGCATCTCTCCATTTTGGTCCGTGAGAAACCGCCAGCCGCTTTTCTTTAACTGTTGCTTTCTTATCAGGGAGAGAAGATCTGGTAGCAACAGCAGCCTGTTTCCACACAGAAGAGGGGAAACGGGGAGAGGAGAACACCGCTGCAGAGAACACTTCTCAGCACGGGCGGGTGGGAAACACACATGGGAAAGGGACGGAAAGTGCCCGAGGACCTGTGGTCTGCGGCTATTGATTAGACCTGCCGTCTGCCCTCCTTCCGCTGCAGCCCCTCGTGGCTCGGCTTCTGCTGAGAAAAGCAGCACTGAGTACTCTGCCCTTTGTGCTGCAGGAGACCCTCATTCCAGGGGATCCCTCAGCTTCCTGCAAATCCCCACATCCTGGTCATCGAGGGGCAGCCCGGGGCTGTGAGCATCTGAGAGTAAAAGTGGTTGTTCTGTGGGTGAGTTCAGCCGAGCGGCTGTGGCACCACTCATGAGCTGGGCTCTGAAAAAGCTAATCTCAAATAGGGAAACTCCTGCCTGTGCAGACCTGGGAGGATCAACGTAGAAGGGCCAGGATGGAGGGAGGAACTGAACCTTTGTCTCTTTTTCTACGGTGGTTCCCTGAGAGAGATCAAATTAAGGAGGACCCATGTGTAAGAGTGAAACCAAAAGACAGGGGAAGACAGGGCTGATTTGAAAGTCCCTGCAGAATGTTATTTTTTAGTTTTGGGATTTCTGTGCTTCTGGTTTCGGGTTTCGGGTGCCTTTGGGCAGCTTTTGTAGCCCTATCTGATAGCTTCATTCTTTACAGGAGAGCAGTGGAATAAGAAAGGAGGAAGATGGGGAGTCCTGTGTCTCCCCTCTGGGGTGCAGCAGCAGATCTGAGGTGCAGGATGGCAGAGGGGCTTGGTGGGTGAGGCAGCGGATGGAGGTTCAAGTGTTGAAATCCCTCGTGACTCCGAGATGGTCCATCCTTGGCAACGTTGGCCTCCCCTTGCTCCTTAGAAAGGCAGAATTGAAGGGCCACCCCAGATTCTGATCCAAATCAGAATCTCCATGTAACTGGTGGTTTGTAAAGACACCCAGATAATATTTAAGCAGAGAAGTTTGAAAAGCCCTGAGCTAGGTGCATCTCTCCATTTTGGTCCGTGAGAAACCGCCAGCCGCTTTTCTTTAACTGTTGCTTTCTTATCAGGGAGAGAAGATCTGGTAGCAACAGCAGCCTGTTTCCACACAGAAGAGGGGAAACGGGGAGAGGAGAACACCGCTGCAGAGAACACTTCTCAGCACGGGCGGGTGGGAAACACACATGGGAAAGGGACGGAAAGTGCCCGAGGACCTGTGGTCTGCGGCTATTGATTAGACCTGCCGTCTGCGCCCTCCTTCCGCTGCAGCCCCTCGTGGCTCGGCTTCTGCTGAGAAAAGCAGCACTGAGTACTCTGCCCTTTGTGCTGCAGGAGACCCTCATTCCAGGGGATCCCTCAGCTTCCTGCAAATCCCCACATCCTGGTCATCGAGGGGCAGCCCGGGGCTGTGAGCATCTGAGAGTAAAAGTGGTTGTTCTGTGGGTGAGTTCAGCCGAGCGGCTGTGGCACCACTCATGAGCTGGGCTCTGAAAAAGCTAATCTCAAATAGGGAAACTCCTGCCTGTGCAGACCTGGGAGGATCAACGTAGAAGGGCCAGGATGGAGGGAGGGAAGTGATGAAGCAGGAAGACACAGGCCCTGGTGATTGATGAGACCGGGGCGGGAAGGTTAAAAACAGCGGGAAGGATTTATGCTGAGGTGACCAAGGAGAGGATGTGGCGTTTTCCAAGACAAGGACATGGGTCTGGGAGCATGTTTGGGGGAGGGTTGGTGAGTTTGGGCTGGGATTTGAGATACAAGTGCAATCAGAATTATAACTGAGAGAGTGACCAGGGCCAGGGAGGCCTCGGGCACCACCTGTGCCGGGCGAGTGCTTCTGGGATGGAGTTGGAGCTCCTTGTGCAGCTGTGGTCACAGGTGGGAAAGTGGACCTTTGGTCTCTTCCATCCTTGCGTGGCTCCTCACTCTCTCCCTCAGTCTAGGGGCTGCTGAGAGGGTCCACTGATTCCCATCATGCCTTGCCTGCCTCTCAGGCAGAAGAAGCAGACTGTGGCAAAAGCAGGAGCTCTCTGTGTCTGAAAATTGCCAGCGTGCCAGTTGCTCGGTAGTCCAGAAAGAGCCGCTGGGGCTCCTGGTGGGAGCTGTCTTTAGGTCTCATGGGATTTCTTTCAAAGTTTTATTTCTTAAGGTGACCCTTGGCTAAGTCATTCAGCTTCAGTGAGAGCATCTTGACTGTGGGCTTCTAGGATCTCAGAAGCAGATTTCACTTTGGATATTATTGCTGGACGAAAGGATGGGCTCTTTTCCCCCGAAACTGAATAAGCTGTAAAGTTGTTTGTAGAATGGGAGGCACCTGCGTCCCAAAGGTGCTGTGTTCGTTCAGGTTGGTGTACTATAATACCCCAGATGAGACAACTTCAACAACAGATATTTATGTCTCATTCCCCACTGTCTTTAACGCTCCTTTTCCCCATCTGGAGGCTGGAAGTCCAGGGTCAGTGTGTTAGGAGCCCAGTGTGTGGTGAGGGCCTGCTTCTTGGTTTAGGGATGGCTGTCTTCTTGTCTTCGTACATCAGGGCAGTGAAAGAGCGGGGGAAAGAAAGCTCTCACGAGTCTCTTTTTACAAGGGCACTCATGCCCTGATAGGCGTCACCCTCATGACCTCACACCTCCCAAAGGCCCTGCCTCCTAAGACCATCACATTGAGGAACAGATTCAACACATGAATTTTGGGGAGACACAAGCCTTGAGTCCCTAGGAGGTGCTTTTCCTTGGTCATCATTTCTGAGTATCTCCATCGTGGGCTCTGTGGCCAGGTAACCCGTGTCCAGAAGGATCCTGGCCTTTTGCTACCTTCTCTCTTGGGCTTCTCTGCTGGCTTTCTCTAAGGTGGGCTGAAAGCAAGGACCTTCCGAGGACTTCCAGGGAGCTGCCAGTTACCCAGGGGGTCGTGCCACCCCTTTCTGCTGGGGCTCTGGGACAGGGCGTCTTTTGACGGTGAGCTGAACAGCTGGGATCGGGAGATGGATAAAGTGCTGCGGGCAAGTGTCGCATCTAGGCCGGTGGCTTCGGGGCACTCTCCCCATGGACCCTCTGTCCCCGTGTTCATGTTTCTTTCTGCCGTCAACAGCTTGTTTCTGTGGCTATAGTTTTGGTTGCCTAGGAACCACGGTAGTCTGACTAGCCTGTGTGATTGGCTGTTCTTGCCAGATGGATCGCCCGAGCTGGGGCAGCCTTCCGGGGCGAGCAGAGGATGTTGAACATCTCCATCCCGTCCTCCTAAGGTTAATAAGGACATAGGCCTTGTCAGCAATTGTTCCATGAAAACCAGTTGTTCATGGACGCCTGCTTTTGTTTCAGGTTGGATGGGCGTCTGAGGGAGACGGATTGGCCACAGAGAGCGGATTAAGGACGGCTCACACACCTCCAGTCTCTGTTGGAAGCGTTAGCTTGGATGGCACTGGTTCTGTGTATATTTTCCAGTTGACTTTAGCCGTTGTTTCGAGAGCGCGAGTGCGTATTGTATGCTTTCACCAAATACGGAAACAAAGCTGGCTGCTCTGAGAGTGGAAGGCCCTTCCTCTTAGCCCTGTTCCCCCATTTTATAGCTATGGGGACTGAGACCAGTCGGTGGCTGAAATCGAGGGGTCAGCGAGCTCTTTCTGGGACGGGCCAGAGGAAGTGTGTTCGGCTTTGTGGGTCGTACGGTCCCTGCTGCAGCAGCTCAGCTCTGCTCTGAGAGGGTGCAAGTAGCCGTGGACAGCTAGTTCGTGCATCAGCGTCCCAGTTACACTTCAGTTTAAAAAAGGCAGCGCACTGGGCTTCACAGGCACTGATCCTCTGGGGCTTGGACCCGTGTCCCCGCCCACCCCCCACAACCTCATGGGCGTCCCTCAGGGGTCCTCAGGCCTGAGGCCCGGGCCACCTTCTCTGCTGCTCTGAGGTGTCTCCTCCCTGCTCCTGGATGTAACACTGCCGTGCGGACCCAGCTGCTTACTTTGTATCTCCTCTGAGATTTCTCCCGAGCGCTCAGGCCTGCCTTGTCCAAAATAGAACAGATGACCTTCCTTGTATCAACAACAAAAAATGTGCATATGACGTAACCCGGCCCCACCCCAGATCCCCATCTCAGCACACGGGATCTCACTCCCAGCTCCTCCAAGCAGAAACCGGGTAGTCAAGTCGTGTCCTTTTCTCTCACCTCCCTTCTTCCTAATATAGTCCAGGTTAGCATGGCCCTGTATCTGCTTCCCATTGCTTTTGGTCTAAAATCTAACCCCCATCAGAGCCTAGTAGCACACAGGTCACCTGTTGGTTCTTTGAATTCAATGCCCCGCCTGCCCCAGGACCTTTGCACATGCTGTAAGTGGTCCAGAAGGCATTCTGTCCAGTGCTGGCACAGCCAACTCCTTCTCCAGCTTCAGTTCTCAGTAGGTTTTCCCATCTGTACTTTCCAGTGCTGTCCCAGTAGAGCGTGTGACAGTGGAAAGCCCACCCTCGTTGTCCCATTTGGTAGCCACTAATTGCGCGTGATTCTTGAGCACTCAAAATGTAGGTTGTACCTCCAAGACTCTGAATCTTTAATTTTATTTAATTTAAATTAAAATAGCCACATATGGCAGGCGGCTGTTGTGGCGGACTTCACGGCTCAGTGTATCACTCTTTTGTTTGAGTTCTTTGTAAAACTCAGCGAAAGGTGGAGCTACTTGATTTGTCTCTTTAACAGTTGTCACTAGAATGTGAGCAGTATGAGGGCGTTCTTGGTTTCTTTTTTGCTGATTTTAATTTATTTAAGTATAATGTGTTTATGATGTTGTATTTAATTTCCGCTGTATAGCCAAATGACTCAGATAAACATATTCTTTTCCATATTCTTTCCCATTATTGTGGCTTTGTTGTTCTTTAGTCGCTGAGTCGTGTCTGATTCTTGGTGACCATGTGGATTGTAGCCCGCCAGGCTCCTCTGTCCCTGGAACTTCCCAGGCAGGAGTACCAGAGGGTCTTGCCATTTCTTCCTCCAGAGGATTTTCCCAACCCCGGGATTGAACCCACGTCTTCTGCATTGGCAGGCAGATTCTTCACTGCTGAGCCGCCAGGGAAGCCCTTTTCTGATATGGTTTATTATAATACTGCTTGTTTATGCTTGTGTACCTATGTACCTAACAGTACCCGGCATATGGAAGGTGCTCAGTAAATAGTTTGTTGAATAAATGAATTCATGAAGAAATGAATGACTGTCACACTAGCAAAAAGAATTCTAGGCCCATCTGAGCTGTGCCAACAGGGGACCTAGAGGAGCGGGGGGAGACGTGGCGAGACCCTAGGCGTTACGGTTCTCTGGAACTTACCCCAGGAAGACACTGGTTCAGCCCTCAACCTGCCTGTCGCCACCATGTGGCTTCTCAGGATCCTGCTGGAGGCCCAGGTTGAAGGAAGCACGTGTGTGCCCACTCAGGTGCTCAGTTGTGGCCAGCTGTTTGCAGCATTGTGAACTACAGCCAGCCAGGCTCCTCTGCCCATGGTATTCTCCAGGCAAGACTACCAGAGAGGGTTGCCATTCCCTCCTCCAGGGGATCTTCCCGGACCAGGGATCAAACCTGAGTCTCTTGTGTCTCCTGCATCGGCAGGCTGATTCTTCACCGCCGAACCACCTAGAAAGCCCGCATCCCTGCCCAATTGCTCCTGCAGAATATCCCAGGATGCATCGCAGGCTGCAAGTTGCTTGGGTCACCAGCTGGACACGCACCCTGGCATTTTCCTCTCCCCTCGTGGATGGTTTGTTTCTGTGTTTTCTCCCAGACGTCTGTGCACCTGAGGGTGTCTCTGTCCATCTCTCAGCTGGAGTCTCTTCCCCACCTTCCTCTCCTTGTCCCCGAGGGAGCTGCTCCTTGCTGGGTGGATGAGGTGGTGGACGCAGGCGGGGCAGAGGAGTGCAAGGAGGGCGGGACAGGGCTGAGAGTGGCAAACTGCCTTTCTTCTCTTTTTGCCCTGGCAAAGGAAAGCATCTCCTGGGGGTCGGGACGGTGGGCCTTGTACACAGTGCGTCCCACTGCTCTGCAATAAATTACCTGTTGAAGAGGTGACTTCCCACAGGTTCTGTGCTTGCCAGCCTTCCTTATTTAGAAGGAACGTTTCCTCTGCTTTCTCTGTTTCCTTTGCTTTCTCCTTAAATGGAAGCAGCAGCAGCAGCTTTGGGCTCTGGGCCGAGGCGGGTGGGGTGAAGGCAAGGGTAGGGATGGTCCTTCTGCCCAGGGTTTGCTCCAGTCCTGCTGTGTGGTACATCCTAACAGCTTCTGGGACTGACAGCTCAGGCCACCTCCTGGACCCAGTGCTCGGTCGGCACCCCAGCTCTGTTTTCCTCAAGATACGGGTGGAGTTCCAGAATCTGAGAATTTTAGAGCTTAGATCTAAAGTGTGTCTTAGATATCACAGGGGGGTTTTCTTAACAGAAAGTTTTAAATCTCATGAGCATGTCATTTGTGAAATATCACTCAAGCCTTTCCTGCTAGACGTGATTCAAACTCAGGTAGTCCTTTTAACCTTTTCCCATTAACTTTCAATTTGCTAGAAAATATATTTATTTTTTACAATATTTATGTGTTTATTTCGGCTGCATCAGGTCTTAGTTGGGGCATATGGGCTCTTTGATGTGGCATGCGAACTCTGAGTTGTGGCTCTTGGGCTTTGTTGCTCACAACATCTGGGATTTAGTTCCTAGACTGGAGATTCAACCTGCGTCCCCTGAATTGGAAGGTGGATTCTTCACCACGGGACCACCAGGAGAATCCCTAAAAAGATATATTTAGATATGTTATATCATTTGGTGAACTTCAATCAGAGGCGTGTCCCCAGTGAAATCAGATTGCCAGTTCTCTACCTGCTGAGGAAATGTAGCAGATCATTTATCTGGGGATAAAAATGACTGACGGGCCCGTGGTCCAGACCGCCCCTTGCGTCTCAGCTTGTGTCTTTGCCCTCAAGAGTCCTTTTCTTTTCCGATTCCTTCCATCATCTCAGGGATGTTCTAGAGGTCCGTGTCTAAGGACGGTTACCCTGTTTATCCGAGTGGGAGGTGACTGAGCTTCGTCTAGGTTCACCTTGACATTATTAAGCACCCAGCCAGTCTTAATCGAGGCTGGGAGAGAAAATGGCACAAAGATTTGCCAGCCCGTGAGCGGCTGTCCGCCCGGGAGGAGTCTCCTTTTTGCAGCACACCCCCGCAGCTGTAAGATCTGGGTCTTCAGGTCTTCAGAAGCAATCTGCATCAAAGGAGGGCGGGCCCTGGAGGAACTCACTAATTATTCATTGTTTGCTTTAAAGGGACACGCCTAGAGTGGTCTGGAAGTACTTTCCCTCCAGGAAGGAGGCGGGAGAGGCTGGCTTTACTTCGGGAAAAACATCTGCACACATGTAGTCTTGCGTGGAGTTTCCCAGCCCCGCTTTGTTCAGAGAGGATCCCGTGCCCGTGTTCATTTCCTTTAATGCCCGAGGAGAGAAAGATGGACCCGGACCCTGAAGACACTCTCCTGCAGGGCAGGACTGCTGGGGGAGCGAAGTCAACACTCACAGTCTCTGAAGAATGGTGCTCCGCTGCTCCTGGGGGTCAGGAAGAGGCAGAAGTGCCCTGAGAGCAGCTGGCAGGGCTGGGGAGGGCGGCCGTGTGCAGGGGTCAGGCTGGACCTCTGGGTGCTCCAGCCCAAGTGTTTTTCTCAGAAGGGCTTTTTGCCTATGGCCTCAGCTAGGCACCTTCTCCAGTGTGAGAAAAACCAAAACTTCAAACTGGCTTAAAGAAATAAGATGGGAGAGATAAATGAGGAGTTTGGGACAGGTATGCACTACTATATATAAAATAAATAACCAACAGGGACCTAGTATATAGCACCAGGGAGCTATATTCAATATTGTATAATAACCTCTAAGGGAAAAGAATCTGAAAAATAATGCCTATAGAGTTATATATAGCTGAATCACTTTGCTCTGCACCTGAAACAAATAGATCTTTGTAAATTACAATACTTCAGTTTAAAAAAAAAAAAGCTAAAAAAATAAAGGTCCAGAGCAAAAATGAAAGAAAAAAGAGGAAACGTGTTTAATACAATGTGCAGGTGGTCATTGTCAGGGTGCCTTTCCCCACCCAGAAAACTGAACAAAAACCTGGAAAGTTTCAAGCATCAGAGTCTAGCTTTTAGACTCACCTTCTTTGACCTACGGCAGGTGAGTTCCTCCTGGAACTCTGTCTTCCTGATGCCTCTCACTGGCCGCCTTTGGGGGAGGAAAATGGCACAAAGATTTGCCAGCCCGTGAGCGGCTGTCCGCCCGGGAGGAGTCTCCTTTTTGCAGCACACCCCCGCAGCTGTAAGATCTGGGTCTTCAGGTCTTCAGAAGCAATCTGCATCAAAGGAGGGCGGGCCCTGGAGGAACTCACTAATTATTCATTGTTTGCTTTAAAGGGACACGCCTAGAGTGGTCTGGAAGTACTTTCCCTCCAGGAAGGAGGCGGGAGAGGCTGGCTTTACTTCGGGAAAAACATCTGCACACATGTAGTCTTGCGTGGAGTTTCCCAGCCCCGCTTTGTTCAGAGAGGATCCCGTGCCCGTGTTCATTTCCTTTAATGCCCGAGGAGAGAAAGATGGACCCGGACCCTGAAGACACTCTCCTGCAGGGCAGGACTGCTGGGGGAGCGAAGTCAACACTCACAGTCTCTGAAGAATGGTGCTCCGCTGCTCCTGGGGGTCAGGAAGAGGCAGAAGTGCCCTGAGAGCAGCTGGCAGGGCTGGGGAGGGCGGCCGTGTGCAGGGGTCAGGCTGGACCTCTGGGTGCTCCAGCCCAAGTGTTTTTCTCAGAAGGGCTTTTTGCCTATGGCCTCAGCTAGGCACCTTCTCCAGTGTGAGAAAAACCAAAACTTCAAACTGGCTTAAAGAAATAAGATGGGAGAGATAAATGAGGAGTTTGGGACAGGTATGCACTACTATATATAAAATAAAGGACCAACAGGGACCTAGTATATAGGACCAGGAGCTATATTCAATATTGTATAATAACCTCTAAGGGAAAAGAATCTGAAAAATAATGCCTATAGAGTTATATATAGCTGAATCACTTTGCTCTGCACCTGAAACAAATAGATCTTTGTAAATTACAATACTTCAGTTTAAAAAAAAAAAAGCTAAAAAAATAAAGGTCCAGAGCAAAAATGAAAGAAAAAAGAGGAAACGTGTTTAATACAATGTGCAGGTGGTCATTGTCAGGGTGCCTTTCCCCACCCAGAAAACTGAACAAAAACCTGGAAAGTTTCAAGCATCAGAGTCTAGCTTTTAGACTCACCTTCTTTGACCTACGGCAGGTGAGTTCCTCCTGGAACTCTGTCTTCCTGATGCCTCTCAGGGGTTTCAGCAGCCAGGGTTTGGTGCAGCCTCTGGGACAGCTTGCGGGGACCAGGCTTGGGGGCGAGGAGACCCGGGGAGGGGCAGTCTCCGGGCCTGGGCCTTGCTTGGCTGGTAAACTGACCTTCGGCAGCCCAGCCTGTGTCTTGGGCCCTAACTTGGGTGTCGCGGGAGATGAGCCTGCTCATGGGAAAACTCCCGAGTGTTCTGGCGCCTGTACTGAGTATGTTTGGGGGCCAGGGCCAGGCCCGGAAGAAGACCAGAGGCACAGGAAGAGGTAAGGAGCAGAAGGAGTGTGGTCCTGCCCGCCGGCATGGGACTGGGGCTGTCCCCAGCTTCCACGGCCACTGCGGGATTGAGCACGGCCCCGAGGTCACCAGCCACCTGCTCCAGAGATAGGACAGTGGGCAGAGGCTGCAGCTGGCAGAGCTTGCCCCTGCCTTTGGCCTCTGTCTCCAGTTCGCCCTCTCTGTCTCTTCCTAATCGCCTGGCCCTGCCCCTGCACTCAAGACTGTCGGAGGGCACTTTCTCCTGACTGCATGTGAGTCCAGTTTCCTCTTTGGCTGGCTGGCAGGTGAAATGGGTCCATATCTGTGACCTTCATGTTTTACATGGACCAGCAGAGGTGGGTGACTTTGAGACTGGGTGGGAGGGGGCCTGATGGAGTGACCCGGCTGCTCTTGAGGTGAAGAGCCTCAAGTGTGCCCAGATTGGTTCTGAGCAGTCTATCTCCACGGTCAGGAGCAGCGCAGAGGTACAAACACCACCTTAAAAAACAACCAGTGGGGGGGCTTCCCTGGTGGCCCAGTGAGTAAAGAGTCTGCGCTGCAGTGCAAGGGGCGCCGGTTCGATCCCTGGCTGGGGAAGATCCCACGTACTGCGGGGCGGCTGGACCCGTGTGTCCAATTATAAGCCAGTGCTCTGCAACAAGAGATGCTGCTGCGGTGGGAGGCCCACACGGGCCAAAGAATAAAGATGAATGAAAATAAATATAAAGAAAAAAAACAATAAAAGAGGACAATATATATATATATATATATATATATATAAAGGTTCTTATACCAAAAGAGAAAAAACCACCACCACCAGTGGGCCACCGCACGCAATGCAGATAGGTCTGTCATCGGTTCCTGAGCATGACGCATTGCAGGCTCGGTTGTGACATCTGTGAAATGGGGCTCACACCCCATCTCCCTCCCTGTTGCAGACGAATTCTGTACCTAAGAAAGAGAGTGTATATGAAGAAATGATGTGAAATATTCCTATCTGTTTGTTTGAATATGGCATAATTCCTTTGAAATCCGTTGAGAAAGCCATGAAATGCCAGTTCGTTGTGTAGCAGGCTACATTAATATCACTGCTCTGAAGGGTTTATAACAACTGGAGAACCCCTTAGTGCCTGTGAAGTGGAAAAGAAGATGCTAAACCTCAGAGTCAGTCTGCTAGGAAGCAGGGTAGGGGTGGGGATTTAATATCGCTGTTCAATTCTCAGGGCTTCCCTCGTGACTCAGGTGGCAGAGAGTCAGCCTGCAGTGCTGGAGACCCAGGTTCAATCCCTGGGTTGGGAAGATCCCCTGGAGAAGGGAATGGCAACCCACTCCAGTGTCAGGTTCTTTATGCTCACTCTCTTGGGTTTACATCTTATATTTCCCAATTCGTGTTCAAAGTATTAATATATACTATGACATGCCATTATATTTGTAATTTCCTGGATGCTGGTTTTCTCCCGTCTCTCCAAATATGACCACCCCTTCTAAACCTTGATGCTTAAATGCCTCCAGTGTTGGCTGGAAGGGGCTAGAATCTCAGGGGCCCAGGGAGAGCCCACACCCAGGTGTCACCTTTTATTGGTAAGACAAGGAAACTGGGGATGAAGATCTAGGAAACTGGAGCAGTCACGCTGTAGGATAGAAGAGCCCAGGTGTCGGAGCGACGGCTGCACACGAGGACCTGGGGGCCAAGGTGACCCAGCTGCTGCTCGCGGCCTTCAGGGAGCCTGCTTCTGCCGGGACAGGCCGATGCCACAGGCCCCAGCCGAGCACATGGGCGTCCTAGGCGCTGGGCTGGAGACCTCAGTGCTCAGCGGGGACGAGGACATGACAGAGCAGCGTGCCACGTCCTTGCGAGATCTCCATGCCCCCGGCTGACTGTGCCCACGTGATGGGAAATGAGTCTTCATCTTCTCTTGTCTGGGACCTGGTAGAATCTAAGGTGGAGGGTACTGGATACACGTGATCAGATGGCTGAGGGACCTCCCTGGCGGCCCAGGGGTTAGGACTTTGCCCTCCGGTGCAGGAGGTGTGGCATCCATCCCAGGTGGGGAGCTAAGGTCCCACGGGCCTCGCTGCTAAAAAGCCCAAACACAAAATAGAAACAATATTGTAACAGAATAACTAAAAACTTTAGAAAAGATTCACATCAAAAAAGTATTAAAGAAAAAGGACGGATGTGTGGGCCTCTGGGCAGCCCTCAGACAAGCGTCTGTTAAGGCCTCGGAGTCAAGCGTTGTGCCCGCGGGGTCCTCGTGTCCTTGTTCTGAGTGACCAGCCCCCACCCCTCTCGCTCTCCTCCCGGCTCATTCTGAGGCTGCTCCTAAGGCCTAGGGTGAAAATAATGTCTGCCGGGAAAATTGAGGGTTTGTGGGGCCTCCGTCTTGAAGTGGTGCTTAGGAAGCGTCTGATTAATTTTCCATATCTGAGTACTTTTCGGTCTTTGGCGGAAATGCTCTTTTTCTGTCCCTGATGTCTTTGCTGTAAGATTTCGATTTACTTGGCTTAGCGGCTGTGGAATGAGGATTTGGTTGGTGGGGTTTCATCCAGGAATGTGATCTCGAGGTGGCCAGTTCTCAGTGGTCCCGCTGATCATTATCACCCCAGCCAAGCGAATGAGAGCCGACTCTGGCAGTGTTTTTTTGAAGGAAGTGCGCGTGTTGAAATGTCAAGAGTCAGAGCTTTTTTCCATTTTAATTTTGGGTAAAATGTATCATCTTCTGCATTCATGTTCCCCCAGTTTTGGGAGCCAGGACTTTGGCGAAATTCCTGATTCTCCTCTGGTGAAATTCCTGATTCTCTCCTTTCCTTTTCTTAGGCAAAACACTCTCTGACATAAATCAGAGCAAAATCATTTTAAATCCATTCCCCAGAAAAATGGAAATAAAAACAAAAATAAATGGGGCCTACTTAAACTCAAAAGGTTTTGCACAGCAAAGGAAACAATAAGTAATACAAAGAGACAGCTCACAGACTGGGAGAAAATATTTGCAAATGATGTGACTGATAAGGGGTTAGTGTTCAAAATTTACAAACAGCTTATGACACTCAGTAGCCTCAAAACAAACAGCCTTGGGCTTCCGTGGTGGTCCAGTGGGTGGAGAGTCCGACTTTGCCCTCCGGTGCAGGAGGTGTGGCATCCATCCCAGGTGGGGAGCTAAGGTCCCACGGGCCTCGCTGCTAAAAAGCCCAAACACAAAATAGAAACAATATTGTAACAGAATAACTAAAAACTTTAGAAAAGATTCACATCAAAAAAGTATTAAAGAAAAAGGACGGATGTGTGGGCCTCTGGGCAGCCCTCAGACAAGCGTCTGTTAAGGCCTCGGAGTCAAGCGTTGTGCCCGCGGGGTCCTCGTGTCCTTGTTCTGAGTGACCAGCCCCCACCCCTCTCGCTCTCCTCCCGGCTCATTCTGAGGCTGCTCCTAAGGCCTAGGGTGAAAATAATGTCTGCCGGGAAAATTGAGGGTTTGTGGGGCCTCCGTCTTGAAGTGGTGCTTAGGAAGCGTCTGATTAATTTTCCATATCTGAGTACTTTTCGGTCTTTGGCGGAAATGCTCTTTTTCTGTCCCTGATGTCTTTGCTGTAAGATTTCGATTTACTTGGCTTAGCGGCTGTGGAATGAGGATTTGGTTGGTGGGGTTTCATCCAGGAATGTGATCTCGAGGTGGCCAGTTCTCAGTGGTCCCGCTGATCATTATCACCCCAGCCAAGCGAATGAGAGCCGACTCTGGCAGTGTTTTTTTGAAGGAAGTGCGCGTGTTGAAATGTCAAGAGTCAGAGCTTTTTTCCATTTTAATTTTGGGTAAAATGTATCATCTTCTGCATTCATGTTCCCCCAGTTTTGGGAGCCAGGACTTTGGCGAAATTCCTGATTCTCCTCTGGTGAAATTCCTGATTCTCTCCTTTCCTTTTCTTAGGCAAAACACTCTCTGACATAAATCAGAGCAAAATCATTTTAAATCCATTCCCCAGAAAAATGGAAATAAAAACAAAAATAAATGGGGCCTACTTAAACTCAAAAGGTTTTGCACAGCAAAGGAAACAATAAGTAATACAAAGAGACAGCTCACAGACTGGGAGAAAATATTTGCAAATGATGTGACTGATAAGGGGTTAGTGTTCAAAATTTACAAACAGCTTATGACACTCAGTAGCCTCAAAACAAACAGCCTTGGGCTTCCGTGGTGGTCCAGTGGGTGGAGAGTCCGCCTTGCAGTGCGAGGGGCACCAGGTCGGTCCCTGGCCCAGGAAGAGCCCACGTGCCAAGGAACGGCTGGGCCAGTTACGAGCCAGCACTCTGGAGCATATGTGCCCAGAGCCGGTGCTCTGCAATGAGAGAGGCCACTGCGATGGGAGGCCCACACAGGCCAAAGAATAGAGATGGATGAAAAGTAAACGATGACTTAGAGGCAAAAAAAAAAGTCTTAATTAAAAAAAAAACCCTCAAAAAAAAAATCCACTCAAAAAGTGGGCAGAAGACCTGAATAGACTTTCTCTAAAGAGGACATGTAGATGGCCAACAGACATATGAAAAGGTGTTCAAAATTGCTACTTACTAGAGAAATGCAAATTAAAACTACAGTCAGATACCACCTCACACCAGGCAGGATAGCTGTCATCAAACAATCCCGAACAATAAATGCTGGAGAGAGTGTGGAGGGAAGGGAACCCTCCTGCACTGTTGGTGGGAATGTAAATTGGTACAGCCAATATGGAGAACTGTGTGGAGGTTCCTTAAAGGACTAAACATACAGCTACCAAATGACCCTGTAATCCCACTCCTGGGCATATATCCAGAGAAAAATGGCCTGAAGAGATACATGCTCCCCAATGTTCATTGCAGCACTGTTTACAATAGCCAAGACATGGAAACCACCTAAATGTCCATTGACAGAGGAATGGGTAAAGAAGATATGGGGGGGGGTGTATATATAGTGGAATATTATGCATATATATAATGGAATATTACATGGGTACTACAAATAATGAAATGAGGCCATTTGCGGCAGTATGGATGGATGAACCTAGAAAGTGTCATACTGAGTGAAGTAAGTCAGACAGAGGAGAAGAAATATATGACATCCCTTTTATGTGGACTCGAGAAAGAAATAATACAAAAGAACTTATTTACAAAACAGGAAGAGACTCACAGACTTAGAAAATGAATTTATGGTTGCAGGAGGGGAAGGGATGCTTGGGGACTTTGGGAAAGACATGTACACACTGCCATGTTTGAAACGGATAACCAACAGAAATCTATTGTATAGCACCTGGAACTCTGCTCAGAGTTATGTACCAGCCTGGATGGAAGTGGGGTTTGGGGGAGAATAGATACATGTATATGTATGGCTGAGCCCCTTGACTGTTCACCTGGAACTATCAGAAAATTGTTAACTGGCTATACCCCAATAAGAAAGCTTTTGGTGTTAAAAAATAAATAAATAGCAGGAACCTTGAGATAATGGAGAACTTTGAGCCTTTGATGCAAGAGATTTGAGAAACAAAGCACAAAGTTGGCCTTTAACATCTTGCTCTGAAGATAGGAGAGGGAGGAGATGGGAGTACACTTGTACATGATTGAGCTTGAAGGCAGGATGAATAGAAACAGCCAGGTGACTGGGATCAGATGTGTACCATGTTCTGGTCCTTTTACCATACGATTGCGATTGCGTTGTTTGTGGCAAAAAGGCCAACCTGACAGTCAGTTTTCCCCCAGCTGGCTTACTGTTGCATATTCCTTAATTTTGAGACAGTTTGCCTGTTTGGCAAGAGAAATTGTATCTGTTTGTTGGAGCTTGGTTACACATAATTGAAATCTGAGGTTACTTACCAACATTGTTACCTTTAGACCAATGATGACTGATATTTTTTGTTACTGAATCAACTGGTGTAAAAAGATGGGTCAGAGATTCTTGAAATCGAGAAAAACTCTTTCCTCGTATCAGTTACTCCTAACTTCCCGCATGCACCTCAGGTCTGGCCACTGCTCACCACTGTGGCCCATGCCTCCCTGCTGGCCTGAGCCTCATCTTCTCTCCTCTGGATTCTGCCGTCTCCTTGATGATCTGAGCGTCTCCCTCTGCCCCACCCCACTCCTGCCCCGGTGGTGTTTTCTGAGCAGCCAGATGAGCCAGATGACCTTTTTCAAGAGAGGAACATATGGATGAACCTAGAAAGTGTCATACTGAGTGAAGTAAGTCAGACAGAGGAGAAGAAATATATGACATCCCTTTTATGTGGACTCGAGAAAGAAATAATACAAAAGAACTTATTTACAAAACAGGAAGAGACTCACAGACTTAGAAAATGAATTTATGGTTGCAGGAGGGGAAGGGATGCTTGGGGACTTTGGGAAAGACATGTACACACTGCCATGTTTGAAACGGATAACCAACAGAAATCTATTGTATAGCACCTGGAACTCTGCTCAGAGTTATGTACCAGCCTGGATGGAAGTGGGGTTTGGGGGAGAATAGATACATGTATATGTATGGCTGAGCCCCTTGACTGTTCACCTGGAACTATCAGAAAATTGTTAACTGGCTATACCCCAATAAGAAAGCTTTTGGTGTTAAAAAATAAATAAATAGCAGGAACCTTGAGATAATGGAGAACTTTGAGCCTTTGATGCAAGAGATTTGAGAAACAAAGCACAAAGTTGGCCTTTAACATCTTGCTCTGAAGATAGGAGAGGGAGGAGATGGGAGTACACTTGTACATGATTGAGCTTGAAGGCAGGATGAATAGAAACAGCCAGGTGACTGGGATCAGATGTGTACCATGTTCTGGTCCTTTTACCATACGATTGCGATTGCGTTGTTTGTGGCAAAAAGGCCAACCTGACAGTCAGTTTTCCCCCAGCTGGCTTACTGTTGCATATTCCTTAATTTTGAGACAGTTTGCCTGTTTGGCAAGAGAAATTGTATCTGTTTGTTGGAGCTTGGTTACACATAATTGAAATCTGAGGTTACTTACCAACATTGTTACCTTTAGACCAATGATGACTGATATTTTTTGTTACTGAATCAACTGGTGTAAAAAGATGGGTCAGAGATTCTTGAAATCGAGAAAAACTCTTTCCTCGTATCAGTTACTCCTAACTTCCCGCATGCACCTCAGGTCTGGCCACTGCTCACCACTGTGGCCCATGCCTCCCTGCTGGCCTGAGCCTCATCTTCTCTCCTCTGGATTCTGCCGTCTCCTTGATGATCTGAGCGTCTCCCTCTGCCCCACCCCACTCCTGCCCCGGGTGGTGTTTTCTGAGCAGCCAGATGAGCCAGATGACCTTTTTTCAAGAGAGAGGGAACATATGGATACCCATGTCTGATTCACATGATGTCTGGAAGTAAACAACAGAACTCTGTAAAGCTATTATCCGTCAATTAAAAAAAAAGAAAAAAAAAGAAGAGAAAAAACGTTTCATTTTGTGTTGAGGCTTCCCAGGTGGGCATAGTGGTAAAGAATCTGCCTGCAATGCAGGAGACCTGGGTTCAGTCCCTGGGTCGGGAAGATTCCTAGAAGGAAATGGTTACCCACTCCTGTATTCTCACCTGGAGAATTCCACAGACATAGAAGCCCGGTGGGCTGCCATCTTTGGGGCTGCAAAGAGTCAGACGTGATTGAGCAGCTAACATAGCCTAGTACCAATGTTGTGATCATTTCAGGTGAACAGCCATACATATACCTGTGTTCATTCTCCTCCAAACTCTCCGCCGATCCAGGCTGCCACACAACACTGAGTAGAGTCCCATGGGCTGTACAGTAAGTCCTTGCTGGTTATCCATTTTAAATGTAGCAGTGTGTACATGTCCATCCCAGACTCCCTAACTAACCCTTTCTTTCCCCTGTTGTTCTCCCCGTACCCCCTACAACCATAAGTTCATTCTCTGAGTCTGTGAGTCTCTTCAGAAGGACCTTTTGAAATCATAAATTAAGGACTCCCTGGCTGTCCAGTGGTTGGGACTTTGCCTTCCAATGCAGGGGATGCGGGTTCTGTCCCTGGTCTGGGAGCTAGGATCCCATGTGCCTCGGGGCCAAAAACAGAAGCAGTGTTGTCACAAATTCAGTAAAGACTTTTAAGAATGAAAGTGAAAGTAGAAATGTGTTAGTCGCTCAGTTCGACTCTGTGCGACCCCATGGATTGTAGCCCGCCAGGCTCCTCTGTCCAAGGGATTCTCCAGGCAAGAATACTGGAATGAGCTGCTATTTTCTAGTCCAGGGAATCTTCCCGACCCAGGAATCTACCTGGGTCTCACATGGCAGGTGGATTCTTTACCATCTGAGCCACTAGAGATGCCCTTAAGCATCTCTGGTCCAGGAAGATCCCATGCATGGTCCAGGAAGATCCCATGCATCCCTTAAGCATGGTCCACATCCAAAAAATCTTAAAAAAAAAAACAAAAACATAAATCAGGGTGAGCCCTTGGCCAGAGTAGAAGCCTCCAGCCATGTTCCAGCTCCTCAAGGGAATTTCTCCTCCCGTGTGCCCACTCTGCCCTCTGGAGCCTTAGCCCTGCTCCTTGGTTCCTTCTCACTTCTGGGTGCTTCATCTTGTGGTTCTCTGCCCAGGACCTTCTTTCCCCAGCTCTGTGCTGACTGGCTCCTATCTCCTCCTTCTCTGTCTGTCTCTGAGAAGCCGTCCTTCTAGGGAATTCAAGAGAGAGAAACTCCAAATGCAGCCCAGAGCCCGGAACAAACCTTGTCAGCACTTCCTTTATTTTGTTGATTACAGTTTCTCTCCGAGTGGCTGTGAATTAATTCAGCAAATAGTCAAATGAAGTTTCTTGCTTAATTTAATTTACAATTCCTCGCCCACAGCCATTTTAGCAGTCCATGTCTGGGGGCGGGGGTTGGTGTTAGGTGTGTAGGAAGAACAAGAAAATCACACTCTTTTCTCATCACTCTAAACTCAGAAACATCTGTCGCCTGGCTACAGGGGGCTTTAAATATGACTACACTTAGTGTTTCTCTGATTATGTTTAGCTGATGGAATACAGTGATCTTGGTTGTAGCATTTTAACATTTTCAGAACTTGCGAGAGTATCTTTTTTTTTTTTTTTTAATTTGGGCCTCTTTTATTGATTTTTGTATTTATTTATTTTCATCCATCTTTATTCTTTGGCCTGTGTGGGCCTCCCGTTGCTGTGGCCTCCCTTGCTGCAGAGCACCGGCTCTGGGGCTTGTAATTGGCACACTGGTCCAGCTGCTCCCCAGCACATGGGATCTTCCTGGACCAGGGATCGAACCAGTGCCCCTTGCACTGCAAGGAGGACTCTTTACCCACTGGACCACCAGGGAAGCCCAAGTAAGTGTCTTCTAACTTCCGGGCCTTGTGCGTGGTACTTTCCAGGTATAAACTCACTTCTCAGAGCCGCCTCATGTGGCAGGTGGTACCACCACCTGTTACCCACTCCTGCTGACTGTGTAGACAAGCAAACAGGGCCGGAGATGTCCCAGAAACTCTCTCGAGTGGCTCACAGGGGGCAGAGCCGGAATTTCAGAACCAGACCTGTTGATCTCACTGTTTGTATTTGGTGCATGTTGTGCTGTGTTCATTTACAAAATGATCAGAATCCTAAAGTCATAGATTAGACACAAAGAAATTGCTTTCGCTTAGATTTCATCAGTTCACAAATAATAAGTGGGTCAAAGGCTGCATTGATGTCACTGCATTATGTATGAGGGGAAAGGGCGTGACAATATGCTGAACCAGGCAGTGCCTTAAGGGAAAAGCGCATTTTCCAGGCGTTGAACAATCCCTATTCTCTGCAACTGGCATGCTGTTTACAAGCGGATCCTTTTCCTTTTCATCGTGTAAGGAGGTGGGAAAGAAAGGGACAAAAGGCTGACGTCCTCCTTCCTCCTTAGTGTACAGAAGCGCTGTTTGCAGACAGTGGTCAGAAATGAACTTCCAAAGCTTGTAAGAGGTCAGACGCCTCACAGAAGTGCTGAGTCCACGTTTGTGCATCTGCTTCTAGGTGCCGATCCTGGCTGAGACCCACAAGGCACCACAGGTTGTCATTGATTTCGCAGAGTTGGGCAAGAGGTGTTCTGGAGAATGCATCTTTCTGATGAGCAGAGAGCGGCTATGGGACATATTGGTTCAGATAAAAGAAATACAGTAAAAACCAAACCCACTCTGGAAGCACAGTCTCACTGTCCGAACCTCGGGGTCCCCACACGTCTCGCTCAAGATCACTGTTTTGATCCCCGGAAGTCTGGGTGGCCCGTGACCACTCCTTTCACTCCCTGTAGGTTCTGAGAACCTTAAGTCGCTTTAGTCCAGATGCCATGGGCAGGGCGCTTGGACGCCCACTGGTTGAATGAGAGGGAGTTAAGTGTGGCTGAAAGGAAGGGGAGGGGGGCATGAGGAGGGCAGGAGGCCTAGGCTGACCCTGTTGGCTGCCTCTCACAGCCGGTCATGGATCCAGATGCAGAAACTCTGTTTGATCTGTTACCTTGGAAGTGAGGTGTCTGGGAAGCTGACCGATCCAATGTTGCAGTAACTCACTTCTCAGAGCCGCCTCATGTGGCAGGTGGTACCACCACCTGTTACCCACTCCTGCTGACTGTGTAGACAAGCAAACAGGGCCGGAGATGTCCCAGAAACTCTCTCGAGTGGCTCACAGGGGGCAGAGCCGGAATTTCAGAACCAGACCTGTTGATCTCACTGTTTGTATTTGGTGCATGTTGTGCTGTGTTCATTTACAAAATGATCAGAATCCTAAAGTCATAGATTAGACACAAAGAAATTGCTTTCGCTTAGATTTCATCAGTTCACAAATAATAAGTGGGTCAAAGGCTGCATTGATGTCACTGCATTATGTATGAGGGAAAAGGGCGTGACAATATGCTGAACCAGGCAGTGCCTTAAGGGAAAAGCGCATTTTCCAGGCGTTGAACAATCCCTATTCTCTGCAACTGGCATGCTGTTTACAAGCGGATCCTTTTCCTTTTCATCGTGTAAGGAGGTGGGAAAGAAAGGGACAAAAGGCTGACGTCCTCCTTCCTCCTTAGTGTACAGAAGCGCTGTTTGCAGACAGTGGTCAGAAATGAACTTCCAAAGCTTGTAAGAGGTCAGACGCCTCACAGAAGTGCTGAGTCCACGTTTGTGCATCTGCTTCTAGGTGCCGATCCTGGCTGAGACCCACAAGGCACCACAGGTTGTCATTGATTTCGCAGAGTTGGGCAAGAGGTGTTCTGGAGAATGCATCTTTCTGATGAGCAGAGAGCGGCTATGGGACATATTGGTTCAGATAAAAGAAATACAGTAAAAACCAAACCCACTCTGGAAGCACAGTCTCACTGTCCGAACCTCGGGGTCCCCACACGTCTCGCTCAAGATCACTGTTTTGATCCCCGGAAGTCTGGGTGGCCCGTGACCACTCCTTTCACTCCCTGTAGGTTCTGAGAACCTTAAGTCGCTTTAGTCCAGATGCCATGGGCAGGGCGCTTGGACGCCCACTGGTTGAATGAGAGGGAGTTAAGTGTGGCTGAAAGGAAGGGGAGGGGGGCATGAGGAGGGCAGGAGGCCTAGGCTGACCCTGTTGGCTGCCTCTCACAGCCGGTCATGGATCCAGATGCAGAAACTCTGTTTGATCTGTTACCTTGGAAGTGAGGGTGCTCTGGGAAGCTGACCGCAGCCACGTGTACCAGGGACTGCTTTGCAAGTGAGGAGCCCAGGCTGTCGATGTCCAGGCGCCTCGAGGGTGTGGAGGATGATACTTGGGTTAGGAAGAGAGATGGAGGACACGTACCCTGGGCTTGGCTCAAGCCTTTGGCAGGTCACTGAGTCCTGTGGCTCTGGTTTCTCATTCTAGTGGGGGGTTGAGCTGTCTGATCCAGCTCCCGGGGCCCAGCACCTGGCAGGTCCTGCTAAAATTGTCATGGAGTGAAGTCTGCCTGCCTCCGCTGTTGTGGGGATCACGTGAGAGGATGGAAAGGGAAGTTCTGGGGTGCTGACTGTACAGTATCAGTTGACGTGAGCACCCTGGGCCTCACAGTCCTGGTTGGGGCGCCCCCATCCTGGTACCCAGGTCACCTGCCTGGAAAGCCGCGCTGTAATCTGAAGAATGCTTGTTGAGTGTGGGAGGATGGTTGCTTCCTACAGGCCGTGCGAGAGCTGGAGGGTGGAGCCCTGAGGGGGCCGGCCCCGTGGGAGTGTGCCTGCCCTGAGCTGTGCAGGGGGGATGCCTAGCTGCCCGTCTGCTTTCCCCAGACTCCTCTTTAGCTCCTTCCCTTATTCCAGTGTCACCTGGACACACTCCAGCTCATCAGGTCCCAGCTGTGCTCTGTTCCTTGTGTCCTGGACCAGGATGAGATTTTCCAGCTTGGTTAGGCTCTGCCCTGTTCAGGCTTGCATCCTCCCCTATAGCCAGGCAAACGTGTATTCATGTTTAAATATATTTTTCTGATTACAAAGACAAGACGTGTGTGTTGCCCATTTGTTGTTACTGTTCAGTCACTAAATCGTGTCCAACTCTTTCCTACCCCATGGATTGCAACACACCAGGCTTTCCTGTCCTTCACCGTCTCCTGGAGCTTGCTCAAACTCATGTCCATTGAGTCAGTGATGCCATCCAACCGTCTCATCCTCTGTCATCCTCTTCTCCTGCCTTTAATCTTTCCCAGCATCAGGGTCTTTTCTAATGAGTCAGCTCTTTGCATCAAGTGGCCAAAGTATTGGAGCTTCAGCATCAGTCTTTCCAATGAATATGGAGGGTTGATTTCCTTTAGTATTGACTGGTTTAATATGTTGTCTGTATGTGTGTATATTTCTACCTCTATCTAGTATATGTGTATGTAAATATGCATATGTGTTAATGTGTATTATTTATTTATGTTTATAATTGTTATATCCAAAATAAGCTCATACTGTATGTACATTCCTTAATATGCTGTCTTTTTCTGCTTATCATTTAGCTTGCAATTCTCCTGTCTATACATGTAAACAGCATGAGGTTCTCGGAAGGGCCTGTTAGTAATTCTTGCCAGGTGCCAGAAGTACCAGTGGCTGACCAGATGTGCCAGCTCCTTTTGCTTTTGTACATCCTCTCCTATTGTTTTGCTGTCTCTTTTTTTCACATAGTCGTTGCAGATGCTGTTTATCTGCCTGTCTTTAACAGCACACTTTGTTTTCTAATTTGTTTTGAATTCAGAAACCAGCTATCGAATTGGCTTAGTCTGTTCCAGGTGTGTAGAAATGACCATAGACTTGTGGGCTTAAACAGCAAATGTTCATTCCTTAACAGTTCTGGAGCTGAGCACAGACCTGGGTAGAAGAGTACATGAGAAAAGGGGAAGTGTATTTTCAAGCAAGACCAGGAGCGGTGTCTCTGAGTGCAGGATCTTTAGTGCAAGCTATGACTTGGTTGAGCAGAGACATGCTCATGTTTTCTTGGAGACTAGCTGAAGATACAGCCTGTGGCCTCTGGCTAGGTGGGGATCCCTGTAGTTCTCCCAGAGAGAAGAGAAGGACTTCTAATGACAGCCCATCAGAAGCTCCTCCTTATGTCTTTTCTTTTACGGCCGTTTTTTCCCCACTGCATCCATAACGGACTTATTTTTAGTTAGACTTTTGAGAGCTTGAGTTTAAAGATGCTAATTTCAGTTACTCAACCAAGGAGTTAGGCTACAAAGATGGGATTTCAGGGCTATCTGTCTGTGAAGGCAGTGACATAAAAGGGCCATCTGAGCCTCTTCTCTCCCTATTTCTCCTGGACTTGAGGCAGCCTGGCCTTTCTCCAGGAAGGCACAACCTGATCCAGTTGTAAAATCTGCGGAATTATGAGCCCATAGCCCATTCAGGGTGGATTCCTCACTGCCTGCAGTGAGCCCTGAGGCCACCAGAGTCCCTTCTCTTTTGCTTCATGCTTGGTGTCGTTGTGGTTAAGTCAGCTTCAGAACTCTGTGTGTGTGTGTGTGTGTGTGTGTGTGTGTGTGTGGATGGTGGGGGGGTTCACTGGACCCATGCGTACACAACCGTATGTACACAATGCCACACCAAGCTTTCTCCTGATCCCTGACAGACTTGGGTTGTGTGCACCTCGAGGGAAGGGTGAAATCCCGCTCAGTGGGAGTGGATCCGCTTGTGTTCCTAGACCACTGCCAGAGAGTTGTCCCACACACTGTGTGGCTTCCAGATTCTCTCTCATGCCCAGCGCTGGAGCTTTGACCAAATGGGAGACTTAATTTGCTAGCAAATCACTTTTCCCAGAATTCCTAATCCTTGTAAACCAAGGGCAGAGCTGAAGCTGCAGGGACTTCCCTGGTTGGTCAGTGGTTAAGGATCTGAGCTCCCAATGCAGGGGGCCCAGATTTGATCCCTGGTCAGGGAGCTAGATCCCGCATGCCGTGCGACTAAGCTCACACCCCACAACTGAAGGTCCCTCAACTAAGACCTGGTGAAACCAAATAAATGAATACATACTAAAAATAAAGAGTCAGCACTGCAGCAGTAAGGGGTAAGCAGCATCCTCACAGTTATTATTCCCACTTACTGGGCAGTAATCCAAGGGCCTGGGAGGTCAAGTGACTTGTTTAAGGTCACACAATTACAGCGAGTGGCATAGTTATACTGGAGTGAGAGCTTGTGGACTATGTTCCATTCATTCCAACTTCTGATTTCTTTGGGGGACAGTCTGTCTCCCCCAGTCCATTGGGTCTGGATGGGTTTTCTTATTTATTAGGGTTCCCCATCCTTTTCTGTGCTGTGCTAGGTAGCTTCAGTCGTGTCTGACTCTTTGCGACCCCATGAACTGGAACCTACCAGGTTCCCTCTGTCCATGGGTTTTTCTGGCAAAAATACTGGAGTGGGTTGCCATTTCCTCCTCCAGGGGACCTTCCCCACCCAGGGAAAGGTTCTCTGCATGGCGGGTGGGTTCTTTCTCACTAGAGCTACCACCTGCAATGCAGGAAACCTGGTTCGATCCCTGGCTCAGGAAGAATGCCTGGAGAAGTGAATGGCAGCCGACTCCAGTATTCTTGCCTGGAGAATCCCATGGACAAAGGACCCTGGCAGGCTGCATCCATGGGGTCGCAAAGAGAAACAACTGAACTGAACTTAATTATAACCTGACACATGCTTGGTACTGGGAATCTTGGGGAGAAGTGTACCAGCATTGGGGCTGATTTTCGTGAGAGTATCAGGCTGGGAGATCCTAGCTGCCTGGCCAGGGAGCAGGGGAGCTGTGGGCACGGGAGACAGCACCTGACGGTGGGCTCCTCAGTCCCCTGTAAGACCAAGAAGCACCTCAGCCTTCGGTTGTGCTGAAATCACATTCTCCCTTTACTGATAGATTGAGGAGCCACGTTGCGGGATGAGAAAATGAAGAAGCGAAAGACCTTTTCAGTCAGCCTGAGAAAATGACCGGTCTGGCCAGGCTGTTTTCAGCAGGAGGGAACGGGGTGTGTGCGTGTGTGTGTGCACACCTGCGTACGTGCACTGGGGCAGAGACATAGTTTCCTGACAAGGCTGTCACAGCGGAGTATTCTCATGAATGGGATTTAGTGCACAGCAGTTTCAAAGATATCCACTCACTCACAAATGCCTCAGATTCTTGCACCGTGCAGAGATGAATGAGACGGCCGGATGCGCCGAGAGCTCAGGTCCGTGCCTGTCTCTGGGGCGGCAGACGGTCTTCGGCCTGAAGCACGCGAGCCATCCTTCCTGGCTGGGGCTTTGGGCCAGCACGCTGCCTCTCCCTGGGTTTGTCTTCAAGGGGGAAGGACGAGAAGGGGCGCTCACGCTTCTCACTCGGGGGATCCCCCGACGTGCTCAGAGGCTGGGAGGCAAGTCCCGGGAAGGCCCCCACCTCTCAAGTGCCTGCATTGTGTCCTTGCCCTCTTGGTGGCTGGTGGCAGGAACCTACAGCCCCCGATGGCTTTCACAGTGGGAGCTGCAAGCTGCAGTTCTGAGGAACTGCTCTAGAAATTGATCCACATGTAAAAACCTCCCTTCTCCTTTAGCCAACCTTAAGCTCAGACTGTATCTTGATAATCACTGTCTTAATATCCTGTAAGAATCAGTAACTTCAGATTTCCAGAATGGGAGGAGCATTAATTATATTTTAAAATAGAGCTCTTCGGGCTTCCTTGGTGGTCCAGTGGGTTAAGAGTCCACCTGGCAGTGCAGGGGGCACCAGTTCGATCCCTGGCCCGGGGAGATCCCACATGCTGCGACCAGTGCTCTGGAGTGCATTCACCCAGAGCTGGTGTTCTGCAACGAGAGAGGCCACTGCAGTGGGAGGCCCACACAGGCCAAAGAATAAAGATGGATGAAAATAAATAAATAAATAAATAAACAATGAAAGAGGCCAAAATTAAAAACATATATATATTTTTAAAAAAATAGAAATAGAGCTCTCATTTGGCAGCGGTGTTTCAGGTGGGCAGGCCCCGTGCCGGGGACTGTCTGCGGCAATGGGCTGGTGACCTTGGGAAGCACTTCAGCTCTCCAGGCCTCAGTGTCCTCACCTGTTTGAGAAAGATGTGATAAATGCGTTGGAATAGGAAATAGTCTCCAAATTCTCTTCCAGCTTCAAAGGTGAAAGATTCTACATTGTCTGAAGTTTATTCTCCTGAGCCTTGAATGATCTCTAGTAAAACTTAAGCAAAATGCGAAAGATAGAGGGCAGGAAAAGAAGGGGGCAGAGGAGGATGAGAGGGTTGGGTGGCACTGTCAGCTCAGTGGGCATGAGTTTGGGCAAGCTCCGGGGGACAGGGAAGGCCAGGGATGCCTGGCTTGCTGCCGTCCATGGGGTTACAAAGAGTCCGACACAACTGAGCAACTGGCTGGGGCTTTGGGCCAGCACGCTGCCTCTCCTGGGTTTGTCTTCAAGGGGAAGGACGAGAAGGGCGCTCACGCTTCTCACTCGGGATCCCCCGACGTGCTCAGAGGCTGGGAGGCAAGTCCCGGGAAGGCCCCCACCTCTCAAGTGCCTGCATTGTGTCCTTGCCCTCTTGGTGGCTGGTGGCAGGAACCTACAGCCCCCGATGGCTTTCACAGTGGGAGCTGCAAGCTGCAGTTCTGAGGAACTGCTCTAGAAATTGATCCACATGTAAAAACCTCCCTTCTCCTTTAGCCAACCTTAAGCTCAGACTGTATCTTGATAATCACTGTCTTAATATCCTGTAAGAATCAGTAACTTCAGATTTCCAGAATGGGAGGAGCATTAATTATATTTTAAAATAGAGCTCTTCGGGCTTCCTTGGTGGTCCAGTGGGTTAAGAGTCCACCTGGCAGTGCAGGGGGCACCAGTTCGATCCCTGGCCCGGGGAGATCCCACATGCTGCGACCAGTGCTCTGGAGTGCATTCACCCAGAGCTGGTGTTCTGCAACGAGAGAGGCCACTGCAGTGGGAGGCCCACACAGGCCAAAGAATAAAGATGGATGAAAATAAATAAATAAATAAATAAACAATGAAAGAGGCCAAAATTAAAAACATATATATATTTTTAAAAAAATAGAAATAGAGCTCTCATTTGGCAGCGGTGTTTCAGGTGGGCAGGCCCCGTGCCGGGGACTGTCTGCGGCAATGGGCTGGTGACCTTGGGAAGCACTTCAGCTCTCCAGGCCTCAGTGTCCTCACCTGTTTGAGAAAGATGTGATAAATGCGTTGGAATAGGAAATAGTCTCCAAATTCTCTTCCAGCTTCAAAGGTGAAAGATTCTACATTGTCTGAAGTTTATTCTCCTGAGCCTTGAATGATCTCTAGTAAAACTTAAGCAAAATGCGAAAGATAGAGGGCAGGAAAAGAAGGGGGCAGAGGAGGATGAGAGGGTTGGGTGGCACTGTCAGCTCAGTGGGCATGAGTTTGGGCAAGCTCCGGGGGACAGGGAAGGCCAGGGATGCCTGGCTTGCTGCCGTCCATGGGGTTACAAAGAGTCCGACACAACTGAGCAACTGAAGCATTTAATGTGTGCTGTGGAAGATGACATTTATTGTTCTTTGCTAAAAGATTCTGATGTTTTATTTGTAGATACACATATTCATACATATATTTATGTATATATGTATGTATGTGTATATATTATATTTCTATTATGTTATATATTATATAGTATGTTACTATGTTATATATTCTATAACCTTATTATATTATGTTACATTGTTATGTGGCTGTTGATCTTATACTTTATTGTTGTCATCTGTAGAGATAAACCACTACCATATTTAAACCGAAACAAAAATATAGGTTAATAGGCCTCAGGGTTCTGCATTTTGCCAACTGACTGTCTTGCTTTGGGGACAGTGGCCATAAAATGCTCTGTCCCTTTGCTGCGTGCCTTCGCTGTTTACCTGAAGCTATCACAGCATGGTTAACCAGCTATACCCCAGTACAAAATAAAAAAGTTAAAAAACCGGGTTTCCCTGGTGGTCCAGTGGATAAGGACACTACCTTGCAGTGCAAGGGGCGCCAGTTCGATCCCTGGCCTGGAAAGATCCCACGTGTCACAGAGCGACTGGGCTGGTGAATCCAATTACAAGCCAGCGCTCTGGAGCGTGCACCCAGAGCACGTGCTCTGCAACAAGAGAGGCTACTGCAATGGGAGGCCCACACATGCCAAAAAAATAAAGATGGATGAAAATAAATTAATAATTAAAGTGGATTTTTTTTTAGGTTAAAAAACGGCACTCCACCCCAAACAGACAAACAAAAATAAAATGCCCCATCTGACACAAGGTACCACATCTATGAAGGGCTGGATGCCTCGTTGTGTGGGGCAGAGGCTTCAGATTGTGCTCGGTGGGACTTTAGCGCCTATAGAGATTCCAAACGCTCAAAAACAGGGAACCTTGAATGATCTCTAGTAAAACTTAAGCAAAATGCGAAAGATAGAGGGCAGGAAAAGAAGGGGGCAGAGGAGGATGAGAGGGTTGGGTGGCACTGTCAGCTCAGTGGGCATGAGTTTGGGCAAGCTCCGGGGGACAGGGAAGGCCAGGGATGCCTGGCTTGCTGCCGTCCATGGGGTTACAAAGAGTCCGACACAACTGAGCAACTGAAGCATTTAATGTGTGCTGTGGAAGATGACATTTATTGTTCTTTGCTAAAAGATTCTGATGTTTTATTTGTAGATACACATATTCATACATATATTTATGTATATATGTATGTATGTGTATATATTATATTTCTATTATGTTATATATTATATAGTATGTTACTATGTTATATATTCTATAACCTTATTATATTATGTTACATTGTTATGTGGCTGTTGATCTTATACTTTATTGTTGTCATCTGTAGAGATAAACCACTACCATATTTAAACCGAAACAAAAATATAGGTTAATAGGCCTCAGGGTTCTGCATTTTGCCAACTGACTGTCTTGCTTTGGGGACAGTGGCCATAAAATGCTCTGTCCCTTTGCTGCGTGCCTTCGCTGTTTACCTGAAGCTATCACAGCATGGTTAACCAGCTATACCCCAGTACAAAATAAAAAAGTTAAAAAACCGGGTTTCCCTGGTGGTCCAGTGGATAAGGACACTACCTTGCAGTGCAAGGGGCGCCAGTTCGATCCCTGGCCTGGAAAGATCCCACGTGTCACAGAGCGACTGGGCTGGTGAATCCAATTACAAGCCAGCGCTCTGGAGCGCGTGCACCCAGAGCCGGTGCTCTGCAACAAGAGAGGCTACTGCAATGGGAGGCCCACACATGCCAAAAAAATAAAGATGGATGAAAATAAATTAATAATTAAAGTGGATTTTTTTTTAGGTTAAAAAACGGCACTCCACCCCAAACAGACAAACAAAAATAAAATGCCCCATCTGACACAAGGTACCACATCTATGAAGGGGCTGGATGCCTCGTTGTGTGGGGCAGAGGCTTCCAGATTGTGCTCGGTGGGACTTTAGCGCCCTATAGAGATTTTCCAAAACCTGAGAAAAATATTTGAGAAATATTTTTAAGCTTTGCGGGCACACCAAGGAGCTTGGCAGACTCAGGTTTCAGCAGGCAGCACGGTCTGTCCACACGGATTACCTATCTCCACCTTTCCTTCTCTGTACACACACACTGGGTAGTGTCACTGCCACCGGCATGTGGCCTTGCGCTGATAGATGACTCTAGTTTTACCCGATTATGTAGCTCTCCTTTCCTGACTGCCTTGCCAATACCTGTCCCATGATCACAAGACAGGCTGTTCAAAACAGGGGCTGTTCATGATTGCCCATCAGGACTTCTCTTAATAATGTGCAACCAGGGGCTTCCCCTGGTAGTCCAGTGGGTAAGGACACCGCCTTGCAGTGCAAGGGGCACCGGTTTGAGCCCTGGCCTGGGAAGATCCCACGTGCCGCAGAGCGGCTGGACTGATGTGTCCAATCACCGAGCCGGAGCTCTGGAGCGCATGCGCCCAGAGCCGGGGCTCTGCAACGACAGACGCCACTGCGATGGGAGGCCCACGGGAGCCAAAGAACAAAGACGGATGAAAATAGAGAAATGAAAGACCAATGGAAGTGGCCTGCCTGCTCCCCTCCCTCCCCAACCTGACCCCCACCCAAAATAAATAAATAAATCTTTAAAAAAATAAAAAAATAATGTGCAACCAGGAGAGAAATGGGGCTTCCTCTGGTGGCTCAGATGGTAAAGAATCTGCCTGCAGTGCAGTGCAGGAGTGCAGGAGACTTGGGTTTGATCCCTTGGGTTGGGAAGATCCCCTAGAGAAGGGAATAGCACCCCACTCCAGTATTCTTGCCTGGAGAATCCCATGGACAGAGGAGCCTGGTGGGCTACAGTCCATGGACTCACACAAATTGGACAGGACTGAGCACCTCATACACACACAGGAGAGAAGTCAGCAGGACTCATTGCTCAGTGTGCATCCCCAACCCCGAGGGTCAAACTTTTTAAGTTTCGTCAAAGTAGTCTAATGGTTCTCTGTGATAGACTTTATAATAAGAATATAGGGCTTCCCCTGGTGGTCCAGTGGGTAAGGACACCGCCTTGCAGTGCAAGGGGCGCCGGTTCAATCCCTGGCCTGGGAAGATCCCACGTGCCGCAGAGCGGCTGGACCAATGTGTCCAATTACCGAACTGGAGCTCTGGGGCGCATGCGCCCAGAGCCGGGGCTCTGCGACGACAAACGCCACCGCGATGGGAGGTCCGCAGGAGCCAAAGAACAAAGACAGATGAAAACAGAGAAATGAAAGACCAATAGAAGTGGCCTGCCCACCCCCTCCCTCCCCAACCCTCCCCCTAATAAATAAATAAATAAATAAATGTTTAAAAAAAAAAAGAATATATTAGTGGGGGAGGGGATATACATGTGACTAATCTGGGATCATACAAACAACAAAACTCTGTAAAAGTAAAAAGTAAAATAAAAATTAAAAAAAAAAAGAACATATTATGCATGGAGCTTACAAAGTAAGTGAAATACTGCTTTCCTCTGTGCATAAGAAATGCATGTAAGATGGATTAAGAGAAATATTTTTGCTGCTGGAAAGGTTTGGAAGCCACTGATGCAGTGGTAAGACAGATTTTAGAGGTAGACAGCTCCAGACTTGAGCCCTGCGCTTCCCTGGCTTACTCGCCAGATGGCCTAGGGCTAGGCAGTTTGCCTCTCTAAGCCACAGTTGTGTCATCTGTAAAATGGGGCTGCTCTCCAGTAGTAGCAGGACGTTTTTGTAGATTATAGAGAAATCTGCAAATGGCCTAGTCCAGTGCTTGACACGTAACAGAAAGTTCAACATAGGATTGCTGTTAGAATGCCCTTCCTGCAGGGGATTAAAGTCATCATTGTATTTCGTGCCCGGCCATTAGGAGGTATATACTTCACACTGTGGAAATGTGTATGCCTTATTGTATTTGCATGGATTCACATATTTCCTTATGGAGCACCTAGCATTTGCATATCCTGGTGAATACATTTCTCTGTAATTTAGAGTCATTTGAGCAGACTCTAAGGGCACCCTTCTCTTTCTGACACAGCTTCTTGGCAAATCAAATTAATTGCTTTTTCATTTTAAAAGCATGCGGCGCCTTTGCAGAATGATTTCCTGTACTTTAGGTTCTTCTGGTAGGAAAGAATAATTGAGCAGCCGCGGGTAGCTGCTTTCATGCATTGGGACTCTGGAATGTGGCTTTATTTTTATGTCCAGGCTCTTTGTGGGTGGAGTGCAGAAATCCCCGCTCTTGGGAATGTTTCTGAGCCCCCTGAGAAACCGAAGAGGGAGAAAAGAGCTAATTAAAAAAGCTGCCATCCGCCTCCTCTAATTAACTTGCTCTCCGCTCCTGGGGGAGGGTGTGAAAATATGAAAACAGCGCTGGCGTTGCTGGAGGTAAATGCCCTGCTGGGGTCCCTGGTAGCCTCTGCTGTTTTGATGCAGAACAGGTTCATCGTAAACAAGGCGAGGAACCTCGCAGGGGCCTGGTGCACCCCTGCCCTCCCCAGACCCCGCCTCCCACGCAGGACCCTGGTGAATGGCCGTCCCTTCTGAGCAGGTGTGCTCCCTGCCGGGCAGCTGGGTAGCAGGGCAGACCTCATTGGAATTCAGCAGCTTGAGTCCGCGAGCGTCCGGCCCTCCCTGTCGCTTGCTTATGCTGTTGGGAAAGATCAGGGGCCCTTTGTGCTCTCCACCACATGTCTCCAGAGCCCGGGGATGCAGAAACTGTGGGGAGAGCCCAGCGTCGCGCCCTCCGGACCTCTGCTGGGCATCCGGGAAGCTCACAGCCGCTGGAGCTGGTGGTGCGGCCAAGTTTCTCTTGACATCTTAAAGAGCTTTGGAATCCAGACATATCGGCAAAGGCATTAGGAGTGGAAATTTGGGGACCGAAGCTGTTCTTCAGCGGAAATGGCTTTTGCTGCCTGGTGGACGTGGCCCCCGGTGGAATGGGCCCGGTGGATGTGGACAGCGGTGACCGGCAGTGGGGAGTCCAGTCTGCAGGTCCTCCGGGGAAACCCAGGCAAGAGGCAAGTTGTCTCCGTGTGTCTCTTCATTAGTGCCACTGATAGGTGTAAAGCGGGGGGCCAGGGCTACACCCAGAGCCCAGCAGGCAGATCCAGACTACTGTTCCTCCTCTTGATGCTTGGTTGTGTGACTTCCTTGTGTTTTTCATGCCAATAAACAGACTCTGCAAACCTTTAGCTACCTAGGTCTGTGGTTGTCCAGGTGTGGATCTTAAATTCTGCCCCCCATCCCCTAGACAAAAGCTAAGCTTTTTAATATTAATGCGTGTTTGTAAAAGTTGGTGTAGTCGCTGTCATGTTTGCATAAATTAAGTCTTGTGAAATTTGATCGTAAGCAGGCTGAAGCCTGATGGGTCCCATCCGAGGCAGCTCGGACGTTCCTCGTCATCTCTTTGTGTCGCTGGAGGGCTCTGTGGCTGGTTGGAGGGGCCAGGGTCCTTGGTAGGATGGGGGTGGGGATCTTTGGCTCTCATAAAGTGAGTCTGTGACAAGTTGTAAAAACATCAGTATGGATTTTGCTGAAGGAGACTCACCAAATGGCTCTTTTTCCCTATCCTGGCTGACTGTGGAGAGATTGGTTGGTCGGAGTGCTCTCTGCTGGGTGGCAGATGGCCTTTAGAAGGTGCTGACTTCTGGGGAGGACACTGGTCCTGTGATCCTTGGGGATGTTCGGCACTGTGAGCTTCCATACATACCCGACGCATCGTTCTCTGACTGTGCCTCTGCTGCCAGTTTGCCTGCCGGGTCGCTGTGCCAAGCAGCAATCCTAAGCACCCACCATCTTGAGGATTCCCTTCCTCGTTGCAGATTAATAAGTGGCGTTTTGGTCTATTTAAAATCTCCCGACACGGGAGTCAGCCCAGGTGATGCTGCCGCTTCTTGTGAGCTGGCATCCTCAGAGTGAGGTGGGGCCAGGACCACGCGCCCTGTGCATCCCAGGCCCATGAGGAGCTGCCCTCCAACCTGAGGACACAGGCCTGGCTCCGTGATCTGGGGATGCCTCAGCCTTTCTGGCGTGAAATTGAGTCCCCTGTGGAAGCAGGGTGATGGAGAAGGCTGGCTACGCTTGAGTTTCTGGAGCCAGAACAGACGTCCGTTTGGTGAACATCTTGCTTGCCCTTGTTGTGGGCTGGCGTGGCGGGGGCCATCCTCTGGGTAGAGTTTGGGTTCATGTCTCTGGGTTAAGAATCTTCCTTGAGAGCAGACTTCACTACCAGCCAGCAGGGGCCATTTTCACATTGCCAGGATCAACAGCCTGTGCTTTGAGCTTTAGGCCGACATATCCTCCATCGGACTTGCGCGCTTTCGTTCATTCATTGATTTCACAGATGCACTGCCTCCTGGTTTAGGCCTGGGGATGTTGTGATTAAAAAAAAAAAAGCACCAAAGAAAACAAAAAAGGCTGCCCTCTTGGCCTTCTCAGCTCAATAGAGAAAGATAATTAACATGATTAGAAAGTGAATAAATCTGTAATAACAAGTTATGTGACATGCTAGATGGAAAGGCAGTGGGAGCGCGGGGAGGGGGTGAGCTCGAATGAGGTTTCGTTTCGCGGGGTGGGCGTCCTTTGGACGGGCTGGAACCATAGCGCCGCCGTGTCCCTGGGAACGCTTCCCTGTCCGTTTGACTGAATTGAGGCCAAGTAACACGTGCCAAAGTTGATCAAAAGATTCCCCTGTTTGTATGTGCCACCGAGGCCAGAAATATGTATTTTGAGCAGAGCTGAGTTCAAAGACTCTGTCATTGGGGCACAAAGCTGGTGATAATGGGATTCACTCCTGGCAATCACGCCGCTTCCAGGCTGGCCCGTTTAATTGGGCAGCGAGCCTGGTTGCGGCGGTCCCGGGAGGGGTCATTAGGCCGCGCACTGCTCCTCCGCCCGGGCCCCTCAGAGCGCACGCGGCCCCGGCCCCTGTCTAACCCGTGCTTCTCCCCGCCTCTCTCCATCAGGAGTTCTGACTCTGAAGAAGCATTTGAGACGCCGGAGTCGACGACCCCCGTCAAAGCTCCACCAGCCCCACCCCCGCCGCCCCCTGAAGTCATCGCAGAACCTGAGGTCAGCGTGCAGCCTCCCCCAGAAGAACCAGGTAACCGCGGGCCAGGTGCCCAGGGGTGGCGTGGGAACAGCCCTGCTGCTGAGCCCCGGGGCCACTCGCAGCAGCTCCTCTGGGGACCCGGCTGGAGAGCGGCACCCACCCCGGGGCTGTCACGGGGGCTCTTTAGGCGGTCCCCAGCCTCTGGGCCTCTCCGCTCTGGGCTTTGTTTTATGTAGTGAGACGAAAGGCCTGTGCTGGGTTATTTTGTGTTTGCTTTGCACAAGTGTAGCGGCAGCCTGTGAAACAGCAGTGCACTTGGCTCTGGGTGCCTCTTAGCCGGCACCCAGACCTGGGTCTGTCTGGGGCAGTGGGTCTTGGAATTTTGGGGTGCAATCTTGGAGTCTCATATCTGGCCCCTGGTTCTGGATCACCCCGGTGAACCTGCTTTTTTATTGAAGAGCACAACCCTGGTTGCCTTGGGGAGGATAACTAGTAAATGGGCGAGAAGAGAAAATGATGGGCAGAGAAAATGGGCAGCTGAGTCCGTGCAGGAGTGGCCCCTTTGTTCCTCATTAACGTCAAATGATCCGATTTCCTGTCCCTTCCCCACGTGCTTCTCCCCTAGCGTGACTTCAGAGACCTTTATGTGCCTTTCAGATAGGGGGCGTGGGGGAGGGGGGGGACAGGGCAGATCTCATGCCCCGCCTCCAGCCTGCCCACCGGCCTGGTGACATCTGTGTGCATCCTCCAGTGAGCCTGCCGGAGGGGTCGAGCCTTCAGGCTTAACACGAGGCCTGGAAGGAGATGGGGATTGCAGAAACGGCCCCGTGAACGGGTCAGAGGACCATGTGGCTCCAGAGATGGCCACACAGGCCACTTGGGGGCCAGGTGGTAGCACGTCTCTAGAACCAGACAGCCTCCTCTGGGCCCTGAACGTGAGAGGGTCCCGCTCTGACCTTCCTTGGCCACAGCCCTGGCCGTGAGATAAGTCTGCGGAGCCGAGCTTTTCCTGGACCGCGCTCAGGATGCCCGGGGGCAGCCACTTCCTGGGCCCTTCAGTTTTCCCCAAGTTGACCCTGCCCACGTTTGCACCTTCAGCTGAGAAGGAACCAGGGATGGGGCTGGGACTGCAAGTGGGTGTCCACACACGTGTGCTTCGAGGCTGCCCCAGGTGAGGGGCGGAGGCTGGGGAGAAGGGAGGCCCAGCGTCCGTTTATACTCCTGCCCTAGCCAGGAGCCGGGTGAACAGCAAAATGAAAAACTGAGTTTGACCTTCATGTTGGTTTTAGAAAGAGCTGGGTGGAATTCCTTCTACCCAGTCTGGCTTCAGGCCGGCTGTTGATTTAGGATAGATTCTCCTGGGGCTTTGTGCCTAAGCGGGTTGGCTCCCTGGTGCTGGGGAGAGGGAGACACACCTTGGATGGTGTCTGATAGATGCGGTTTTCATGTCTCCCCTTTCTGACAGCTTATCACTTGGTAGTACCTGATTCTGCACAATTAGTCTAGGTGCTGAGCTCTGAGAGGGTGATTATTGGAATGTATTTGAATATCTTTTTTTTTCTTTCATTTATTTATCTTTGTTCTATGACCGGTGTGGGCCTCCCATCACAGTGGCCTCTGTTGTCGCAGAGCACCGGCTCTGGGCGCATGTGCTCCAGAGCTCCGGCTCGGTAATTGGACACATTAGCCAGCCGCTCCACGGCACGTGGGATCTTCCCAGGCCAGGGATCGAACCGGCGCCCCTTGCACTGCAAGGCAGTGTCCTTACCCACTGGACCACCAGGGGAAGCCCTATTGGAATGCATTTGATTTTAAGATGGAGAAGGAGCAGGAAGGGCTGCTTTCTCAGAGTCTTTTTGCACCCCCGGTTTCTCTCTTTTATGTAATAAACTATGAAAAATTGCATTTCCTATAATATTATAAAAGTTTCGCCCTGAGATTTTCACTCAAAGGAGTGAATGACAAACTCATTTTAATCCTTACATCAAACATGCAATTAAGAATAAATTATCCTTTTTGATGGGTGTAATAAGTTCGTACTCTGCATGTGAGGGGTCTCTTGGAAAGAATGTTGGAAGCAGAGCGAGGGCCTCAGACAGGGTGTGCTTCTTCCCCGAGCATCACACGGGGCCCCCAGGACGCTCATTGCTGCGAGCTTGGGTGTCTGCTCCCAGCTGGATTTGCAGCTTCCTGTCCTGACCGCTTCTGGGGGTGGTTTGCCTCTCCTGTCCTTTTGTTCAGCCTGTCTTTGTTCCTTCTGCCCACCTTCTTTTTCAACAAAGCACAGAACAGTCTCCGTTCTTAAGCATGCCCAGAGACGCACACACACACGGACGCACAACACCCGACTCCTGCCTCCGTGGCCGTTTCTGAGAGAATGAACTCTGTGGAGGGCTTAGAGAGAAGCCCCTCCAGAAGGGGTCGGAGCCGCGAGTGCCCGTGAGTCACAGCCCCCACGGAACTTGTGACGGCACCCGTCGGAGTCTGACTTTATGCTCCTCCTCTTTGGTGAACTACGGAGGCTACATGTGTGGATTACACAGGGAGGAGGCTGACGGTCGGGACTGTGTCTGCCTGAAGCCCCCTGGCTTGGGCTGCACAAAGGTCTGTTTGATTTGCTGCCCTCATTTGAAAGATCGGCGTGTCCCTTCCCTGGACAGCGTGGGACATGACCCGGCCTGGAGAGGCAGCTCTGAATGCTGGGGGAGGAGAAGAAAGCCTCCTTTTGGGAATCGCGGGAGAGTAAGGGCGAGGGAGGAGCGTCCGGGGTTGGGTTTGCTGCTCTGGAGTGCCTGGGACGTTGCTGAAGGGGCCAGGAGAACCACGTGAAACAATAGACGAGACCTTTGGCTGTGAATAAGGCCGTGAGTCTTCCTCCTGGAAATTACATTTTATAGAGTAATCCATCCCCTTTTCTCGGGCCGTGCCAGCGTGATGGTGCACCTCTGGGCAGGAGGATGAGTGAGAGCCTGGTGGCCGCCTTGCATCAGCCGCCCTCTGGGCTGTGCGTGGCCCCGAGCCCAACTGTCTCATCTGTAAAAGGCTAACCTGAGGAGTCTTTTAATCCTTACATCAAACATGCAATTAAGAATAAATTATCCTTTTGATGGGTGTAATAAGTTCGTACTCTGCATGTGAGGGGTCTCTTGGAAAGAATGTTGGAAGCAGAGCGAGGGCCTCAGACAGGGTGTGCTTCTTCCCCGAGCATCACACGGGGCCCCCAGGACGCTCATTGCTGCGAGCTTGGGTGTCTGCTCCCAGCTGGATTTGCAGCTTCCTGTCCTGACCGCTTCTGGGGGTGGTTTGCCTCTCCTGTCCTTTTGTTCAGCCTGTCTTTGTTCCTTCTGCCCACCTTCTTTTTCAACAAAGCACAGAACAGTCTCCGTTCTTAAGCATGCCCAGAGACGCACACACACACGGACGCACAACACCCGACTCCTGCCTCCGTGGCCGTTTCTGAGAGAATGAACTCTGTGGAGGGCTTAGAGAGAAGCCCCTCCAGAAGGGGTCGGAGCCGCGAGTGCCCGTGAGTCACAGCCCCCACGGAACTTGTGACGGCACCCGTCGGAGTCTGACTTTATGCTCCTCCTCTTTGGTGAACTACGGAGGCTACATGTGTGTGGATTACACAGGGAGGAGGCTGACGGTCGGGACTGTGTCTGCCTGAAGCCCCCTGGCTTGGGCTGCACAAAGGTCTGTTTGATTTGCTGCCCTCATTTGAAAGATCGGCGTGTCCCTTCCCTGGACAGCGTGGGACATGACCCGGCCTGGAGAGGCAGCTCTGAATGCTGGGGGAGGAGAAGAAAGCCTCCTTTTGGGAATCGCGGGAGAGAAAGGGCGAGAGAGGAGCGTCTGTTGTTGGGTTTGCTGCTCTGGAGTGCCTGGGACGTTGCTGAAGGGGCCAGGAGAACCACGTGAAACAATAGACGAGACCTTTGGCTGTGAATAAGGCCGTGAGTCTTCCTCCTGGAAATTACATTTTATAGAGTAATCCATCCCCTTTTCTCGGGCCGTGCCAGCGTGATGGTGCACCTCTGGGCAGGAGGATGAGTGAGAGCCTGGTGGCCGCCTTGCATCAGCCGCCCTCTGGGCTGTGCCGGGATCGGGCTCACCTGAGCCCAACTGTCTCATCTGTAAAATGGTCCATAAGTCCTCTGAGGTCTTTCCTGCTCTGACTTTTCTGTGATCGAAACACTGGGCTGCTTGCTGTACAGGGGCCCCCTTATTAGAACTCAGAACTGGCCACCGAAGGACATCATTACCTGTCCCAGTAAACAGTAGCTCCATTTAGCATCTGTCGTGTGCCAGACCTGTGCCCAGTTATCTGCATGTTTCATCCTATCTCAGGTCGGGGAAGGTGCCCCAGGCCATCCCTGTACAGGGCGTCTCATCACCCGCTTCCCAGCGAGGTGCAGGAATAGCATTATTAATTGCAATCGATTATTATTTCTGTACTTGAAGGATGGAGAGCTGGACTCCCTCTGTAAGGGACCATTTTCCTTTGATACAGTGGATGAAGGTAAGCGTCTGAGCGCAGGGCTGCCTTGTGTTAGCGCCTTTATGCCTCTGGGCCCATGGATTCCTGCCCAGGGTGCGCTCACTGTGGGTGCGGAGGGGAGAGAAGCGCAGCCCAGCGGGCGGCAGGTGCTCCAGTTAGAAGCAGTCAGCAAGGCTAAGTGGTGTGGCCTTTAAAGACAGTCGGGTGGGAGGAGGAGACCTCGGGGACGAGTTTAGATAGAGTGAAAGCCACACGCGGCACAGAGGGAAGACGGCCATCAGCAAGCCAAGGAGAATCCAGACCTGTGGACATCCTGACCTTCGATTTCCAGCCTCCAGAGCTCTGCCTTCAGCCTGTGGATTTGCTCCGGTGGCCTGAGCTGCCTGCTGCATCCGGGAACCAGCTAGGGAGCCTCTGAGTGTCGTGAATCAGGGGCGCTGACTTTGTCCTCAGACTGAGCCAGGACCCGGAGCCAGGGCCAGCATAGTCCCGGCCTGCCCTGGTGGGTGCAGGGGGGAGAACACACGTTCACGAGGGTGGATGCGTCTGGGGCCCTGTCCCTCCTTCCTTCTGTGTCCACAGCGTGCCTCCCGCAGCCGGCGTGTAGGAGGCCCCCGCACGGCTTGGAGTATAGGGATGTGTGTGGGGGCTCAGTTGCTCAGTCGTGTCCGACGCTTTGCGACCCCTTGGACTGTAGCCCGCAGGCTGCTCCTGTCCAAGGGATTTCCAACGTGTGACTACTGGAGTGGGTTGCCATTTTCCTCCTCCAGGGGATCTTCCTGATCCAAGAATCAAGCCCACACGTCTCTTATGTCTCCTGCATTGGCAGGCAGGTTCTTTACCACTAGCGCCACGAAGGAAGCTGCACTGTGTAGGGATGAATGAATGAACTGTCTTTTTGCAGATATGGTATGTGGAGATTTAGAAATGCAGTGTGGGCGATGGGACTCCAGGCCTGCACTTGGCAATGAGATGCACTGAGGCCCTTTGTCCCTCCTGCAAGGCCCTCTTGAAACACCTGGCCTCTGCATGTTCTGGTCCTGGGCCCTCTGTCCTGTATGTCCAGGGCAGGAAGAGGAGGCGACTGCGTATGGGAAGATGGGGTGTCTGAGAGTGCTGGTCTCTGGAGGAAGTAGAGAGGAAGTGGATTTTAGGAAGAAAGGAAGGACATCTACTTTTGAGATGGGCACGAAGCAGGGAGTGTTTTCGAGACCTGGAGGAATCTTGTGGTGGAAAGGGTTGAGGTTCCATCCTCTAGGACATCTGCTCCAAGCAGGGCCTGAGGTGTGGTTTTGGTTGCAGAAGAGAAGGGAAGGTTTGAAACCATGATTGGCGGATAGACCTGCTTCCAGAAGGTGACCTCAAGGCCAGAGGCATTTATTGAGCCGGCAAGAGGAAGTGTGACAGGTCGGAGGAAAACAAACATAAAAGCAGACCTGTTCCTGAACTCCGGTGACTGGGAGGTTCCTTGGGTTGTCATCTCCTGGACAGTCTCTCGTCGACTGGGGTTCCCCACCAAGGGCTCCCCCACTCGGCCGAGCTGTGAGCGCGAAGGGCTCTGAGAAAATCTACCGTAAGAAGCCAGTTCGGGTGTTCAGTGAGCATCTCCCAGACCTTGTTTGTTTGTCAGAATGAGGGATGAGGGCTGGCAGACTTAGCAAACACACACTCGGGGCATCCAGTTAAATTACAGTCTCAGATAAACAGGGAGTGATTGGGACATGGGACATATTTATATAAAAACACATTCATTTATCCAAAATTCAAATTTAACTGAACTGCCTATATTTTAACTGGCAACTGTACTGGCGGCGGCGGGGAGGGGTATGCAGGCTATAATGCCTGTCATTGAAACAAATGTACTTTGGGAACGCTGGCTCAAGTCATACATTTGCTAGTGCTGTCTCTCTCTGTCTTTGGGCTGCGCTGTGTAGCATGCGGGATCTTGTTAGTAGTTCCCTGACCAGGGGTCAAGCCCGTGGTCCCTGCAGGGGAAGCACAGAGTGCTAACCACTAGGGAAGTTCCAGTGCCACGTCTTCTAATTCCCCCTGCTGCAGACCACTTTGCAAGTTTTCCTCCCCTTTGCCTAGTGACACACTTCTGGTTTTCCAGCCCATCATTTTCTGGCATCTAGACTGCCCGGGGCATCTGGGAAGTCAGAGTGCACGCTAGGCTCCATCTGGTGCAGGTAGAGCCCAGAGCAGCCAAGGCAGGGCCAGGTTGGCTGCGCCTGTGTGGAGCAGTGAAGTCATGAGATGATGGCGCGTCTCTTGACCAGCATCTGGAGCATCCACCTGCGTGTGTGCATGCTCAGTCCCTTCCATCCTGTCTGACTCTTTGCGACCGCATAGATGGTAGCCCTCCAGGCTCCTCTGCTCATGAGATTCTCCAGGCAAGGATAATGGAGTGGGTTGCTGTTTCTTTCTCCGGGGCATCTTCCTGACCCAGGCACGGATCAAACCTCGGTCTCTTATGTCCTGCATTGGCAGGTGGTTCTTTACTAGGTGCCACCTAGGAAGCTTGGAGCATCCACAGCATATGCTAAGATACGAAGCAGGCTCCTTGGCTCGAAATGGCTTATGGTGGGGAGAAGCTGGAAAAAATGAAGAGAGAATGGCTGAGAGGGAGGTGGGGAAGATGGGCCTGGCAGGCGGAGTTGGAGGGAGAAGTTGCAGGGGATGCCTGGAGTCGGAGGTGGCCGATGGCAGGTTCAGTCCCGCTGCCGTTGGCTGGTCCTCCACATAAAGGCCTTGCCTCGTCTGGAGCAGGCTGGATGATGGTGGCAGCTGTTATTTACTGAAGGCTGCTTGTGCTTTACCTGCATTATTTCCCTGTCTTCCTCTCCTGCTCCTCTCCACTTTAGCCACACGGGCCTCTGGTATTTCTGTAACACACCAGGTGTGCACCAACCCCAGGGCCTTTGCACTTGCTGTTGCTTTTGTCTAAGATACCCCCCAGATATCCTCACGGTTCGTGCTTTTGCCTCAGTTCTTACCTTGGCTTAAATGTTTCCCCTTTGGAGGTCTTTGCCCAACTACTTTATTTTAAAATTGCAACACTCCTACCCTGGCTTTCTTTTTCTTCTTAGCACTTACCACCATCTGACAAGCCCGTAACGTTTTACTTGGGTGTTGTTTCTTGGTTCTCTTCTCCCTAAAGAGCCTGACTTCCAGGAGGGCAAGGATTTTGTTCATTGTTGAATCTCCAGTGCCCAGAATGGTGACTTGTTTCAATCTGGCACTTGGTAAACATGTTTTAAAATTTCCAAATATTTATTTATTTGGCGGTGTTGGGTCTTAGTTGTGGTGCACACAGGATCTTCGATGCTGGATTGCATTTTTAGTTGCGGCATGCAGGTTCTTTTTTTCTTCTTCCTTTTTTTTTTTAGTTGCAGCATGAGGGCTCTTTAGTTGGGGCGTGTGGGATCTAGTTCTTCAACCAGAGATTAAAGTCCAGGCCCCCTGCACTGGGAAGGTGGCGTCTTAGCCACTGGACCACCGGGGAAGTCCTGGTAAATGTGTTTTGAATGACAGTGATTTGAGGTTTTCTTTAAACAGCTCTTATTGCTCCCATCTTACAGATGAGAAAGCTGAGGGTCTGCTTGTCCAGAGCCTGGAGCTGCCTTGCGGGTTCCCATCTGTACGAAGCAGGCTCCTTGGCTCGAAATGGCTTATGGTGGGGAGAAGCTGGAAAAAATGAAGAGAGAATGGCTGAGAGGGAGGTGGGGAAGATGGGCCTGGCAGGCGGAGTTGGAGGGAGAAGTTGCAGGGGATGCCTGGAGTCGGAGGTGGCCGATGGCAGGTTCAGTCCCGCTGCCGTTGGCTGGTCCTCCACATAAAGGCCTTGCCTCGTCTGGAGCAGGCTGGATGATGGTGGCAGCTGTTATTTACTGAAGGCTGCTTGTGCTTTACCTGCATTATTTCCCTGTCTTCCTCTCCTGCTCCTCTCCACTTTAGCCACACGGGCCTCTGGTATTTCTGTAACACACCAGGTGTGCACCAACCCCAGGGCCTTTGCACTTGCTGTTGCTTTTGTCTAAGATACCCCCCAGATATCCTCACGGTTCGTGCTTTTGCCTCAGTTCTTACCTTGGCTTAAATGTTTCCCCTTTGGAGGTCTTTGCCCAACTACTTTATTTTAAAATTGCAACACTCCTACCCTGGCTTTCTTTTTCTTCTTAGCACTTACCACCATCTGACAAGCCCGTAACGTTTTACTTGGGTGTTGTTTCTTGGTTCTCTTCTCCCTAAAGAGCCTGACTTCCAGGAGGGCAAGGATTTTGTTCATTGTTGAATCTCCAGTGCCCAGAATGGTGACTTGTTTCAATCTGGCACTTGGTAAACATGTTTTAAAATTTCCAAATATTTATTTATTTGGCGGTGTTGGGTCTTAGTTGTGGTGCACACAGGATCTTCGATGCTGGATTGCATTTTTAGTTGCGGCATGCAGGTTCTTTTTTTCTTCTTCCTTTTTTTTTTTAGTTGCAGCATGAGGGCTCTTTAGTTGGGGCGTGTGGGATCTAGTTCTTCAACCAGAGATTAAAGTCCAGGCCCCCTGCACTGGGAAGGTGGCGTCTTAGCCACTGGACCACCGGGGAAGTCCTGGTAAATGTGTTTTGAATGACAGTGATTTGAGGTTTTCTTTAAACAGCTCTTATTGCTCCCATCTTACAGATGAGAAAGCTGAGGGTCTGCTTGTCCAGAGCCTGGAGCTGCCTGGTGAGAGCAGGAGTTGTACCCAAGCAGCGTGCCTGTCCAGGGGTGGGCTCTGGTGTTAGAGGGTGATCGTCTGACACGAGGTGAGGGACTCTCCGAAGTATCCTGTGCCCCTCCGTGACAGCTTTGTCTCCGTTTCCTCAGGATGCGGCTCTGAGCCCGTCTCCGTCCCCGATGGCCCCCGCAGCAGCTCCGTGGAAGGAAGTCCCTTCCATCCCCCGCCCCACTCCTCCTCCGCCGTCTTCGATGAAGACAAGCCGATAGCCAGCAGTGGGACCTATAACTTGGACTTTGACAACATCGAGCTGGTGGATACCCTTCAGACCTTGGAGCCTCGCCCCTCGGACCCCAAGACTCAGGACTGCAAGGTGAACTCGCGGAGGAAGTCCACGGACTCGGCCCCCAGCGCCAAGTCGACGCTGTCCCGCTCGCTCAGCCTGCAAGCCGGTGACTTTGACGGTGCTTCTTGCGCAAGCGGCCCCGAGGCCGCGCCCCTGGCCCCGGAGGCGTACAGTGCGGGTTCCAGCAGTGCGTCCAGTACCCTTAAGCGAACTAAGAAACCGAGGCCACCTTCCTTAAAAAAGAAACAGACCACTAAGAAACCCCCTGAGACCCCCACGGTGAAAGAGACGCAGCAAGAGCCGACCGAAGATAGCCCCGACCCCAGCGAGGAGGCTCAAGTAGCCGAGAGGAAACTGGACCCGGCCAGGGCGGAAGGTTCTAGACCAGCCTTATCGGAGGAGGCGCCCCTAGAACCTGCTGCTGCCCCCAAGGCTGCCTGCCCTCCGGACTCCGAGGGTGTAGAGGGGGCCATCCCGCCAGCTTCTGGGGGTGGCAGAGTGCAGAACTCTCCCCCCATTGGAAGGAAAGCACTGCCTCCGGCCACGGCCCCTGAGGCGGTGGAGGCGGCCCCAGCAGATAGTGGGGGGCAAGAGGACTCCCCAGCCAGAGGCCTCTCGGTGAGGCTGGAGTTCGACTATTCTGAGGACAAGGGTAGTTGGGACACCCAGCAGGAAACGCCCCCTCCCACCAAAAAGATAGGCAAAAAACCGGTTGCCAAAATGCCCCTAAGGAGGCCAAAGATGAAAAAAACACCCGAAAAACTCGACAACACTCCTGCCTCGCCTACCAGGTCCCCTGCTGAACCCAATGACATCCCTATCGCTAAAGGTACCTACACCTTTGATATTGACAAGTGGGATGACCCCAATTTTAACCCTTTTTCTTCCACCTCAAAAATGCAGGAGTCTCCCAAACTGCCCCAACAATCATACAGCTTTGACCCGGACGCCTGTGAAGAGGCCACTGACCCCTTTAAGACGTGCTCTAAGACCCCCAGCTCACCTTCTAAGTCCCCAGCCTCCTTTGAGATCCCAGCCAGTGCCATCGAAGCCAATGGAGTGGACGGGGACGGGCTGAACAAGCCCGCCAAGAAGAAGAAGACGCCCCTCAAGACGTAAGTTGAGGGGGGCAGGTGGTGAGGTCGGAGGCGGGGCGGGGCACTGGCTGTGATCGTGGCTCACTGTGCCTGGATGTGCCTGGGCTGCCCTGGCCCGTCCCCCCATTTGCCATAGCGCCCCCATATTTGCAGCAGGATACCTGTTTTCGTTCCTCTTTGCACCCATAGTGGTGGCATGTCCCACTCTCACATCCCTTGATTAGTCAGCCATCTAAAGCTTGACTTAGGCTGAAGACCTGACCTGGAACGTCCCGGAAAGTGCGGGGAATACATGGAAAGGGAGCAGCCCAGCATTGGGCTGGTCTGCCTCCCTGCTGGTGATATAGCATTTTCTGTTTAAAATGTGAATTGCTTTTTGGAATGACCTGGAAACTAAGGATTCTGCCCTTTAAGCTAATAGTATAATTTGTAGTACTTGTTTCTACCCACTAATGAAACATTAGCCCAAGAGGCAAGCACAGTAGGCTCGGGAAGCCCGTGAGAGTGGCCTGCTCTGGGTACCCCAGCTACCCTGTAAGAATGCCTAGGTGTCTCCACCCCTCTGTCTAGTCGTTTTCATAGATGTGAGTCCACAGGCTCTGTGGGTCCAGAAAAGATCAATGAAATCTGAAAGGGAGAAGTGGTCCCCACACTCTCCAGGAGGCCTTGAGCGATCGAGTCAGTTATCCAAACACTGGCCCGGTAGATTGCACTTGATCCTACGTGTCCTGCCTCTGGAATTCCTCCCGAATTCCAGACTGGAAGGTGACCGGTCCATCCCACGGGCCGGGGAGTGTGGGTTGGTGCTGGCGCCTTCCCCGGCTCTCAGGTGAAGTGTCATCAAGTTGAAGGGGTTCATCCCTATCGCGAAAGGTACCTACACCTTTGATATTGACAAGTGGGATGACCCCAATTTTAACCCTTTTTCTTCCACCTCAAAAATGCAGGAGTCTCCCAAACTGCCCCAACAATCATACAGCTTTGACCCGGACGCCTGTGAAGAGGCCACTGACCCCTTTAAGACGTGCTCTAAGACCCCCAGCTCACCTTCTAAGTCCCCAGCCTCCTTTGAGATCCCAGCCAGTGCCATCGAAGCCAATGGAGTGGACGGGGACGGGCTGAACAAGCCCGCCAAGAAGAAGAAGACGCCCCTCAAGACGTAAGTTGAGGGGGGCAGGTGGTGAGGTCGGAGGCGGGGCGGGGCACTGGCTGTGATCGTGGCTCACTGTGCCTGGATGTGCCTGGGCTGCCCTGGCCCGTCCCCCCATTTGCCATAGCGCCCCCATATTTGCAGCAGGATACCTGTTTTCGTTCCTCTTTGCACCCATAGTGGTGGCATGTCCCACTCTCACATCCCTTGATTAGTCAGCCATCTAAAGCTTGACTTGTAGCTGAAGACCTGACCTGGAACGTCAGGAAAGTGCGGGGAATACATGGAAAGGGAGCAGCCCAGCATTGGGCTGGTCTGCCTCCCTGCTGGTGATATAGCATTTTCTGTTTAAAATGTGAATTGCTTTTTGGAATGACCTGGAAACTAAGGATTCTGCCCTTTAAGCTAATAGTATAATTTGTAGTACTTGTTTCTACCCACTAATGAAACATTAGCCCAAGAGGCAAGCACAGTAGGCTCGGGAAGCCCGTGAGAGTGGCCTGCTCTGGGTACCCCAGCTACCCTGTAAGAATGCCTAGGTGTCTCCACCCCTCTGTCTAGTCGTTTTCATAGATGTGAGTCCACAGGCTCTGTGGGTCCAGAAAAGATCAATGAAATCTGAAAGGGAGAAGTGGTCCCCACACTCTCCAGGAGGCCTTGAGCGATCGAGTCAGTTATCCAAACACTGGCCCGGTAGATTGCACTTGATCCTACGTGTCCTGCCTCTGGAATTCCTCCCGAATTCCAGACTGGAAGGTGACCGGTCCATCCGCCGGACTTGGGTCCGAGGGTAGTGTGGGTTGGTGCTTGGCGCCTTCCCCCTGGCTCTCAGGTGAAGTGTCATCAAGGATTTGACAAGAAGGCCGGGCTTCTGGCGGCAAAGGCAGCTCAGGAGAACTGAGCACGGCCCGCTGAGTCGGCCTGGCACGAGGCCAGATAGAGCCACCTGCTTACCTCTCCTTCTGGGCACCCCCCACCCCGAAGCATTTAACATTTGAGGAGAACCCGAGGCTTCTTGAGAAGGGGTCTCTGAGCAGGCTTTGACCTTGGGTCACCTTGCCTCCGTCTGGTGGTGGATGGGAGAAGGTCCTGGCCTAAAATGTGGACTGTGTTTTTAGATCAGCTGCCAACTCGGGCCCTTCTTAATGATTCCGTAGAATCTGTGTTGGAAGCTTTATTCTTAAGCCTCAAACAGGAGAAAACAGACATGGCCAAACCACAGAGCCGTTTCTCTCGTTTGGCCATGAGGGTCAACTCGAAGGCACCACCGCCTCCTTCCCCGCAGAGAGCTCGGTTCTGTTCTGTGCCCAGAGCTGACTGAGGTCGGGGAAGCCTGCCGGGCCCCAGGCCTCACCTGCAGCTCAGGTGGCTAGGAATCCTGCACTGTCTGGGTTCTTTGAGCTGCCAACACTTTAAGGGATAATTGGAGCCACGTGGGAAAGACGTTCTTTGCCAGCTCCACTCCAAAAAGTTGGGGTGTCGCCCCCACACCCGAGCCGAACTCTGGATGGCTGTGGTATCCTAACCCCTGAGTAACCAGTCGTCTGCAGATGTATCTTTTTTGTCAGTTCCTTCTGTCTGTCTCTCTTTTTCTTTGTCTTCTGTCTTAGGATGGTTGAAGATGTGATGTCTGTCTGTTCTCTGTTGTAAGTAAATTTAATGGAATCTGCCTCTTACGCCAAATGTGCTTTTTTTCTGCCTTTGCTTTTGCTTCCAGGCTCTTTTGATTTCCTTTCTGTGGCTGCTGCTTACATATTTCTGTGGCAGGCCTGGGAATGACGGGGCATGGGGCTTCCAAGTAGCAGAGGTTACTTGTCTGTTTCATAGCGATTAGCATAAGTGAAGCTGCTTGGCTGTGAAGATGTGATTATCCAACATCTGCCTGCTTGTCAGGAATGGAACTTTTTTTTTTCCTTCTTGCATATTGGATGTCTTCATCTGAAACCCATACATTTTTTTTTTTAAACACTCATTCCATGCTTCCATTTTAAATGGGACAAGTAGGCGATTGCTTTCAAAGTATTGTGGCTTCACGTTAAAATCACCATCCAGTCTGACCACAGGCAGGAGCTGCTCCTGCTTGTTCTGGCTGCCTGTGAAGCAGAAATGTTTGGGCTGTTTCAAATTGAGACTGGTGGGAGCCCCCCGAAAGGCAGGGGTGGCTCAGAGTGGAGCGCTCGGCTACGAGAGCCATCGCCAGGCGCCGCTGGGTCGGCAGGGCCGGGCTGGGTGTCCGCATGCCATCTGGGGGCTGCCTTGTCAAGGGAGACGGAGCAGCAGAGCCGACCACCTCTGTGCCTGGACTGCTGTGAGTCCCCGGCCGGGAGAGATCTTGCAGGCCGCTCCCGACGCCTTCTCTGCCCCTCCGTCTTCCCAGGAGAAGCTGGTGGCCGGGTCTCAGGCGCCCAGCAGCCCCGGAGTGGAAGAGAGTCTCTCCGGGTCTCTTGTGCCCCCAGGATTTCTTTCGTGTTTTAGAGCCACTTAGCAACTGTGACATACACAGTTGTGTATTCCTCTGCATGCATAAATATATCCTTCAAGCTGCAGTTGCACTGTTCACATGGCGGATGCCACAGATGCCGTAAATAACCATTTATAGTATTTCTTTCATGACTGAATGCCATTGTTGGAGTGTTTCGTCCGACAGAACGCAAGGAGGAACTTGGTGCCCAGTTGCTCCGTCCATGCAGTTAAACTTTAGAGCAGGGGAGGGGAAGGGGGAGCTTTAGGTGAGGGGATCCCTCAGGGGCTCTTGCCTGACTGGGGGCAGGACTAGACCACTGAGGGCCTGAGACTAGGGGCACAGGCTGGTCTGCAGGTCTAGAAGCCTTGGTTCTGACTGGTGGAAATGATCCCCTGACCCTCCCCCACCCCCCCAGTAGACTTAATGGAACCATCTGTGCTCCAAGTCCCTTCCTCTGGACTCCTTTGGGAGTCTTGAGCTGATGTCTCCTTGGCCTAGGTCCTCCCCTCCTCCACTCCACCCCCAGTTATTTATATGAAGGAGGAAAAAGCTACCAGAGTCGTTAATTGTGGTTAGGAAAGGCATTTTTTAAAGAAATTATCTCATCTCTGAAAAAAGTTCTAGAGATGGACTGCACAACAGTGTGTATGAACTTTATTGAACGGAACACTTAAAAATGTTTAAGATGGTAAACTTTGTGATGTGTATTCTACCATGATTTTTAAAAAAATGATCTCACCCAGCCCTGTCTTCAGTCAGAATCCCACCCAGAAGTTCAGCAGTGTGGGATTCCATTAAGCTCATAATTCCCGCATGTAGGAGGGAGTCTCCCAGTTCTCCCCGGAGACCCAGAACTTTGCTTCCTGTTTCCGCACGGCCCCTTCAGTGGTTCGAGTGCTGTGTCGGCTTGGCCTTCTGTGAACTGGATCCTGTGGGTCCATGTCATGAACTCCAATCCTCTCCCCCACCTTAGTTGGTTCAGATGTTCCTGGATGGCTCCAGATATGTTAATCCACTCACCAGAATCTACTTTTGAAAATAAGAACATCTGGGTAAATTTAGTTTCACTTTCTGGGCCAGCTCTCCACAATGGCATCTCTTCAAAGATTTCTGGCTTGATGGATCTTTCCATTGGGGGCAAGCAGTATCTGTTAAAAAGTCAGAATAGATTGTCAGTGTGGACGTCTTCCAGTTGGTGTGGCAGTGGTGTGGACGGGAGGGTGGTCTGATGGGCGGCTACTCGGCAGTCAGGCGCCGTGGGCTTCCGTCGGCTCTGGAACATTCTGTGCCTCTGTCTGTTGTGTTTACATTTTTATTTTGTTTCCAGTGACGAGGTGGCACCCAGTGCTCCGTCCATGCAGTTAAACTTTAGAGCAGGGAGGGAAGGGGAGCTTTAGGTGAGGGATCCCTCAGGGGCGCTGGCCTGACTGGGCGCAGGACTAGACCACTGAGGGCCTGAGACTAGGGGCACAGGCTGGTCTGCAGGTCTAGAAGCCTTGGTTCTGACTGGTGGAAATGATCCCCTGACCCTCCCCCACCCCCCCAGTAGACTTAATGGAACCATCTGTGCTCCAAGTCCCTTCCTCTGGACTCCTTTGGGAGTCTTGAGCTGATGTCTCCTTGGCCTAGGTCCTCCCCTCCTCCACTCCACCCCCAGTTATTTATATGAAGGAGGAAAAAGCTACCAGAGTCGTTAATTGTGGTTAGGAAAGGCATTTTTTAAAGAAATTATCTCATCTCTGAAAAAAGTTCTAGAGATGGACTGCACAACAGTGTGTATGAACTTTATTGAACGGAACACTTAAAAATGTTTAAGATGGTAAACTTTGTGATGTGTATTCTACCATGATTTTTAAAAAAATGATCTCACCCAGCCCTGTCTTCAGTCAGAATCCCACCCAGAAGTTCAGCAGTGTGGGATTCCATTAAGCTCATAATTCCCGCATGTAGGAGGGAGTCTCCCAGTTCTCCCCGGAGACCCAGAACTTTGCTTCCTGTTTCCGCACGGCCCCTTCAGTGGTTCGAGTGCTGTGTCGGCTTGGCCTTCTGTGAACTGGATCCTGTGGGTCCATGTCATGAACTCCAATCCTCTCCCCCACCTTAGTTGGTTCAGATGTTCCTGGATGGCTCCAGATATGTTAATCCACTCACCAGAATCTACTTTTGAAAATAAGAACATCTGGGTAAATTTAGTTTCACTTTCTGGGCCAGCTCTCCACAATGGCATCTCTTCAAAGATTTCTGGCTTGATGGATCTTTCCATTGGGGGCAAGCAGTATCTGTTAAAAAGTCAGAATAGATTGTCAGTGTGGACGTCTTCCAGTTGGTGTGGCAGTGGTGTGGACGGGAGGGTGGTCTGATGGGCCGGCTACTCGGCAGTCAGACGCCGTGGGCTTCCGTCGGCTCTGGAACATTCTGTGCCTCTGTCTGTTGTGTTTACATTTTTTATTTTGTTTCCAGTGACACATTTAGGGTGAAAAAGTCGCCAAAACGGTCTCCTCTCTCTGATCCACCTTCTCAGGTATAACGTTTCCTTAACATTTATCATTTTATGGCTCACCTGGGGTTTGGGGGGGCTGTGTTAAGACTCATGTGTGTTTATTCCCCACTACTCCACAGAGCTTTCAGTTCTGCTCATCATGGCTGTGTTTCCAGCACGTTTTTCTTGCCTCCTGCATGGAGGGGTCCCTCAGTGTTGGGAAGACATGGTTTTGATCACTTCCCTTGAGGAATCATCAGAGTATGTCCCCAGAATAGACAGATATCCAGGGAAAATGTTAGTTTCAAAAATGTTACTTCTCTGGGAATCGTGCTGGTCCATTCTGGCCAGTTAATCTGCTGAGAACTTACTTGAATTTCAAGTTGAGGAAGTCTGTGGAGACAGATGAATGTACAGTGAGGCAGGAGCGCTGGATTCTGTAACCAGAATCAGGACTGGGGAGGAAAAAGGACTCCAGCCCCTAAAGAAATGGGGGCTGGGCTCTTTCCTCATACAGGTCCCTCTCTCCTTCTTACTAGTTTCTCTATCAAATATATGCCATTTCTTCCACCTTATTTACAGACCAAGAATGGGTCTGCCAGGCCATTTAAGGTCATAAAACAAGCAAACCTCCTAGCCTCCTCGTCCAAGCCAGTGCAACCCCAGCCTGCCAATGCTGGCCAGGATAGGACTGCAGAGAGGCGCCTAGCCCCGCAAGAGGGGTCTTGGGTCCAGTGCCACCTCTACTGTAACATGTTGGGGCTCCCTGCCGCCCTGCTGGGCTGCGCACCCTGTGTGGAGATGGAGATGGCACCCGCTTTCTCTGCCTCCCGTGTCAGGCGCGGCGACTGTGGGCTCTGTGGATGGTACTGATGGACAGCCCTGAAGCTCTGTGTAGGCTTCACACTCTAGTTGCCCTAAGGCAAGTGCCAGGTGTAAAAAGTTTCCTCATTTTTCAACAAATGAATGAGTAGGAATCTCTCAAATAACTAAGACACAAAATCCTGATTCTTTTTAAACCCATGGTCATCATCCCCGAAAGAAACCATCAGAAAAGGAAATTCACAGAGGAAAGAATTTGCTTCCTTGGGACTGTTTGGAGCAGAGGAATGTGACAGAGGCCTGTCCTGCCTGGTGGGGCCCCGAGCCGTGGGTGGGCACAGAGGCTGGGCGAGAGGAGAGACGGCCTCCCTTCTCCTGGTAGGACCCCACCCCCGCGGCCACTCCAGAAACGCCACCTGTGATCTCGGCGGTGGTCCACGCGACTGATGAGGAGAAGCTGGCAGTCACCAACCAGAAGTGGACGTGCATGACGGTGGACCTGGAGGCTGACAAACAGGATTACCCCCAGCCCTCGGACCTGTCCACCTTTGTGAATGAGACCAAATTCAACTCACCCTCAGAGGGTAAGCAGCCCGGTGGCCAGCTGGACCCCTGCCCTGCCTTGGAGACCACTGCCCCTAGGGAGCAAAAGGCCAGGAAAGAAACTTCTAAGCCAGGTAACTGTGCTGTGGACTGCTGCCTACAAGTGCACCCTGAATAGGCTGCCTGTGAAAACAGCCTGAGGCTTGAAACCAGCTATGCTGTGACCCCAAGGCGTCTGCTAAAACCTAGCACAGCGCCCCCTAACACCTGAGCGTTGCACCTTCCTGGCTATATGGCTTGTGACCCTTGAGAATTTTGAGTCAGTGCTCAGGTTGGTCAACCTGCCTGGGGGGGTCTTTCGGTGCTCTCACTGTTCATCAGTCCCATGGGACCTTCCACAATGTGCCCAACACCTCCTGCTCAAGCCCTAACCCAGAGGCTCCCCTGTGCTTGCCAACGAGGATGCAGAGTCCTTCTGAATAGGCCCCTGCCACATCACCCACATCATTATTATCTTCTTCCCCTGTCCATACATCTACTTTAGGATGTCTGCCTGAATCTTTGGCTTGAAAAATTTATGCATCTTAAGTTAGCAACTAGAACCTTCCATGGAAGGTTTGCCTTAATGATACCCTGAATTCCTAGTCCTCATGGGGCCTGTCCTCCCCGTTCCACACATGGGGCTTTGTGAGCCTAGTCTTGGGGCATCATTCCAGTACTCTGGCGGTCATTGGTGTTTCTAAGTTTCCTTTCTGAGATCTTAATTTCTAGCTCTTTTCAGTATGAAGACAAGCATGTAGGAAAACCTCACCTACACTTCTTTGCTGCTCATAAGGAGCTCCATCAGGCAGCAGCCTGTCTCTAGTAGCTGGGTGGAGCCGAGGTGTACTGAGACGGCAAAACGGCCTCCCTTCTCCTGGTAGGACCCCACCCCGGCCACTCCAGAAACGCCACCTGTGATCTCGGCGGTGGTCCACGCGACTGATGAGGAGAAGCTGGCAGTCACCAACCAGAAGTGGACGTGCATGACGGTGGACCTGGAGGCTGACAAACAGGATTACCCCCAGCCCTCGGACCTGTCCACCTTTGTGAATGAGACCAAATTCAACTCACCCTCAGAGGGTAAGCAGCCCGGTGGCCAGCTGGACCCCTGCCCTGCCTTGGAGACCACTGCCCCTAGGGAGCAAAAGGCCAGGAAAGAAACTTCTAAGCCAGGTAACTGTGCTGTGGACTGCTGCCTACAAGTGCACCCTGAATAGGCTGCCTGTGAAAACAGCCTGAGGCTTGAAACCAGCTATGCTGTGACCCCAAGGCGTCTGCTAAAACCTAGCACAGCGCCCTCTAACACCTGAGCGTTGCACCTTCCTGGCTATATGGCTTGTGACCCTTGAGAATTTTGAGTCAGTGCTCAGGTTGGTCAACCTGCCTGGGGGGGTCTTTCGGTGCTCTCACTGTTCATCAGTCCCATGGGACCTTCCACAATGTGCCCAACACCTCCTGCTCAAGCCCTAACCCAGAGGCTCCCCTGTGCTTGCCAACGAGGATGCAGAGTCCTTCTGAATAGGCCCCTGCCACATCACCCACATCATTATTATCTTCTTCCCCTGTCCATACATCTACTTTAGGATGTCTGCCTGAATCTTTGGCTTGAAAAATTTATGCATCTTAAGTTAGCAACTAGAACCTTCCATGGAAGGTTTGCCTTAATGATACCCTGAATTCCTAGTCCTCATGGGGCCTGTCCTCCCCGTTCCACACATGGGGCTTTGTGAGCCTAGTCTTGGGGCATCATTCCAGTACTCTGGCGGTCATTGGTGTTTCTAAGTTTCCTTTCTGAGATCTTAATTTCTAGCTCTTTTCAGTATGAAGACAAGCATGTAGGAAAACCTCACCTACACTTCTTTGCTGCTCATAAGGAGCTCCATCAGGCAGCAGCCTGTCTCTAGTAGCTGGGTGGAGCCGAGGGTGTAATCAAGGAAATGTTAAAATTTTATTTATTTTTGATTGGAGGATAATTGCTTTACAGTATTATGTTGGCTTCTGCCTTATGTCGGCACGAATCAGCCACAGGTCGACATACATCTCCTCCCTCTTGAACCTCCTCCGCCCCCCACCCTTCTAGGTTGTCACAGAGTACCAGAGTTGAGTTCTTAGGGCCAGACAGCAAATTCCCACTGGCTTTTTATTTTATAATGGTCGTTTACATATCTCCGTCCTTCTCTCCCAGTTCGTCCCCGCCTCTCCGTCCCCAGCTGTGTCCGCAAGTCTGTTCCCTATGCCTGTGTCTCCACTGCTGCCCTTGTAACTCAGAAGTGTCCTCTGGACGCTCTTCTTGATCCCGGGTCAGGGTGGCTTACTTTGTGTCCTGGGGTTTCTGAATGGTGCCCGTGAGAGCATTTCAAGTCTGGGGGAGACTGGGGGTGCTTATCTGATTATACGCCTTTCTATATTTTGATGATGAAAAAACTTAGACTTTGAGGTGTTGTATTTTCTGAATAATGAAGCCTTTGGTTGGCCATCAGGTTGGCCCTCTGGCTGGGGGTTTGGGAGGCTTTACAGGGACCATCTCACTCCTCCGTGATCCCAGGGGCCTGTGACCGGGCCTCAACTTTTCTTCAGTCTTCCTTTTCCTCTGCGACACACCCTGGGCAATGAACCCCCCTGGATGGGACACCCCCACCTAGCCTCTGCTGTAGGATGCCTCCCACCTCCGTGTCTCCCAGCCTTGTCCTGCTCCCCCCCCACCTTCCGTGTCCCCCCAGCCCTGTACCTGCTTTTTTGATCTTACACCTGAATTCCTAGTACTCATGGGGCCTGTCCTCCCCGTTCCACACATGGGGCTTTGTGAGCCTAGTCTTGGGGCATCATTCCAGTACTCTGGCGGTCATTGGTGTTTCTAAGTTTCCTTTCTGAGATCTTAATTTCTAGCTCTTTTCAGTATGAAGACAAGCATGTAGGAAAACCTCACCTACACTTCTTTGCTGCTCATAAGGAGCTCCATCAGGCAGCAGCCTGTCTCTAGTAGCTGGGTGGAGCCGAGGGTGTAATCAAGGAAATGTTAAAATTTTATTTATTTTTGATTGGAGGATAATTGCTTTACAGTATTATGTTGGCTTCTGCCTTATGTCGGCACGAATCAGCCACAGGTCGACATACATCTCCTCCCTCTTGAACCTCCTCCGCCCCCCACCCTTCTAGGTTGTCACAGAGTACCAGAGTTGAGTTCTTAGGGCCAGACAGCAAATTCCCACTGGCTTTTTATTTTATAATGGTCGTTTACATATCTCCGTCCTTCTCTCCCAGTTCGTCCCAGCCTCTCCGTCCCCAGCTGTGTCCGCAAGTCTGTTCCCTATGCCTGTGTCTCCACTGCTGCCCTTGTAACTCAGAAGTGTCCTCTGGACGCTCTTCTTGATCCCGGGTCAGGGTGGCTTACTTTGTGTCCTGGGGTTTCTGAATGGTGCCCGTGAGAGCATTTCAAGTCTGGGGGAGACTGGGGGTGCTTATCTGATTATACGCCTTTCTATATTTTGATGATGAAAAAACTTAGACTTTGAGGTGTTGTATTTTCTGAATAATGAAGCCTTTGGTTGGCCATCAGGTTGGCCCTCTGGCTGGGGGTTTGGGAGGCTTTACAGGGACCATCTCACTCCTCCGTGATCCCAGGGGCCTGTGACCGGGCCTCAACTTTTCTTCAGTCTTCCTTTTCCTCTGCGCACACACCCCTGGGCAATGAACCCCCCTGGATGGGACACCCCCACCTAGCCTCTGCTGTAGGATGCCTCCCACCTCCGTGTCTCCCAGCCTTGTCCTGCTCCCCACCCGCCCACCCAGCCTTTCCCTGGACATGGTCCCCTCACCACCTGCCCTCAGTGCCTGGCCTGACCCTGCCTTGAGGTTACTTAGTGCAGTCATGGTGATGTGTGTGCATCTCTTGCTTGTCTACTAGATTGTGTGTTTCTTGACAAGAACTCCATCGTAGCCGGCTTTTCCCACAGAACATGAACATAGCAGGAGCTAAAGCCAGCTTTGTGGGGAAAAGAAGGTAGAAGGCTAGACAAGTAAGCAGCAGCGTAGTGTCTGCGTAGTCTGATCTTTTCATTAGTCACCTTCTGTGCGAGGGAGGTGTGTTGACATCCCAGAAGCAGCAGAGGGTAGATGAGGACCAGCAGAGTCCTGGCCATTTCGATAGCTCCTGCTGGTTCACATCTCTTGAGGTTTGATAAGGAACTGTTAAATGTCATAGAAACACGTAGAAACCAACCTGAGCTTGCACACTGTAGACAGAAATCAAAAGGTATGTGTTTGGGGCGTATGTGTGTCATTGTATCATCAGGAAGCAAATAAACACATGCATTGTTTTCATAGAAAATAGAAACATCCTAATAATACCTTTTAAGATAATAGGTGCCTCATTCCATGGTAACCTATGCTTCTTCATCTTTAATTTGGAACAAAGACCACTCACTAGCTCAGTGACATATTTGAGAATTGTTTTCTGCGAAACAGTTTTACAAGTAGGTAAATCTGTAAGTTTGGCACAAGACTGTAGTAAATCTGCCTGCTTAGAAGATTTGGGAAGTTCTGCCCGCGGTTATGGCTGGCTGGCTGTGGGAAGTCCATTGGATGTGTGGATTCAGAACACCTGCAGCGTCCAGAGGTGTGGTCTGTCCATCTCTGGAAGACACCTGTTCCCTCCTGCAACCTGATGTCACACTGATACAGAACCCTGTTCTCAAGTCATCCTTCCTTGGGTTCCCTCTTTCTGGGAATGACCATCTGGACTCAGCAGTTGCATCCTTCTGGCTTCTGTTCTTGCTTCTAGCAAAGCTCCAGCCATGAGAGTTTGATGGGACGAGCAGTCCAGCCCTCTCATGGTGCACTGCCTTCAGAATGACAGGACCCAGTAAAAATAACTCCCAGCCTCTTTACCTTGAAGTAGCACGTGCTTTTATGAGCTGCTTCTTATATATGAAGACATTGAGCCACTTGCTGTAAAAGCTGTTACCCTTGCGGGCCTGCCAGCTGCGTGTGGCAGGGTGTAAAAATGGGGCTAAAATCGGATGTGGCTCCCTCTCTGAGCCTAGAAGTTAAGGCAGACGAGCAAGATTTTGAAGAATGAATTCAGTAAGATGGTTTCTCCATATATCTGAGACCTGGGATTTCCTTGGTGGTCCAGTGGTTAATACTCTGCACTCCCGCTGCATGGGGCGTGTGTTTGATCTCTGGTTGGGGAATTAACATCCCCCATGCTACGCGGGGTGGCCACAAAACAAGGAAAATAAGATATCTGAGATGCTCTTGGCAGGTAGGAAAGAAGGCAGATAAATGAGCTCAGTGACCTGAAACTCACCCAGATCTGCTGCCAGGAAAGGCACTCAGATTCCAGGTCGACACTGAGATGAGCTGGTGACCAGAGCTGGCACTGACCCGGGGTCCTCAGCCCAGAGAATCTCCGTGGTGACCCCCTGCCTACTGGGTACATCCCAGGTGCTTGGTGCCATCGCAGGGTGTGTGTGGAGCTTCCTGTTACGTCACTGAGAGTGAACTCATGCCTTGGCAGTAGTGTACCTTGGAGGAGGAAGCAGCTGATTCCTATTATCTTCTGCACGTAGTCTTTAGTAGAAAAATCAAATGACCGTCCTGGCCTCCTCTGGAAGAGTCCCTAGAAATCACTCTGTCCTTCCCTGTTCCCTGCCTTTGAAAAGCAGTGAGTCTTAATAAGTGAAGGCTCTTTTGTCTTCAGCCGAGGCAAACCCCGGGACAGGGTCACAGGACAGTTACAGATACTCTGAGGTCCTGCCCAGGATGTGGTTCGGCTTACCCCCGAGTTTTTGGCCCCCCTTCTGGGAATGACCATCTGGACTCAGCAGTTGCATCCTTCTGGCTTCTGTTCTTGCTTCTAGCAAAGCTCCAGCCATGAGAGTTTGATGGGACGAGCAGTCCAGCCCTCTCATGGTGCACTGCCTTCAGAATGACAGGACCCAGTAAAAATAACTCCCAGCCTCTTTACCTTGAAGTAGCACGTGCTTTTATGAGCTGCTTCTTATATATGAAGACATTGAGCCACTTGCTGTAAAAGCTGTTACCCTTGCGGGCCTGCCAGCTGCGTGTGGCAGGGTGTAAAAATGGGGCTAAAATCGGATGTGGCTCCCTCTCTGAGCCTAGAAGTTAAGGCAGACGAGCAAGATTTTGAAGAATGAATTCAGTAAGATGGTTTCTCCATATATCTGAGACCTGGGATTTCCTTGGTGGTCCAGTGGTTAATACTCTGCACTCCCGCTGCATGGGGCGTGTGTTTGATCTCTGGTTGGGGAATTAACATCCCCCATGCTACGCGGGGTGGCCACAAAACAAGGAAAATAAGATATCTGAGATGCTCTTGGCAGGTAGGAAAGAAGGCAGATAAATGAGCTCAGTGACCTGAAACTCACCCAGATCTGCTGCCAGGAAAGGCACTCAGATTCCAGGTCGACACTGAGATGAGCTGGTGACCAGAGCTGGCACTGACCCGGGGTCCTCAGCCCAGAGAATCTCCGTGGTGACCCCCTGCCTACTGGGTACATCCCAGGTGCTTGGTGCCATCGCAGGGTGTGTGTGGAGCTTCCTGTTACGTCACTGAGAGTGAACTCATGCCTTGGCAGTAGTGTACCTTGGAGGAGGAAGCAGCTGATTCCTATTATCTTCTGCACGTAGTCTTTAGTAGAAAAATCAAATGACCGTCCTGGCCTCCTCTGGAAGAGTCCCTAGAAATCACTCTGTCCTTCCCTGTTCCCTGCCTTTGAAAAGCAGTGAGTCTTAATAAGTGAAGGCTCTTTTGTCTTCAGCCGAGGCAAACCCCGGGGACAGGGTCACAGGACAGTTACAGATACTCTGAGGTCCTGCCCAGGATGTGGTTCGGCTTAGTCTCTTTTCCTCCCAAGTGACGCACAAGTCAGGCCCTTCGGGATGTGTGAGGTTTTTCTGGCCATTAATCCACACCATCTCCATTCCCGTGAGCAGGTCGCGCCTGCCAGAAAGATGCATTTGCTTCATCCTAGAGATTCCTGAAAAGTCACGCACAGGGTTAAGTACTGCAGTTGATTTGGCCAAAACCACACACACTTGCAGATTTTGAGGAAGTCCTAGAGGAAATCTCTCCTTTTTTTTGGCTTTGCCTCACGGCATGAAAAGTCTCAGCTCCTTGCTTGACCAGGGATCAAACCTGCACCCCCTGCAGTGGAAGTGCCGAACCGCTGGACCACCAGGGAAGTCCCGGATGGATCTCATCTGAAAGCTCATGTTTAAAGGATCATTCGACCTTCTGTTGAATGTGTTCATGAATATGTAGGAATGAGGGACTTTTAAGCAGAACTGCTACTTCTGTTTATTTTTTATGTAAAAAAAGTGGAGGCCTTGGACTTTAGGGATTGCTACGGACATGCTTGGTTTCTGAGCGGGCCATGTCACCTCTTGGTTCTTCCTAATGGGGAAGAGCCATCTGGTATCTGTGGATCGGGGTTTCTGTCTTGCTCACCACGGTATCCACCGTGCCCAGCAGAGTCTGCCGCGTGCAGTAGGTGCTCAGCACCCATTCACCAGCCCAGGGAGTTGGGTAGAGGCAGCGCTGGGTCTCCACCTGTAACTGCTTGGTTGCTGAGGGATTCAGTGGGATTTCTAGTCTCCAGGAGAGAGGCTGGAGTTTTCTTTACAGCCTAAAATGGCCCGTCAGTTTGAAATAGGACGTGACTCCATCAAACTGGGCTTGAACCATCTTTGTGTCTGAACATTTGATTTGGACCAGCCCCGGTGACGCTGGCGAAATTTGAGGGGAATGTTCCGGGAGACTTGCAGAGCTTCTTACAACGACACGGTTCTTGCCTTGCTTCCAGCCACTGGACAGGCAGCTGTGGGTCCAGTCAGAATGTCTCCAGGACTTTGGATGACTCCCTGCACCACATGTGAGACTTGCAGAGAAAAGCAACACCCAGAGCGTACACACTCTTTGGTCTGAAAACTCAGTGCAAAATGCCCAGATCTTTCCCCAGACAAGTCAGGCCCTTCGGGATGTGTGAGGTTTTTCTGGCCATTAATCCACACCATCTCCATTCCCGTGAGCAGGTCGCGCCTGCCAGAAAGATGCATTTGCTTCATCCTAGAGATTCCTGAAAAGTCACGCACAGGGTTAAGTACTGCAGTTGATTTGGCCAAAACCACACACACTTGCAGATTTTGAGGAAGTCCTAGAGGAAATCTCTCCTTTTTTTTGGCTTTGCCTCACGGCATGAAAAGTCTCAGCTCCTTGCTTGACCAGGGATCAAACCTGCACCCCCTGCAGTGGAAGTGCCGAACCGCTGGACCACCAGGGAAGTCCCGGATGGATCTCATCTGAAAGCTCATGTTTAAAGGATCATTCGACCTTCTGTTGAATGTGTTCATGAATATGTAGGAATGAGGGACTTTTAAGCAGAACTGCTACTTCTGTTTATTTTTTATGTAAAAAAAGTGGAGGCCTTGGACTTTAGGGATTGCTACGGACATGCTTGGTTTCTGAGCGGGCCATGTCACCTCTTGGTTCTTCCTAATGGGGAAGAGCCATCTGGTATCTGTGGATCGGGGTTTCTGTCTTGCTCACCACGGTATCCACCGTGCCCAGCAGAGTCTGCCGCGTGCAGTAGGTGCTCAGCACCCATTCACCAGCCCAGGGAGTTGGGTAGAGGCAGCGCTGGGTCTCCACCTGTAACTGCTTGGTTGCTGAGGGATTCAGTGGGATTTCTAGTCTCCAGGGAGAGAGGCTGGAGTTTTCTTTACAGCCTAAAATGGCCCGTCAGTTTGAAATAGGACGTGACTCCATCAAACTGGGCTTGAACCATCTTTGTGTCTGAACATTTGATTTGGACCAGCCCCGGTGACGCTGGCGAAATTTGAGGGGAATGTTCCGGGAGACTTGCAGAGCTTCTTACAACGACACGGTTCTTGCCTTGCTTCCAGCCACTGGACAGGCAGCTGTGGGTCCAGTCAGAATGTCTCCAGGACTTTGGATGACTCCCTGCACCACATGTGAGACTTGCAGAGAAAAGCAACACCCAGAGCGTACACACTCTTTGGTCTGAAAACTCAGTGCAAAATGCTCAGATCTTTCCCCAGTCAAATCCATCCTTGGTCTTGACTTGTAATTCCCATGGAATTCTCTCAGACTCCCAAATGGCAGAAACCCCTTTACGGAAACAGGTTTACCAGGTGTCTGAAAAGAGCTAAGGCAAGCCTCCCCTCTTGACTGTATCAGTCAGTCAGTGGACATTCTCAAAGCCCAAAGCCTTGTTCCAGGCCCCACCTTGTTCAGCCAAATAAATCTTTTTTTTTTTTTTTGATTCCTGTGGAACTCACTTCTCCTTTTGTTTCTTTTGCAGAGCTGGATTATAGAAACTCCTATGAAATTGAATATATGGAGAAAATTGGTTCCTCCTTACCTGTAAGTCTTTTTGCCTCCAGCCAGTAGGGGCCTTGCTTTCCACCCTGTTTTTTGGTCACTTTAATGAACTGGGGCTAGGGTTAGGGGAGGGTTGAGGTTTGTCTCAACCCCCTTGAGATGCCATTTTCAGAGAGAAAATGATAGGATGCCGTTAGACTTCCTGCAGAATTACTTCCTGTGAGAAAGAGCTAATCAGAGATTTCTTTGAAAAAGGTGGAGTGTGAGGGGTGAGGTTGTTTTTAAAGTCTTCCATTATCCAGTTTCTTCAGATAAATCGCTTTCTGTAATTGCAGATTGTCCCTTTGGGCAGTAAGTCTTTCCCCCATTCCTTTCATTTTGAGTCATGATGGGTGGCTGTCGTCTCTGGCTTTAATATGGGCTTCCGCCCGGGCACTGAGTCCGGAACATGAACTCTTGGGCTGTGCTGGCGACACTCACAGCGGCATGGAGACGCCCGGGAGGGCTTGGGTGAGGCGCAGAAGCCCAGGCACATGGCTGTTACCTGTCTTGCTTTGCATCGTCCGTAGATGAGGGGCTGTTGCTTCTGAACCGTGTTGGCGTGAGCCACGGACCCTCGATGGGGCCGCCCAGCACACTGGCCCATCGTGCCCATCTCCCCTTCAACGGGGGGCAACACCTGGACAGGACTCTCCTTCCCCTCAGTGCATCCTGGGTGACCAGCGCGGTTGTCCATCCTGAGAGGATGGCCACTGAAGGCGGTGGCTGAGCAGCAGTGAGCGTGGAGCCCACCGTCCCATCCCAGTCATTCTTCCGGGAGGTGTCCCCCCGCGGGTGGAGTCATCTTTTCTCTTTCCGCCTTCTTCTTCTCCCTTCTCTCCTACCCAGCACCGCTCTCTCCTCTTTCCTGGTGGCTGGAGAGAAGGAGGGCTTGTTCCTGATAGGATCTGTCCCTATGTCTCTGTAGTGCGTTCAGGCCACTGTAGCCGAGCTGACGTGTGACTCTGATCCCCACAGCAGGACGAGGATGCCCCGAAGAAGCAGGCCTTGTACCTTATGTTCGACACGTCTCAGGAGAGCCCAGTCAAGTCTCCCTCCGTCCGGATGTCGGAGTCCCCGACGCCGTGTTCAGGGTACGACTGCCGTGATGAGAGAGAGAGGCCCTGGGAGGGAGGTCCCCAGGGTTCCCAGCACCTGCGCTGCTCTCCTGAGCCTGATTCATTCTCAGCTGCCCCCATCTCTGTCTCAGCGTCCACCTGGACACAGACGCAGGGGGCTTGTCACCAGCTGCCCTTTGGACTCAGCTGGAGTCTTAACTGCTGAGCCTCTCCCACTACCTCCCAGCACTCACTCACCGCTTGACTTGGTGATTCATCCCACGGGGAGGTCGCATGCCTCAGCACTCAGAGCTGGAATCCCAGGGGCACCCTGGCCCGCGCGTTTCTTCAGATAAATCGCTTTCTGTAATTGCAGATTGTCCCTTTGGGCAGTAAGTCTTTCCCCCATTCCTTTCATTTTGAGTCATGATGGGTGGCTGTCGTCTCTGGCTTTAATATGGGCTTCCGCCCGGGCACTGAGTCCGGAACATGAACTCTTGGGCTGTGCTGGCGACACTCACAGCGGCATGGAGACGCCCGGGAGGGCTTGGGTGAGGCGCAGAAGCCCAGGCACATGGCTGTTACCTGTCTTGCTTTGCATCGTCCGTAGATGAGGGGCTGTTGCTTCTGAACCGTGTTGGCGTGAGCCACGGACCCTCGATGGGGCCGCCCAGCACACTGGCCCATCGTGCCCATCTCCCCTTCAACGGGGGGCAACACCTGGACAGGACTCTCCTTCCCCTCAGTGCATCCTGGGTGACCAGCGCGGTTGTCCATCCTGAGAGGATGGCCACTGAAGGCGGTGGCTGAGCAGCAGTGAGCGTGGAGCCCACCGTCCCATCCCAGTCATTCTTCCGGGAGGTGTCCCCCCGCGGGTGGAGTCATCTTTTCTCTTTCCGCCTTCTTCTTCTCCCTTCTCTCCTACCCAGCACCGCTCTCTCCTCTTTCCTGGTGGCTGGAGAGAAGGAGGGCTTGTTCCTGATAGGATCTGTCCCTATGTCTCTGTAGTGCGTTCAGGCCACTGTAGCCGAGCTGACGTGTGACTCTGATCCCCACAGCAGGACGAGGATGCCCCGAAGAAGCAGGCCTTGTACCTTATGTTCGACACGTCTCAGGAGAGCCCAGTCAAGTCTCCCTCCGTCCGGATGTCGGAGTCCCCGACGCCGTGTTCAGGGTACGACTGCCGTGATGAGAGAGAGAGGCCCTGGGAGGGAGGTCCCCAGGGTTCCCAGCACCTGCGCTGCTCTCCTGAGCCTGATTCATTCTCAGCTGCCCCCATCTCTGTCTCAGCGTCCACCTGGACACAGACGCAGGGGGCTTGTCACCAGCTGCCCTTTGGACTCAGCTGGAGTCTTAACTGCTGAGCCTCTCCCACTACCTCCCAGCACTCACTCACCGCTTGACTTGGTGATTCATCCCACGGGGAGGTCGCATGCCTCAGCACTCAGAGCTGGAATCCCACTCCTGGCCCTCGCCGGCTGGTTGACCTGATGCCCGTGACTGGACCCGCTTGGGTTGCACTGTCCCTATGTGTGATGTGAGCGCAGTAACAAAATCGACGCGGTGGGATTTTATGAGGATGAGTGGAGATGCTCTGTCTTACAGGCATCCCCCCTAGTCGGGGTGGGGTAGAACTACCTGTCCAGAAAGCCACCAGGAGGAGTGAATGGAGGTGCTGTAAGGAAGTGCTTGTCATGGGGCCTGGCACAGATACAGTGCCTGATAAATACTTGTTGTTAATACAGACGTCAGTATAAATGTTTGTCAGGGTCCTGTTCTGGGCCAGCGGGCCCCTTTCTCCTGCCCATTTTCCTCAGGGAATGCAACCCTGGAAGTCCAGTATCCCTTGGCGTGTTAGTTGAGGCACCCTGGCTTATTTCGGTGGGGTTTCCAGCACAGACTCTAAAGATGCCCTTTGCTTCCTTAGCTCAAGTTTCGAGGAGACCGAAGCCCTTGTGAACGCCGGGGCAAAGATCCAGCATCCCGTTGCACGAGGGCTGCCTCCCAGCCAGGAGCCCCACTTGCAGGTGCCAGAGAAGTCCTCCCAGAAAGAGCTGGAGGCCATGGCCTTGGGCACCGCCTCGGAAGTGATGGAAATTGTAAGTGAGGCGGGGGGACCTGGCGTCTGTGCGGGTGAGGCCGGCAGGGTTCCGTCACTGCTTCAGGTCTTTAGAGCGACACTCGCTGGGGACTGTGCATGGGGCGGAAGCTAGGGAGGGAGACCTGACCCCGTAAGGATCAGAGGAAGGTGCCCCTCCTCCCCAGGGTGGTTTTGCAGTTCGCACCTAGGTGCGCTATTTGCTATCAGGGTTATTTGTTTTCCACGTCCAACCCCTTCCGGCTGGACTGTGGCTTGTGCCGTCCGTCTGTACCTTCCTCTCTGTCTGCTCTGGAAGCAGGCAGAGGATCGTGGCGAGGAAACTCCCGAGAGACTGTTGGTTCTCCTGGGCCCTGGTGATGGGAAGTCCCTCCTGTTACAGACCAGACTCACGGGGCTTCCCGCGCCACCCCCGGGGACTCCCCGAGCAGAGGAGACCTGAGCCGAAGGCCCCGCTCCCACGCTCCACTCATCACCCCTCTGGGTGAATTTTCTTTTTCTTTGTTACCTCCCTCTTCGCAGTCCCCAAGAGGGCTTGAAGCCATTGAGTTAACATGTTGCTCTGTTGTTCCAGATGAGTAGACATTCATTTATCTCGTGCATCGAGTATTTATTTAGCACCTACTCTGTGTCTGACTGTTGGGTATCAGAAGGGTAATAGTGAGCACAAACAAGGTCCAGACCGTTCTTCAGAGAGACCCCGGGAAGAACTCGTGCATGATTCAGCTTCTGCCAAGTCGGCTTCTGATTTTGAAGTCTTTCTGATCCTTTTCTTTTGAGACCCTCTTTCTATTATTTAGAAAAGAGCCTTTACCAAAACCTTACTTTGGATATTTATCCTGGAAGGTATTTTCCTGATGAGTTATGTGTGGAAACCCCATCAGCTAGCTTGGCTCCCACCTGCTGAGGTTTTCAAGTAAATGAGTGAAGGACAGCTTTCCTCCCAGCTGGTTGAGGAGTGAGGGGCGGGGGTGGGGTGGGGAGGCACCCAAGACAGTGCTTTGGGGAGGGGGTTGGGTCTGCCAGTCTCTCAGTGCCCAAAGTCAGCCTGTGGGCATTAGTCCAAATGACGAGGGGGATGCTGGCACCTGCCCGATGCTTCCTCTAGCCGTAAGGCAGACGTGTCCAGCAGGCAGATGGGTTCCTTGCTCAGAACCGGTATCACTCTGTCTCCTCTGTTTTTCCTCTGTGTCCTCCTCGCCGGCCTTCAGACAGCTCCCGAGGGCTCCTTTGCCTCTGCTGATGCCCTCCTCAGCAGGCTAGCTCATCCAGCCTCTCTCTGTGGTGCGCTTGACTATCTGGAGCCCGACTTAGCAGAAAAGAACCCCCCAGTATTTGCTCAGAAACTTCAGGTTTGTAGCCCACATGTGACTTTGGGGGAGTTTGTCAAAACCTCAGTAGAGAATGAACCTCCCAACTCCAAAATCAGGAGGCAGGAGTTCATGGAGCATTGCCGAGAATGTTCCAGATGGAATTGCTTCCCCTCCAAGACTGATGTATGTGGTGTTCTTTACCCAGGACGCCAGAGTGATATAAATCGTGGCGTTACATATGGAACCAACCATTTGATTTCCAATTTGGAAATTGGACCCCAACAGTCATTTTTCAGATGATTTGATAGCCCCAAAAGCAGTTTTCTGTGATTTATTTGCAGAACCAAGGGTATTAGCTCAGCAACGAGCCAGGCTGTTTATATATATGAGGTTATCTCAGACTCCCATGGAGATAACATCTGCACTCAGGTCTAGCATCTGGAACCAAAATAATTCTCTATACCACGCACTTTAAATTTAACCGCTTAATTTAATGTCCTCTAGTCTCGGATGTTCAGAGCAAGCCTAGAGAGATTGCTTGTACTCCTTTGAGAGATGTGTATCCACTCGTGGAAATTGTTGGCCAACTTTACATGAAGTGAACAAAAGGAGAGAAATCCAAGGAAATTGTGCCCTAAAAATTTTGATCCCGTTTTAAAAATCGTTTCGTATTTGTTGGCATCATACTTCCTGACAGACATTCCAAAAGGTGATTTCAAAACAAAAAAGGAATTTAAACACTTGTTTCATGATCTGCTGAGGTCTTAAATGTGAAGGAAAGCCCCCGTGTGTTCTCCCGAGTGCCTGTCATGACACATTCACCTGGCCCATTCGTTTCTTGATGTGGGAAAACGCTTCCGTCCAGTCTCGGTGCATTCCCCTGCGGCCTGCTCATTTCCCACCCCTCCGGCAGGAGGAGCTAGAGTTTGCCATCATGCGGATAGAAGCCCTGAAGCTGGCCAGGCAGATCGCCCTGGCTGCCCGTAGCCGCCAGGACACCAAGGTACTGGTTTGCCGCTGCTGTGTGCTGCCTCGTGAGAATGTTGTGTGGTCCAGAAGCTTCTCTGCTAACCATGGCCAGGCCGTGTTCGACAAAGGATGCTTCTCCAGAACGCTGAAAGCATAACTCGTGCCTGAATACACACTGAGCACAGGTTGAAGGTCTGGTCCACTCCGTAATGGAGGAGCCAGCAAGGTGGGTGGTAAAGCTGGTTGAAAATGCAGGAAGATATGAGAAGCCAGTGTGCAGTCAGTGGAGTGCGGAGGCAGATTGCAAAGCTAGATGTAAGTCTGCTTAATTCTAGTTAAACAGGACAGATAAATCAGAACCTTTGAAGTTCCTTTTTCTTCCTACAGAAATCATTTGTTTTTCTGGTGGGGTGGTGGTTTAGTTGCTAAGTCATGTCTGACTCTTGAAATCCCATGGTCTGTAGCCCACTAAGCTCCTCTGTCCGTGAGATTTCCAGACAAGAATACCGGAGTGGGTTGCCATTTCCTTTTCCAGGGGATCTTCCCGACCTAAGAATGGAACCCGCGTCTCCTGCACTGCAGGTACCCACTTTAGCACTGAGCCACCAGGGAATCTTTGGTTTCTCTCCTGATTAAAAATAATTTGCAGCTATTCTGTGTTCTGCAGTAACTAATACCTGATTATACTGAGAATGCGCCCTAATCAATAGTAAATAAGTGAAACCAAGATCCTCCCGAGATGTCAGATGTCAAGAGGATTACAAAAACCTGTCCTTTTCTGGAAGTGGAGAGTGTACATATTTTAGGCTTTGCAGGCATCTCTCTGTAATAGCTCCTCAACTCTGCAGCTCCGCCAGAGCAGCCGCGGACAGCACATGAAGGAGTGGACGCGGCGGGGCCCAGTAAAACCCTTTCGCTGAAAATGGCAACAGGCAGTTAGTCTGGCTATATAGTAGTAAAGAATCCCTATAGTTTGGCTCAGTAGTAAAGAATCTGCCTGCAGTTTGGGAGACGCTGGTTCAATCCCTGGGTCAGGAAGATCCCCTGGAGAAGGAAATGGCAACCCACTCCAGTATTCTTGCCTGAAGAATCCCATGGGCGAGGAGCTTGGTGGCCTACAAGTCCATGGGCTCCCAAAGAGTCGAACCCGACCGAGTGACTATAACTGTCACTGCTTCCTTAGATTTTGCCAGTCTTTCTCTCGAGGAGGGTATGAGATTGACAGGATCCGCAGAAGTTGTTTTGCTGGCTTCCAAGTTAGGATCAATTTTTCTTAACTGGAATGAGTTATTGATGATGTGCAGCATGTCACATGGTCCAGGGAGGTTCAGCCCACTCCTAGGGCCGACAGGTGCCCCTGGCCTCTGAGGAGCTTCCTCATTCCCTCCCCGACGCCCAACCCCTTGTTGGCATCCCAGTGAACCTGCGTGGTCAGACCAGCACTAGGCCCCCATGCGCCCTGTGGCCTTGACCCAGCTGGTGAGCCTCAGGCTTTCCGTCCCTGACAAGGGGCTAGTAGCAAGCTTACAGGTGGCTGTGAGGACCGTAGGTGACGGGCAGAGAGCAACTCCGTGTGTGGCACACAGCAGGTGTGCGGTCAGTGACTGGAGCTCACCTTCACTGCCGTCTCTGTTACCTGATGAGCCGCTTCCGGCGTCTCCCCTCGGGCTGCAGGTCCAATCTCATTGTACAGACGGGCAAACGGAGCCTGGGAGCCAGCTCACAGCCTGACAGTGACTCCCTGGCTTTCTGGGAACTGGTGCTCATATCTCCCGACGGGAGCCTGGTCCCCGATCTAGTCTTGGGGCTCCCTGGCTTCTCCAAGATCCTCCGAGATGTCAGATGTCAAGAGGATTACAAAACCTGTCCTTTTCTGGAAGTGGAGTGTACATATTTTAGGCTTTGCAGGCATCTCTCTGTAATAGCTCCTCAACTCTGCAGCTCCGCCAGAGCAGCCGCGGACAGCACATGAAGGAGTGGACGCGGCGGGGCCCAGTAAAACCCTTTCGCTGAAAATGGCAACAGGCAGTTAGTCTGGCTATATAGTAGTAAAGAATCCCTATAGTTTGGCTCAGTAGTAAAGAATCTGCCTGCAGTTTGGGAGACGCTGGTTCAATCCCTGGGTCAGGAAGATCCCCTGGAGAAGGAAATGGCAACCCACTCCAGTATTCTTGCCTGAAGAATCCCATGGGCGAGGAGCTTGGTGGCCTACAAGTCCATGGGCTCCCAAAGAGTCGAACCCGACCGAGTGACTATAACTGTCACTGCTTCCTTAGATTTTGCCAGTCTTTCTCTCGAGGAGGGTATGAGATTGACAGGATCCGCAGAAGTTGTTTTGCTGGCTTCCAAGTTAGGATCAATTTTTCTTAACTGGAATGAGTTATTGATGATGTGCAGCATGTCACATGGTCCAGGGAGGTTCAGCCCACTCCTAGGGCCGACAGGTGCCCCTGGCCTCTGAGGAGCTTCCTCATTCCCTCCCCGACGCCCAACCCCTTGTTGGCATCCCAGTGAACCTGCGTGGTCAGACCAGCACTAGGCCCCCATGCGCCCTGTGGCCTTGACCCAGCTGGTGAGCCTCAGGCTTTCCGTCCCTGACACGGGGCTAGTAGCAAGCTTACAGGTGGCTGTGAGGACCGNAGGTGACGGGCAGAGAGCAACTCCGTGTGGCACACAGCAGGTGTGCGGTCAGTGACTGGAGCTCACCTTCACTGCCGTCTCTGTTACCTGATGAGCCGCTTCCGGCGTCTCCCCTCGGGCTGCAGGTCCAATCTCATTGTACAGACGGGCAAACGGAGCCTGGGAGCCAGCTCACAGCCTGACAGTGACTCCCTGGCTTTCTGGGAACTGGTGCTCATATCTCCCGACGGGAGCCTGGTCCCCGTCTATCTCAAGTGATGGTTCTACTCGGCAGCAGGACCGTCTCTCATCCTTGATACAGGATCAGGAGTCCGTCCATTGCTCCTACATGAGGCTCCCCCCAGAGCCAAACAGGCACCCACTTCCAGAGACATCTCAGTGAGAGAAGGTGACTGCCCCATGGATGTCCAGACTGGGACACTGGGACCCAGAGCAGGGACCTGTTGCTGGTATCCTTGTTCTTGTGGCCAGCCTGTAAACTTGGGTTTAATTTCCATGAAAATGAGACTTTTGGAATGCATTAAGCAGTAAGGACATTTTTCCCCCTTAGATTTATTTCTTCATGTCCTTGGTTAGTGGCTTAAACAAAGAATGACTTGCTTGAAGTGTGGTCACCTATAAATACAGTGTATTTTTGTCCAGATGTCCTGGCAGAATCCTGTTAACTAGTTCTGATTGAGTATATAGTGTTGGAACTGCCTGGTGCCCTTGTTTTCTCAGAGAAGAGCCGCAGTTGACTCCCAGGCAAGTGACAGCCTGTTCTCAGACCATGTGTCCTGATTTTGATTTAGAAAAGACTGTCGCATGAATCTCCTGAGTGTAGTTCAGAGAGACAGCGCCCGCTGCCTCCTTCTGTGTTCCAGAAGGGCGTGTTCAAAGACTGATTCTGTAGGGTTCTGGAATATGAGGAATATTTTCCTCCACCATAGGAATGTGTACTGCTTTTGTAAGAAGTCTATTATCTAGTGACCTTGGCCCATGGACGATAGAGGCTCTTTCCTGTAGTTAATTAGCCCTAGAGTGTTCCATTTACCTGAACCCAGTTAGGTCCCTGTGGGTTTCTTGTTCGTGAGATGCTGGATAGCCCCTTAGCGCACTGGAAACTGTGGATACACAGAGAAAACGGCAGCTGTATATCCAATTTACTCTTTTCTTCTGCTCATATATTTCAGCGGCAGGTGAAACAGCCCCGTCTTTTTGGCAACGTGGTCTTAAATGGTTGTTCACACAAAATGAAATCCCTGAGAATGAAAGAAACTCACACCGAGGGGATGAAAAGCATCATGAAGTATGACGAGGGTGATTTCCCGTCGCTCCTTCGAGCAGCTTTACTCGTGTTTCCCTTTAGACTGAGGGTCAGCAAAGCCAGCCTTTCAGGGACTGCGAGGGGGTGTCCCCCACCTCGTTCGTCAGAAAATGTTGGACATGAGGCACACTTCAGGGGCTGGGGGGTCGGACTCTATTGTTTTCCCTCCACATGCTTCTGGCAGAACTGACTTGGGTTCTGTCCTCCTGGGGGGAGATCTGACCGGTCGCTGGCTGGGTGGCACCACAGACCTGAACTCACCCATGGGCCAGGATGGGACCTCAGCATCCCGTCTGCATAGCTCTCCAAGGGCGGCATGGCGCAGGGATGGGTGCAGCCCTGAGTTCCCAGTGAGCCAGGATAGAGAGGAGCTCAGCGCCCTGTCTGCACGGCTCTCCGAGGCTGCAGGGCACGGGGATGGGTTGAATTTGTATGCGTGACAGACACCGGTTGTGGTTTCTGAGGCTGTTGGCCTTTCGGGAAGAGGGGACCCTATATAAAGAACGAAGGATGAATCTGGGTAACTTAGGAAAAAGGATCCTACACACATGGCAAGCTTCAAGGCTAGAGGTGGTCCTAGAAACAGGCTCCCATGGCGGGAAAAGGCATTCCTTCTCAGTGTGTGGTTCATCCAGGAGTCCTGGCCAATAAAGACAGAGCCCCGGGCTGTCACAGCAAGAGGAGGAGTCAGGTCTGGGGCAGCTGTGTGGTTTATGAACAGCCTGACATCCTAGGGTTCTTTTCTCCTATTTCATCCCCAAACCATCAACCCCCACACACATAACTACGTGATGCCCAGAACCCACAGGGACCACCTGAAGAGCAGTGACAAGGGGCTCACACGTGGTTTTGAGCTCATTAGCCAGTTACAAGAATTTATGGTCATTGCCTGCAGCCTATGTTGAGGGCTGAAGCCATGCCTTTCTTTTTTCCCAGAAATCTCATTATCATTTTTTAAGGGAAAAAACATGTTATCTTTTCTTTATTTTTTTTTTAGCACGCAAACTTTTATTTATTTTTTTTGTTAAATTTTCCCTCTTTTATTGGTCCTTCATTTATTTTCATCCATCTTAATTCCTTGGCCCGTGTGGGCCTCCCACTGCAGTGGCCTCTCTCTCTGCAGAGCACCGGCTCCGGGCATGTGTGCTCCAGAGCCCCGGCTTGCAATTGGACACCCCGGTCCAGCTGCTCCACAGCACATGGGATCTTCCCGGGCCAGGGATCGAACCAGTGACCCTTGTACTGCAAGGCGAACTCCTTACCCACTGGACCACCAGGGAAGCCCTGCATGCAAGCTTTTTTAATGTATGTTGTAGTTGGAGGATAATGGCTTTCCAGTGCTGTGGGTTTCTGCTCTGCAGCTGTGTGTGTCAGCCAGAAGTGCACACACAGTCCCTCCCTCTTGAGGCTCCCTTCCAGCCCTGCCCTCTGGATCCTCCCGGAGCAGCGAGCTGTGCTGAACTGCAGCTTCCCACGGGCCGGCTGTTTTACACGTGGTAGTGTCTGTATGTCAGTGCTCCTGTCTCACTTCTCTGAGGCCACATCTTGACCCAGTCGGATGACGTGGCCCGTCGGCGCTGGCCGTGCCTCCTTGATGAGTGGGTTAAGGGCCCCTATCAAGTGCCTTCCTCTTGTTTGTCATCCTGAGCTCCCACCTGAGGTCAGATTTGGATGGCACAGCGGCAGGGTGAGGCTGCTCTCTGCCTGACCTGGTGCCATCTGGCCCTGACACCCTGGGTGTCCAGCCTGGCCCATGCTCCATGACCAGGGCCCATGACTCGACCTCAGCTCCTGGCCCACCTCTGGACCCTCTCGCCGCTCTCCACCCTGGTCCCCAGAACAGCGGTCCTGCCTCGGTCCCAGACATGGCAACTTCCCCTCAGCCTGGCAACAGGGCATTGGCCACAAGGAGGACGATGAGCCCTGGTGGGGGGCAGGACCCCTAGCCCCTGACTGCAAGGCCAGAAGGACCCCAGGCATGTCTGTAGGTCTCACTGGGGTGACAGTTCCCCAGAGGTCCCCACAGGGACCAAGGTTTGAGGGAGAGGGTTGAGCAGATGGATGTCAGTTCCAGGTCCCCGCGTGGTCTGAGTCATGGCCATTTCACGTGTTTATTTCTGATTTGAGTGGCTTTCTGGCTCCTCTAAAGTAGCAAATGGGAGATTTTGTGAAAGAAATGAAGCTTAATCTAAGTGTGATCTTAAAATGTCAGCTACAGACAGACCTATTAATTATAGTTAGAAACAATTCTTGGTTATAAGAGAAAACCAAGACGTGTATCTTGAATTTCATTAACATGCAGGTACTCTGGTAGTAATTCTGATACGTTCTAAAGTCATCATGTTTCTTTATCGAAAACACCAGGTGGCCAGGATGACCTGTGACAGAGAATGATTCTACCTGATAGTAACAATTTGCATTTACTTAGAAAGCTCAAAAATTTTGTTTATTTTTCATCCCTGTTCTTCATTTACCAAGGACATGAGGCAGCTTAAAAGATTGTTAATTCCTGCACTGGTTGTATTTTCTTTCTGCCTAGTATGATAACATTAGTTTTGATTCATTTTTCTCTTGTACTTCAGAGAACTGGTTTCTGTGGAGTCAGAATTGAGTCTCATTCTGGGAAACGATTTGGCCAAATCTTATTTAGATTCTCAATGTTTTCATCATCAGAGGGACCAGGATGAGTTAGATGGTGTCTAATATCCTTTCTATTTTGAAATTTTATTCTTTTTTTTTAATCACCATTACTTTTTATTTTAATTTTGGCCTCTTCTTATTGGTTATTTATTTATTTATTTTCATCCATCTTTATTCTTTGGCCTGTGCGGGCCTCTGATCGCAGTGGCCTCTCTCATTGCAGAGCACCGGCTCTGGGCGCATGTGCTGCAGAGCGCCGGCTCATAATTGGACACACTGGTTCAGCCGCTCCACGGCACGTGGGATCTTCCCAGGCCAGGGATCGAACCGGTGCCCCTTGCACTGCAAAGCAGACTCTTTATCCACTCGACCACCAGGGAAGCCCTGATTCTTTTTTTTTTTTTTTAAAGAGCACATTATTTTACTGAAGTGATAAGAACAGTTTGTTTTTCCTAAAATCCTTTTCAGAATTTATTTTGGAACTTCCTTGATAAATACTAAGCCTCGGTGTCATTAGAATTTTCTATTTACTTCCTGAGAAGTTTCCCCTTGGACAAGCAGAACCTTGAAAAACTTCCATATATCAGAGATTATCGTGGGAGAGGCACTGCCCTCCGGTCTGGAGGCTCTCTTTTCTTCTGAGAGGTCAGTCTGCCTCCTCCCGAAGGCTGCTAGCTCGTGTTCTGCTCCCGTGTCCTGTCATGGAGGTGTCTCTGGGACCTGGGGCTGAAGGATGCTGGCATGCCGTTGGGCGGGTGGGCGTGTCCTGGCGTCTGGTTGAACAGAGACTGTGTCCTCCCCTCTGAGCAGCGTCATTCTGGCCCCACGTGAGCGTTCCCCCAGATACTCAAATCAGGCTGGGGTGTGGCCCCGACTTGGCAGATGCTGGCTTCCAGGACAGCGTCAACCATTTAGTTCATCGTGCATGTGTGCAACTAACTGGTCCTAACTCCGTGACCTTCAGTCCTATCCATTAAGCTTCCATCTGCATTTCCTAAGCTGTCCCAGGTTCATCGTCTCTGAGACCATGGTAGGGTAAGCATGTCTGCTGCCGACTCTGCTCAAGTACCTTCAAGTCACTGCCTTCCCAGTCACTGTTGGTTCTTTACTCTCCTCTGCTCCCATCTACGAGATAAGCCCTCACTCTCCGGTGCCCACATCTCTCTTTCTTTGACACGGGTGTTCTGCCCACGGCTCCATTTCTTCCACACATTTCCCAACGAAGAAGCAGTTGGACTCTAGTAACCAGGGTGGAGGTTTGCCTTGGCGACCGCGACGGGCTGGGAGGTTAATGAATAGGACTGAGAGCGTGCTTGGTTTGGCATTTCTTTGCGTTAGCACTAGACTGACAGCCTTGCTGTGCTGGTTGACGATGCTCCTAACATTGCATTTCATGTGTGTTGAAAACGGCTGAGCCTTTGCGCAAAGGGAAGAAGAGTCAGCGTAGCCCTGTCCTCCCAGGGTGGCCGTCCAGTGTCAGGTGTGGGCAGCAGCAGGGATTGCGTTGCTTGTCAAGAGTCTTATCCGCACACATGGGTACTGTCGGTGATCGAGTTTTCTATTTTCCCATCAAAACCATTTAGCTCCAATAGAACACTTAGCGTTGGGCATCCAGAAACGAGCTCATTGAAGGTGATATTATTGCTTAACGGCTACAGTAGGTCTTAAAACTTTGTGTGGATTGTATCCTTTCAAATAGAGCTAACCAGTGCTCCCTAAATTCAAATGTGGATAGTTTTACAAAAGCCATCAGCTCTGTGGTTATTCAGAACGAGGCAGATGCAGAGTAGAATTCAGCACTGTGCACCGTCAGGCTTTCATTTTGGAAGTGGAGCCTGCTGGAAGACGACCTTGGTAAATACGCTCTGTGCCTAAATGCCCGTGCGTCTGATAAATGGCAGTGATAAACGGCACCAGACATGCTTGACTTCAGGGCCTGGGAGCTGGAGAGGCCTCCGCCACTGGCCGCTTTGTCAGCCTGTGCAGGTGCAAGATGATAGATTGCCACAGACTGTATCTGGCATTTCTCCCATTCATTAGTCTTAGCATTTTCTCATACTTTTGATGTTCTTTGTTTCAAAACCATACAATTGATGCATTCATGAGAGGATGTAGGCAGTTCTCCTTGTCATAAGATGGATGTTAACTTTTTAAAAATTAAAAACCGTTCCACAGAGAGAAGCTGCTCACCCACCAGATGTCTCCATCTCCAAAACAGCCTTGTATTCCCGCATCGGGACGGCCGAGGTGGAGAAACCCGCGGGCCTTCTGTTCCAGCAGCCGGACCTGGACTCCGCACTCCAGATTGCCAGGGCAGAGGTACTAAGGCATGTGTGTGACTCAGAGAAGGCAGGGCCAGCTCCAGGTGCCCTGGGAAAAGCTTTGGTTCTGCCGCTTGTAAACAAACATATGTCTCCACAGCCCACAAAGCCAGCATCTCTGGACATAGACTTTCCCCTCTGACCACTGCAGGCAGAAACAGGTGGCAGACCCTGGGTTTTGATTTTGGAAACTTTTGTCTAATAAGCCTTTGTTGGCCTCCTTTGATTTATAACAAAATAAAAAAAGCACATACCTTTTTATTGCTCTCCAAGGGCATTGGGAAAGTCTGGTGTTTGACTTATTTCTATCATGCTCGGGGAAATTGTCTCAATACCATTGTTGTTTGGTGTCGCAGATTTTAATTCCATATTTGTTCAGTGGCTCCTTGTCTCTGTCTGTGAATTGCTCAGATCTGAGTGGACTCATCTGGGACTAACGTTCCTCTTCTTCTCCCTGATGCTAGATCATAACCAAGGAGAGAGAGGTCTCCGAGTGGAAAGATAAATATGAAGAAAGCAGGCGGGAAGTGATGGAGATGAGGTCAGTTGTGACCCTCGGGCTTCCTGATGATCTGGGGAATACTTCCCTGTGGTTTGGTAACAGCTGGTGGAGCACATGAACTGTGTCCTCTATAGAAGTTAGCCTTTATTCCACAAAGATTCTTAGTAAATCACTAGTATTAAAATACCATGAGCATGAATCAAATAATGTCCTCATTGGAAAAGACCTTGATACTGGGAAAGATGGCGGGCAGGAGGAGAAGGGGCCAACGGAAGAGGAGATGGTCGGATGGCATCACTGAGTTGGAGCAAACTCTGGGAGGTGGTGAATGATGGGGAGGCTTGGTGTGTTGTAGTCTACAGGGTCACGGGAGTTGGGCAACTGAACAGCAACAGGAAAAGATACCTACAACGAAAAATAAATCTCTTTCCCACTCAGCCTCTGGCTCCACTCCCAGGTAACTGCTGTGTACCACTTCAGGTGTGTCCCTGCTAAACTTTTGTGTTTCTGATCCCCAATGTGTTCAGGTATCAGTCTCACCTCCTTTTCTCTTCAAAAGTGTTGTGTAGGGCTTCCTGGTAGTCCAGTGGGTAAGGACACCACCTCACAGTGCAAGGGCCGCTGGTTCGATCCCTGGCCTGGGAAGATCCCACGTGCTGTGGAGCAGCTGGACTGATGTGTCCAATTACCGAGCCAGAGCTCTGGGGCGCATGCGCCCAGAGCCGGTACTCTGTGACAACAGAGGCCACCATGATAGGAGGCCCACACGGGTCAAAGAACAAAGATGGATGAAAACAGATAAATGAAAGACCAATAGAAGTGGCCTGCCCACCACCCTCCCTCCCTGACCCGCCCCCCCTCCTCAAAAAATAAATAAATAAATAAATGTCCTGAATCCAACTTTTAAAAAAAATTTTAAAAGTGTTGTGTAGAAATAGACATGACCCTACATTTTTTGGCCTACTTTTTTTTTTTTTTAATTTAGCATAACTTGGAACAGATTTTTATACATCTCAACCTTACTTTTCCGTTGCTTGGCGGTACTTGTGAGGGCCTAATACAATTAATTTCACCAGTCTCAATGATAAACACTTACGGTGTCTCCCAAAGTTCACCTGAGTGATTTATTTTCATTTGCTGCACATTGTCATAGAAATATGACAGTGTTAACATGTTAGGCACTCTGCCATGTGCCAGTCACTGTGGTTTTAGCTAGAGGCACATTTCTCTCCACATCCTTTAAAGGGGGATGGTCAGCCTCTTTTGAAGCTTCAGAGAGGTTAGGTGACTTGATCAAAGCCGAATTAAAACAAAAAAAAAACGTTCTGAGGTTCTAAGGAGAAATCGGGGAAGGCTTCCTGGAGAAGATAGCATTTAAATTGGACCTTGAGAAACAGAGGCTCTAATAGGTGGAGATAGGGGAAGTGAACAACATGGGCAAGGCCATCGAGATAATCACTGGCTGTCTTTGTAAAACTGCATTCACAAGATGGCGTGGAAGGAGGCAAGACTGATGAGGAAGATCAGGCCTAGGTTACAGAAAGCTTCGACTGTCAATGGGCAGCGGGGAGACACCAAATATTCTGTATTATACAAGGGAGTGATGTATTCAGTGAAGCAGGAAATAGCAACCCACTTGAGTGTTCTTGCCTGGAAAATCCCATGGATGGAGGAGCCTGGTGGGCTACAGTCCATGGGGTCACAGAGAGTCAGACATGACTGAAGCGACTTAGCACGCACACATGCATGATGTATTCAGAGTTATGGACTAGGAACGTGAACTTATTTGGGTGTGCACAGAGAGGACTGAGGTTGGAGGGGACCCTAGAGGTCTAAGCCACCAGGGACTCGTAAGACTTGTCCTCTTGGACAGTGGTCAGGCTGGTGACGTCCATCACACATGGGGACCCACGTGAAGTTAAAAACCATCGTCTGGTCAGGGTTCCAACCTGTTCTGTCTTTTCCAGGAAGATCGTGGCAGAGTATGAGAAGACCATTGCCCAGATGATCGGTGAGTGTCTTCACGGGCAGGGCTCAGGCTGGCCTTGGGGTTTCTGTGGGGAGGGCTTTGACGGTAGAGGCTGAGTGTGTTCGTCTCAGATTCCTCTTAGAGCATGAAGCCCTTTAGGGAGGGACCGGAGCCTCCCAGAGCGAGGCTCTGCCCCAGGCAGTAAGGCCAGGGACCTCCTGGAGAAACACCTGCCCACACGCCCCTTAGCATGCATTATTCATGCCCGTGGGAAACCATGGCCAGCACCTTGATGGTCACCACTGGACCAGCCAGGATGGCCTACCTCATGGGGAAAGAGATTGGAGTTGGTTTGTAGGATATTTGGGGGCTATCTTGCTTGTGGAAGAGAATTAGATCTCTAACATCAGATCTCTAAACTGTAATTTACATTAAATGCAGGTAAACAAAATAACCCTACTGGCCTTTGCACAGGGTCCAGGACAAGGAATCTTAGAATGTGTAGTGGCCCAGCCGCCTGCCCCTGTTAGGTGGTCACAGGTCACTGGTTCTTCTCCCTGAGGTTGGGCACCTTCTCAGAATCCATCCTAACACAGCGTCCCTTGCCGCCAGGACTGACAAGTTACTTTGGCCTGCGTTAAAAGTAGGCCTCAAGGGCTTACCTGGTGGTCCAGTGGGTAAAGAGTCGACCTCGCAGCGCAAGGGGCACCGGTTTGATCCCTGGCCCAGGAAGATCCCACGTGCCATGGAGCAACTGGACCAGTGTGTCCAATTATGAACTGGTGCTCTGGAGTGCATGCGCCCAGAGCTGGTGCTCTGCAGTGAGAGAGGCCACTGCGATGGGAGGCCCACACATGCCAAAAAGAATAAAGATGGGTGAAAAATAAGCAATGACTTAGAGGCAAAAAAAAGAGAAGACCTCAAGTTACCATTGTTAACACACCTGGCTCTTCTATTTTTAAAGAAAAATTGACAAAATATCTTGCAGAAGTTCCAAGCCCAGGATCTTTGACTAATAATGATCACCATTTGGAAATGCTGTTATGACTCTGGGGGTGGAGTGTGGAATTTTTGCAGACTTACTCATTGGCTTAGCTCCATGATAACTAGATTTAAGACTTCTTGACTCCTAAGGACGTGTGCTCACTGCAGACCACAGGGTCTGTGTCCCAGCTTGCTGCTCTTTCAGCAGGTTGCCTGTCATCTTCCTACGAGTCATACCACACCTCTAGCTTCTGTCCCAAGATACATATGACAGGTACCTTGGGAGCACGGAAAAGAAGCTGCCAATTGAGTGCTTTCTGTTCGAAAACGCTTTCATTTTGGTTTTATAATAAAGGCCATTTCTCCCAGAGCTCGTGGGGAAACCCACTGGTGTCCTTTCAAGGATCAGCCTCATGGTGTGGGCTTATAACCAAATGAAATCGCTTTGTTACATCGGTACAAAAATTTACGGGTACATATGGGTGAGATGAGAAAACAGTGTTGGAACTGGAACTGCTGCTGAAAGCGGTCGAAAGGAAGGATTTACATCTTCCAGTACACACGGCTGGCGAGCAGAGGGAGACCTTCCCACCGCCCGGAGGCTCGGGACGTGAAAACATCCCTCCAGCCTCCCTGGCTCATCTAGAAACACCCCTGTGCGTCTCAGAGTCGTCCATTTCTGTTTTTACTCTCGAGGGTGACATTTCGGCCAGTGTTTGAGAGGACGTGAGCCTTGGCCCCGACAGCAGGTTCACCACATGACCAGCCTTTCTTGCTCAAGTGGCAGTTTGATAGAAACCAACATTACCCTCTTGGTAACTGACGGCCTCAGGGTCTCTGGCTGCCCTAAGTGGCCTGTCCTTAGGTGCTCCCCACACGTGGTGCAGAAAGAGGGTTCTGGGTGCAGCAGCTGGAACCGTGTGTTCACTTCTAGACCAGGGGCCACTGCGATGGAGGCCCACACATGCCAAAAAGAATAAAGATGGGTGAAAAATAAGCAATGACTTAGAGGCAAAAAAAAGAGAAGACCTCAAGTTACCATTGTTAACACACCTGGCTCTTCTATTTTTAAAGAAAAATTGACAAAATATCTTGCAGAAGTTCCAAGCCCAGGATCTTTGACTAATAATGATCACCATTTGGAAATGCTGTTATGACTCTGGGGGTGGAGTGTGGAATTTTTGCAGACTTACTCATTGGCTTAGCTCCATGATAACTAGATTTAAGACTTCTTGACTCCTAAGGACGTGTGCTCACTGCAGACCACAGGGTCTGTGTCCCAGCTTGCTGCTCTTTCAGCAGGTTGCCTGTCATCTTCCTACGAGTCATACCACACCTCTAGCTTCTGTCCCAAGATACATATGACAGGTACCTTGGGAGCACGGAAAAGAAGCTGCCAATTGAGTGCTTTCTGTTCGAAACGCTTTCATTTTGGTTTTATAATAAAGGCCATTTCTCCCAGAGCTCGTGGGGAAACCCACTGGTGTCCTTTCAAGGATCAGCCTCATGGTGTGGGCTTATAACCAAATGAAATCGCTTTGTTACATCGGTACAAAAATTTACGGGTACATATGGGTGAGATGAGAAAACAGTGTTGGAACTGGAACTGCTGCTGAAAGCGGTCGAAAGGAAGGATTTACATCTTCCAGTACACACGGCTGGCGAGCAGAGGGAGACCTTCCCACCGCCCGGAGGCTCGGGACGTGAAAACATCCCTCCAGCCTCCCTGGCTCATCTAGAAACACCCCTGTGCGTCTCAGAGTCGTCCATTTCTGTTTTTACTCTCGAGGGTGACATTTCGGCCAGTGTTTGAGAGGACGTGAGCCTTGGCCCCGACAGCAGGTTCACCACATGACCAGCCTTTCTTGCTCAAGTGGCAGTTTGATAGAAACCAACATTACCCTCTTGGTAACTGACGGCCTCAGGGTCTCTGGCTGCCCTAAGTGGCCTGTCCTTAGGTGCTCCCCACACGTGGTGCAGAAAGAGTGTCCGCTCGGATGCTTTTCTTGCTGCATATGTGCAGGTGGCAGCAGCTGGAACCGTGTGTTCACTTCTAGACCATCTGAGGAGCGTGTGGACCCTGGCCCCAGGGATTAAGGCCACACATGCCCGTCCCAAGAGACCTGGTGTGTTTGGCCTGAGTCCATCTCTTTGAGGGCGCCAGAGTTGCCCGCTCTGAGCGATCTCCTGTTCAGGGTGCCTGAGCACTCTCCCCGTGCTCGGTCAGCCCCCAGCATCCCGGCCGGAAGCAGCATTGTCCGTCGGGTGGGGCCTCCTTGTGTCCCTGTCCTCACTCACCGTCCTCTTCACCAGCCACATTCCCAGAGCTGTTCTCCTCCGAGTCGCGCTACGTCTGTGGGTCTGCCATCAGTCACAGCCATCAGTCAGAGGCCGCCGCTGCGGGCCTCTGTCCGTTTCAGGGTCCTCTTGCCCTTGCCAAGGACAGGGTTGGGGTGCGGCCTGACTGGGACTCACTGTAGCTGCGGGCGGGACCTGCCTTCTTGCTGAGCAGGAGCCACACCTCTGTGTCTCATCTGGATCCTGTCTCTGCTCGTGTCCGCTCACCCACCCAGCATTCCTCGTGGAGGGAGAGATTCAGACCCAGAGAGCTGAGCAGTTGAGGGCCCGGAGGGAATGGAACAGCACTTTGAAGTTAAATCCAGTTTCCACTCCACCTCTACTGGTCTTTCCCGGCTCCAGCCTGGCTCCCCAGCTCCCATAGCAGCTTCACAAAGACTCCATGGCTTCGTGCGACATCTCTCCGGCCATCACTGTTCATTCTCATCATATAATACGAAAGAGACTATATGTTATTGAGAGCAGTTGACTGCTCTAAATTAGAACAAAAAGGGATTTCTGTGCTTTCTGCATTCTAGGTTGTTGCGATTGATTTTTCTTTTTTTTCTTGCTTTCCTAACAACTGCCCTGATTGTCTGTTTTGCTTCCATTTTTCCGTTGCTTCTTGCCCTTTGCTTGCAAAACAAACAGGCAAGCCTGGTAAGTAAATGCTTTTTCACCTAATTTGACACCCACCCATTGCAACCCTTATTTGTTTTTCTATTTTTGTTTCTTTTGCTTTTGTGTTTTGGCTGCATTCCCCACATGGTTTAATAGTGTTCTGCCTGAAAAAGCCAGAAGATCTCCAAGGCCATTGTTTTACTGTTGTGTCTAGGGTGTCTTGGGTTTTGAGCTGATTTCCTGATTTGAAAAACCTAGCAGCATTTGTAATTTTCAAAAAAAGATGGGTGAAGCGGTCTCTCCTTCTTGGCCTCCTGGGAACAGGGAGGTCTATTTTTACGAGGGCTATTGGGCGGGGGGAGGAAGCCTGAGGCAGTCTAATCTCAGATCCAGGAAATCAGATGGACTCTGTTTGATCAATGGCTCCTTTACCAAGCCAAGTGAAATGTATACATGGCCGAAAACCAGCCCGGAATGTGTATGGTACAGCTTGCTGAGAACTAAGGAAACAGCGAGAATTCAAAGAAAAAAAGCAAGCGCTTGGTTACTGGTGGAACTTGGAAAGGCCCTCTCTTTTAGGAGTCTAGACGCAGCCGCCGGGTTGCTGGTGCGGTTCTGTTCTCGCTGTGGGTTCAAAAGCTCCCCCTTCATGGATCGTCGCAACTTTGGACGTCAGAGTTCAAGGGAGACAAGGATGTCTCATCTGGATCCTGTCTCTGCTCGTGTCCGCTCACCCACCCAGCATTCCTCGTGGAGGGAGAGATTCAGACCCAGAGAGCTGAGCAGTTGAGGGCCCGGAGGGAATGGAACAGCACTTTGAAGTTAAATCCAGTTTCCACTCCACCTCTACTGGTCTTTCCCGGCTCCAGCCTGGCTCCCCAGCTCCCATAGCAGCTTCACAAAGACTCCATGGCTTCGTGCGACATCTCTCCGCCATCACTGTTCATTCTCATCATATAATACGAAAGAGACTATATGTTATTGAGAGCAGTTGACTGCTCTAAATTAGAACAAAAAGGGATTTCTGTGCTTTCTGCATTCTAGGTTGTTGCGATTGATTTTTCTTTTTTTTCTTGCTTTCCTAACAACTGCCCTGATTGTCTGTTTTGCTTCCATTTTTCCGTTGCTTCTTGCCCTTTGCTTGCAAAACAAACAGGCAAGCCTGGTAAGTAAATGCTTTTTCACCTAATTTGACACCCACCCATTGCAACCCTTATTTGTTTTTCTATTTTTGTTTCTTTTGCTTTTGTGTTTTGGCTGCATTCCCCACATGGTTTAATAGTGTTCTGCCTGAAAAAGCCAGAAGATCTCCAAGGCCATTGTTTTACTGTTGTGTCTAGGGTGTCTTGGGTTTTGAGCTGATTTCCTGATTTGAAAACCTAGCAGCATTTGTAATTTTCAAAAAAAGATGGGTGAAGCGGTCTCTCCTTCTTGGCCTCCTGGGAACAGGGAGGTCTATTTTTACGAGGGCTATTGGGCGGGGGGAGGAAGCCTGAGGCAGTCTAATCTCAGATCCAGGAAATCAGATGGACTCTGTTTGATCAATGGCTCCTTTACCAAGCCAAGTGAAATGTATACATGGCCGAAAACCAGCCCGGAATGTGTATGGTACAGCTTGCTGAGAACTAAGGAAACAGCGAGAATTCAAAGAAAAAAAGCAAGCGCTTGGTTACTGGTGGAACTTGGAAAGGCCCTCTCTTTTAGGAGTCTAGACGCAGCCGCCGGGTTGCTGGTGCGGTTCTGTTCTCGCTGTGGGTTCAAAAGCTCCCCCTTCATGGATCGTCGCAACTTTGGACGTCAGAGTTCAAGGGAGACAAGGATGCTGTTGATAACGGACCATTGGTCCAGGGTTCTTACTATATGTTGACGCCTTTATATTTAATCTCTCCCAAATGCCGTAAGGTGAATATGCTGATCCCGTGTTTCAGATGTGGAGGACAGAGCTGTCAACCTCTGTCCGTGATCACAGTGCCGGGAGTGATCAAAGCCAGAACAGGGACCCAGGTCGTCAGACGCTGGCTGCCAGGTCTTCGCCTCTGCCCAGAGAAGCTCTGAGAGACAGAAGGGCCCTCGGGCATCTTCCTGGCCCGTGATTCTCCAGACACGGTCCCTGGACCGACTGCCTCAGCATCGCTGGGGAGCTTGTCACCGATGCGGGTCCTCGCCCCGCCCCCCAGACTGACTGAATCAGACCCCGTGGGTGGGCTCAGTCTTCCGTGTTTGAACGGGCTCTCAGCTGATGAGGGTGCACACTCAGGGGTGAGAAGCCTGTCTCTTGGGAACCTAAGGGGGAAGCAGCCAGAGCAACATCTCCCCGCTTTTAGGAGCGCTCCATCCTGCCATGGCCGTCACTAGGAGGCTCACGTGGAGATGCAGTTGTGAAACCAGCCTTGGACTGGGTCTGGCTCTGCCGTGTCCTCATAGAGCAAGGGGCTCGGCTCCTCCTGTGGGACAGAGGTTAGAGCTCGGGCTCAGGGCCTCCATGGTCACTCTCTCACTGTGCGGCTGCTGGCGCGGGTTGGGTGTCCTGTGAGTCAGGCTCGCTCCTGGGCCTGGGACAGAGCAGTGGACAGAAGAGACTCAGGACCCGGCCCTCCTGGAGTGTGTGTTCTCTCTCCGCACGCACATCCACACACCTGGTGTAACAGTAAGGAGTGGTCACTGTCTGGGTGCTCAGTCACTAAGGCGTGTCCAGCTCTTCTTGTGACCTCGTGAACTGGACCCCACCTGGCTCTTCTGCCCGTGGGGTTCCCAGCAGGAATACTGGAGTGGGTTGCCCTTGCCTCCTCCAGGGGATCTTTGCGACCCAGGGCTCGAACCCGCGTCTCCCGTGGCTCCTGCCTTGGCTGTTGAGCCACCTGGGAAGCCCAGGCTGGGCGTGGAGAGGAGGCGCTTGCCGCGTGGGCTCGGGAAGGCTGCCTCTGCGGGAGGCGGGGCCGCGGGAGGCTCCAGGCCACGGTTGCCAGGAGAGGCGCAGCCGTCCAGAGAGCAGAGCAGGTGGGGCAGGGGCGGGGTTTATTCCAGTGCAGAGGGAGGCCCCTGGGGTGGGATGACCCGGTTTGGACTTCGGGAGGCTCAGCCCGACCGCTGGGTGTTGGCTGAGGAGCGTTGAGTCAAGAGGACGGTGAGCCCAGCGCCTGACGTGTGGGGGAGCCCAGTGCGCGCTGGCCGCTGCTCTGCCCCGGCCGTGTCGTCGTCTGTCGCTGCCGTCCACCCTCGGCTCAGTCCCTCCCGGGAGGCCTGGGGCTGAGGAAGGACAGGGAGTCCAAGCGAGGGTTTCCCCCACCTCCGCCAACTCTCTCTGCTGCCAGCAAAGGTCCAGACAGTTCAGAGCGAATGCTTCCTTGCCTCCCAGGCCAGTGACAGACTGGCATTCAGAGCAGGAGCGTGCTGTGTGGACGGGTCTTTTCTGTCTAGTGGTCGAGAAAGCCTTTCCCAGCAATGTGAAGGGGGTCTCAAGGGGGTCGAGCCATGTTAGTTTGCAGAGGCCCACCGTGCAATCCCTCTCCCCAGGATCAGCCACTGCGAACTGGGCCAGCATTTAATTCTTTTGTGCACGACTGAGAAACTCTCTGACAGAAATTGCTCCATTTTCCTGGGAGTTGAGACACCTGCTGTATCAAAAGAAATCTCCGTCTTGTGTGGAACGGGACCGGGTGGGGGGGAAACCCTCAGGACCCGCCCTCCTGGAGTGTGTGTTCTCTCTCCGCACGCACATCCACACACCTGGTGTAACAGTAAGGAGTGGTCACTGTCTGGGTGCTCAGTCACTAAGGCGTGTCCAGCTCTTCTTGTGACCTCGTGAACTGGACCCCACCTGGCTCTTCTGCCCGTGGGGTTCCCAGCAGGAATACTGGAGTGGGTTGCCCTTGCCTCCTCCAGGGGATCTTTGCGACCCAGGGCTCGAACCCGCGTCTCCCGTGGCTCCTGCCTTGGCTGTTGAGCCACCTGGGAAGCCCAGGCTGGGCGTGGAGAGGAGGCGCTTGCCGCGTGGGCTCGGGAAGGCTGCCTCTGCGGGAGGCGGGGCCGCGGGAGGCTCCAGGCCACGGTTGCCAGGAGAGGCGCAGCCGTCCAGAGAGCAGAGCAGGTGGGGCAGGGGCGGGGTTTATTCCAGTGCAGAGGGAGGCCCCTGGGGTGGGATGACCCGGTTTGGACTTCGGGAGGCTCAGCCCGACCGCTGGGTGTTGGCTGAGGAGCGTTGAGTCAAGAGGACGGTGAGCCCAGCGCCTGACGTGTGGGGGAGCCCAGTGCGCGCTGGCCGCTGCTCTGCCCCGGCCGTGTCGTCGTCTGTCGCTGCCGTCCACCCTCGGCTCAGTCCCTCCCGGGAGGCCTGGGGCTGAGGAAGGACAGGGAGTCCAAGCGAGGGTTTCCCCCACCTCTGCCAACTCTCTCTGCTGCCAGCAAAGGTCCAGACAGTTCAGAGCGAATGCTTCCTTGCCTCCCAGGCCAGTGACAGACTGGCATTCAGAGCAGGAGCGTGCTGTGTGGACGGGTCTTTTCTGTCTAGTGGTCGAGAAAGCCTTTCCCAGCAATGTGAAGGGGGTCTCAAGGGGGTCGAGCCATGTTAGTTTGCAGAGGCCCACCGTGCAATCCCTCTCCCCAGGATCAGCCACTGCGAACTGGGCCAGCATTTAATTCTTTTGTGCACGACTGAGAAACTCTCTGACAGAAATTGCTCCATTTTCCTGGGAGTTGAGACACCTGCTGTATCAAAAGAAATCTCCGTCTTTGTGTGGAACGGGATTTCAGGGCCATGGTTATGTGGACTTTGGGCTCGTGGGGTGTTTGAAGGATGAGGATGCCTTTTTCTGCTCCAGTGACCATCTCTTTAGCTTCGTCACACTTACGAAGGGAGACCATCCCCCTTACAGCTCAGTCTACAGCATATGTTATCACGGCTCCACACAGAATTCAGTTGGGATGTTTTCCTTATTGTGTTACGGGTTGATCCGAGTACTGTCAACACCCAAGTAGAATCACCAGGGTCGGCAGGGTAGTTCAGGGGGCTGCGTTGATCGGGTTAGAGGACAGTGGTTTACTTCAGCCCACCTAATGTGGCTTAGGCTCAGCTCTGGGATACTGGAGCCACAGATTTTAAAAAGTTCTTTAGAGGCGGAATCTGGGTGGGCTCAAGGGAGTGAGTCTGTCTCCACCAACAGCCGAGGTCTGAGATGGCCCACAGGTCCGAGGGAGCTACGCCCGAGGCCTCGGCCAGCCCGAGGCCAGGTCCAGATCCCGTGGGCCCATCACTCTGCCCCTCGTGTCTCCCGCCAGAGGACGAACAGAGGGAGAAGTCCGTCTCCCACCAGACGGTCCAGCAGCTGGTCCTGGAGAAGGAGCAAGCCCTGGCCGACCTGAACTCGGTGGAGAAGTCTCTGGCCGATCTCTTCAGGAGATACGAGAAGATGAAGGAGGTCTTGGAGGGCTTCCGCAAGGTGTGTGTCGTTCCCGGGCAGATCGGGCGGGGTGCGCCTGGTGGGGTGCCGGAGCAGGTGGGGGGGGTTGCGGGGGGGGCTCTGGAAGGCCGTCCTTGCAGGCTAGGGGTCAGACAGCTGTGGGGTGGCGCCCATATCCCTTGGGGTTCTCAGTGCTCCTCGGGCCTCTTCTGTGGACTTGACCCTGTGCTCTGTCGTGTCAGAATGAAGAGGTGCTGAAGAAGTGTGCGCAGGAGTACCTGTCCCGAGTCAAGAAGGAGGAGCAGAGGTACCAGGCACTGAAGGTCCATGCGGAGGAGAAGCTGGACAGGTGAGGCCACCCGGGGCCTGCTCCCAAGGGCCCCTCAGCACCCCTGGGCGGGGCAGGCTGGGAGCTCCCTGGCGCCCCTGCCCCTGGCTTGAGATAATCGATCGTCTCAATCCCAGTCCCACAGCTGGGTGGGTCATCCAGCTGCGTTTTTGAATGCGGTTCAAGATAAGAGCGTACTCATCTTGATAAGGGAGGGTGCATGCTGCCGTTTCCAGGGTACCCACTGGAAGCGTCTTGGCAGCATGGGGATGGGGTTCTCGTGGGCTCCTGAGCTCAGGCCCCTGGTAGAGCCAGAGGCAGATGATTGGGGCCCTCGGCCCCCCAGGTGGCACAAGTGATAAAGAACTCACCTGCCAATGCAGATGACGCAGGTGACGCAAGTTCAATCCCTGGCTTGGGAAGATCCCCAGAGATGGACATGGCAGTCCACTCCAATATTCTAGCCTGGACAAGCCCGTGGACAGGGAAGCCTGGCAGGCTACAGTCCATGGGGTCGTATTGAGTCAGACACGACTGAGCGCCCTAGCCGCACAGCGCGCGCAGGTTGGGGCGGAAAGAGCGGGAGGCGTCTCCGGGGAAGGGTGATCGTGTCTGAATCCCCCATCCCGCTCCTGCAGGGCCAACGCCGAGATCGCCCAGGTCCGGGGCAAGGCCCAGCAGGAGCAGGCTGCCTACCAGGCCAGTCTACGGAAGGAGCAGCTGCGAGTGGATGCGCTGGAAAGAACGCTAGAGCAGAAGGTAACAGGCCGAGGCCCTGCCTCCCTGTGGGCGGGGCTGGCCAGGCCCTCGGACACAGGGAGGCTGGGCTTCTCTGTGGCAGCTGAGAGACAGGCCACACTGGGCACTCCAGTCCAAGGTCACGCTTCACGAGCGTGGCCTCGCCTCCTCTGAGAAACTGCCAGCTGGCTTCCTTGCTCCTCGGCCTCTTCTGTGGACTTGACCCTGTGCTCTGTCGTGTCAGAATGAAGAGGTGCTGAAGAAGTGTGCGAGGAGTACCTGTCCCGAGTCAAGAAGGAGGAGCAGAGGTACCAGGCACTGAAGGTCCATGCGGAGGAGAAGCTGGACAGGTGAGGCCACCCGGGGCCTGCTCCCAAGGGCCCCTCAGCACCCCTGGGCGGGGCAGGCTGGGAGCTCCCTGGCGCCCCTGCCCCTGGCTTGAGATAATCGATCGTCTCAATCCCAGTCCCACAGCTGGGTGGGTCATCCAGCTGCGTTTTTGAATGCGGTTCAAGATAAGAGCGTACTCATCTTGATAAGGGAGGGTGCATGCTGCCGTTTCCAGGGTACCCACTGGAAGCGTCTTGGCAGCATGGGGATGGGGTTCTCGTGGGCTCCTGAGCTCAGGCCCCTGGTAGAGCCAGAGGCAGATGATTGGGGCCCTCGGCCCCCCAGGTGGCACAAGTGATAAAGAACTCACCTGCCAATGCAGATGACGCAGGTGACGCAAGTTCAATCCCTGGCTTGGGAAGATCCCCAGAGATGGACATGGCAGTCCACTCCAATATTCTAGCCTGGACAAGCCCGTGGACAGGGAAGCCTGGCAGGCTACAGTCCATGGGGTCGTATTGAGTCAGACACGACTGAGCGCCCTAGCCGCACACGCGTGCGCAGGTTGGGGCGGAAAGAGCGGGAGGCGTCTCCGGGGAAGGGTGATCGTGTCTGAATCCCCCATCCCGCTCCTGCAGGGCCAACGCCGAGATCGCCCAGGTCCGGGGCAAGGCCCAGCAGGAGCAGGCTGCCTACCAGGCCAGTCTACGGAAGGAGCAGCTGCGAGTGGATGCGCTGGAAAGAACGCTAGAGCAGAAGGTAACAGGCCGAGGCCCTGCCTCCCTGTGGGCGGGGCTGGCCAGGCCCTCGGACACAGGGAGGCTGGGCTTCTCTGTGGCAGCTGAGAGACAGGCCACACTTCGGGCACTCCAGTCCAAGGTCACGCTTCACGAGCGTGGCCTCGCTCTCCCTCTGAGAAATCCAGGTTCACGCAGCCCTGAAGCTGGCTTCCTTTCTGCCTTTCCTGGAAGTGCTGTTTTCCATTCAGCATTCATTTGTCAAGCATTTGCTCAGCAGCTGTGGGGTCCAGGCAGAATGCTTTAACCCCTGCGTCCAGCGAGCAGGATGGTGCCCGCCAGGCAACCAGCTGGGTAGGACGAGCGGCTGCTGCAGAACCTGGCTAGGAGAAGCGTCAGAAGGGCCCCAGCTGTCCTCTTACTTCCATGGATGGGGGGATTTTCCTGAGGTTTCTCACCTTGCACCCAGATTTGCTGATTTCCAATTAAGGCCTTGGTTGCCTTACACACCATGCCCAGGGGTCCTAGAGAGAAGCCCCTTCCACCCAGGAGAGCTGTGAGGCTGGTTCTGAGTGCGTGTGTGCCGGGCAGGCTTCCTCCCTGGGTTTCCAGACACGCACTTCAATTCTGGTTGATTTACAGAGCCCTGGGATGGTGATCCGAGGGCCTGGCAGCTGGGAGTAGCAGAGCTTCTTAGGCACTGTGGTCTTCATGTGCATTGGTGGGGGTACTTTATAGACAGACGGCGTCAGGAGTCCAGTGTGCCTCCCAGGTGGCCTCTGCCCTCCTCGAGGCCCCCAGCTGGCTCCCAGCATGGCTGGCTGGGGTCCCTTGGTTTTCTGGGCCAAGCAGGACTAACCGCTGTCGTAGGCAGGTCCCACCTCTCACATCCTCTACAGATTGTCAGGGAAGAGCTTGGAACTTGGGAGATCCAGGTCCCTCCGCCTCCCTTCTGTCCACCCTTCCCCTTGGCAGGCCTGACTCTTCCCCTCGGTTTCTAGATTTGCAGTGCTAGAGGACTAAACCAGAAGATCTTGAAGGTTTGAGGTTGTTGGCTCCTGTTTCCATCAGGATATGATGGTGTTTACATCGCATTATGATGTTAGTGAAAGCAATTGTGCTAAACCCAGAGTCAGGAGAGAGGCTTCCCAGGCATGTGGCCTGTTCAGATGGTTGCAGTTACAAAGTGAAGGTGATGAATACTAGGTTTTCTGGCGAACTAAAAGACAAGGAAGGGCTTTCCCTGGAAGCTCAGTGGTGAAGAGTTTGCCTACCAGTACAGGAGACACAGGGTCGATCCCTGATCCGGGAAGATCCCACCTGCTGCGGAGCAGCTAAGCCTGCGAACCACAACTCTGGAGCCTGTGCTCTAGAGCCTCAGAGCTGCAACTACAGAGCCCATGTGCTGCAACTACTGAAGCCCGTGTGCCCTAGAGCCCAGGCTCTGCAACAAGAGAAGCCACTCCAGTGAGAAGCCTGCTCACCTCAACTAGAGTAGCCCCCACTCCCTGCAGCTAGAGAAGAGCCTGTGACAGCAGGGAAAACCCAGAATAGCAAAAAAAAAAAAAGACAAGGAAGAAAGCAAGTAGGCTTTGCACCAGTTTGGGTAATGGGGGAAAACACACACACACACACAATGTATCTGCAAAGATAGTTTTCCCTTAAACTAGGATTCAGGAGGAGACGGTGCAACACACGAGTTCTTCCCTCTGGGCTCCAAGTAAGACAGAGGGACAGTCTCTGCTTTCAAGAGATTCAGCAGCACGATGCCCCCATCCACACCAGGCCCCATCCTGGGCAGCTCTTAGGTGTAGGTGTTGGGCATTTCACCCAGTCAGGACTTGATAAAGTGACTTGGGACTTTTGCCCGGTGAGCTGAGCTCCATGATAGGCCAGTTCCCGGGCAGTGGGCTGATGGTACCAGGGTCGAGCTGGGAGAACCTCCAAGAATCCATCACCAGTGCCCCTCAGCCGTCAGTCACTAGTTATTATACCTAACACGCACAGTAGCCAAGCTGTGTAGGAGCCAGGCCACCTGGAATTTGTGTTCCAGGTTTGCTGTGTCTGACCCACGGGTGACCTTATGCACAGTGCTTAGCCTCTCTGGCCTCAGTTTCCTCACTGGAAAGGGCGGGTGGGGGGGGATGGCTTCTGTTAAGGGACTGTGGTAAGAGCGGAGTGCCACCTGGGGCTTGGGCTGAGTTGGCACTGTGACTGGCGTGTGTTAAACGTGCTCCAGGAAGGGGACTTCCCTGGTGGTTCAGTGGCTAAGACTCAGCGCTCCCAATGCGAGGGCCTGGGTTCAATCCCTGGTCAGGGAACTAGATCCCACATACCGCAACTGAGAGTTCACATGCTGCCACTAAGATTCCGAGTCCCACAGCTAAGACTCAGCACAGCCTAATACATAAAAATTAAAATAAAAAAAAAAGTGCACCAATAGGTGAAAAAATGTGAGTAGCCAGCTACAGAAGCAACAGCAGTGGCGAGAACAGGAATTCCAGGATTAGTGGCTGGCTCTGCACCCCGTGCAGAATCCATCCCTCAACGGGCATTTCAGCGTCTCTAAGAGGCGAAGACTCCGGGCAGGAGGGAGGCAGGCGGAGGCGATGTTCTCGGCGGGGCTGTCTCCCTGCAGGGGCAGGGGCGGGGCGAGAGACGGGACTGCATCTCCTCCGCTAAGGAGGCCCAGTCCCGCTGGAGCGCCGGCTCAGCGATGAACGGCACCTGGAACCCAGCCTGGGCACACATGGCCTGGGCTGGACCATGTCTTAGGAGGCCCCAAAGTTTCCACGGAAGGGCCTCTGTAGCGTCAGGGCACAGTCTCGTGACTAAAACTCACCTTCCACGGGGACCTCGAGGAGAAGCTAGCTGCATCATGCTCCAAGGATACAGAAAGGTCTCACGACCTTGGAGAGAACCCATCCAGAAGGGTTGCTGAGCCCCGTTAGTATCAGACTCAGCATTGAGTCCATCGAAGGGCAAAGCCACGGCTGTTCAGACGGAGGTATCGCCCTTTGGATGCCCGCTGCTAGAGAGTGGACAGTGCTGGAGACCCCTGGCGTTAGATGGACAGACGTGTGGGGGGCTCCTCTTGATGGGCGTCCAGAGCGCGGGCAAGGTGTGGCCCAAGGAGCCCTTGAAGATGTCCTGCGTCTGCCCTCGCTGCTCTCCACAGGCCCGGCGTCCACAGCACTGCCTCGCTTAGCGTCCTCTGAGTGATGCTGGGGGGCCCATCCGAGGAGAATTGCTTAACCCCTCTGGTGGCATTTCTCAAAAGACCCACCAGAGAGCTCACACCCCAGATCATCCTATTGGGCTCCCATCCTTGGAGGCAAATAAACAGAAGATGACCGATGCTAGTGAAGTTTTTACTACTATGTGCTGGTCACGGTCCTAGGAAGCTTGACATTTCTTAGCTCACTTAATTCTGAGAGAAACAGATGTTATCTTTCACACTTTTGAGATAAAGCATATTGAGGCCCAGAGAGGTTGTGTAACTCGCCCAAGGTCACACAGCTAGAGCTGGGGTGTTCTGATTGTTTGGCTCGGGGTCATTTCTTTTGCTGCTTTAGATAACCTCAGGGTGCACGGATCAGCCCAGAAGACGCTAAAATCCAAGTGACTGTTCTGATTGGCTTGATTTCAAACAACCAGCAGAGTTCAGCAAACCTTTTTTTGTTTTTGTCTTCACTTGCAGAATAAAGAGATAGAAGAACTCACCAAGATTTGTGATGAACTGATTGCCAAAATGGGGAAAAGCTAACTCTGAACCAAATGTTTGGACTTGACCATTGCGTGCAATATGCCCGTCGGCACACTGCTGTTCCTCCGGTTCTGTGGACAGGCTCTGTTTTCACTTTTTCGTATGCACTACTGTATTTCCTTTCTAAATAAAGTTGATTTGATTGTATGCAGTACTAAGGAGACTATCAGAATTTCTTGCTATTGGTTTGCATTTTCCTAGTATAAGTCATAGCAAGTTGACCTCAGAGTTCCTGTATCAGGGAGATTGTCTGATTCTCTAATAAAATGACACATCGCTGACCTTGGCCTTGCCCTTTGTACATGAGTTTCCAGGGTGAGCGGCTTTTGGATTTACTATGATCATGTACAGCTTGCAAAGGGACTCTTGCCTTAAGGAGTGTAAACTTGATCTGCATTTGCTGATTTGTTTAAGAAAAAAAGAGAACATGCATGTTTCAAATAAAATTCTCTATTGTAAATAAATTTTTTTCTTTGGATCTTGGCAATCCGTGTGGCTATGATTTATTTTCTGGGAAGGGCTGGGTCTTTTCTCGCCTTTGTTAAGTCATATCAGATTTGGCCTTTCGCTCTTCTCTGTCTGGGCTCCCTTTTTTGGCCACAGATCTCAATAACGTTTCCTTTGTTATCGTGGCTGTGTTTTAAGATGGAGTGATTGAGAAATAGTGACTCGCTACTTAAATAATTAAGTACGTGGATTGAATTAGCTTAGACTTTGTTTTTTACAAATTCTCTTTGACCTTAGGGGGCAAAATTATTTCCCGTTATTGGCGCAGAGAAGTAGCAGGCTGTCACTCTTCCTGACTTATTCCTTTAGTCTGTACAGATAAATCCTGAAATGTCCATTCCTGTCCAGGGAACAGGAAGAGGTAGGCAGTTCATCGTGGATCACAGATAATTACGCCACTTTGGAGATTACACTAGGGATGTGTCGGCGGTTAGATTCTCTAATTGCTCCTAACTTTCCCAGGGACCCCAGGTTGAAAGGTGGGTGTATAAGGGAGTAAAGGGGTGAAGAGATGTCCCCGTTTCCCAGGAGGGATGGGACAATTCCCTTCACAGCTTACACAGCAGAAATGTATCCTCTCACAGTTCTGGAGGCCAGAAGTCCAAGCCCACCTGCTCGCTTAGCCACCTCGCTAGACCTGCCCGTGGGGCCCCTGTGCAGAGTGCCTGGCCTTGGGGACCTGTAGGGGGTGGAATCAGCCACTTCTGTCCTTACAGTGTGGATACAATGCCATGTACGTGTGCCAAGTCAATCTAGTCATGTCTGACTCTTTGTAACCCTTGGGGCCATGTCCCACGAGGCTGCTCTGTCCAGGGGATCCTCCAGGCAAGAACGCTGGAGTGCATCGCCATGCCTGCCTCCAGGGGATCTTCCCAACCCGGGGACAAGCCCCGCCTCCTGGGTTGGCAGGTGGGTTCTTTACCACTAGTGCCGCCTGGGAAGCCCCGTATAATGCCATGTATGCTTGCAAACATTTACCCGGGTGGTGGCTGCTGAGGACTCTTTAAAAACACTTGGCTTTTCCAGAAGCTGGCACCTGACCTGGTATTGCAGCTTTTGAGATTGCAGCATCTTCTAGAACTTCAATCAGTTGACAGCTTGAGCTTCTAGCATCATTTTTCTCTTCTGCTTAGCATTTCCTTGGAACTCTAGAGTTACAGGTGACTTCAAGAGATACTAAGATTTACCTTGTGAGGAAGGGACATGCAGGGAGAGAGAAAAGAGCGAGGGTCACTGGTAATGGAGGGCAGATGTTTTGGGGGTCAACCCCTTAGATGTGAGATCTGAGGGGCTACAGCCATGCCAGGGAGCACCCCCAACCGACACCCCTCCCGTTCCAGGCTCTGAGAGGAGCCTGGGTGCTTAGGGGAACAGGTGCATCTGGGGAAAGGCTCAGGGAAGCAGGGCTTTGCTCCTTATTGGAGGTCATGGCCCCAGAGTAAAGGTTGCCCGGCTCTCTGACCAACTCCTTTCGTGAAATCCCTGGCCCTTGTGGGGTCCTGAGGTTTCTCAGCAATGCCTCTTTGCTTTCTAGGACATTCCACTTGAAGAATTGAGCCGGACAGGCAGGTGTCCCCATGGGCCCGAGTGGAGGTGTGCACATGTGCGGAGCACTGGCAGGAGGAAGGAGGTTTACACATGAGCACCCCTGGGGGGGCCCCCTCGAGGTCTGCGTTCTGTGACTCATTTCATCCTTGAAATATTCTGGTGAGTGAGAGCTATTTTTATTTCCATTTTACAAGAAGGAAACGGAAGCTCGGTGAGGTTAAAAATCCCTGGGACTTGGCTGCATCGCTCAGCGAGGAGATTGGATTCCGGATCTTCAGTGACCGCAAGGTCCTTTGCTTTCCCCAGAGTAACAGGGTCCTTCCTGAGGCAGTCAGGGCAGGAAGTGACGGGGGGGAGGGTGCACTCTGGCGTCAGTTATCTTTTCTTATCTCTGAGCCCACCCTTCTGCCTTAGAGAACGCAAGGGTGTGCCCCACCCCTTGCTTCTTGGGGAAGCCCCTGCCTGTCTTCCAGCCCGTGCACTGTCTCCGTGCGGGCCTGGTCTAGAGGCAGCACCTCCACCCTCATGGCCTAGACCCAGGTGCTCGGACAACTCCCCTGCCTTGGGAGCCAGCTGATCCTGATACCGTGGGACCTTCCACGGCACGCCCACAGTGTCAGGGCCCTGATTCTTTCAGAACCAGAGACGGCATGAGCTTCTAGCATCATTTTCTCTTCTGCTTAGCATTTCCTTGGAACTCTAGAGTTACAGGTGACTTCAAGAGATACTAAGATTTACCTTGTGAGGAAGGGACATGCAGGGAGAGAGAAAAGAGCGAGGGTCACTGGTAATGGAGGGCAGATGTTTTGGGGGTCAACCCCTTAGATGTGAGATCTGAGGGGCTACAGCCATGCCAGGGAGCACCCCCAACCGACACCCTCCTGTCCAGGCTCTGAGAGGAGCCTGGGTGCTTAGGGGAACAGGTGCATCTGGGGAAAGGCTCAGGGAAGCAGGGCTTTGCTCCTTATTGGAGGTCATGGCCCCAGAGTAAAGGTTGCCCGGCTCTCTGACCAACTCCTTTCGTGAAATCCCTGGCCCTTGTGGGGTCCTGAGGTTTCTCAGCAATGCCTCTTTGCTTTCTAGGACATTCCACTTGAAGAATTGAGCCGGACAGGCAGGTGTCCCCATGGGCCCGAGTGGAGGTGTGCACATGTGCGGAGCACTGGCAGGAGGAAGGAGGTTTACACATGAGCACCCCTGGGGGGGCCCCCTCGAGGTCTGCGTTCTGTGACTCATTTCATCCTTGAAATATTCTGGTGAGTGAGAGCTATTTTTATTTCCATTTTACAAGAAGGAAACGGAAGCTCGGTGAGGTTAAAAATCCCTGGGACTTGGCTGCATCGCTCAGCGAGGAGATTGGATTCCGGATCTTCAGTGACCGCAAGGTCCTTTGCTTTCCCCAGAGTAACAGGGTCCTTCCTGAGGCAGTCAGGGCAGGAAGTGACGGGGGGGAGGGTGCACTCTGGCGTCAGTTATCTTTTCTTATCTCTGAGCCCACCCTTCTGCCTTAGAGAACGCAAGGGTGTGCCCCACCCCTTGCTTCTTGGGGAAGCCCCTGCCTGTCTTCCAGCCCGTGCACTGTCTCCGTGCGGGCCTGGTCTAGAGGCAGCACCCTCCACCCTCATGGCCTAGACCCAGGTGCTCGGACAACTCCCCCTGCCTTGGGAGCCAGCTGATCCTGATACCGTGGGACCTTCCACGGCACGCCCACAGTATCAGGGCCCTGATTCTTTCAGAACCAGAGACGGCAGAGCCGGTGCTCAGGCTCTGAGATGGAGATGCTCCACGGCCAGGCCCCGGAGGCTCTGAGCCTGCGTTCTCCACCAAGGGAGAATGAAGTCGCTTCCGGGGTCGCACAGCTCGTCCGTGCTTTAGACCCAGCATCAAGTGCAGGCATTCCTTCCCGGGTACTCCACTGCCTCTCCACCTGGGTGACCGGATGGAGTGGCTGAAATGGACCTTCTGGGAAGGTGCTGAGCTCCTCATCCCCGGAGTGTTCTAGAAGAACGTGGACACTGTATCGGAGCCCTGTAATGGGAGACTGTGGTTCACGATGGCTCTCGCCAAGAGCCATGCTCAGCGGGGTTTGCTGTCTGAGCCACTGAATGCTCTTGGCGCCTCTGACTTGTCTGGGCCCAGGGGGCCGGGTCACTGAACATCCCAGCAAACTGAACACCTCCAGGAAAGGGCTTCCGGGAAGCCTGCTGGGGGCCATCTCCGTTTATTTGTATGTGTTGTTTATGACTTTGGCTAGTAACTCAGCTCCCAAAATTTGGGGGAGAGAGGTGTGTACAGAGGACTTTGAGGTCAACTGAAGGCCCTGGTTCCCCGAGCTTAGAGCTGGTGGGAAGTCAGTCCATCCCTAGGATGCTTTCTTAGAGTGGACACAAGAGGGCGCCCAAGGGCCTGTGTGCTGTGTCCTTGAAGGAGGTACCCGAGAGCTTTGGGGGGCGTGGCCCAGAATGGAGCAAGTGGGATCACCAGAATTGTCTAGAGCAACGTCTCTCAGACTTTTAAATTGGAATATTGCATGGACCTCTACATTGCAGGGGCAGGTGGCTGTGGAAAGGTGAGGCAGGTGGAAGGGAGCGACAGCCAAGGAACAAGTCTGCTTATTTACATGGAAACCTCTGCTGAGAGGGGACTGCACCCGCACAGGCGCACGCGTGACAGACACGCAGGGACACCGGCTCGTCCTCTGCAGAGACAGCGTGGCGGGTGGGGAGGACTGGTCCATCCAGCTCTCCAAGCTGAGATGAGCACGTCCCGGGGGCTGAGCCTGGTGCGGGCCTCTGGGGCACGCAGGGGTGGGTAAGCCACCCGTGGACACTCCCCTGTCCCCGGCTGCTCTGCTCAGCAGTCAGTGGGTGTCAGGAGGGTAGCATCGCAGATCTGAGGGCGAGGGGGGAGGTATATTTGGAGACGCCTCTTATTCATCAAAGTACGTTATCGTGTCGAGGACACAAGTCCCTGTAGCTAGAGTAGCAACTCTCCTGGCTCGCTTTGTAATTCATGTGCCTCCGAAGAGGCTGCGCTTGAAGACCCCCAGGCCTTAACGAGCCGCACTGACTCCAGGCCCCGTTACCGTCGCTGGCATGTTCATGGGCCTCGGGGTGGAGGTTCAGGATGTCCACAGTGAGGCTTCACGGGTGTGACAGAGGAGGGTCCCTCCTCCCCACCGCGTGGGCTTCCCAGACCAAGGCACTGAGGACACCAACGGATTCCATCTGGGCCCCTGGAATGAGGGGTCACAGCCTCGTCCTCGACTTTTAGACAGCTCTCAGAGCAGATTAAATGTCATCTACCAACAAAGAAAAATGTCATCAGGCATAGCTTTCGATAATGTAAAACACCCCAATTTTTGTTTAAAATATCTGTCTAAACATGTCTAGACACTAGAGCTAGAAAAGGAGCTCCCCGGAGCGCCCAGGCTGGGGCAATCCGAGGGCGGTCTGGGCTCACCTTAGGTTACAGGCGAGGCCTGAGGATCTGGGGGCTCTCACTGTGACCCTTTTAGAGGAGGTGGTTACCCCAGGCGCTGTAGGAAGCCTGGCTCTACATGGGAACAGGAATGACCTAGCTCCCCCTGAGGAGGGAGACGGGGGAGGAGGTGCACGGCTCCCCCATTGGTCTCTGTCAGACTCCGTCTCTCCGGCAGCCCCCAGCCTGCTCAGAGATGGCGCCTAGAACAGGAAGTGCTCAGAACCTTCCTTGACGTTGCCATGGTGCCCACAAAGCCCCGAGGAACCCGAAGGCCAGCTCCCCTGCCAAAGCAGCTCGCCCAGAGGGAGAAGAAGCCCAGTGTCAGGCCCCCAGTGTCACGAGCGCTCAGAAGAGTCAGCCTCAGAAGGTGAAAGACCAGCCGCTCTCCTGTGATCCAGAGACCGGTGTGGCGAGAGTGCCTCTGCTCCACTAGCGGGCCCGTCAGCACGTCTGTGGTGGACAAGGAGGCTTCAGAATAGCAAGTACAACTGCTGTCCTTTCATCCACGTGAGAGACGCGGGGCATCCCTAGTGACGGGCACTTCTTGGACTGGGTTCCGTGTGGTCAGCCGGCGGAGGGGGGCTCCAGGGGCTTTGGAGTGGTCTGAGGCACCACTGCAGGTCGCTCCCTGCCCATCTGAGTGACCCTTAAGGGCAGTGGCCCCCGACCTTTTGGGCACCAGGGACAGGCTTCGTGGAAGATGAGTGTTTTTCCTGAACCAGAGCAGAGGCGGGGGCAGTTTGGGGATGATTCAAGCACCTTGCCTTTATTCTGCACTTTCTTTCTTTTAAAAAGACGTTTTGTTGTGTATGGGGGTAGTGTTGTGATGGTTCCAGGTGAAGGGTGAGGGGCCTCAGTCTTCCAGGTGCATGCACCCATTCTCTCCCCAGCCCACTCCAGTCCAGGTGGCCACGTGACGCTGAGCAGCGTTCTCTGGCGACACGGCAGGTCCTGTTAGTTATCCGTTTCAGATGTAGCAGTGGGCACATGCCCATCCCAAACTCCGTATCTCTTCCCCCTAACCTTCCCCGCTGCCCAACATGCACAGTACTTCAAATCTAACGCTAGGACAGCGCGGGCGGACACCTGCTGTCCAGGCCTGACTGTTAATATCAGCCCCTCTAGTGTCCTGATCGGAATGACACGTGCCGTGATCAGTCCACGTCCGGGCCTCCTTGGGTTCCCACCACCTCGGTAACGGGTGGAGAATCTGGGTGCTCTCCTGTCTCGCTTTATCTGAGCCACTTGCCCAACCCAGTAGCAGCGAATCGTCTTTCTGTTAGTGCGCCTTCAAACATTAAATTGTCACTTGATTTGATACCTCCCCCACATTTGAGGCTTACTGTTTAATGACTTTTGTGGCGATAGAATGAGCCTTTGGGCCAATCTCCTCCCTAAGAGACCCTTTGTAAATTCCTTTGAAAATTTAAAATGTACCTCTCTCACCTTCCAGGAGTTTCTCTTTCGTGCCATCTCCAGGAAACTTCACGAAAATGCCGAATTCGGTAAGTAACTCACTTCCACAGGAGGGTGGGCCGTAGTGAGAACCATGAACCGCAGGTGACAGGTGGGCTGCTGGGTTCCCACAAGGGGGTGGGTGCTCGGGCGCTGCGGGCCGGCGCTGCTGGGGTGCGTGTGCGGGGAGTCCCGCTAGAGACCTCCGTTCCGTGTCCTGCACTTCAGCAGGGCTGTATCGCGACTCAGACTCCACCATTCTCAGTCGCCCCCCGTGTTCCAGGCATTATACCAACGCAGAGTGGCCAGACTTGATTTATCCTCTTAACAGCCTCCTCGTCCGCAGTTCGTCCTCACCTTCCTCCTCGTTAGCATTGGCGTTATTCCCATTTAACATAGGCGGCCCAAGAGGCTCAAAGGAGTAAACGCTTTACCCAAGGTCGCACGGCTAGTTTGTGGTAAAAACAAGACTTGAACTCAGATCTTCCATTCCGTGGCCCGTGGGCTCCCCAGCTCCCTGCGGGTGCCTGGTGTGGCTGAGAATTAGTTTCACCCGTTCCTGTGGGTTTCTCATGATGCGCTGTTCCCAGGTGGGTCTCCTTGAGCCCCGACCCTGAGGTCTGCATCCATGTTGGTTATCGAACTGCTCCCTGAAGGAAGTTGCTGCAGCCCAGGACCTTAAGAAAATGTCTAAGGAAAAGTCCCTGCCCAGTAGCACAGCTGTTCCAATCCTGGGTTGATACCAAAAAAACTGAAAACAGATGTTCAAACGGAAACACACACATTAAGATTCACAGCCGCGCTGTCAGTAACCCCAAAGTTGTAACAGCCCAAATATCATTCTATCAGTGGATGAATGGATAACGAAAATGCGGTCTGTCGACACAATGGAATGTCATTCAGCCATCAAAAAAGAATGAAAGTCTAACCTATGCTACAACATGGATGAACTTTGGGAACATGCAGGAAGAAGTAACATTAAATTGTACGCTCATTTCTCGAACCATAGAATGAGCCTTTGGGCATCCTAAGAGACCCTTTGTAAATTCCTTTGAAAATTTAAATGTACCTCTCACCTTCCAGGAGTTTCTCTTTCGTGCCATCTCCAGGAAACTTCACGAAAATGCCGAATTCGGTAAGTAACTCACTTCCACAGGAGGGTGGGCCGTAGTGAGAACCATGAACCGCAGGTGACAGGTGGGCTGCTGGGTTCCCACAAGGGGGTGGGTGCTCGGGCGCTGCGGGCCGGCGCTGCTGGGGTGCGTGTGCGGGGAGTCCCGCTAGAGACCTCCGTTCCGTGTCCTGCACTTCAGCAGGGCTGTATCGCGACTCAGACTCCACCATTCTCAGTCGCCCCCCGTGTTCCAGGCATTATACCAACGCAGAGTGGCCAGACTTGATTTATCCTCTTAACAGCCTCCTCGTCCGCAGTTCGTCCTCACCTTCCTCCTCGTTAGCATTGGCGTTATTCCCATTTAACATAGGCGGCCCAAGAGGCTCAAAGGAGTAAACGCTTTACCCAAGGTCGCACGGCTAGTTTGTGGTAAAAACAAGACTTGAACTCAGATCTTCCATTCCGTGGCCCGTGGGCTCCCCAGCTCCCTGCGGGTGCCTGGTGTGGCTGAGAATTAGTTTCACCCGTTCCTGTGGGTTTCTCATGATGCGCTGTTCCCAGGTGGGTCTCCTTGAGCCCCGACCCTGAGGTCTGCATCCATGTTGGTTATCGAACTGCTCCCTGAAGGAAGTTGCTGCAGCCCAGGACCTTAAGAAAATGTCTAAGGAAAAGTCCCTGCCCAGTAGCACAGCTGTTCCAATCCTGGGTTGATACCAAAAAAACTGAAAACAGATGTTCAAACGGAAACACACACATTAAGATTCACAGCCGCGCTGTCAGTAACCCCAAAGTTGTAACAGCCCAAATATCATTCTATCAGTGGATGAATGGATAACGAAAATGCGGTCTGTCGACACAATGGAATGTCATTCAGCCATCAAAAAAGAATGAAAGTCTAACCTATGCTACAACATGGATGAACTTTGGGAACATGCAGGAAGAAGAAGCCAGACATGAAAGATGACTCTTGTGGGATTCCATTTGTATAAAATTTCCAGAATAGGCAAATCCATAGAGACAGACAAAGATGAGTGGTTTCTAAGAAGTGGGGAAGGGGGAAATTAGGAGTGATAAAGGCTTGGTAAGTAGAATGTTACCTTATGGAGTAATAAAAATGTTCTGAACTAGATAGCTGTCGTGGTGGTAGAATGCCGTAAATGTACTAAATGCTACTAATTGTACACTATAAAATGGATTAAATGGTGAGTTTTGAGTATTTTAGTACAATTTGAAAAAAAACAATCCCTGCCCCCAGACTGCCTAACTTTTGCGTTTTTCTCCCTGACCTTTCTCCCTGCCACTTCCTGTCGCAGATGCTAAATTCCAAGTTACTTTGTGCTTTAAAGTCTTCTGTCTCCTAAACACAATATATTTGTCTTGAGAAAATGGCTCTGGAGAAATCCTGGCCATCTTTGAAAATTAACCGGTTCTTTAAAATTTGTCTTAAATTTCCTTTCTGCTGTACAATTTGAAAAGTCTGGTATTTATGAGAGATTAAAAAAAGATGTTCTCTCTTTGCTTCCCAAGCAGCACAAACCCCAGCTGGAACGTCGGTTTGTTGGCTCAACTAACCGGTGGCGTTTCCCCAGACGGCCTTTCTCAGCGGACCTGCTGGAGCTCTCCCAGATGTGCAAGGCTGCCAACGTAGACTTTGTAGACTTTGATGACGTTCTGAAGAACCCAGACAGGTAGGGAGCTCAAAGGCCTACAGCAGGGGGAGCTGCCCTTTTGGGAAGTGCTCAGGGGTTGGGCTGCACTGACTGGGAAAGTGGGTTGCCCTGGGTATTTGCAAAAGGCTGCCTTTGGGACCATCCCTTAGGGATGGACAGTCAGTGTGATAACTTCCTCTGAGAATGTTTGTGGTGATAAAAGTCCAGAGAGATTGAGTTTTTTTTTTTTTTTTCTAGATTTTCCTTTGTCCTGGGAACTTTGAACCCTAACAGGATGCTAAGTTTATCAGTTGGTTTGTTGACAAACCAAGTGAGATAATCCAGCTCAGAGTTTGAAAGTCTAACCTATGCTACAACATGGATGAACTTTGGGAACATGCAGGAAGAAGAAGCCAGACATGAAAGATGACTCTTGTGGGATTCCATTTGTATAAAATTTCCAGAATAGGCAAATCCATAGAGACAGACAAAGATGAGTGGTTTCTAAGAAGTGGGGAAGGGGGAAATTAGGAGTGATAAAGGCTTGGTAAGTAGAATGTTACCTTATGGAGTAATAAAAATGTTCTGAACTAGATAGCTGTCGTGGTGGTAGAATGCCGTAAATGTACTAAATGCTACTAATTGTACACTATAAAATGGATTAAATGGTGAGTTTTGAGTATTTTAGTACAATTTGAAAAAAAACAATCCCTGCCCCCAGACTGCCTAACTTTTGCGTTTTTCTCCCTGACCTTTCTCCCTGCCACTTCCTGTCGCAGATGCTAAATTCCAAGTTACTTTGTGCTTTAAAGTCTTCTGTCTCCTAAACACAATATATTTGTCTTGAGAAAATGGCTCTGGAGAAATCCTGGCCATCTTTGAAAATTAACCGGTTCTTTAAAATTTGTCTTAAATTTCCTTTCTGCTGTACAATTTGAAAAGTCTGGTATTTATGAGAGATTAAAAAAAGATGTTCTCTCTTTGCTTCCCAAGCAGCACAAACCCCAGCTGGAACGTCGGTTTGTTGGCTCAACTAACCGGTGGCGTTTCCCCAGACGGCCTTTCTCAGCGGACCTGCTGGAGCTCTCCCAGATGTGCAAGGCTGCCAACGTAGACTTTGTAGACTTTGATGACGTTCTGAAGAACCCAGACAGGTAGGGAGCTCAAAGGCCTACAGCAGGGGGAGCTGCCCTTTTGGGAAGTGCTCAGGGGTTGGGCTGCACTGACTGGGAAAGTGGGTTGCCCTGGGTATTTGCAAAAGGCTGCCTTTGGGACCATCCCTTAGGGATGGACAGTCAGTGTGATAACTTCCTCTGAGAATGTTTGTGGTGATAAAAGTCCAGAGAGATTGAGTTTTTTTTTTTTTTTTCTAGATTTTCCTTTGTCCTGGGAACTTTGAACCCTAACAGGATGCTAAGTTTATCAGTTGGTTTGTTGACAAACCAAGTGAGATAATCCAGCTCAGAGTTTGAACCTCTCCCATGAGCATGCGTGTCTGCCCATCAGTGGGAGAAGTGGGCTCCCCGGTCACTCCCAAAGTGTTCTAAGCAGATGGCTTGGAGCATTACCTCTCCAGGTTAAACGTTCTTTCCTGACTTTCCTGGGGAGGCAGAGCTGAATCACTCTTCCAAGGGAACACTTCAATTCCTTGGCCCTTTGGAGCTGCCTGGCTGCCCCTGCCTCCCTGGGGCCGCAGCATCCGTCCTGTGAGCGCCCAGTCTGATCCGCCTGAGCACGGGCTGTGTTCGGCAACACCTGGTACAGAGCAGTTCCTGGTTCCGTGTTTGCTGGGCGAGTCGCCGCATCTTCCCTTTCTAGACCTACTGGCCAGCCTGGCTCTACTGCCCTCCACCCCACAGACGACAATATTGCCCAGGTAAATAAACCAAAACTCATCTGGATTTGGTCTCTAAATTCTCTGAGGATCCCAGTTTCGAAAACATCGAGTACTGAGAGTTGCTATTTTGGGCACTGGCTACTCATGGTCTTAAACGATTTTGACTTTATATTTTGTTTGGTTAGAGCCCTGAAGAAATCTTAGGGTTTGTGCCAAAGTTCATTGTGTTCCTTAGCGCCAGGGCCAGGCTGGGCAAGTAGGCGCTGGAGCTGGGCCTGGGAATATAGGCAAACGGATCCAGAAACCTGAGGACGGGGGCTGGGCCTCGAGGACAGGATTCAGTCTGTGGAATCACTGAGCTAAGCTGGGGGCGGTGGCCTGGGGTGTGATGGCTGCTTGTGCTGGGCCTTAGGACGATTAACAGTAGTCTGTTTGACAGGGTTGGAATTCCTTCTCCTCCATTCACCAGCTCTGTGGCCTTCAGCCAGTGGCTTAACCTCTCTGAGCCTCAGTTTCCTCATCTGTGAAACAGTGATAATAGCATCTCCTTTGAAGAGCAATTAAAGAGGCTCAGAGGGTAAGGAATCTGCCTGCAGTGCAAGGAGACACGGGGTTGACCCCTGGGTCGGGAAGATCGCCTGGAGAAGGGAATGGGAGCCCACTCCAGTATTCTTGCCAGGAGAATTCCATGAACAGAGGAGCCTGGCGGGCTGCAGTCCATGGGGTCACAAAACAGTTGGACACAACTGAGCGACACACACACACACATTTGAAGAGCAACCTGAAGGATTAAATCAGATAGTATATTGAAAAAGATTTGTGTTGCTCCTGGCAAAGAGCCGATGCTCCGTACCCGGAGATCCATCTTTATAACCTGAGCAGCAGCTCTGGTTACTAATCCCGGCCATTTCATGCAGCGGAGTGTCAGCCCCATGCTCTGCCGCCGATGACTCCCATCTCTCCCTCTGTTTCGTAGCACGTTCTCTGAATCAAAGCACGTTGCCTCCAACTCAGCTGGTGCAGGAGGCGGGGAGTGGTCTGGGCACTCTTCTCCCAGGGGAAGCTTTACACATCTGCCTCTCTCCTTGGTGATGCTGGGAAGCCGTGAGTCAAGACGCAAGTGGCGGAGAGGTTGGCCCTCTGGACTGACGGATCACTGTGTCCCCACGGTCAGCCAGCCAGCCTCAGCTCAGCTGGGCCATTCGTCTGCTCCTGAGACAGTGGGCTAGCCTGGCCATGTCCTTGTCGTGGTGACCGCAGAGGGTAAGAAGGCAAGCCCGACTGCCCAGGTGCTTTCCAAACCTTCAGCCACGTGACGACCACTAAGATCCCATCAGCCAAGGCAAGGCCCACGACCAAAATCAGACGCGAGCGGCAGGAAGTGCCCTTGGGAATCCTGGAGGAGAAGGTTGAGTAGGAGAGGCCATGGATGCAGTCCACTGCAGTGTGGGAGGACCTGACTTCCTTGAATAAACACAGCATTTTGTTTTCCTTATTTTCACAGTGAGGATTTAGTCCGTGTGACTGTGAGAAACATACCCTTGGAAAGCATGACAAAGGTTTTGTTTAATTTCGGTAATAAAGGATTTATTCTGGTGACCCTTCTGTACTTTCAGACTTGTCAGCTAACAAGGTCGATATGGGGAGGACGGGGCTGGAACTGGACCCACAACACCCTCACACACGCGCCCTTTCCCCAGAGCCCTCCAGCTGCCCCGACCGGCAAGCCTGGTCCTGTGGCTGATGGTGTCATTGTTGCTTCTCCCACTTGGGGGCGCTGTTGGCTTTGACAGGCGCTGGACCACTCTGTCGTTTCGTAAAGCGTGTCACTGGCAGGGGAAAGCTGAGTCAGCTAGCTTTGAGCTTCGCCTTGACTTCAGACGCGTAACTGTGCCTCTCATAGGTCACGCCTTGGGTTCTTCCCAGCTGGCCAGGACTTCTGGTTGTGTCTGTGGGTTTCCGTGACGCAGTGAGCTTTGGGTTCCATCACTCAGAGATGCGATTCAGTAACCTCCTGTTCCTACTCTGTCAGGCTTCCTTCCACTGGGACTGGGGTGTGCAGTGTGGGGAGAAGGGGCCTGAGAGATGAGGCAATCCTAGCCTCCTTACCAACAGCCTAACCTTTTTGTGCCTTGGTTTCTTTTTCTGCAAATTGGAGATGCTGTCTTACAGGGTTGCTGTGAGAATTTATATGACCAACTTCACTGAGCGTTTAGAATGGAGCATGGGAAATAAACACGCGGTGAGCACGTATCACGCAGCGTCCCTGGGGGTCTTTGGTACGTGCAGACACAGCTAACATCTGAGCCCAAAGCTCCAGGAGGGAGGGGTACAGCTGAGGAAGGACCACTCCCTGGAGTCCCAGTGGGCGCAGACAGCAGGAAGCCGTGACCTTGCCTCATGTTTCTCCCATTCTGATCTCAGTGCCAGGTCCACTCTGGTGGTGGGAAGAAGCCACTCCAAGAACCAAGGATGTAAAAGAAGGGACTCATAGATTTATTTTTTTATTTTCGGCCCCTTTTACTGACTTTTTATTTATTTATTTATTTTCATCCATCTTTAGTCTTTGCCCTGTGTGGGCCTCCCATCGCAGTGGTCTCTCTTGCTGCAGAGCACCGGCTCTGGGCACATGCGCTCCAGAGTGCTGGCTCATAACTGGACACACCGGTCCAGTTGCTCTGTGGCATGTGGAATCTTCCTGGGCCAGGGATTGAACTGGTGCCTCTTGCACTGCAAGGTGGACTCTTTACCCACTGGACCACCAGGGAAGCCCAGGACTGATAGATTTTTTTATCAAAGAGCAGTTCTGGGAGAGGTGAACCAGAGATCTTGACCCGTGGTGTAGAGCTGATAGAACCGAGTGTCTGCTCAGCACCAGGCATACCAAGCATCAGCCCTTTTACACCCCCAGTGGCTGCCACGTGGTCCTCACTTCCCTCTTGGGAAGGAAAGCACTGAGACCCAGAAGCGGGTCCAAGGTCTGCATGACTCTTCCTACTAAACTAAATTGGAGGTTGGCAGGTTGAAGATCCCCTGGAGAAGGAAATGGCAACCACTCCAGTATTCTTGCCTGGGGAATTCCATGGACAGGGGAACCTGGCGGGCCACAGTCCAGAGGGTCTCAGAGTCAGACACGATTGAGCACTTACACTCCCTCACTTTCACTTTTGCACGTGGAAGGTATCAGGTCAAAAACCCTTTGGGTGGTCTGCTGCAGGAAGTCTTTTTGTCTGTGATTTTGTCTGAAATTTAATGGGCTTTCCTGTTTTCCTCTCTCTCTATTTCTCTCTCTCTCTCTTTATTTATTTATTTATTTTTTAGTCTTTTATTGAATTTGTTACTGTATTGCTTCGGTTTTATGTTTTGGTTTTTTGGCCCCAAGACATGTGGGAAATTGACATACACCCCTTGTATGGAAATTGACGTTTTAGCCACTGGTCTACCAGGGAAGTACCCTGGTTTCCTCTCTTGTGTCTCCATCAGGGGAATGAGCCCCAGATTAAGAGCATGCTCCCAGCATCGTACTTCATTCCCAGCCACTTGGTCCCACAGACTGAAGAGGACCATTCTCAGAGTGTGTTCCATTAACTTTTTCGATAATCCTGAAATGAGCCTCAACTCTGGGAGCTGCAGCGCCTGGGGAATAAACGATGTATCTTGGCAAGCAGCTAAGACACCCGGAGAAGGCAGTGGGGTCATTTCTGTTACCTGGCACCTCCTGGCTCAACCCATGACACTCATGTTTGTTGAGGCTGATTGAGTTCCTAGCCATTGCCCCATAGTTTCCAAAATCTGTTGCTGCATTTTGAGATGACAGTTTGAGCTCCTATCCTTAGCCAGCTCTTCCCAGATGTGTGACCCAAGCCATCAGGGGCTTTGAGTCTGGCTGGGATCAGACTCCTTGCTCCTGTGGGGTAAACAGCTCACCATGCTGCCTTCCGGAGGCTGAGTCACTGTAATCAACATCCTGCTTGGAAAGGGCAACATGTGGTCAATAGTATTCTGTTCCACGTGCGGGAATTTCCCATGGCCCCAGGGAAGGAAGCACTGAGACCCAGAAGCGGGTCCAAGGTCTGCATGACTCTTCCTACTAAACTAAATTGGAGGTTGGCAGGTTGAAGATCCCCTGGAGAAGGAAATGGCAACCACTCCAGTATTCTTGCCTGGGGAATTCCATGGACAGGGGAACCTGGCGGGCCACAGTCCAGAGGGTCTCAGAGTCAGACACGATTGAGCACTTACACTCCCTCACTTTCACTTTTGCACGTGGAAGGTATCAGGTCAAAAACCCTTTGGGTGGTCTGCTGCAGGAAGTCTTTTTGTCTGTGATTTTGTCTGAAATTTAATGGGCTTTCCTGTTTTCCTCTCTCTCTATTTCTCTCTCTCTCTCTTTATTTATTTATTTATTTTTTAGTCTTTTATTGAATTTGTTACTGTATTGCTTCGGTTTTATGTTTTGGTTTTTTGGCCCCAAGACATGTGGGAAATTGACATACCCCCCTTGTATGGAAATTGACGTTTTAGCCACTGGTCTACCAGGGAAGTACCCTGGTTTCCTCTCTTGTGTCTCCATCAGGGGAATGAGCCCCAGATTAAGAGCATGCTCCCAGCATCGTACTTCATTCCCAGCCACTTGGTCCCACAGACTGAAGAGGACCATTCTCAGAGTGTGTTCCATTAACTTTTTCGATAATCCTGAAATGAGCCTCAACTCTGGGAGCTGCAGCGCCTGGGGAATAAACGATGTATCTTGGCAAGCAGCTAAGACACCCGGAGAAGGCAGTGGGGTCATTTCTGTTACCTGGCACCTCCTGGCTCAACCCATGACACTCATGTTTGTTGAGGCTGATTGAGTTCCTAGCCATTGCCCCATAGTTTCCAAAATCTGTTGCTGCATTTTGAGATGACAGTTTGAGCTCCTATCCTTAGCCAGCTCTTCCCAGATGTGTGACCCAAGCCATCAGGGGCTTTGAGTCTGGCTGGGATCAGACTCCTTGCTCCTGTGGGGTAAACAGCTCACCATGCTGCCTTCCGGAGGCTGAGTCACTGTAATCAACATCCTGCTTGGAAAGGGCAGCATGTGGTCAATAGTATTCTGGACACAGGCTCCCCCTGCCCAAGCCCTCCTGCCTGCCCTCTGGTCCGTGAAGATTTGGTTTCCCTGGCTGGATGTGGTCAAGTGTCCCTTGGCTGGTTGGATTTCTTGGAACAACTGCGTTCAAGTTGTGAGTGTGTGACTCCCTCGTTGCTGCATTTCCTTGCTCAGTGGGGCGATACAGTGCCGATGGGGACGCGTCTCATCTTGGTCATCCCCCAGCCATTGCTACTATCGGGCACGTGCCGGCCGGCTGTGTCAGGGCTGCAGCAGTGAGTGGAGGCTGACTGTGTCTCTGTGCGATGCAGAGCCTAAACCAGAGCCGCGTGGGTTAGAAGACCCTGCAGAGGGAGTTTTAACAGGAGGAAGGAGTCCCCGGGCAGGTGGTGGGGAGGGCCACCAGCCCAGCCTCTCCAGAGAAACAGCAGTGAAGCTTATCTGGAGGGTGAGTGAGAGTTCATCCAGTGAAGAGGGGAGGGAGCTGTGTGTCGGTGAGAATGAAGCAGGAGGTGGTGGGCTCCAGCTGTTGAGAAGGGCTGCAGCGGGCAGTGTGGGGGTGCGGCCGCAGAGACCGGCGGGAGGGCTGGTCAGCCCCGCGCGAGGACGCTGGCTCTCCCCTGGGAGCCCTAGGGAGCCAGGGAAGGATTCCCAGTGGGAGAGAGGCAAGGCCAGATTGGCACATCCGGTGGTTCATCAGGCTGCAGGGGAGGGTGTGCATCAGAGGGGGCGTCGTGGACGCCTGGAGTCCAGCAGAAGCTGGGAGGAGGCACTGGTGGCTTGGATCGAGGTCATAGCAATTAGGGCCTGGCACCTCTGTAATGCACTCATGTTTGTTGAGGCTGATTGGGTTCCTAGCCATTGCCCCATAGTTTCCAAAATCTGTTGCTGCATTTTGAGATGACAGTTTGAGCTCCTATCCTTAGCCAGCTCTTCCCAGATGTGTGACCCAAGCCATCAGGGGCTTTGAGTCTGGCTGGGATCAGACTCCTTGCTCCTGTGGGGTAAACAGCTCACCATGCTGCCTTCCGGAGGCTGAGTCACTGTAATCAACATCCTGCTTGGAAAGGGCAGCATGTGGTCAATAGTATTCTGGACACAGGCTCCCCCTGCCCAAGCCCTCCTGCCTGCCCTCTGGTCCGTGAAGATTTGGTTTCCCTGGCTGGATGTGGTCAAGTGTCCCTTGGCTGGTTGGATTTCTTGGAACAACTGCGTTCAAGTTGTGAGTGTGTGACTCCCTCGTTGCTGCATTTCCTTGCTCAGTGGGGCGATACAGTGCCGATGGGGACGCGTCTCATCTTGGTCATCCCCCAGCCATTGCTACTATCGGGCACGTGCCGGCCGGCTGTGTCAGGGCTGCAGCAGTGAGTGGAGGCTGACTGTGTCTCTGTGCGATGCAGAGCCTAAACCAGAGCCGCGTGGGTTAGAAGACCCTGCAGAGGGAGTTTTAACAGGAGGAAGGAGTCCCCGGGCAGGTGGTGGGGAGGGCCACCAGCCCAGCCTCTCCAGAGAAACAGCAGTGAAGCTTATCTGGAGGGTGAGTGAGAGTTCATCCAGTGAAGAGGGGAGGGAGCTGTGTGTCGGTGAGAATGAAGCAGGAGGTGGTGGGCTCCAGCTGTTGAGAAGGGCTGCAGCGGGCAGTGTGGGGGTGCGGCCGCAGAGACCGGCGGGAGGGCTGGTCAGCCCCGCGCGAGGACGCTGGCTCTCCCCTGGGAGCCCTAGGGAGCCAGGGAAGGATTCCCAGTGGGAGAGAGGCAAGGCCAGATTGGCACATCCGGTGGTTCATCAGGCTGCAGGGGAGGGTGTGCATCAGAGGGGGCGTCGTGGACGCCTGGAGTCCAGCAGAAGCTGGGAGGAGGCACTGGTGGCTTGGATCGAGGTCATAGCAATTAGGGCAAGGATTCACCCAAGGAGAGATGGATGAATTCAAAGGTCATTTCATTAGATTCAGGCGTGTGATGGGGTGAGACACACTCGGGATGCTGGCTTGGGCAAATGGAGGCTGGTAGTGCCGTATCCTGGCGGAGGATTGGGATTTGGCTCAGAGTGGATTTTTTTTTTTGGACATGAGGCTCGACTGGTAGGATTTCAGTTCCCTGTCCAGGGATTGAACCTGGGTCCATGGCAGTGAATCTTAGCTGCTAGGTCACCAAGGAATTCCCTCAGGGTCGATTTTGAGTTTAGACAGTGGGCCTTTTGAGACTGGAGCATGCAAGACCCTACCCAGAACTATTGCTGAATTAACTTACCGGACGTGTGCAGAACTCTGTTCCCTTCTCCAGCAATTATTTATTGAGCACCTACTATATGCTAGGCATACGAGGTGTCACTCCCAGCCAGGTTTGCCTTAAGTAACCTTCATGGTAAGAGCTACTCACAGACTGACAACAGGAATTAATAATATGAGCTGGTTGTCACACAGAGCTTAGAGTTTGTCAGACTAGCTGATACATAGGAACCTGAGGAAACTGCCCCAAAGGGAGAGAGGTGATAAATTTGGTTCATGGATGCTGTAGGGATGCTAACACTGGAGGGATATTTGCTGATCAAGAACAATGTCAGTGTTAACACCTGGATTTTTTCGTTTGTATTTTTTCTTGAGGTCATGCATTTTCCAAATTCGGAAAATTTTCCCTAAGAAGTTGAAGAACAAGACCATCCAAAGCGAGGAGGCAGGTGAGTTCCTGTTACCCATGGATTCATCAGCATTTTGCTGACCTCAGGGGCATCTTGGGGTCTCCATGGAAGGAGACCAATGACCAGGTCACTAATCTGGAAGTTTCTGGGGTTTTTTTTTTTGGCCACTTCTATTGGTCTTTCATTTCTCTATTTTCATCTGTCTTTGTTCTTTGGCCCGTGTGGGCCTCCCATCGCGGTGGCCTCTGTTGTCGCAGAGCGCCGGCTCTGGGCGCATGCACTCCAGAGCTCCAGCACGGTAATTGGACACATCGGTCCAGCCGCTCCGCGGCACGTGGGATCTTCCCAGGCCAGGGATCGAACCGGCGCCCCTTGCACTGCAAGGCGGTGTCCTTACGCACTGGACCACCAGGGAAGCCCTGGAAGTTTCTGTTTTTGCTGACTGCACAGGGTCCCATGTGCTAACTCATTTTAGTTCTGTCTGCCGCTGCTCCATGTAGCCTCCCAGGCTCCTGTGGCCATGGGATTCTCCAGACAGGAGCGCTGGAGTGGGTTGCTATTTCCTCCTCCAGGGGATCCTCCCAGCCCAGGGGTAGAGCCTGTGTCTCTGGCGACTCCTGCGTTGGTGGGCAGGTTCTTCACCACTGGTGCCGCCGCGGAAGCCCCAAGGTGTAACAGGTGCCATAAAAGCTATTTCCCAAATGCCCAGTGAATGAAATCAAGCTCAGCGAACACATGTTCACACGCTGGTGGCCATGATGAACACAGACCTGCCTGCCGAGCTGAATAGACGTGTCAGAACTCTGTTCCCTTCTCCAGCAATTATTTATTGAGCACCTACTATATGCTAGGCATACGAGGTGTCACTCCCAGCCAGGTTTGCCTTAAGTAACCTTCATGGTAAGAGCTACTCACAGACTGACAACAGGAATTAATAATATGAGCTGGTTGTCACACAGAGCTTAGAGTTTGTCAGACTAGCTGATACATAGGAACCTGAGGAAACTGCCCCAAAGGAGAGAGGTGATAAATTTGGTTCATGGATGCTGTAGGGATGCTAACACTGGAGGGATATTTGCTGATCAAGAACAATGTCAGTGTTAACACCTGGATTTTTTCGTTTGTATTTTTTCTTGAGGTCATGCATTTTCCAAATTCGGAAAATTTTCCCTAAGAAGTTGAAGAACAAGACCATCCAAAGCGAGGAGGCAGGTGAGTTCCTGTTACCCATGGATTCATCAGCATTTTGCTGACCTCAGGGGCATCTTGGGGTCTCCATGGAAGGAGACCAATGACCAGGTCACTAATCTGGAAGTTTCTGGGGTTTTTTTTTTTGGCCACTTCTATTGGTCTTTCATTTCTCTATTTTCATCTGTCTTTGTTCTTTGGCCCGTGTGGGCCTCCCATCGCGGTGGCCTCTGTTGTCGCAGAGCGCCGGCTCTGGGCGCATGCACTCCAGAGCTCCAGCACGGTAATTGGACACATCGGTCCAGCCGCTCCGCGGCACGTGGGATCTTCCCAGGCCAGGGATCGAACCGGCGCCCCTTGCACTGCAAGGCGGTGTCCTTACGCACTGGACCACCAGGGAAGCCCTGGAAGTTTCTGTTTTTGCTGACTGCACAGGGTCCCATGTGCTAACTCATTTTAGTTCTGTCTGCCGCTGCTCCATGTAGCCTCCCAGGCTCCTGTGGCCATGGGATTCTCCAGACAGGAGCGCTGGAGTGGGTTGCTATTTCCTCCTCCAGGGGATCCTCCCAGCCCAGGGGTAGAGCCTGTGTCTCTGGCGACTCCTGCGTTGGTGGGCAGGTTCTTCACCACTGGTGCCGCCGCGGAAGCCCCAAGGTGTAACAGGTGCCATAAAAGCTATTTCCCAAATGCCCAGTGAATGAAATCAAGCTCAGCGAACACATGTTCACACGCTGGTGGCCATGATGAACACAGACCTGCCTGCCGAGCTGAATAGACAGACTTTGGGTTGGAAGACCAAGCAGAGGCTCGCCTAGCGCAGGGCCGCCGCTGGGGCGCCCCCTGGGCTCTGAGCAGCCACGACGTGGATGTCCGCATCTGCACTCGTCCAAGAGGACTTCTCTGTGGTAGAAGGAGGAGTCAGACCTGGTCTGTCCGGCTGGGAAGGTCCCACTCAGCCCCTCCAGGAGCCTGGACAGCCAGTGTCCTGGTGGAGCTTTTGTGGATAACCTGCCCCGCCCGCCACACACACACACTGTGTGGCCATCTGAGGTCAGAGCCAGCCGCCTTCTCCAGTAGAGGGTCATCGATTTCTTCTCGCCTTTCAGCTCGGGTGGACGGTGAGGCGGGAGGGGGCTGAGACGTACTGCGAGGCCATCTCCAGGCTGGAGAGAAAGCGTTTCAGACTGGTTGTGGTGTCAGCCCTGGGCTGCCGCGCTGAAAGCGGAAGTTGGACGGTGGACGCACTTTATCCGCAGTTCTGCCTTTTTCTCTGTAATCTTGTGGGGGGGGGGGGGGCGCGTTCCTTCTCACCTGGCAGAGCCAGACCGTCACCTAGGGTGATCCAGGATTTGAGATGAAAGCCTAGTTCTCAACTCCCAACACCAAACGACATAAAGTTGGTGAATAACAATAATTGTAAGAAGAGAGGAAACAGGTAGCCAAGGTCTCATAGTCAAAATAACAGCAAAGCCAAGAAATACATGGGTGGGGCTGGTGAAGCTCACATCCTGCCTGGCACTGGGATTCAGGGCTTGGAGAGGGTCGCCCAAGGGACAGATCCCTTCCCCTCGGCTCTGTGCCCGTGCCGGAGTCCAGCCTCAGACCTCGTGGCTCGCTTGGCTGGGCATCCTTGAATCCTCCCCCTGCCTTCCTATCCAAGTCTCTTCTTTTTTTTTTTTTTTTTAATTATCTATGCCACCCCAGAGAACCCCCCTTCACGCTGTAATCCCATTTCATGCCCATGAACTTGGGCTTTCTGATGATCTCCAGTCCCTTGGGGGAAGCAGTGCGGATGAGAACTCTGCTCCCTGGTGACGGGATTCTTCCTGTGATGCTGTTGCATTTCAGGTGCAAGATAATCAGCCAGCTTCCCGGCTGGCTCAGAGGTAAAGAAACCGCCTGCCAGTGCAGGAGCTGGAGCCCGAGAGTGCCGTCCCCAGGTCAGGAAGATCCCCTGGAGAAGGAAATGGCAACCCACTCCAGTGTTCTTCCCTGGAAATTCCAAAGGACAGAGGAACCTAGCGGGCTGGAGTCCATGGGATCGCAAAAGAGTTGGACACAGCTTAGAGACTAAACAACAACAGCCCAGTGCTTTTTCACAGGGGGCCGGGTAGCGATTTTGCTCCCCCGAGGACATTCGGCAGTGTCTGGAGACATTTTGGGTTGTCACGAGCCTGAGGTGTGGGGTGGCTACTGGTACCCAGTGGGTAGAGGCCAGGGGTGCTGCCAAATGTCCGCCAGATCCCCGCTCACCGGGGAACTGAAAGTGAGAAAGTCAAAGTGTTAGTTGCTCAGTTATGACTGACTCTGGGGGCTCCGTAGACGTAGCCCAGGCAGGCTCCTCTGTCCATGGGATTCTCCAGGCAAGAATACTCGAGTGGGTAACCATCCCCTTCTCCAGCAGATCTTCCCAGCTCAGAAATTGAACCTGGGTCTCCTGCATTGCAGGTGGATTCTTTACCATCTGAGCCACCCAGGGGAGCCCCCCGCCCCGAGAAAATTATCTGGCTCTAAATATGAACAGTGGGACTTCCTGGCGGCCAGCCCAACGGGAAAACAAAAAAGCAGTCCAAGGTCCATAGTCAAACCCTACAGGGGGCACTCACATCCTGCCTGGCACTGGGATTCAGGGCTTGGAGAGGGTCGCCCAAGGGACAGATCCCTTCCCCTCGGCTCTGTGCCCGTGCCGGAGTCCAGCCTCAGACCTCGTGGCTCGCTTGGCTGGGCATCCTTGAATCCTCCCCCTGCCTTCCTATCCAAGTCTCTTCTTTTTTTTTTTTTAATTATCTATGCCACCCCAGAGAACCCCCCTTCACGCTGTAATCCCATTTCATGCCCATGAACTTGGGCTTTCTGATGATCTCCAGTCCCTTGGGGGAAGCAGTGCGGATGAGAACTCTGCTCCCTGGTGACGGGATTCTTCCTGTGATGCTGTTGCATTTCAGGTGCAAGATAATCAGCCAGCTTCCCGGCTGGCTCAGAGGTAAAGAAACCGCCTGCCAGTGCAGGAGCTGGAGCCCGAGAGTGCCGTCCCCAGGTCAGGAAGATCCCCTGGAGAAGGAAATGGCAACCCACTCCAGTGTTCTTCCCTGGAAATTCCAAAGGACAGAGGAACCTAGCGGGCTGGAGTCCATGGGATCGCAAAAGAGTTGGACACAGCTTAGAGACTAAACAACAACAGCCCAGTGCTTTTTCACAGGGGGCCGGGTAGCGATTTTGCTCCCCCGAGGACATTCGGCAGTGTCTGGAGACATTTTGGGTTGTCACGAGCCTGAGGTGTGGGGTGGCTACTGGTACCCAGTGGGTAGAGGCCAGGGGTGCTGCCAAATGTCCGCCAGATCCCCGCTCACCGGGGAACTGAAAGTGAGAAAGTCAAAGTGTTAGTTGCTCAGTTATGACTGACTCTGGGGGCTCCGTAGACGTAGCCCAGGCAGGCTCCTCTGTCCATGGGATTCTCCAGGCAAGAATACTCGAGTGGGTAACCATCCCCTTCTCCAGCAGATCTTCCCAGCTCAGAAATTGAACCTGGGTCTCCTGCATTGCAGGTGGATTCTTTACCATCTGAGCCACCCAGGGGAGCCCCCCGCCCCGAGAAAATTATCTGGCTCTAAATATGAACAGTGGGACTTCCCTGGCGGTCCAGTGGCTAAGACTCTGTGCTCCCAACGCCGGAGGCCTAGGTTTGATCCCTGGTCAGGGCACTAGACCCCACATGCCACAACTAAGAGTTTGTATGTCACAGTTAAAGCATCCCACTAAGATCTGGAGCAGCTAAATAACTATTTAAGATAAAAAATAAATATGAACAGCACTGAGGTTAAGAAACACCGTAATGGGGGCTTCCCTGGTGGTCCAGTGGGTAGAGTCCACCTTGCAGTGCAGGGGGCACCGGTTTGATCCCTGGCCTGGGAGGATCCCACGTGCCGCAAAGCGGCTCGACCAGTGTGCCCAGTTACTAGCCAGCACTCTGGAGTGCATGCACCCTGAGCCAGTGCTCTGCAACGAGAGAGGCCACTGCAATGGGAGGCCCACACAGGCCAAAGAATAAAGATGGATGAAAATAAATAAATAAATAAATAAATAAATAACCAATAAAAGAGGTCAAAATTTTTTTTAAAAAAAAAAAGGAGAATGACGAAAAAAGAAAAAGAAACACTCTAATGTGTCAGACAAGGTGAGCCCCCTCCGAGAGTGTGGCAGCCATCATCTCTGCCTCATGTAGCCTTTCCAGTCCCCGAGTCGGAGGGCAGCTTGTGTGCCCATCTTGGTTGGCAGCTCTGGTGGACATTTGTTGCTTTCCAAATTACCCTGTGAGTCTGCCCCGGAAGCTCCAGGGGGCTGGAGCTTTGTTCCTGGAAAGCCCAGCGAAGCCACCTGCCTACTCTTCTGCCCAGTAACAAGACGGACAGAAAGGATGTGGCAGAAAGCGTGGCAGCATGTTCGAGTCAGGGCGTTGTTGTACCCTTTGCTCAGCATCCTTTCCTGCCCCCAGATGTGATTCTCGAATGCCTTGACTCCAGATGGGAACTCCACCAGTCCCAGCTTTTTCAGTCCGAGACGTTGGCCAAGCTCTACCTGATGGCCCTGGCCCGGGGCCACACCAACCATGAGAAGGAGCCGGTGAAGCTTCTGCAAGGTAGGTTCTCACCTGGAGTGGGAGCCCCAGGGACCCTGGGGGTAGAGAGGCCCCAGCTGGGTGCTTGGATATCTGTTTGGGGACCATGGTCGCCCTAACAGTTAAGAGCGAGGCTGGTGTTGTGGCCTTCTCACAGGGCGATAAAAATGGGAGGGTGGCTCTCTAGTGTCTCATTGTGGAGGAGGAACAGGTATAAAGTGCTAGAAAATGCCTGGCGCCTCCTAGTGGGTCCTCAGTAAGGGTCGGTTCCATTTTTCACAGCAACACATTCTTGTCCACCAGCGATGACGGAGGCCTCTCCTACTTCTTTGAGATTCTGGGTGGTATTGAGTCTTCAGATGGGCTTCGCGAAAAGAAGGCGTAGTTCTGACATCGATGGCTTGTTTGGCCCTAAGCGTGCTGGTTGAAGGTTTACAAGTGTGCATCGATTTTATTTTTCCTTTGCCTTCTTTTCTCCTTTCTTAAATCTAACTCATACCCCAATGTATGTAGGTCACTTCTTTCTTTTTCTCTTTCTTAATCCTAATCATCCGCAGCTGCCCCTTGTCTGTCCCACACATTCCTCTCCTGCAGCCTTGCCAGCTTCTTCTGGGTTTCTATAGATTGGCGTCACCTCCAGACACCTCATGCACAGGTGTTGTGGAAACTTCGAGGCTTCCAGAACAGCCAGCACACCAGCCAGGATAGGATTGCATTTCCAGGACGTGGCAGTAAAGCTCTGATGGTCCGGAGCCAGACAGGCTGCTGGAGCCCCCCACCACTGCCCTGGCCTGAGCCGGGAGGGAGAACCCGGCTGCCAGCCAGGATCTTCCTGGCCACGGAGCCTCTGACTCAGCCCTTCCCGGCAGAACTGGGAGCCCGGAGCAGGCTGCGGCATCCCCACCAAACAGCAACGAGCTTCACGCTTACTCAGGATCTTTTCTGCTTTTCCTGTGTGTGTCCCAGTGTCTTCAAAGTGGGACAAGCTCCTTCTCCCAAGGCCCCTGTGCCCAGGTCACAGCTCCTCCTGGGCAACAGAGAAAGGCCACGGAAGTCCAGACAGTGAGTATGTTGAAAATCAAGAGACTTGGTATTTTTTCCCATTCTCCTACAAACTCTCCCTCCGGCTGCCATGTAACATTGAGCAGGCTTTCCTGTGCTGTATGGAAGGTCCTTGGAGGTTATTATCCATTTTAAACATAGCAGTGTGGACATGTCCAGCCCAAACTCGGAACCATCCCTTTCCCTCGGCAGCCATAACTTCGTCCTCTAAGTCTGTGGTTCTCCCTCTATTTCGTAAGTTCATCTGTAGCATTTCTTTTTAGATTTCACATCTAAGGGATATTGTATAATATTTCTTCTTTGTCTGATTGACTTCACTCAGTGTGACAGTCATTAGGTCCATCCATGTTGCTGCAAATGGCATCATTCTATTCTTTTGAATTGCTGAGTAATATTCCTTTGTATCACATCTTCTTTATCCGTTCCTCTGTTAATGGGCATTTAGGTGGCTTCCATGTTCTGGCATTGTAAACAGTGCTGCAGTGACCATCAGGGTGCATGTATCCTTCAGACATGGAAACAGTACCATGTTTGCAACTTCTTATGAGTCTTCAACTACTTCAAAAGAAATCATCATTTCAACAATGCAGACATGAAACAAATAAGCAAACAAAACGAAACAAAGCGCAGCATGATCCCCGCCAGGATCCAGATGGTTTTCGCAGGCACGGAGCCCCCGGCTGCGTCTTGCACAGGTCACTGTGGCGGTCACACCTGTGCGCGCTTGTCCTGCTTCCTTCCCTAGGTCAGTTGCCCAGGAGGATGCAAGAACGCCCCATAAAGAAGGTGGTCATCTCCTTGAAGATCAATGGCCCTCTGGTCAGAACCGGTAACGCGCACCTGTCTTGGTATTCTGAGAAGGTCGTGGAACCAAAGGCCCTCTCAAACTGGATAAACAAACAGAACGCCACAGACCGGAGGCACACGGTGCTCACGAAGTGCCTCCTTACTACACACAGCTGAGCAGCGCAGGGAGGCAGGGAAGGAGGCTGGGACAACTTGGGGAAAGGAAAGAAGTGGCGATTCTGCTAAAGAGGTGTGAGGGACGCAGAGGAGGGAGGACGCAGGCTTTCTAGACACCGGGGAAGGCGTCCCTGTCCTGGTCCTTCTGGGCCCGTTGGTATTTTTTCCCATTCTCCTACAAACTCTCCCTCCGGCTGCCATGTAACATTGAGCAGGCTTTCCTGTGCTGTATGGAAGGTCCTTGGAGGTTATTATCCATTTTAAACATAGCAGTGTGGACATGTCCAGCCCAAACTCGGAACCATCCCTTTCCCTCGGCAGCCATAACTTCGTCCTCTAAGTCTGTGGTTCTCCCTCTATTTCGTAAGTTCATCTGTAGCATTTCTTTTTAGATTTCACATCTAAGGGATATTGTATAATATTTCTTCTTTGTCTGATTGACTTCACTCAGTGTGACAGTCATTAGGTCCATCCATGTTGCTGCAAATGGCATCATTCTATTCTTTTGAATTGCTGAGTAATATTCCTTTGTATCACATCTTCTTTATCCGTTCCTCTGTTAATGGGCATTTAGGTGGCTTCCATGTTCTGGCATTGTAAACAGTGCTGCAGTGACCATCAGGGTGCATGTATCCTTCAGACATGGAAACAGTACCATGTTTGCAACTTCTTATGAGTCTTCAACTACTTCAAAAGAAATCATCATTTCAACAATGCAGACATGAAACAAATAAGCAAACAAAACGAAACAAAGCGCAGCATGATCCCCGCCAGGATCCAGATGGTTTTCGCAGGCACGGAGCCCCCGGCTGCGTCTTGCACAGGTCACTGTGGCGGTCACACCTGTGCGCGCTTGTCCTGCTTCCTTCCCTAGGTCAGTTGCCCAGGAGGATGCAAGAACGCCCCATAAAGAAGGTGGTCATCTCCTTGAAGATCAATGGCCCTCTGGTCAGAACCGGTAACGCGCACCTGTCTTGGTATTCTGAGAAGGTCGTGGAACCAAAGGCCCTCTCAAACTGGATAAACAAACAGAACGCCACAGACCGGAGGCACACGGTGCTCACGAAGTGCCTCCTTACTACACACAGCTGAGCAGCGCAGGGAGGCAGGGAAGGAGGCTGGGACAACTTGGGGAAAGGAAAGAAGTGGCGATTCTGCTAAAGAGGTGTGAGGGACGCAGAGGAGGGAGGACGCAGGCTTTCTAGACACCGGGGAAGGCGTCCCTGTCCTGGTCCTTCTGGGCCCGTCACCCAGGGAAGCTCTCAGGCCCACCCTTGTCTCCAGGCAGCACTGACCCTTCCCTCCAGGGCCCCTGCCTGGCTGGCTGCCTTGGGCTCGGCCCCTCCCGCTCCCTTCCTGGCCACCTGGAAACACCTGTTAACAGGCGTTCATGTGCTATTAAGATGCCACGTGCTATCACCTGCCCTCATGAAATCCTCCACCTGAGCCTCTATGGGGCTGGTTGTCCTCAGAGCCTGTGGGACCACGTTACAGAGTTATTTGCCATCAGGTAGAATTTGGACTAAGCTGATCCATCTGCCCCTGGCCAGGGATGAGCACATTATCCTGGCTCTTCCCAGGGGTCCTGAATCTTTTTGAAGACCCCAGACTCTGAGGAGAAGCTTCTGTGTGTCACTTCCAGAGAAAAGGAGACACACCTGTTGCACACAGCACTGTGCACATGTTGGGGTGGCCCCCTCCCTGCCCTGGCCGTGGACCCCCAGGTTAGGACAGAGCCCCCGAGGAGGGACAGGCTCATGGAAGATTCTTACCTAGGAGCCCTGTTTTCTTTAGCTTCCTCCTCAGCTGCTTTGGGGGCTGGGAGCTGGGGCAGCATCTACACCCGGCTCAGAGCAGGTGCGTCTCGTCTACCGCCTCCCCGCCCCCTAGCTCAGGACACTCCTCCAGCACATAGTCGGGGTGGGGGAGCTGGAGCCGGGGACGCGGGGCTGCAGAGCCCTCCGCTGACGCGGGCCCTCTGTCGTGGCCTCCGCAGCCTTTGCCACAGCCCTGAAGAGCCTCTACGTGCAGGAGGCAAAGATACTTGAGAATGACTTGCTGGGCGTGCTGGCTGCTGCCCACATCCTCCGGTTCAGCAGCCTGCTCCAAAGGTAAGGGCCCTCAGCCTCCTGGAAGAGCAGCCAGGGCTTGAAGGAGCTGGAGGGCCCCAGAGCCTGCACCCCTAAAGCCTCCTGTTCTGCTTTGCACAAGCGAGGTGTGATGTCACTCTCTTATTCATGGTCCTGAGCCTTCCCGTCCCCCTCCCCGCGATGGCACTGGGCACGATGAACTCCGCTGGTCCGTTGATTCAGTCACACCTTCATGCGTCTGCTCCTTTAAGAATGATTTCAGGGGCTTCTCCAGGACACCAGCGAGGCAGTGGGGGCCCGATGGCCTCTAAAGCTTCCTGTCCAACTGTATCCCAAGACACAGGGAATGAGTAAGGTAGGGGTGGTATGAAGGCGGGTATTCTCAAATGGAAAATGTTTGTGTTGTGTAAGAGTAAATTCAAGTAAAAATGGCACCTACAATTAGGAGGAGCATTTCTTACAACCCTCCCTTTTGTGGTTGCTGTTGTTCACTCCCTCAGTCGTGTTTGACTCTTTGCAACCCCATGGACTGCAGCACGCCAGGCTTCCCTGTCCTTCACCATCTCCCGGAGTTTGCTCCAACTCATGTCCGTTGAGTCAGTGATGCCATCCAACCGTCTCATTCTGTCGCCCCCTTCTCCTGCCCTCAATCTTTCCGAGCATCAGGGTCTTTTCCAATGAGGCAGCTCTTTCAGTATCCTATAATAATCCTCCATTCCATCACTGCTTGTGAACGGTTAGTGAACCAAATGGAAAAGCACTGATGGGATTAACTTCTCTTGACTGTTCTGTCCCCTGGGCTTTTCCGCAGATGTGTGTGTCCTGCACTCCCCTCCTGAACAGAGATGAGTGGCATCTTGTAGCTTTTTGATTTCCTGCTTCCTGATGCAGCTCAGTAGACAGGAGGTCTGAGGCAGGGCTGCGCTGCCAGGCTGGTTCTATCACCCCGAGCTTCAGTTTCTTCATTTGAGGGAATCAGTGAATGACTGAGGGAGGGAATGGACTTCCCACCCTAGACCACTGAAGGCGTCAGTTGCTCTGTGAAAGGCAGAGTCAGGATCTCCCCCAGGGACCTTCAAGTCACTTTTTATAGAATTCACCTAGCAAGATCTATCCCACAGATTTTCTTTCTTTTTCTTTTTTATAAGTCAGTGCCTCATTCCTGAGGTCTCCTGAAATGACTCGGGTCAGATCCTCAGTTTGGCGTATCTTGAAGGCTCACTGGGGAGGCAGATGCCCAGTGAGCCCAGGGGTGCAGGCTGTCCGAGGCCTGGAAATGGCCACAGAGGACACACGGAGGGACCGGTCTTGAAAATGGACTCCAGGGTGTCTGATTGGTCAGACCCGGGGTTGGGGGCTAAGAGGTGGGGGCTCAGCTATCGTAGGCAGGAATAGGTCATGGAGAGTCAGGAGGAGAACCAAGGAGTCTGGCCTTGACCCTGCAGGTGATGGGGCAAAGTCCGGGTTTTCCGGAGAATCCCCGCTCCCCGGCCATGGTTTGTCACGTGACTTCGGCTCCGCATAGCCTTGTGACATATTATCGCTATGAAATCACAGGCTCTGTACACAGGCCTTTCTGCGTGGCTGTTTTCCTGGTGCTATGCAGGGAAACATATCTCTGATCCCCAGCCTGGAAGGCCAGCTTCCCTGTGACCACCTCCTGTCTGTGAGCCTCGGCCAGATTCAAAGCCCCGTTCTTGTCGAGCCCTCGTCCCGGCTTATCTGGGGTGGAGTCAAGAATGGCAATTCATCCTTTCCGTCCTCCTCCACATGCCTTGTCTTGAATGCCGGAGCAGGGAGGGCTCTGGATTCCCAGCCAAGACTATCATCCCAGATGAGCCAGCCCGGGCCCGCCTGGGGCTGGCGGCCCTGCCCGCGATTCTGCAGATAATTGTGGTGGGCTGGAATCCTCGGCGGAAGCCAGGTGGGCTTGGCTCACCACCGCTGAGCCGGGGCTCGCCAGCCTTTGAGAGGCTGACGTGAATTCAGCGGGCAGGGATGTGGCAGCGCAAGCCTTGGGGTGCACACATGCATGTATGTGTGTGTGTGTGCACGTGCATGTGAACAGACATGCCCCAGGCCACTCTGATAGCATCACCCGTCCAGGTGCTGGACGAGTGCTCGAGGTCATCTCCCAGAGAGAGACCAGCCAGGGCGAAATCACCTTCATGGCCGCTGTGTGAATCACCCCCATCCCCGAGGCCGCCGTTTTCGGGGGACGGGGTGTGTGAGGGTGGTTATGCAGGGCGCTGCCCTCACACTTACACAGCAGTGTCTGCTTTGGCAGCTTGGACCATGGCCACTGGCTGTTACCGGCACACACACCTTCCCTAAGGGTCTCTTGGGTCCCTCCAGACTCACAGGGCCGGAAGGGCATTTCCTTGCCTCCATACGAGGCTGAACTCCATCCATGAGCCACTGCCTGGTGCCACTAGATCTTGCAGAAGTGGAAATTCCCACCGTCCTAGAGTCCAGAGGTATGCGGGTGGCCTGGTTGGCCCCAGAGCTGGCTCTGTGTCCTCCAGTCTGGGAAATCTGACCATTTCGGGCCTGCCCAGCCAGGGATTCTGACGGTGAGAGGGGGGAACGCAGGAGAAGGTATCAGGAACCCTGATTTCTGCGTCCCAACTTCAAACCCAGTTGATTGTGTCCACGCGTCTCGACTGGCAAGGCCAGCACACCTGAAGACCATTGTGCATACAGAGGGGTGGGACCTGAACCGCCCCCCGACAACACCTAGTTTCCCTTCTCTGATGGGTGAGCTTGGCTCACAGTGAGGCCAGGAGCCCCAGGAGGAGAGAAGCTTTGTACCTGGCAGGTATTATTTCCAGAACATGCCACAGACTGGCACAGAGGAGACTCTGGGGGTGGATTTGTGCTGGGCGGGCTGCTGCCTCGCGGTCTCTAGTTTCAAGGAGGCAGAGGCACCAGGCAGGAGCTTGTGGCCATCAAAGCAAAGGGAACATGGGAGGAGAAGCAGTCAGGGAGACTTCCGAGAGGAGGTGGCACTTGAATGGAGCCTGGGATGAGTCCAGCTGTCAAAGGGTGAGAGAGAAGGGGCTTTCTGCAGATGAGAGCGTGGAAACTGGAGCTGCTTGGCCACTGAGGCTCAGTGTGGCTGGAGTCGGGAGGGGCGTGGAAAGATGCAAGGAAAGGTGGGTGGGGAGGTTCAGGTGACTGCAGGTCATACAGGCCTCAAAGGTCACATAACAGGCTCCGCCTAGTTTTGCCAGTTGAGGAGAGCCTGAGGCTTGGGAGGGGAGAGTGACCGGAGCCTCTCTGTGTTACTGGCTTCAGAATGAAGCTGTAATAATGCGGTCACCTGTCTCTATGTTTATTTAGCGTGCGCTGGGCCAACTGGCTTTGTTCTTTGTAACCCAAGGGCCTCGAAGGGGGCCTGGCACTTAGTAAGTGCACAGTAAAGAGATCCTTGATAAATAAATGAACCAAGTAAATCAGACTTTGGCCACTTGATGCAAAGAGCCGACTCATTGGAAAACTGTGATGCTGGGAAAGATTGAGGGCAGGAGGAGAAGGGGGTGACAGAGGATGAGATGGCTGGATGGCATCTCCACCCCGATGGACAGAGTTGGAGCAAGCTCCAGGAGGTGGTGAAGGACAGGGAAGCCTGGTGTGCTGCCGGCCATGGGATCGCCAAGGGTTGCACAGGACTTAGTGACTTAACAATGAAAGTAAACGAGGCCTAGATGTGAAAAGGATGAAGAGTTTCATCCGAAAGCTGCTTTTTGAATCTACTTTGGTATAAAGAGGAAAGAGGACTGGGGCCCCTCTAAGAAGTTCGGCAATGCTCCACACAGGAAAAAAATGCCTTCAGCTGGTAGACAACCGTTGTCATACTGGCTGAGATGAAAACCTAGTGAGGCACTTTTCAGCTTCCCTGGTGGCTCAGTAGTTAAGAATCCATCTGCAATGCAGGAGACCTGACCCTGGGTCAGGAAGATCCCCTGGATAAGGGAATGACAGCCCACTCTTGCCTGGAGAATTCTATGGACAGAGGAGCCTGGAAGGCTACAGTCTATGGTGTCTCAAAGAGGCACGACTTAGTGACTAAACAACAATTAGGCACCTTCAGGTATTTAATCTCTGAATAGTAGTACTTCTCCTTGGTGTCAGGCCTACTTTGTTTCCTTTGGAAAGATTTGATCTCAGATCTCACCTCCTCAGCCCAAAGCTCTTGCAACGCAGGCTGGCAGTCGGGGCGTGGAAAGATGCAAGGAAAGGTGGGTGGGGAGGTTCAGGTGACTGCAGGTCATACAGGCCTCAAAGGTCACATAACAGGCTCCGCCTAGTTTTGCCAGTTGAGGAGAGCCTGAGGCTTGGGAGGGGAGAGTGACCGGAGCCTCTCTGTGTTACTGGCTTCAGAATGAAGCTGTAATAATGCGGTCACCTGTCTCTATGTTTATTTAGCGTGCGCTGGGCCAACTGGCTTTGTTCTTTGTAACCCAAGGGCCTCGAAGGGGGCCTGGCACTTAGTAAGTGCACAGTAAAGAGATCCTTGATAAATAAATGAACCAAGTAAATCAGACTTTGGCCACTTGATGCAAAGAGCCGACTCATTGGAAAACTGTGATGCTGGGAAAGATTGAGGGCAGGAGGAGAAGGGGGTGACAGAGGATGAGATGGCTGGATGGCATCTCCACCCCGATGGACAGAGTTGGAGCAAGCTCCAGGAGGTGGTGAAGGACAGGGAAGCCTGGTGTGCTGCCGGCCATGGGATCGCCAAGGGTTGCACAGGACTTAGTGACTTAACAATGAAAGTAAACGAGGCCTAGATGTGAAAAGGATGAAGAGTTTCATCCGAAAGCTGCTTTTTGAATCTACTTTGGTATAAAGAGGAAAGAGGACTGGGGCCCCTCTAAGAAGTTCGGCAATGCTCCACACAGGAAAAAAATGCCTTCAGCTGGTAGACAACCGTTGTCATACTGGCTGAGATGAAAACCTAGTGAGGCACTTTTCAGCTTCCCTGGTGGCTCAGTAGTTAAGAATCCATCTGCAATGCAGGAGACCTGACCCTGGGTCAGGAAGATCCCCTGGATAAGGGAATGACAGCCCACTCTTGCCTGGAGAATTCTATGGACAGAGGAGCCTGGAAGGCTACAGTCTATGGTGTCTCAAAGAGGCACGACTTAGTGACTAAACAACAATTAGGCACCTTCAGGTATTTAATCTCTGAATAGTAGTACTTCTCCTTGGTGTCAGGCCTACTTTGTTTCCTTTGGAAAGATTTGATCTCAGATCTCACCTCCTCAGCCCAAAGCTCTTTGCAACAAGCCTGGCTGGTCCTGTCCTCCAGCCCAGTGTCCACATCCCTAAAATAAGGCTCTTTTCCTTCCCTTCCGTGAAAGGTCTTTGCTACCCGTGTGGGGTGGTGTGGAAACCTCTGGGGCTGCTCCCTCTCCTAAAGACAGTCCGGGGGCCCCCAGGAACAGCACTCTCTCTCTGCAGGTGTGTGACCACCATGATGAATGGACTCACATCGAGCACCAGCAAGACCTTCTACTTGGCCGGCTGCAGGGTGAGAGCAACCTGGACGGGCACGCAGCATCTGGGGGACCCTCAAAAGCACCAGACCCTGGGATTTCAGGCACCAGCTCCAGCTCCAAAACATCTATCTGATGGCACCAACCTGACAGTGTCCACATTTTATTTTGCAAAGTGAACAATTTTAAAGATTATTTTATCTTTAGATAAAATATTTTAACAGCCCCCCCTCCCCCCCCACCAAAGTAGACAAGCTTTCATTAGGGAAAGGGGAAGGGAAAGGGACCGCCTTTCCCACCAAACAGCAGACAGCGTTCCAGGACATTCTTGGTGGAGCTCAGAGAAATTCGTCACACCTGGGCCCACACAGTTGTTGTGTGGGGCTTGGCAATAAATGATGTCATCTCTCATTATCAGAGGAGAACAGTGAGATGGACCCAAGGCGGGGGAGCTTCTGTGATCAGTCCCAGACCTCAGTCCAGAGACATCAGCATACAAGCCCACGTAACTCGTTGCATTTCATCGTGCAAGCCCACTTAACCAGGTCAGACCATGTAGCTAGTTGTGTGACCTCAGGTAAGAGCAGGAATGTTGGAGCCTCGGTTTATCTATTGGTAAAATAGGACTAATGATGAACCAACCTCCTAGGGTAGCAGGATGGATTTAAATTAGCCTAGTGCAGTGCCTTGAGCCTGTCAAACGCTCAGAAAATGGTATCAGTTTACGTGCTTTGAAGAGGTTTGAGCGGGGCTGCAGCGTGGCCCTCCCGAGAGCCCGCTTGTAGCACCGTTACATTCCAGCAGAGGGCGCTGAGAGCCCAGGGATTGCCTTCGTTTAAAAAACGTTGGCGGCACCCCTGCTTAGGGCGTGTGGGATCTTAGTCTCCCCACCAGGAATTGAACCCACACACCCTGCAGTGGAAGCATGGAGTTGGAACCATTGAACAGCCAGGGAAGTCCCAGGGCTTCCTTTCTCAGTGGGCTTTTCCTGTCCTCAGTACAAGGAAGAGGCGCTCACTACCACCTGTGAGAAGCGGCTGGAGATGAACTAGGTCCCTCTGCTAGGGAGGCAGATCAACCTCCGGAGAATCCCGAAGGAGCTGCTCCACAAAGTGCTGAAGTCCCCCAGGTCAGAGCTGGCTCCCAGGGGTTGCCTCTGGGGTAGGGGCTGGGGGATGGGTAGAGTGGAGGGGTGGCGGTGCTGAGCTCACACCCCGATGGCTAAGCCCAGTGCAGCACCTCCTCCATCCCAAGTGTCCCCACCTCCTGGACAGCCCGGCCTCTGGAGGGGCCGAAACGGGGGTACTGTGCTTCCACAGAGGGGAGGGTGCTATTCATCAGGGACCCTCTGGGTGCTCACAGTCTCATTGTGGAAGTGAAAGTGTTAGTTGCTCGGTCGTGTCCGACGCTTGGCTGCAGCCTGCCAGCCTCCTCTGTCCATGGGATCTGCCAGGCTAGAATACTGGAGTGGGTTGCCATTTCCTTCTCCAGGGGACCTTCCTGACCCAGGGATCGAACCTGCGTCCCCTGCATTGCAGGCAGATTCTTATCTGTCTCACCCGCTTGGTTAATTGATTGCATAAATAATTTTTAAAATTCTGTCAATATTAACACACATTCATCACGGAAATTTTGGAAATTAGAAGAAAGCTCTAAGAACAGAAAAGAAAAAAGGTCTCACCCCTAAATCAGTTTCTGCCTCCAGCCTGGCTTTCCCTTTTTACCAGCTCTAGACCGAGAGCGTTCCAATGCCTGTAGAACCTCTCTGACAATTAAGGCGGAAGACTCAGCACCCGGTACCCTTGCTCTTTACTGACCCCTCGCCCAGTGTTCCTCGACCAGCTGTCGCGTCCCGGGAGTCCTCTAGGCCACCACTCCATCCTCCCTGCCGAGGGCACCGCGTCTCTGTGGGCCTCTGCGTGAGTGGAACCAGAGGCCAAGCCTCCCTGCTGCTCGCCAGGACCAGAGCAGGGCTCACGAACCCAGGCTCGCACCTGCTCTCCACCCCCTTCCCACTGCACCTCTAACCGAACTGTCTTTGGCCCTCGTATCCGGCTCCCGTCTCATCCATGTGGCCACCCCAGCATTTTCCTTAGGTCCTGGCTGGTGCCTGTCCTTGCAGGTTACTTCCAGTATTTCACAGATATAAATAGCACCTTGGTGACTTTCTTTGACGCATATTTATTTTCATCTCAGATTATTTTCCCACATTGAATTCCTAGAGGTGAAGTTACTACGCCAAAAGGACTTTGTTTTTATTAGTGCTTAAAACTAGATTTGATCTGAAAATTGTTTCAAGCAAATTAGATACCACGAACAACACAAAGACTATCTCAGGGCCCTTCACCCTGTGTGATTCGGTCTGTGCCCCGTTGTCTATGTGTGTCTCTGTTAACATGCATTTTTTAACATGCACGTTGCATACATCATACTCTCTTATTGCTGAATGCTTTGATGTTTGTTCCACAACAAAGTGAATTTTTCTACTATAATCACAAGGCAGTTAACAACCCTAGGGTATTTGACCTTGATGTGATACTTTGGCATCATTCACTCAACACTAACCTTCAGAGCATCTTTTTCCTCCAGTGCAGGATCAAGTTAGGACCACGTATTAAAGAACGGGGACCTCAGGAGCAGGGGTCCTAATAGCATCCCCAGGCCCAGCGTGGGCTCCGGGGTCATCTTGCCCTGCTGTCTGTGGCTTGTCCACGCGCGTGTGCTGTCCGTCCTCCAGAGGGCAGAGGTTGTGCAGCCCTTGAGGCCCAGGTACACAGGCCAGCCTTCTCGTAACACTGTCCCTCCCTTGGAAAGTCTGTGCTGTCCCCCACCACTGGTGGCATTTACCCAAGAAAGGGGAGAAACGTCTGACCACAACCAGCACAGCAGGGCCGGGATGGGCCTAGAAAGCCTGACTGGCGGGAAAAGAGGTCAAGAGCAGTACGTGTTAAGCGTCTAGACTCTCAAGTGTGGGGAGACATGACGGATGTGGAAACTGGGTCCTGCTGCCCTTGCCCTCCCGGGAGCCGTTAGCACGGATAGTGCCAGGCGCTCTGGGCGGAGGGAGGGCAGAGCCTGCCGGCCTCGGGCCTGTCACCAGGTCGTGTGCCCTGGAAGGACCAGGGCCTCAGCTCCCGGATCTCACGCTCACATCTTGTCTTCCGAGGTGAACTCCCCTCTCCTGGCTGATGCCCAGTGGCTGCCCGCCTTGAAGCTGGAGGGAGGTGGGAAACAGAGGGCCGGAAAGAGGGGTCTGGGCCTCACCGCGTGCCCAGGGACATGGCTAGAACTTTACCAGCCTCAGGCTCCTCCTCTTAGTGTCTGGGGGGCTTGGCACCACAGACCACATCTGTTTAAGAAGAGACCACTGTGGGGACTTCCCTGGTGGCAGACTGGATAAGATTTGTTCCACGAACAACACAAAGTTGGCCCTTCACCCTGTGTGATTCGGTCTGTGCCCCGTTGTCTATGTGTGTCTCTGTTAACATGCATTTTTTAACATGCACGTTGCATACATCATACTCTCTTATTGCTGAATGCTTTGATGTTTGTTCCACAACAAAGTGAATTTTTCTACTATAATCACAAGGCAGTTAACAACCCTAGGGTATTTGACCTTGATGTGATACTTTGGCATCATTCACTCAACACTAACCTTCAGAGCATCTTTTTCCTCCAGTGCAGGATCAAGTTAGGACCACGTATTAAAGAACGGGGACCTCAGGAGCAGGGGTCCTAATAGCATCCCCAGGCCCAGCGTGGGCTCCGGGGTCATCTTGCCCTGCTGTCTGTGGCTTGTCCACGCGCGTGTGCTGTCCGTCCTCCAGAGGGCAGAGGTTGTGCAGCCCTTGAGGCCCAGGTACACAGGCCAGCCTTCTCGTAACACTGTCCCTCCCTTGGAAAGTCTGTGCTGTCCCCCACCACTGGTGGCATTTACCCAAGAAAGGGGAGAAACGTCTGACCACAACCAGCACAGCAGGGCCGGGATGGGCCTAGAAAGCCTGACTGGCGGGAAAAGAGGTCAAGAGCAGTACGTGTTAAGCGTCTAGACTCTCAAGTGTGGGGAGACATGACGGATGTGGAAACTGGGTCCTGCTGCCCTGGCCCCTCCCGGGAGCCGTTAGCACGGATAGTGCCAGGCGCTCTGGGCGGAGGGAGGGCAGAGCCTGCCGGCCTCGGGCCTGTCACCAGGTCGTGTGCCCTGGAAGGACCAGGGCCTCAGCTCCCGGATCTCACGCTCACATCTTGTCTTCCGAGGTGAACTCCCCTCTCCTGGCTGATGCCCAGTGGCTGCCCGCCTTGAAGCTGGAGGGAGGTGGGAAACAGAGGGCCGGAAAGAGGGGTCTGGGCCTCACCGCGTGCCCAGGGACATGGCTAGAACTTTACCAGCCTCAGGCTCCTCCTCTTAGTGTCTGGGGGGCTTGGCACCACAGACCACATCTGTTTAAGAAGAGACCACTGTGGGGACTTCCCTGGTGGCAGACTGGATAAGAGTCTGCCTGCCCGTGCGGCGGACACGGGTTTGATCCCTGGTCTGGGAAGATTCCCCATGCTGCACAGCAACTCGGCCCACGCGCCACACCTACTGAGCCCACGCATCTAGAGCCCACGGTCCGCAACAAGAGAGGCCATCACAGTGAGAAGCCACACAGTGAAGAATAGCCCCACTCACCACAGCTAGAGAAAGCCTGCATGCAGCAACGAAGACCCAGTGCAGCCAAAATTTAAAAAGAAAAAGAGAGAGAGAGACCGTTAGGGGAGTTCCTTTCACTGAGCACTTCCAGGGGTATATGCTGTGCCATGTGCCCTGGTCCTGTTAGACTCCACAGCGCGATGCAGTCGGTACCGTTTTTGCCCCTAAGATAAGAGGGGTAATAAAAGGCGGGGCTGGACTCAAGCTCGGGGCTCCTGGCTCACAGGTCTAGGCTCCCACCTGCATGGCCGCACTGGCTCCTCGTTTGTAACAGAAGCAAGGCTTCCCAGCAACCAAGCTCAGCAGGATCTGGGCTGTCCTGGGTAGTCACATGGCCCCAGAGCAGCTGTGCGGAAAGGCCGGCCCGGGGTCAGGGATGGAGAGTCCCTCGGCCCCACTTAGTGTAGCCTGTGGCCCATCCCTGGCTTGTGGTCATGGTGTTTGGGTTGGAAACATTCACCTCAGCAGATGTTTCAACGTCGAGGCTGTTCATCTTCCCATCTGAAGTCCCTTTGATCTCATCTTCCTTTGGGTTTTCTTTCCATCTCGTAAAGGACCTTGGGTAAAATACGCACAGTTTTCCTGACTTCCTGGGCCTTTGGTTTTCAGTTCGTTATTTTCTTAGAGGTCATTGCTCAGTGACCCTGTTTCTCTCACTCTAATATTATGGAAGCTTCATTCTGAGTTCTGGCTTTCTGAAGCCAGTCTCCTTGTAGACTCAAGAAAGTAGAGCACTTTCTTACACACAGTGTGTTATTTGCTATTCCCAAGATGACATCTCAATCTTTTCTTTTGGCCAGGTTGTTTGTTTTTAGCGAGTTTCATCTTCTGAAAATACTCCTTTGTGGGCCTACTTGCAAGTAAACAGTAACATTCAGACGATTCCGATGTACGAAACCATCGTGACGTTTTTTAGCAGGTAACATAACTTGTTGATTGATGAATCGTGCATACACTGTTTGTTTGCTTGGAATATCATGGGGGAAACATCAGTGATATTATTTTTCATAGCATCGTTCAGAGTGCTTAAAGTGGATTTTTCCTGGGGGATCTAAGATCATGGGATACCTCTGAGCCACTAGATTACTTGAAAAAGGGAATAGTAGGTAAGTGTTATGAGATAGTCATACTTCTGAGAACATGTTCTGTGTCCACTAAAAAATATGATGCAAAAGGTACTCTTTTTTTTCCCCCCTCAGGAAAATGATCATTCTGTACCGACCTTAAAATTTCATACTTAAAATGTACCTAAATCAGACCAGAGCAGTCTCATTTATATTTCACTAGATAGCATATAACATTCTGAAGGTTCTGGAAAGATGAAAAAGCCTTTGAACTTACAAAGATTTCATAGCGTTATTCTAGTCTCTGATTCTCTAAGCTTATACATTTTTAAAGTTATATATCTCAGTGTTTAAGTGAAAAAAATAGCAATTACAGAAAGAGGGGATGTATGTAAACATATAAAGGATTCACTTTGCTGTACCACAGAAACGAACACAATATTGTAAAGTAATATATTCCAATAATTTTAGGATCTTTCCCACCCTGCGTGATTTGGGTTGGAAACATTCACCTCAGCAGATGTTTCAACGTCGAGGCTGTTCATCTTCCCATCTGAAGTCCCTTTGATCTCATCTTCCTTTGGGTTTTCTTTCCATCTCGTAAAGGACCTTGGGTAAAATACGCACAGTTTTCCTGACTTCCTGGGCCTTTGGTTTTCAGTTCGTTATTTTCTTAGAGGTCATTGCTCAGTGACCCTGTTTCTCTCACTCTAATATTATGGAAGCTTCATTCTGAGTTCTGGCTTTCTGAAGCCAGTCTCCTTGTAGACTCAAGAAAGTAGAGCACTTTCTTACACACAGTGTGTTATTTGCTATTCCCAAGATGACATCTCAATCTTTTCTTTTGGCCAGGTTGTTTGTTTTTAGCGAGTTTCATCTTCTGAAAATACTCCTTTTGTGGGCCTACTTGCAAGTAAACAGTAACATTCAGACGATTCCGATGTACGAAACCATCGTGACGTTTTTTAGCAGGTAACATAACTTGTTGATTGATGAATCGTGCATACACTGTTTGTTTGCTTGGAATATCATGGGGGAAACATCAGTGATATTATTTTTCATAGCATCGTTCAGAGTGCTTAAAGTGGATTTTTCCTGGGGGATCTAAGATCATGGGATACCTCTGAGCCACTAGATTACTTGAAAAAGGGAATAGTAGGTAAGTGTTATGAGATAGTCATACTTCTGAGAACATGTTCTGTGTCCACTAAAAAATATGATGCAAAAGGTACTCTTTTTTTTCCCCCCTCAGGAAAATGATCATTCTGTACCGACCTTAAAATTTCATACTTAAAATGTACCTAAATCAGACCAGAGCAGTCTCATTTATATTTCACTAGATAGCATATAACATTCTGAAGGTTCTGGAAAGATGAAAAAGCCTTTGAACTTACAAAGATTTCATAGCGTTATTCTAGTCTCTGATTCTCTAAGCTTATACATTTTTAAAGTTATATATCTCAGTGTTTAAGTGAAAAAAATAGCAATTACAGAAAGAGGGGATGTATGTAAACATATAAAGGATTCACTTTGCTGTACCACAGAAACGAACACAATATTGTAAAGTAATATATTCCAATAATTTTAGGATGCTCCAATGAATTTTAAAAATAAATAACAATTAGAGTATAAGAATGGGCACTATGTATTTATACTTACTAAATGCAGCAATTCTGATCAGTGCTTTCTGTCTGTAATCTCATTTAAGCTACACAGTACTTGGGGCTGGTTTTATTATTCCCATGTTACAGATGAGGAAACTGAGGCAGAGATGACTATCTTGTCAGAGAGCATACAAGAACCCGGGCCTGCCCAGATCCCAGGAAGCTTTGCTGCCTAAAGAACAGCAGAGAGGCTCTCTTGTGCCTGCTGCAGTTGGTGCAGGAGTGAATCTCTGAGCTCCATGTTTCAAGTGAGACCAATCCTGAGGCTGCCTCTAGGTTCAGTGTTGGTATTAGCCAGCTAGTCCTAATAGTGCCTTACACTGCATCTTCTTCCCGTGCCTATGCCTCCTCTGCTGGAATTTTCTATCTGTTCAGCCCTTCAGCCATGTCAGGTGGGGCTGTGTGGAATCAGGGAACAGGCTGGGGGTAACCTATTTTGTGTCTCTTTGCTGTTGTTTAGTCGCTCACTCGTGTCCAACTCTTTGCACTCCATGGACTGTAGCCCCCCGCCCCAGGCTCCTCTGTTTATGGGATCGTCATGGCAAGGATACTGGAGTGGGTTTTTATTTCTGTCTCCAGAGGATCTTCCCAGAACAGGGATCAAATCCAAGTCTCCTTGCCATGGCAGGCAGATTCTTTACCACTGAGCTACCAGGGAAGCCCACTACGTCTCTAGCCTCTGTTAAAGCCTTGTAGATACACTTGCAGCGTCCAAGCTGGGTGCAGAGTGTGGCGGCCCTGTAGGCAAAGACAGGGCCAGGAAGATCTGCCCTGGATGGGCTCTCTCATCCTCACGGTCAGGTGTATGTTCTGCTCCCCACACCAGCAGGGATGCGGGCTTCCAAGCAAGATAAGGTGTGCTCAAGGAAGTCAAGAGACCCCTTTTCTTCTACACAAGTGACTCTAGCAGACCAACACACTTTTCACACGTTCATCAGCACGTTGACTTGTTGAAGCCCAGTTTCGCTGGCCTTGTTTTGAAGTAGTTAATCCTTTCCTGGAACATCTGTGCACTGTGTCAGCTCTAGAGCCCGTTGCGTCCTGTCTCGTCACTGGGGGAGGGCGGTATGCATTGCCGGAATGGTATGTCCTTGCTCCGCTTCTATATAATTTGCTTTGAACGCGAACGGCTTCAATCCGCCCTCCGCCACTCTTTTCATAGCCCAAGAGGCACTTTTTCCGATGAGTCACGCACACCAGGAAACGTCGCTGCTTGGCACCAGGTTGGCTCTCGTACTGGAAGCATCGAGAACCGGGAGGTAGGAAGTGAGCTGGAATGTGGGTGATTCGTTTCAACGGTGTTTTTATGGGGAGAGGCATAGGCGGAAGTGAGAGAGCGAAGGCGTGCGGCCCTGGAAACGAGGGTTCCTGGGCCTGCCTGAACTGGGGTCTTGAAGGCTCCTCCTGCCTTCAAGCAGGTGGAGGGTCTCCCCATTCCTCCTAAATCCATGGTTCCATTTTGACCCCAAACCTCAGGCCTCCACAGGCCTTTCTCTGAGCCCCGTGTGCCTGCAGGGTTTCCTTGTTGGGAATCATTCGTGTGTCTGCAGTGGCCTCCCTGCCCAGCCCCAGCAGCTGGGAGGGTATCCCCTACTCAGCAGCGTGTTCGCTGACGGCAGGGTGGGGGAGAGTCCTGCCAGCCCGCCCACCTCCCCTGCACCCCTCCTTCCCTCAGCCCCCCTCCCTCCAGCAAGCTTGGTGTCCCTTCTGGAGGAAAGATGGAACAGTCTGGACCCCAGATGCTTTTCTTCCTGGTGGTCACCCAGGCTCAACCCCAACTCTGAGGACCATGGCCCATTTGGGGACGGTGGGGAGGTCGCCTCCCACCCCAGTTCCCTCCCTTGCCCCGGCATGGTGGCGCCCAGAGGTGCTCCCTGGTCAGTGACCTCACCTCCCAAATGGGAGTCCCCAGACTGCTTAGCTGACGGCTCCCCTCACCCCAGCCAGCTCTGTCGCCTCTTCTCAGCCTTTCTGTGGCAGGGCCCCCACGGGAGCGTCACCTGCTGGTCCCTCATGACCACCATGGTGGGCGCGTACGTTCTGCCTCCTCGGGCTCATCGCGAGCGGCGTAAAGGGAGGGTTGGGGATCCTTCCCTGCAGCCCCAGCTTGACGGGCACTGTGCTGAGTGTCTAAGAGCTTACGGAATGATGAGATTCCATCAAACATGCTTCAGAGAACTGATGCCAAGTTCAGAGAACTACCATGTCTGCAGCAGCTCAAAAGAGGGATGGCAGACGAGTCTCCTTGTGGATTTCTTTATGTCTATATTCAGGCCGTGCCTGCAGCCGTGGGACCTTCGTTCCCTGACCAGGGATGGCACCCGAGCCCCCTGCTGTGCAAGAGTGGAGTCTTAACCACTGGACCTCTCAGGCCGTCCTTCTGTGTTTATTGATGGGTAGAGCCTGCTCGGTGGACTAGACTAGGAAGAGTTCTAAGGCTTTCTTGAGACCCAGTGAGAAATAATGTCTCAGGAGGCTGGGGATGCCTACCCTGGGCACACGCAGGCAGGGGCAGGGCCTAGGCTCCATGCTGGCCCGAGGACCCCCAGCACGGAGCCTTGGAGCTGTTGGTCTGAGGACTTGAGCTGGAAGAAGGCACCCCCGCTCCGGGGGTGGAGGAGGGAGCCTGCTGAAAGCCATGGTTGGCCTGGGCCAGAATTGAGTCACTGGGGCAGCTGAGCTCCACAGCTGAGTGAAGACGGAGGGAACAGCTAGGCAGGGAAGTTTCCATGGCCACTGACAGGAACGCGCCAGGAGCATTCAAAGGTTGGGCAGAGGAGCAGAACTTGGAATACAGGAGACCGGCCTGGAAATGAGAACCAAGGAAGCTGACTATTAGGCCCCCCCCCTTTTTTTTTAAAGATTTATTTATTTATTTTGGGGGGATGGGATGGGGAGGGAGGGGAGCAGGCGGGCCACTTCTATTGGTCTTTCATTTGTCCATTTTCATCCATCTTTGTTCTTTGGCTCCTATGGGCCTCCCATCGCGGTGGCCTCTGTTGTTGCAGAGCGCCGGCTCCATGTGCATGCGCTCCAGAGCTCCGGCTTGGTCATTGGACACATCAGTTCATCCGCTCCGTGGCACGTGGGATCTTCCCAGGCCAGGGATCGAACTGGCACCCCTTGCACTGCAAGGCGGTGTCCTTACCCGCTGGACCACCAGGGAAGCCCATTAGGCCCCATTTTTAAAGTTGCGTCTGTTGTTGAAGTGACTTAAATGGCAGTGGCTTAGAAGAGAGCTGAGAGTAGACCATCACGGTGCAGGGAGCTCGCCGTGGGGCTCCGCTCTCACACTGTGGCAGCGGGACAAGCTGCCTGAACGTCAGCCCAGCCAGGAGTGAGGCCGAGCTGCAACTCGGGGCTGCAGCCGGCCCAGCGCTGGCCCAGCGTCCAGAAAGGAGGGTTCTGAGCAGCAACTGAGTAAACTAGGTCAGACGCTCCTTTTCTCATCTGTCTTGGAAATGACTTGAGCTAGGAGGAAAGGTATTTGAATAGTTAACTCCTTCGGCACCACTGTACCTGCATATAAAGACGTATCTCCAAGCCTGTTTTACTCATCTGTGTCGTTCTTTTCACTGCTTTTTCTTTTTTTGTTCACTCAACATACATATTGAACCTTTGCTCTATGCCAGGGGCACCACTGGTGACTTAGAGGATAAAGAATCTGCCTGAAATGCAGGAGACCCAGGTTCGATCCCTGGGTCAGGCAGAGCCCCTGGAGAAGGGAGTGGCTGCCCACTGCAGTATCCTTGCCTGGAGAATTCCATGGACAGAGGAGCCTCATGGGCTGCTGTCCATGGGGTCAGGAAGAGTCGCACACGACTGAGGGATTAATGTTAACTGGGGCACGGGTGGAAAGTTAAAGGGGCAGTTTCTTTGACCGGCGCCACGTTTAAGAACACCTTCGAACTAATTTTCATTGTCTAAATCCATCAGTATGGACAAGGAACAGGATGCGTGTACACTTGAGTACCTGTGAACACACACACACACACACGGGCTCACACCTCAGCACCCACAGCCTGTTTTCCTGGCAGTGGTTAATTTAGGAAAACAAACGGGCTGTCCAGAATTAAATTTAACATTTCCTTGTAAGAAAAACCAAAAATGTAAGCAAAACCATTGCCTTCATTGGTCCATGGAGGATAAGTCATCATTTCATTCCACTTAACAGCTGGAGACGTCCAGGGGAGCTGTAAAAACTCATCCACTGGAGAAGGGCCAGAGGGAAATTTTCCACTTTTTTTAAAGTACATTTTTCATCAAAATATAAACCATACAGCAAAGTGCCCAGACCTTCAGTGAACGGCTCAATGAATTCCCACAAAGCACACACATCCATATAGTCATTCAGTTGTGTCTGATTCTTTGCAACCACGTGGACTGTAGCCCTCCAGGCTCCTCTGTCCTTGGGATTACCCAGGCTAGAATACTGGAGTGGGTGGCCATTCCCTTCTCCAGAGGATCTTCCTGACCCAGGGATCGAACCTGGGTCTCCTGCATTGCAGGCAGATCTTCAACTGCTGAGCTACCAGGGAAACCCATAACCAGCACCAGGCCATGAAACAGAACCTGACCAGGTCCTAATGTGCCTCATTTCGGTTACCACCTCTCTCAAGCCAAGGTAAACAATATCCTGCTTTCTTTTACTATAAGGATGTCTTGGCTGCTTTTGAACTTTATATAAGTAGAATCTTAGAGCATAGGCTTTTCATGTCTGGATTCTTTCACTTCACAGTGTGTCTGTAAAATCCATTCAGGGCTTAATGGCTGGGGAAGGAAGGGACTGACTTTTGCAAATTGGTGGTGGAGCTAAGTGGACCTGGGATGCCTAGGTCTTCAGACACATCTTTTGACTTTGAGATCTTAGAGTCAAGGGCAAGTCATGAACAGACCTTTAATTCTGGTCTTTAGCTAATTTATTAACCTTAACTGGCCCCTCTCAGACACTTCAAGGGTGGATTCCAGAACCTTCACCAGGAGGAGGTCACTGAAAGCAGTCAGTGAAGCTAGTTTCCAGCCAGTCCCAACTATTAGATTTCCTTGGCCTCTGCAATGAAGTCTCCTCCTTCCTCGTGAAAGTGAAAGTGCTAGCTGCTCAGTCGTGTCCAACTCTTTGCGACCCTATGGACGGTAGCCCACCAGGCTCCTCTGTCCATGGGATTCTCCAGGCAAGACTACTGGATGGGTTGCCACGCTCTCCTCCAGGGGATCTTCCTTGAACCAGCATCTTCTGCATTAGCAGGTGGGTTCTTTACCACTGTGCCACCTGAGATGCCCTTCCACCCAAACTGGGTGACCCCATAATGTTCTCTCCAACTCTAAGAGTGAAGGCTTTGGAGGAGCACAAGGAATATGTGTCTGAGCATAGGAGGCCCATGTAAAGGGCAGTTGCACTAGACTTAGTTCTGCCTTTGGGCAAAAGCCAGGATGCTTTTCAACTTTCTAGTCAACATGACATTGACTGGTCTCGGAAAATGACCAACAGGACTTGGCCCAACAAATAATCATGGTAACAACAGGTAGGATCCCATTAGCATTTAGGAAAATGGGCATAGAATAGCCCAGTCTGTGCATGCACATGCACTGGGCTGGAATTGCATTCCTAGAAGGAATTATGGGTAATCAAAGGGATAGGCTGGTAGAACTGAGGCAGGTGAGTCAGCAGGGACTCATTTAACCCTCCAATTAACTTACTTAGACTTATTTCAAGCTAACTGAAAGGTAGACACTGTAAAGGGTACTGTGAATATGAGTAAACAAAACAGATGAAAATTCCCATCCTCACAGAGTTGACAATCTAGGCAGCAGAGACAAAGAACACATTCAGTAAATGAGATGTGTGTTGAAAGATGCTGGCCCCAAGTCCGAGTCCCACTACTGCTGTTTACTGACTGAAGATTAACAATATCCCCTCAACAGTTGGACGTAGGGTCTTTCTGACTCAAAGAAAAGACCCAGCAAAGCACTTGGCAGGCCGTCCTAAATAGTGATGACATTGGTGCATGATGGTGCTAGTGGCCATTCAGAATTGTTGTTTCTTTACCACACTTGGGTACTGGGAGCCAAGGGGACCATTTCCTGTTTCTTGGGTTTCAGAAGTTGTCCAGGTCTTCTATGCCAAGTTATCTTTTGAAAAAAGCCATGCCTCGGGCTTCCCTTGTGGCTCAGTGGATAAGAACCCGTCTGCCGATACAGGAGACACAGGTTCGATCCCTGATCCGGGAAGATCCCACATACCGCAGAGCAGCTAAAACCCACACATCAACAAAGACCCAGCACAGCCAAAAATAAATAAATTTAAAAAGTTTAAAAAAAAAAAAAAAAAAAAAGCCATGCCTCCTTCTCATTGGGTATTATTGTCCTCAAGTCTGTAATTTTTTCAAACTTGACTTTAAAATATAAAAATGCTGCTTGAAGTATTTTTTCATAGAAATGAGGCCATTTTTCACACCATTTTTACTGTGGTAGAAAAGTGATCTTAGAATCACCAGTCTGACCATTTTTGTGTGTACCGCTCAGGGGCACTGAGTACATTCCCGTCATTGTACAAGCATCATCATCCATCCCAGAACTTGCTCTTCCTGAACTGAAACTCCACATAGATTAAGCGGTAAATCCCCATTCCTCTCTCCCTCCACTCCTGGAAACCAGCATTCTACCTCAGTCTCTATGAGTTTGACTAGTCTAAGAACCTCGTCTGCTTCCCAAGTGACTCAGTGGTGCACTGAGTAGAGAATCTGTCTGTCAAGTAGGAGACACGGTTTGAATCGCCGGGTTGGAAAGATCCCCTGTGGAAGGAAACAGCAACCCACTCCAGTACTCTTGTCTGGGAAATCCCATGGACAGAGGAGCCTGGTGGGCTGCAGTCCATGGGGTTGCAAAGAGTTGGACAGGGCTGGATGGCTGAACAGCAGCAGCTGCAGGAACCTCATCTAAGTGGAATTGTACCGTATTTATCCTTTTGTGTCTGGCTTATTGCACTTAGCATAATGTCTTCAAGGTTCATCTGCACTGTAGCATGTGTCAGAATTTTAGAGTGTGCATTTGAAAGGCTAACATCTAAAGTTCTGGGCTAGTGGGACTCTGAGTCTGAAAGAGTCAGGACTCTTACGGATGACAGCAGGGAGGACGTGGGAAGGTCGTGGCTAATGGCAGCTCTAGGGGACAGCCTGTGCTGGTCTGGTGGAGACGTCTCCTCGCACTGCCTCTCGGGTGGTCAGAAGGGGAATTTGTCCCCAGAACCAACCTGGGTGTGTCCGTATCAAGGACCTTGGCTCATGCCCCAGGGGTTTCTCATGATCTATACGAGGCAGACACCGTGGCCTGAAGCTTTTCTCAGAAACATCAGTGGTAGCCCCAGTGTCTACACACACCAGCACCAGGAGAAGCCATACCAGCCTTTGCTTCTACCGAATAGTTATGCAAAGAGGCCCCCACTCAGCAGCCAGATCCCTCCACTTGATGGGACCTAAAGAGACTGGTGAGCGTCTTGGCCCAGAGAATACAGACACTGCCCCTTCCACCCAACCCCCTACCAGACAATGGAATTGAGCCAAGTTAGGCTATCTGGAAGTCTGAGCAGAGTCCCAGCTCTGCTGCAGCCCACCCGCCAGGCTGTAAGGGCAGGGTGATGTGCATTGGTTCAAAGGGTTGGACCACACTTCTTAGATGCTTTGGGATTTTAGAGAATCAGCAGCTGAGGCCACAATTTCCTTGCTTTGAGATGGCCCAAGGCCCCGGAATTAGAGGATGATCAGTCGGTGAAGAACCTCGTCTGCTTCCCAAGTGACTCAGTGGTGCACTGAGTAGAGAATCTGTCTGTCAAGTAGGAGACACGGTTTGAATCGCCGGGTTGGAAAGATCCCCTGTGGAAGGAAACAGCAACCCACTCCAGTACTCTTGTCTGGGAAATCCCATGGACAGAGGAGCCTGGTGGGCTGCAGTCCAGGGGGTTGCAAAGAGTTGGACAGGGCTGGATGGCTGAACAGCAGCAGCTGCAGGAACCTCATCTAAGTGGAATTGTACCGTATTTATCCTTTTGTGTCTGGCTTATTGCACTTAGCATAATGTCTTCAAGGTTCATCTGCACTGTAGCATGTGTCAGAATTTTAGAGTGTGCATTTGAAAGGCTAACATCTAAAGTTCTGGGCTAGTGGGACTCTGAGTCTGAAAGAGTCAGGACTCTTACGGATGACAGCAGGGAGGACGTGGGAAGGTCGTGGCTAATGGCAGCTCTAGGGGACAGCCTGTGCTGGTCTGGTGGAGACGCCTCCTCGCACTGCCTCTCGGGTGGTCAGAAGGGGAATTTGTCCCCAGAACCAACCTGGGTGTGTCCGTATCAAGGACCTTGGCTCATGCCCCAGGGGTTTCTCATGATCTATACGAGGCAGACACCGTGGCCTGAAGCTTTTCTCAGAAACATCAGTGGTAGCCCCAGTGTCTACACACACCAGCACCAGGAGAAGCCATACCAGCCTTTGCTTCTACCGAATAGTTATGCAAAGAGGCCCCCACTCAGCAGCCAGATCCCTCCACTTGATGGGACCTAAAGAGACTGGTGAGCGTCTTGGCCCAGAGAATACAGACACTGCCCCTTCCACCCAACCCCCTACCAGACAATGGAATTGAGCCAAGTTAGGCTATCTGGAAGTCTGAGCAGAGTCCCAGCTCTGCTGCAGCCCACCCGCCAGGCTGTAAGGGCAGGGTGATGTGCATTGGTTCAAAGGGTTGGACCACACTTCTTAGATGCTTTGGGATTTTAGAGAATCAGCAGCTGAGGCCACAATTTCCTTGCTTTGAGATGGCCCAAGGCCCCGGAAGGTTAGAGGATGACAGCTTTAGACGGCAAGGAGATCAAACCTGTCCATCCTAGAGGAAATCAACCCTGAATACGCATTGGAAGGAGTGACACTGAAGCGGAAGCTCCAGTGCTTGGACCACCTGACATGAAGAGCCGACTCACTGGAAGAGACCTGGATGCTGGGAAAGACTGTGGACAGAGGAGACGGGGACAACAGAGGATCAGAGGGTTGGGTGGCATCACTGACTCAATGGACATGAGTCTGAGCGAACTCTGGGAGATGGTGAAGGACAGGGAAGCCTGACGGGCTGCACTTCAAGGGGTTGCGAAGAGTTGGACACGACTTCGTGACTGAATGACAACAAGGGATAAGCAATGCCACCAAGAGCATGACCCTGCGTTTGACAGACCCTGATCCACGCCTCTCTCCTGGGAGGAGGAGATGGTGGTGGCAATTGGGAGGCCCCGGGTACCCCGGGTACCACTGGGGCCAACAGCTGTGCCCAGCACCTTACAAGCCCCATCACCTCTGCTTCTCCCAGGGAAGTACACATGGCTGTTGTCCCCCTGGACAAAGAAAGAAATGGAAGCTTTGTGAGGCGGGATCCTATGGCTGATGGCTGGCTGCCCCAGGACTGGAACTTGTCTGTCTGACTCCAGGGCCCTAGCTCAGGGACCCCAAGCATGGTTGGGAGATGGATAAGCTGACTCCTAAGCTGGCCCAGTCAGCCGCCATCATTGCTGCTTCCTGTGACCCAAAGGGCCATGAAGTCCCGCACCTGCTCTTCCAGAGCCTTTTGTCCACAGGGAGGGGACTCAGCAGCCAGATCCCTCCACTTGATGGGACCTAAAGAGACTGGTGAGCGTCTTGGCCCAGAGAATGCAGACACTGCCCCTTCCACCCAACCCCCTACCAGACAATGGAATTGAGCCAAGTTAGGCTATCTGGAAGTCTGAGCAGAGTCCCAGCTCTGCTGCAGCCCACCCGCCAGGCTGTAAGGGCAGGGTGATGTGCATTGGTTCAAAGGGTTGGACCACACTTCTTAGATGCTTTGGGATTTTAGAGAATCAGCAGCTGAGGCCACAATTTCCTTGCTTTGAGATGGCCCAAGGCCCCGGAAGGTTAGAGGATGACAGCTTTAGACGGCAAGGAGATCAAACCTGTCCATCCTAGAGGAAATCAACCCTGAATACGCATTGGAAGGAGTGACACTGAAGCGGAAGCTCCAGTGCTTGGACCACCTGACATGAAGAGCCGACTCACTGGAAGAGACCTGGATGCTGGGAAAGACTGTGGACGAGAGGAGACGGGGACAACAGAGGATCAGAGGGTTGGGTGGCATCACTGACTCAATGGACATGAGTCTGAGCGAACTCTGGGAGATGGTGAAGGACAGGGAAGCCTGACGGGCTGCACTTCAAGGGGTTGCGAAGAGTTGGACACGACTTCGTGACTGAATGACAACAAGGGATAAGCAATGCCACCAAGAGCATGACCCTGCGTTTGACAGACCCTGATCCACGTCTCTCTCCCTGGGAGGAGGAGATGGTGGTGGCAATTGGGAGGCCCCGGGTACCCCGGGTACCACTGGGGCCAACAGCTGTGCCCAGCACCTTACAAGCCCCATCACCTCTGCTTCTCCCAGGGAAGTACACATGGCTGTTGTCCCCCTGGACAAAGAAAGAAATGGAAGCTTTGTGAGGCGGGATCCTATGGCTGATGGCTGGCTGCCCCAGGACTGGAACTTGTCTGTCTGACTCCAGGGCCCTAGCTCAGGGACCCCAAGCATGGTTGGGAGATGGATAAGCTGACTCCTAAGCTGGCCCAGTCAGCCGCCATCATTGCTGCTTCCTGTGACCCAAAGGGGCCATGAAGTCCCGTCACCTGTCTCAACAAAGCTCTTCCAGAGCCTCTTGGGGAGGAGGTCTGTCCACAGAGGTCCTGGCTAATGGCTGTCGGGTCTGAGTGCCTCTCACAGGGAGCCTCGGGTCCCTCCTTACTCTCTCAGCATCCTTCCCTCAAGCTGTGGAGTTGGCAGCTGAGGGTTCTGAGCCGAAGGGAAATCTATCTTATAGATGGTTCTTTCCCTTCTGGGCTGAGACTGTATTAACCTGAAGCTCCAGCAAGTTTTCTTTCCTCTGGGCTGGCTCTGGGCTATGGGAGTCCTTGCCAAGTATACAGGCTCATTCCCCAGAGCATGTAGCTGGGCTGGGGAACAGTGCCCGCTCAGCCCTTTCTTCCCTTGTTGACACCTGCACCTGCCATGAAGTCAACTAACTTCTTCCATTAAATGGTGAGAGTCAGAGAAGGAAGTGGCATTCAGGTCAGGGAAAGGAGGCGAGAAAGAGGAGCTTGTCTGGCTAAGAGGTCTGTGTTTCTCAGGGCGTTGGCACAGCCCCCACTAGCCCAGCTCTACCTGCCCTGGCTGATGGAGGGTTGGTTCAGTGATCAGTAGCCGTACACTCCTGAAAGTATCAGCCTTCCTTTATTTATGCCTCATCCATCCACCCCAGAGACAGGTCCCCAGTGCATACTAGGTCACTTCAGTCATGTCGAACTCTGAGACTCTATGGACTGTAGCCCGCCAGGCTTCTCTGTCCATGGAATTCTCTAGTCAATAATACTGCAGTGGGTTGTCATTCCCTCCTCAAGAGGATCTTCTCAATCCAGGGAGTGAACCCACCTCTCTTATGGCTCCTGCATTGGCAAGTGGGTTCTTCCTTGAGTGCCTGGGAAATCTAGGTCCCCAATGGATTCTAATGAATAATCATTGCACTGGAATTCACTCACACGTCCTTGGGTCCCACCCCCTCTCCCAATGCTTCAGCACCCTTATCTTCTTTCCTGGGACCTCTGCTATGAGGAGTAGCTGGAGAGCCCCAGGGATTCCCAGATTTCATAAAAACAAATGGTCCCCAGGCAGGCTGGTGAGCACCCCCAGCAGAGGCGGGACACAGGGCTAATGGAGCATGCACTTTGGCTGGGACAGGGTGTGATCTGAACATCACTCTTGATTCATGGAAAAATATCCTGAAAGTGCCCTCAGCTGGTCTCATACGGGATCTGACTTGAGGGAATGACTTCACATTTCCAAAGGGACTTGGAAAAATTACCGCCCCCACCCCATTGTCCCCATTTGTCAAAACTGGCCAGTTTATGAAGCAAGTTGTGTCAAAACAGGAGTGGGCGTGTGCAAACGTCTTCTCAACCCAGCCCTGACCTCAGCCGTGCGTGGAAATTAACTGAGTGAGTATTAACACGGTTGCAGAGCTGATCCTGGAACCAGCTGCTAAACAGAGTTACCCACTCATCTGACCTTGCCTTTTAATTCTACCAGAAAGTGCTTTTTAAAAAAAAAAAAGAAAGAAAGAAAAAATAATTTTAGTTATTTATTTTCGAGTGTGTTGGGTCTTTGTTGCTACAGTGGGGTTTTCTCTAGTTGCAGCAATTGGGGGCTACTCTCTAGTTGTGGTGCTCAGACTTTTCATGGCAGGGGCTTCTCTTGTTGCAGAGCGGAGACCCTAGGGTGCATGGGCTTCCGTAGTTGTGACTCCTGGGCTCTAGAGCACAAATTCAATCATTGTGGCACACGGACTCAGCCGCTCCATGGCATGTGGGATCCTCCCAACTCAGGAATCGAACCTGTGTGTCCTGCCTTGGCAGGCAGATTCTTTACCACTGAACCACAAGGGAAGCCCCAGAAAGCGCTCAGAAAGTGCCTAAAGTGCCCACTTACACAAAAGGCAGCCCCTGTATAGAGGAAGAATTGGAAGCCCTGGGGTTCAAGTCCTGGCTGAGTCATTGTTTTGTCATCTGGAAAAGGGAACCTATGCTATTTGTCCTGTTCTGCCCCTTGAGAAGTTTGTGAGACTCAAGTGAGAAAATGTATCTTGAAATCCTCTGTAGAGTCACATGCGTTTAATAAGTATTTGTCAGGCATCTGGGCTTCCCTGGTGGCTCCGAGGGTAAAGAGTCTGCCTGCAATGAGGGAGACCTGGGTTTGATCCCTGGGTTGGGAAGATCCCCTGAAGAAGGGAACGGCTACCCACTCCAGCATTCTTACCTGGAGAATTCCATGGCCCCTCTATGGGGTCACACAGAGTCAGACACGACTGAGCCACTTTTCCTTGACTATGTAGTAGGCCAGGGAGACTGTGGCCCTTTGTCTCACTACAGCCTCAGTGGCAGCCACCCCTTGCTTCTGCCCTGCCCCCCCCAGAGAGAACTAGACACCACCAACCCCTGGTGGGTGAGACCATTCACCCCTGACATGACTCTCACGAGCCTCAACCTATTCCAGGAAGGAAAGTTCTGAAAGCCTTTTATCCTCTTTGCACCTCTGCTAAGCTTCCCCAAGAAATGTGCCTTTCTGGACCGGGATGTGGGACAGAGCTTGATACCGCTTTTCCTTTGCGTCCGTCTGCACAGCATCACCAAAGGTAAGCCCTGCCCATGGGAGGGCATCCAGCAGAGACTGCTGGGGACCTGCCCCTCCCCCCAGCCACTCCCAGAGAGGCCCTACCCACCCTTTCCAAAGGAATCAGCCAAGGGCTGGCTCTGTCGCTTCCAAGGTGTGTGACTGCTACCGGTCTCAGTCTCCTTGTCTGTAAAATGAGGGTAATCAGAGCTCCCACGAAACTTGGTGATGGGTGGGAGGGGCTTAGCGGTGGGGAAAGGGCCCAGGGTCGCGTCGATGCCAACGGACCAAGTGCCTGGCCTCTTATAGAGGCAGCCCCTCTGGGTCGCTCACTTGTTCAGCAGTTTGGCAGAAAAGTGAGTCTATGCTCTGGTCTAGAGTGTCCTCATCCTTGTGCCCTGGGCTGAGGGCAAGGCAGCGGTCAGCTGGCAAAAGAGGGGCCTCTTGGGGAGTGTTGGGGGCAGCCCAGGTGGCCACCTGGTGAGGTCTTTGCATCTGGAGAACTTTCTCAAAGCCATTTCCAGTTATTCAGATCGAATGAGTAGCTCCAAACCCCATGCAGCTGGTTGATGGAGTCCAGACAGTGTTGTCCAAATGGCTTCTAGACTCTCCCAAGACGTTGTGTAACCCTCTCCCCTGGGCAGGATTGGCAAGGCTGGGGGGCCGGGGTGGGGCTGGCTGTGGATGCTTTGGGAGGAAGTGCCCTGGGATGCCCCACTTGGGTTCCACGCATCTGATGATGGGAACGTCCTCCCATCCTCCACTCCCGACTTCCTTTCTTTTTCCCTCCTTAAATGAGACATTTGTGGTTCTGTTATGAGTAAATCCATAAAAATGTTCTCTTTGTGCATCTTCCCAGGCAAGGACCTGGAGGAGCTTAGGCACATAAACTTCTTCCCTGAATCCTGGCTTGACCGGGTTGCAGCCCACCACTTCCACGCGGTGAGTCACCGGCTCAGCAAGGAAACAGTTACCGAAACATATTGCCTCTACTTTTTCCGGGGATGTTTTTCCCGTTTGAAACCTCTGGGCCTCTGAGGTTGAGAAGTATCTGGCTCCTTCCCCAGGGGAAGTGGACAGAGCCAAGCCTGCAAGGGAGGAGGGAGATGGCCCTGCCTTGGATTCCAGGTGTTTAGAGCATCCACCCTGTTGACCTGGAGCCCCAGGGACCACTGGCCACATGGCCTTCGAGTCCCAGCAGTCATGTCCTTATGACCAAACATTTTCAAAATGCAGAGAAATGGAAAGATCTATCACCCTAAAACAACTACTATTAACCTCATCACAAATGACCTTCAAGTCTTAAAAAATACATGTACTTAATGAAATGGGGTTTTTAATCACCATTTTTAGTGGCCGTAAACTCTTCCACCAAGAGGATATGCTAACCCGGCTACTTGCTGACAGGCCAGTGCTCCTTCGCTTTTCCTTTATTGTAGAGAAGTCGTGACGTTTCTGATTATTTACTGTTATAAATAGACTGTATGGGGAATGCATTTGCACATAATGGTTTCTTTTTTACTGTGCTTAGAATTATTTTCTTATAGGAGAATCTGAAGAGCAAAAAAAAATACTGGCCCCCAAAGAAATGTGCCCTTTTGTTCTTATATATACTAGCAAACGGGGACCAAATGACTCCTTCTCTAGCGATACTGAGGTGCCTTACTCTGTGTGAGCTCAGCAGCATGGAGCATTTTCCTTTTCCATCGCTTGTGTCGGCTGTGAGTCAAACAACGGCATCTCATTTTTGAATATGCGTCCCCTTTATTACTAGTACATATGAATGTTTCTCCGTGTGGTATTTCCGCCTTTTTGAATTGTCCGTGCAAACGGGTGAGCTTCCAGTCATGCATTTTCAGAGATGAAGTGGAGCAGTGTTTGAGTTCTGAGGCTTTATGAGTCACTAGTTAAAATTCAATTCAGCTCAACAAATACCTATTGTAATGTGCAAACCACAGGGCTCCGCAGCCCCAGCACAGAAGATAAGGCCTCCATGCAACTGTGCCCTCAGAACTGGGCTCGGACAGAGCAGAGGAGGTGAGGGGTGACAGAGACAGGGGACAGTCCTGGGGCTGGAGCTGGACATCCCAGGAGGTCTCCCACCTCCCTCTTCATGTCCTTCTGCCCTGCCCACCTCCTTCATTGTGCCCCCTACCACCCACCAATGTTATCCTCCTGAAATTCGCTCCCTCCAGCCCCAGCCCTCCTGTGGAGCCTGCCATGTAGGGCCTTCCCTGCTCTTGATTTTGTAGCCAAGAATATCCTCTGCTTTGTTGTTGGGGTCCCAGTGTACTCATTTTATTTCACAACTAAGAAAAAAAAACTGGGGCCTTTTTCCTGTCCCCATCGTTGCATTCTCGGAAAGCCTTGAGTGTGGTACCTGGCTAGTAGATTTTCAATAAATACTGTGGATTGGATTTATGGGTGAACGTAGGCTCCAGAGAGAGAACTCTTTTGAGCACGGTGAGGAATGTTGGGATCAGTGTAGAAAAGATGATGTCGGGGGATTAGGCTGCTGGTAAGTGGTGTGTGTTTCCCTTTCAGCTGGAGAATGGAGGTGACATGGTCCACGCGAGAGATCTAACCAGCCAGGGGGTGAGATACGGGCTGCTTTTTGACCAGGTACTGACCTCCAGCCGAGCCAGGGGAAGCACCAACCCAGTCAGTCCGTGATTGGTTAGAGACCTTTGTACAGTGGCCGTGGTCAATTCTTACCTATGGCAAGATGGCCAGGGCAGATGAGGAAATTGGAGGTGTCTCTCCTGAACACTTGCCACCTTCTCGGGAGTAAAATTCACAAGATGGGGCCCTGGGACTGGTCGTCGATCATCTGGTATGTACATCTATGACTCCCCATGAGGTTGACCAGCTGTCTCAGTTTTCCAGGGTGAGAGGCATTTCCCTGGGGATGTAGGACTTTCTGTTCTAAAACCAGGAAAGATCTGGGCAAACTGGAATTAGTTGACCATCCTCTTCCCCGCAAATCTGGTGAGCTGCCAGCCGCTCAAGAAGAGATTCCTCTCTGAGCCCGTGATTAAGGTTGCAAGGGTGACAATTCTGGGTGGTGATTTTGATACCAGCAGTGGGTTGAGGAGCTTGGCTGCAGAGCACCTGGGCGCTCAGTGACCAGGGAAGCATGAGGGACTGGCGGCTGTGCTCTGTCTTGACTCCCTTGATGGGCACGATTCTCCCACTGCTCACTAAGGTACGCTTTAGTGAATATCCTCCATCTTCACTGAAGTTCACGCAGTGGTGATCTCAAACAAGTTCACATTTTAGAGATTTGGGGGCTGAATCTATCATCAGTCACTGCCCCCCTGGGTCAGGCCTGGATGGGCTGGAGCTAGATTCTGGTCCAAGTGGACAGAACTGCAGACAAGAGACACCCTGCAGTGCTGCGCGCATGAGACTCTCTTACGTTCATTGAATTGTAGCAAAATGCTTTGTTTCAAAGGTGAACATGCCTAACTCACCCTTCTCCTCACTAAGGGGTATGCAGAATAAATAGTATGGCCCCTGAATGCCAACCTGTAAAGATGTATACAGTCACTATAGTTTGTCTTTTTTTTCCTTCCTAGGCTAAAGTTGTCATGTTTAAAGTCACAAATTAGTCCCTTTAATACTTGTAACTAGAATTGGCTCTACTGTGTCCTCTTTCCTTTGGATACGGAAGACCTTTTATTTTCTCTGTCACTTTGTCGCTTATCTTTTCCCATGTTAGGTGTATACAACACATTCAAGAGTGATTACCATATATGGATTCTTCTTTGAGATAAAGGGAATCGAGCGTGATACTACCTCCTATAGTTTTCATATGCAGGTAAGAAGGACAGAGCACAGGAAAGGTGTCTCTGAAACAGAACTTTGCGATTCAATTGATTCATATTGAATTAATAATAATCGATTAAACATGAATTACTAATTCATTTGGAATGTTTGTAAGCCTGGTGTTAATCAGGCTGAGAGATGTGATGTCATTCACTTTTTGCACCAATGTTGTGAGGTTGCCACTGTCAGCCCATTCCACAGATGAGGAGCTCAGAACTGTGTCTTCGTGTTCATATAACTTCTGCTGGTAAGGCAAAGGTTAAAGGCTAGTCCTCTGAAATCACATCTGGTACTCAATTCATTTTCTTTTTTTTTTATTTTAAAGATTTTGTTAAATGGGCCATTTAAACATTTTTAAATTAAATTTGTTACAATACTGTTTCTGTTGTATGGTTTGGTCTTTTGGCCGTGAGGCATGTGAGATCTTAGCTCCCCAGCCAGAGATCAGACCAGTATCCACTGCATTGGAAGACAAAGTCCTAACCTCTGGAATTCCATGGAGGTCTCTCAGTTCATTTTCAATTTATACCACGCTGGGTGATGCTTTACGGGTGGTCATTCCTTCGTGGAGGTAGCGCTTTGTGCCCATAAAACAGAGGGAATGGTCTTGTTTCAGGTGACAAAGCAGAGCTGTGGCCAGGAGCCTGGGGCAGTCAGGAGGGTGAATGCCTTCACTTCTAGGCTCCTGCTAGATTTTGAGGAGAGGCAGGAGGGCTGGCTTTCCAAATAGAGACTGAGTTCAAACTGCCCGATGAGCTGTCTGATCTTGGCGAACCCAGGCACCTCTGTAGGTCCACTCTCCTGACCTTTAAGACAGAGAAGGTATAAGACCGACCTCCCCTAGTGGTTGTGAGTATTAAATGTGTTGAACTGTGCAAAGGCTTGGAACAGGGAGATGAGGAGGAGGAGGATGACAATTCTGATGGCAGACCCCAATGCTCCACTTTTTGGATTTGATTAGTAAGTTTCATAAACTTTAAGCTCCTTGAGAAACCATACCTTTAATATCACTGTGTCTCTTTAAAGTTTAATTTCAACTGCACCGAGTCTTTGTTGCAGCGAGACGGATCCCTCTAGTCATGGCGTGTGGCCTTCTCATTGTGGTGGCTTCTCTTGCTGCAGAGAGCGGCTTCTGAGGTGTGCAGACTTCAGCAGCTGTGGCACACAGGCCTTGCTGTCCCAAGGCTTGGGGGATGTTCCCAGACCAGGGATCAAACCTGTGTCCTCTTCATTGGCAGGCAGATTCTTAACCCCTGGACCACCAGGGAAGCCCTACCATATCTATTACCACTGCCAGTCAGAGTACCAAGAAGGCAGGGGTGGTACATTTGGATCATGAATGGATACAGAAATGGGAACCTGGGTTTTTTGTCCAACATGGTCACACTTTTTTATGTATCCTTTAATGTCTTCCTTGGGCCAGTCCTTCTTTATCTTCAATGACTCAGGCATTTCTGTACGTAATGAATTTTACCGGATGGAAGAGATGAATTATGTAACAGTAGTCAAGTGCTCATATGAATACTATGTTGGTTTTTAAAATCTGGCAAAGTGATGTGAAGATCTTCTAGTTCAGTACAGATTGACTTCCTGCCATTTTTCTAAGTTGTCCAAATGCCAGTCCACCAGCCAGTGGTTTGCTCACGGTGAGGGTTCAAATGCCAACTGACTCGGCCACAGCCCTGGCTGGGAAATGGGGCCAAGGGGACGTTCTTGCTCCCTGTACACACCAGTTGGGAGGGCCGAGGTGTGAGGAACCAGGTTTTGCGGACTCCAGGTCACCCAGGTTTTATTTCCATCTACAGCAATCTCCCTTCTTGCAGAGAATAAAGCACACCAACTTGGAATGCGCCTCCTTGGTCTGTGAGAACAGTCCCATCAGCCTGAGGGCAGAGCACCTGGTGAAGTACGAGATCACAGCCCAGGCCCTGGTGGGTGGCAAGTGGCAAGAGTTCAGGACGAACCAGATCATGCAGAGGTTTGGGTTGGGCAAGCCATCCTGCAAAAGTCATGTGAGTGCTTGTTTTTTCTCTTTGGTTGCTTTTTTGCTCTTTCTCTCCTCCGTACCTTTTTGGGTATCACTGGCTTTACATCTCCAGTGATCTATGGGAGAAATTGGCTAGATTTTTAAAGGATTATCACAGCTCCAAATACGGTAAAGAGAAGTGTCCTAGAATGAAATCTGGGCATACTGAAGACTACAAGTCAAACCAGACTGCCTGAGTTGGGTCACACCAGACCCTTTTTATAAATGTCAAAGGATACTTTTTTGGGGAGGAGGGATGTTTGGTGGAGGGCATTTACTGCCAGCACCTCCACTCTTGCCTGGACATCACCTGTGACTCCCACTAAAATCCACGGCCCAGCCTACCTGCCCCTGGTTCATCCAAGGAGAGCTGAGGCCATCTGCCTCAATGGGCTCGCCCTGCATGCAGGTGGGTTCAGTCCCTAGCTTTGCTCCTGACAGCTACAGTCCAGAAATGGCCAGACAGCCTGTCTGTGTGCTGGGAGGAGCTCTTTGGGCTGTGAATCCTAGTCCTCGCTGCCCTGCAGGGAATGGTGTGTGCATGCATGTTCAGTCACTGCAGTCGTGTCTGAGTCTTTGTGACCCTATGGACCGTAGCCTGCCAGGCTCCTCTGTCCGTGAGATTTTCCAGGCAAGAATACTGGAGTGAGTTGTTCCCATGCCCTCTTCCAGGGGATCTTCCCAACGCAGGGACTGAACTCGTGTCTCCTGCACTGCAACTAGCATTTTTACTTGCTGAGTCATCAGGAAGTCCACAGGGTATAGGACTTGACCTTAAACCAGGGAGTAATTCTCGCCGGCTGCACATCAGAATCGCCTGGCCTCTTGCAAAGGCCCCAAGCCTGAGTGCCTCCCAGACATGACTGGATATCGTGTGAAGGGACCCAGGTATTTTTTCAAAGCTAGTATTTTCCAAAGCTCCTCTAGTTATTCTCTATGATGTTAGGAATCAGAAGAGCAGTTTCTTTGTGGCGGCGGGAGCAGGGGAAGCTGGGATGTTGACCAGGAGGGAATGCATGGTAGCCACACAGGAGTGCTCCCCTGTGCAAATCCATCGATACGTATCTTTAAGATTGGTGCACTCCACTGTACTCAAGTTATACTTACTTTTGTTCAAGTTAGCTTTGAAAACCTTCCCTACGTGATTCTTGATGTGCAGCCAGAGTTGAGAACCAGCACCTTACACAATTGCCAGGGCTTTTCTCTTTCCCTTTCTAGAGGGTGATCGCGTTTATCCTAAAAGTCCCATTTGCTTTTTTTCATCTTTTATGTCTTGAAAATCCATACTGTGGGCATCCCCGTCTATGCAAGTTTTTCATTCATCTTCTCATTATCTTAACAGTGAAGTTATCTTCCAGTGGTCCACATAAGAGGAAATAAAATGGCATGAAAGGGCATGCTCAAACATTCAGCTGACTCTCCCAAGTTGGCAGTGGTCTTGTTGGCACTTCTGTCCGCCTGTCTGAGGCTGCTGGGCTGCTGTAACAAACCACTGCAGGCCAGGGGCGTGGCTTATAAACAGCAGAAATTGGCTGCTCACAGCCTAGAGGCTGGCAGTCCAAGATCAAGATGCCAGCAGCTTCCACATGGTGTCTGGCGGGATCCTACTTTCCGGTCCATAGACAGCTGTCTTCTCGCGTGTTTGCCCGTGGTGGAGAGGCAGGGAGCTCGCCGGGCCTCTTCTAACAGGGGCACTCATCCCAGTGGGGGGGCCTTCCCTCACGGTCTGTTCACTCCCCAGAGGCCCCACGTCCTAGTGGCATTACCTTGAGAGGTTAGAATTCAGCACATGAGCTCTGGGGAGACATATTTAGACCATAGCCCTCCCGTTAGTATCATTTGAGAATGGAAAGTACCAGGGCCATGAGTCCACTGCCATCGTTGGCCCCAGAGACCCTGAGCCCAGCCCTCACTTGTTGTCCCCTTGGGAGCACTCCGATGGGAACACCGGCAGTAACGACAGAGTCCAGTGGGGAGCAGTGGGCTCCCCCTGTTCAAGGTACATTCTGTGCCTGCTGCACAGAACAACCCACCTGGCCACTGGCCCTGGCAGTCTGGGCTCAGTCAGGACAAGAGCAGGAAGGATCAAGCAGTTGTAAGGTATGGAGTGACTTACTGACTGTCCCACTATTTTAAATGGAGCTCTATGGTTCGGAGAAAGCAAGGGAAGAGAGTCTCTCTTCCCCCTTTGTGGGTTAGCTTTCTATCGCAGTGTAGCCAAGCACCACGCGTCCAGTGGCTTAAAACAACATATATTTATTATTATACAGTCATGATGGCTCAGGAGTCCAGCAGGCTTTGCTGCCTCCCCTGCTCAGGGTCGAGTCTACAGTCCAGTGGCAGCTGGGCTGTGTCCTCACCTGAAGACATGAGTAGGGAGAAGCCACACCCGAGCTCATAAGGTTTCTGGAGGATTCATTTCCTTGCAGCTGTATGACGGAGAGCCTGACCCATTGCTGGCCACTGGGAGAGAGGCACCCAGGTTCAAGAGGCTCCCTGCACGTCCCTGCCACGTGGCACACTCTAAAGAGATCTCAGAACACGGCTGTTGGTCCTTCAAGGCTAGCAGGCGAGTCTCTCTTACTGTAGTCTGATAAGACAGAACCTTGCATACTGTAAGGTCCTCTTGGTGATTGCCTATCACCTTGCCGATGCTCTCTGGACTAGAAGTGAGTCACGTGCTGTGCCTCCCCTCAAGGGCTCACTCTAGAGTGTTTCCATCACAGAGGGTTGTCCAGCGTCCTTGGGGAAGTGATGGAGCATCTCTGTTGCTGTGTAGCCAGCGTCTGTCTAATGATCCCCTTGGAATCAGACGTGGACTAAAGCAGCTTCCTTCCCAGCAGAAGGCCAGGGCCCTGTGCGGGGTGACCCGGCAGGGAGAGAGAACTGGAGGGATCCCGAGAAAGGAGCCTAGCGGAAGAACTGGACAAAGAAACTGGGAGCTGGATCTGTCCTCGCCCCTCACGAGCGAGCTCTGTTCCCCAGGGTGCCCCTGGCCGGGGCCAGCCGACAGGAAGTGGTGATGGCAGTTGAGAGGATAAAGGGGGGACCCCCTGGCTACGGGCCCAAAGGGTGCATCTTGTCTCTGGCCCCTGGACCCTAGTCAGTGGAGCATCCCCTGTTCAAGGTACATTCTGTGCCTGCTGCAAGAACAACCCACCTGGCCACTGGCCCTGGCAGTCTGGGCTCAGTCAGGACAAGAGCAGGAAGGATCAAGCAGTTGTAAGGTATGGAGTGACTTACTGACTGTCCCACTATTTTAAATGGAGCTCTATGGTTCTGAGAAAGCAAGGGAAGAGAGTCTCTCTTCCCCTTTGTGGGTTAGCTTTCTATCGCAGTGTAGCCAAGCACCACGCGTCCAGTGGCTTAAAACAACATATATTTATTATTATACAGTCATGATGGCTCAGGAGTCCAGCAGGCTTTGCTGCCTCCCCTGCTCAGGGTCGAGTCTACAGTCCAGTGGCAGCTGGGCTGTGTCCTCACCTGAAGACATGAGTAGGGAGAAGCCACACCCGAGCTCATAAGGTTTCTGGAGGATTCATTTCCTTGCAGCTGTATGACGGAGAGCCTGACCCATTGCTGGCCACTGGGAGAGAGGCACCCAGGTTCAAGAGGCTCCCTGCACGTCCCTGCCACGTGGCACACTCTAAAGAGATCTCAGAACACGGCTGTTGGTCCTTCAAGGCTAGCAGGCGAGTCTCTCTTACTGTAGTCTGATAAGACAGAACCTTGCATACTGTAAGGTCCTCTTGGTGATTGCCTATCACCTTGCCGATGCTCTCTGGACTAGAAGTGAGTCACGTGCTGTGCCTCCCCTCAAGGGCTCACTCTAGAGTGTTTCCATCACAGAGGGTTGTCCAGCGTCCTTGGGGAAGTGATGGAGCATCTCTGTTGCTGTGTAGCCAGCGTCTGTCTAATGATCCCCTTGGAATCAGACGTGGACTAAAGCAGCTTCCTTCCCAGCAGAAGGCCAGGGCCCTGTGCGGGGTGACCCGGCAGGGAGAGAGAACTGGAGGGATCCCGAGAAAGGAGCCTAGCGGAAGAACTGGACAAAGAAACTGGGAGCTGGGTCTGTCCTCGCCCCTCATGAGCGAGCTCTGTTCCCCAGGGTGCCCCTGGCCGGGGCCAGCTGACAGGAAGTGGTGATGGCAGTTGAGAGGATAAGAGACCAGCGGGAGCCGGGGGACTCCTCACCCTCTTGGCTACAGAGGGCCTTTTCCAACAGCCGCTGCATCTTGTCTCTGGCCCCTGCCCTGCTTTGCCACCCCTGTGCTACGTGGCAGCCTCCTGCAGTGGTTCCAGGCCCATCAGAGGGCCCTGCTTCTGCTTCTGGTGACACACCTGTGTGTCCGTCCAGCCCCAGGTGGTGAAGGCTTCCTGCTGGTCTCCAGGTGGCCTCATCTGCCTCTCCCTGCCGTCACAGGTCTTCCTCCATCTGTGGGGTCGGTCCTCTCTGTTAGGTTTATTCGGTTTGAAATCCTTGGAGTCCTTTATGCTTTCCAGACAGTCCCCGACAGGAAGTGGTTTGATGAGCTGATGGCGTAACACAGGGAGGCTAGACTACGGAGAACATGGCTTCAATTGTTCCTCCCACCCCTGCAGGGCTGGACAGGGCCAGGCAAGTGAGGCAGAACACACCATCACTCAGATAAATAGTATTTTAGTTGAAGTATCTTAAACAGTCAAAAGCAATGCTGAAAAATCTATCACGTGGGTTGATGAATTACCACAGGCGAACTCCCCCACATTCCAGCCACCAGATCAAAACCAGAGCATGCTCAGCACCCCAGATGCCCCCCGCCACCTTGTACCCCTTCTCAGTCACTGTGCCTTGAAGGTAAACGCCATCCCGATGATCACATTCATTACGTTGGCCATTTAGTTTGAATATTTAATGAACAGAATCATGGAGCGTGCCCTCTTCCATGCCTGCATCCTCTTATTCACCATCATGTTTGAGAGATTCATCCTTGTCCTCAGAGGGAGCTGTCATTCGTTTTCAAATAATCAAGATCGTTTCCTTTTTATAACGTGAAATGCTACTTCTGTATAGTAAGACAGGCTTGTCGGAAGCAAATGAGAATATTCAAAGGGAATAAAATCCAGTGGCCCTCCCACCGTTCAGAGTTGGGCAGGTGACCTTCCTGGTTTAGTCTTAGGGGCACTTTGAGTTTTCTTCCCATTCAGAATGGGAATGTGCCATGTGCTTTTCCTTAGAACTGCATGGTTTTTAAACAGGATGGTTTCTTTACCAGAAAAGCACACCCTTGGGAGAAGAAGATGATGGTGAATTTGCCTTGCCTCCAAAATAATTGTGCTAAGTCAGAAAAGTCACTCTCTGAATGGTGCTTCCCTGTCTATAAAAGGGGGATAAGGCAGCCCGTCTGTCTCCCTCAGAGCGGTGAGCCCTGCAGCCACGGCTGCCTGTAGCATCCCCGCCTGGAGCAGCCCCTGGGCAGACATGAGGATGGGGCTCAGCATTACAGGCTTTACGGAAATAGCAGCCTTGTGGCACTTTACCACAGTCCCTAAGGGCTTCCCCTTGTGGCTAGTTGGTAGGGAATCTGCCCACAGTGCTGGAGACTAGGGTTTGATTCCTGGATCAGGAAGATTTCCTGGAGAAGGACACCTGGAGAAGGACATGGCAATCCACTCCAGTATTCTTTTTTTTTTTAAGATTTATTTATTTATTTATTTTGGGCGGGGGTCAGGTTGGGGAGGGAGGGGAGCAGGCGGGCCACTTCTATTGGTCTTTTATTTCTCTATTTTCATCTGTCTTTGTTCTTTGGCTCCTGTGGGCCTCCCATCGCGGTGGCCTCTGTTGTTGCAGAGCACCGGCTCTGGGCGCACGCGCGCCAGAGCTCCGGCTCGGTAATTGGACACATTGGTCCAGCTGCTCGGCGGCACGTGGGATCTTCCCAGGCCAGGGATCGAACCGGCGCCCTTTTCACTGCAAGGCTGTGTCCTTACCCACTGGACCACCAGGGGAAGCCCCACTCCAGTATTCTTGAGGAGAATCCTATGAACCAAGGAGCTTGGCAGGCGATAGTCTATGGGCTTGAAAGAATCAGACACGATTTAGCGACTAAACCATCACCACAGGGAAGGTAAAAACCAAAAGCTCCTGAAAAGTGACTCTGCAGATGACCAAGAGGGAAGAGGCTGTGAGTGCTGCTGAACGACTGCCCACGACTGCCCACTTGCCGAGGGAAACCACTGTCCTGGCTCAGCTGTTCGGAATATGCAGTGTCAGGCTCCCGGAGTCTACAGGACTGGGACAAACTTGCAGAACAGCAGTTCTAAAAATGTCTCTCTAAGGTGACCAGAGGAATTGCTGACGGTCCAGCAGCCAGGGATGTAGGAGAAAGACATTCCCAGAAATGCAGGGGTAAGGGCCTAAAGGGATGGGCTGTATCCCCTGCCTCCAGGGCAAGAGCTGAAGACACCCGAGACAGAAGGACCCGGGATGCCAGGGACAAGGGTGATGTCATTTCTATATGGGGTGGGGAGGGACTCCAGCCCAGGGAGCTGGAGTGACAGTTCTGGTTCAGAGCCATGTGGCCTCCCTGGTGGCTCAGGGGTGGAGAGTCTGCCTGCCAGCGCAGGGGACACAGGATCAATCCCAGATCCGAGAAGATACCGTCTCCTGCAGAGGAGCCCAGCCTTTGCACCGCGACTGCTGAGTCCTCGTGCCTAAAGCCTGTGCTCCGCAGCAAGAGACACCTCCACAACGTGAAGCTCACACACCACACCTAGAGAAAAGCCCATGCAGCAGCAAAGAGCCAGCACAGCCAAGAAATGCATACATTCACAGAGAAAACCTATGTGATGCCCACCCTCCCACTGATTTCTCTCGCCCTCCTCCCATGAGATAGGTGTACTTTCCAGGTCAGTCAGAGTGGCATCTGAGCCTCAGCGAATTAGAAATTTCTGCACCCCAGGTTCCTCAGAGTGGCCATGCTGGCAGCGAGGGCCCCAGGCCTGCCCACAGGGCCCACCTCTTTCATTTCCCTCCGCAGCCCACTGAGAAGAGGTGAAACGTTTTAAGGTGCTTCATTCAAGTATTTCTTGAATACCTCCTACTGGCCCAACAGGACTGTTCACTGAGACAAACCTGCACTTCAACTCCCAGGCGGCCAGGAGGTCCTGATGCAGGTCTGGGATCACTTTCAGAAACACCTCGGATCTGAAAAATGTCGATTTCACAGCAGGGCTTCCTGCTGAACCCCTACATCCAACCGTCTTCCTCCACCAGTAAAAAAAAAAACCGGCAATCAGCCTGTGGACCTATATCACCACACTGACCGATTTTATTTTTAAAACCAAAGAGGAAATGCAGACTATGAAGGAGGCACCCTCCTGTAGGCGGACCTTTGAGCGTGATGCAGAGACCACCTTTCTCCACTAGAGGGCGAGGTCTGCTTCCAAAGTGGTAACCGGAATTACAGTGGCAGGAATTTGCAACGTAAAAACCCATCTTGCAAGTCGTCCTCGCTTAGTGGTTCAAAGGGAACTTTTACCTCCCGGGTGAAGCTCTGGTCACACATAGGGCAAGAGCTGAAGACACCCGAGACAGAAGGACCCGGGATGCCAGGGACAAGGGTGATGTCATTTCTATATGGGGTGGGAGGGGCTCCAGCCCAGGGAGCTGGAGTGACAGTTCTGGTTCAGAGCCATGTGGCCTCCCTGGTGGCTCAGGGGTGGAGAGTCTGCCTGCCAGCGCAGGGGACACAGGATCAATCCCAGATCCGAGAAGATACCGTCTCCTGCAGAGGAGCCCAGCCTTTGCACCGCGACTGCTGAGTCCTCGTGCCTAAAGCCTGTGCTCCGCAGCAAGAGACACCTCCACAACGTGAAGCTCACACACCACACCTAGAGAAAAGCCCATGCAGCAGCAAAGAGCCAGCACAGCCAAGAAATGCATACATTCACAGAGAAAACCTATGTGATGCCCACCCTCCCACTGATTTCTCTCGCCCTCCTCCCATGAGATAGGTGTACTTTCCAGGTCAGTCAGAGTGGCATCTGAGCCTCAGCGAATTAGAAATTTCTGCACCCCAGGTTCCTCAGAGTGGCCATGCTGGCAGCGAGGGCCCCAGGCCTGCCCACAGGGCCCACCTCTTTCATTTCCCTCCGCAGCCCACTGAGAAGAGGTGAAACGTTTTAAGGTGCTTCATTCAAGTATTTCTTGAATACCTCCTACTGGCCCAACAGGACTGTTCACTGAGACAAACCTGCACTTCAACTCCCAGGCGGCCAGGAGGTCCTGATGCAGGTCTGGGATCACTTTCAGAAACACCTCGGATCTGAAAAATGTCGATTTCACAGCAGGGCTTCCTGCTGAACCCCTACATCCAACCGTCTTCCTCCACCAGTAAAAAAAAAAACCGGCAATCAGCCTGTGGACCTATATCACCACACTGACCGATTTTATTTTTAAAACCAAAGAGGAAATGCAGACTATGAAGGAGGCACCCTCCTGTAGGCGGACCTTTGAGCGTGATGCAGAGACCACCTTTCTCCACTAGAGGGCGAGGTCTGCTTCCAAAGTGGTAACCGGAATTACAGTGGCAGGAATTTGCAACGTAAAAACCCATCTTGCAAGTCGTCCTCGCTTAGTGGTTCAAAGGGAACTTTTTTACCTCCCGGGTGAAGCTCTGGTCACACATACATCCGGTGTTCACATCCCAAAATCTCTGGACCTGGAAAGTAGAAACCTCGGGACGAAAATTTTTAAGATGATCTTAGAAGCTTCTTACCAGTGAGAACTTCTTAGACTGGAATTTTAAAAATCCACCGTCACAATGCCAAGAGCGGTAACCGTGAGTGCTGGTTAACATAACATATTAAATGACACACCCATGACCTTCTCTGTGTTTGCTTCTCCCGTCTGGCTCACCTCTCCAAACCCTGTCCTCCAACAGAGGTGGCCCAGGATTCACTTTAGGACCCCAAGCAACCCTTTCGATCCTAAAGTAGCAAGACAAGGATTTGAGTCCTAACTCTGCCCCCTTACTAGCTGTGCTGCTTTGGATAAGTCATCTAACTTCTCTGAACCTCAGAGTCTAGTCTGAAGTTAGATACGTTGATGTGATTGGTAAAGTACCCAGCACACAGTAGGGGCCTGATACAATTTCTCTCTGTCTGCCTCATTGTTTGGAGTCGTTCGGTATTTATTAGGTCAAGGTGGATGCTCTGTGATCTTGGGCAAGTTATTTTCCTCCTCTGGGCCGCCTTCCCCTCATGCAAAATGAGGAAGTCGAGCCAGGCACTCTTGGGAGACCTTGCCGGTTGCACTCGTTCGTTGCGTCCTCTCGTTCCACGAGAGGAGCGGGTGGAGTGAACGGCTTTTTGTGACCAGGAAAAGCAGGACCTGGGGAAGAAACGAACTAGCTTACTTTCCCATGAGCACAGCAGGGCTTCCTGCTGAACCCCTACATCCAACCGTCTTCCTCCACCAGTAAAAAACCGGCAATCAGCCTGTGGACCTATATCACCACACTGACCGATTTTATTTTTAAAACCAAAGAGGAAATGCAGACTATGAAGGAGGCACCCTCCTGTAGGCGGACCTTTGAGCGTGATGCAGAGACCACCTTTCTCCACTAGAGGGCGAGGTCTGCTTCCAAAGTGGTAACCGGAATTACAGTGGCAGGAATTTGCAACGTAAAAACCCATCTTGCAAGTCGTCCTCGCTTAGTGGTTCAAAGGGAACTTTTTTACCTCCCGGGTGAAGCTCTGGTCACACATACATCCGGTGTTCACATCCCAAAATCTCTGGACCTGGAAAGTAGAAACCTCGGGACGAAAATTTTTAAGATGATCTTAGAAGCTTCTTACCAGTGAGAACTTCTTAGACTGGAATTTTAAAAATCCACCGTCACAATGCCAAGAGCGGTAACCGTGAGTGCTGGTTAACATAACATATTAAATGACACACCCATGACCTTCTCTGTGTTTGCTTCTCCCGTCTGGCTCACCTCTCCAAACCCTGTCCTCCAACAGAGGTGGCCCAGGATTCACTTTAGGACCCCAAGCAACCCTTTCGATCCTAAAGTAGCAAGACAAGGATTTGAGTCCTAACTCTGCCCCCTTACTAGCTGTGCTGCTTTGGATAAGTCATCTAACTTCTCTGAACCTCAGAGTCTAGTCTGAAGTTAGATACGTTGATGTGATTGGTAAAGTACCCAGCACACAGTAGGGGCCTGATACAATTTCTCTCTGTCTGCCTCATTGTTTGGAGTCGTTCGGTATTTATTAGGTCAAGGTGGATGCTCTGTGATCTTGGGCAAGTTATTTTCCTCCTCTGGGCCGCCTTCCCCTCATGCAAAATGAGGAAGTCGAGCCAGGCACTCTTGGGAGACCTTGCCGGTTGCACTCGTTCGTTGCGTCCTCTCGTTCCACGAGAGGAGACGGGTGGAAGTGAACGGCTTTTCCTGTGACCAGGAAAAGCAGGACCTGGGGAAGAAACGAACTAGCTTACTTTCCCATGAGCTCATCAGGATGAGAATGAATTAGAAAGAGCAAGACGTGCTTTTTTCTTCTTTCTTCTTTAGAGGGTTTTATATCCTGGAGCCCAGACTATCGGCGAGAGAGGACATTTTTGTAAGCCTAGGTTAATAAGGGGGCATGCTGGGACCTGCTGAGCTGCAGGGGGGCGGGGGGCTCCCCAAGAAATGGGTGGAGGAAGTCCCAGCTCCATCTGCACAGAGGGATGGCTTAGGATGTGTTGGAGTCTGGCCCACAGGCTCTGAGGCCTTGAGAGCTGGGAGGCAGCGGGGACGGATGCTCCCGGAGGACACAGGCGAGAACGGCTCTGCACGGATGCCCCCGGGGCAGTGCCGCCCAGAAGAACTCTCTGCCTGGTGGACATGTCTTATCCTCGCCCTGTCCTACGTGAAGGCCAGCAGCTTCATGGAGCCACTGCTCTGAAAACATGGCTACTGGGACCAAGAAATTGAGTTTTTAAGTTGATTTCATCTTAATGTAGTTAAATTCAAGTAGCTATAAATGCAAGCAGAAGGAACAGGGAAGCAAAGGTACCAATCACAGAACAGGATTGGGTTTTTTTAGTGTGTAGAGACCCCCCAGAGTACTGAGCACTTTGGTTTCTCCCCAGTGCCTTAAGGAGTGAGCAGCAGTGGAGGCCACGCAAACATTTATCTGGACTGCTGGGCGATGGCCACCTCCTTGGGGACAGGGAGAAGCATGTTGAGGGGAGAGAGGGTTCTGACGCTGGGCAAGCAGGACGCAGCTCTGTATCGGGATACCAGTGGTACCCACCCTTCCCTGCACTGACAGTCATTTAAATCTCACTCAAAGTGAAAAGTTCTCAGTAGCACTGGCCCCATTTCAAGTGTTAGTGGCCACATCTGGCCAGTGGCCGCAGTATTGGACAGGGGGGAATAGGACAAAAGGCTCCCATGGCTCTACTTGGTGACGTTGAATGAGTCACTGCCGTTTGCACTTTCAGCCCTGACTCATGCCTTCTTTCTACAGAGTTCTCGTGGGCGGTCAGGCTTGGTTTAGCGCTTTGGAAGTGAACAACGCGGTCTCTACCCTCATGAATCCCACAGTGTGGGGAGGGGCAGGTGTTGATGGTATCATGTACTAACGCCTGAGTGCCCTGGAGAGGAGGCCAGTCTGTTGAAAGCTTAAAGCAAAGAAGCTGACCTAGTCCCCAGGAGGGTGAGCAAGGCTCAGTGAGGGCCCTCCGCATGCTAGTAGCTCTTGGGCTGAGACTTCAGCATGCTAAGTCGCTTCAGTCATGTCTGACTCCTTGTGACCCTATGGCCTGTAGCCCACCAGGTGCCTCTGTCCGTGGGATTCTCCAGGGAAGAATACTGGAGTGGGCTGCCATGCCCTCCTCCAGGGAATCGTCCCGACCCAAGGATAGAACCCACGTCTCCTGCGTTGGCAGGTGGGCTTTTTACCACTAGCACCATCATGAGTATAAGCGGGATTAAAATGGGTCTGGGTAACCCTCCTCAGCTGCTGGTGGGAATGCGAAATGGTACAGCCACTTTGGAAAACAGTGTGGCAGTTCCTCAAAGGATGAAACATGGAGTTGCCACATGACCCAGCAGTTCCACCAAGTATATGCCCCAAAGACAGAAGACATATGTCCATACAGAACCGTGTGCACAAGGGTTCATTATCCATTTCCTTTCGTTTCTCCCTGCTATTTGATCATATTTTTCTCTTTTATAAATGTGTTTCTCTCTAGAAAACACAGGAAAATGTTTTAAAGTTAAAAAATCATCCATATTCCTATTTTTAAAAATGTTTATTATTCATGGTCGCCAAAAGGTGAAAAAGGCCCAAATGTCTTATCGGCTGATGAATGGATAAACAAGGTAGTAGAGCCGTTGTTGCTGTTGTTCAGTCGCTCAGTCGTGTCCCACTCTTTGTGGCCCCATGGACGGCAGCACACAGGCTTCCCTGTCCTTCACCACCTCCCAGAATTTGCTCAAATTCACGTCCACGGCGTCAGTGATGCATACGATGGAATATTATTCAGCTGTAGAAGGGAATGAAGTATCTACCAATACACACTAAAAGGTGAATGAGCGTTGAATGAGTCACTGCCGTTTGCACTTTCAGCCCTGACTCATGCCTTCTTTCTACAGAGTTCTCGTGGGCGGTCAGGCTTGGTTTAGCGCTTTGGAAGTGAACAACGCGGTCTCTACCCTCATGAATCCCACAGTGTGGGTAGGGGCAGGTGTTGATGGTATCATGTACTAACGCCTGAGTGCCCTGGAGAGGAGGCCAGTCTGTTGAAAGCTTAAAGCAAAGAAGCTGACCTAGTCCCCAGGAGGGTGAGCAAGGCTCAGTGAGGGCCCTCCGCATGCTAGTAGCTCTTGGGCTGAGACTTCAGCATGCTAAGTCGCTTCAGTCATGTCTGACTCCTTGTGACCCTATGGCCTGTAGCCCACCAGGTGCCTCTGTCCGTGGGATTCTCCAGGGAAGAATACTGGAGTGGGCTGCCATGCCCTCCTCCAGGGAATCGTCCCGACCCAAGGATAGAACCCACGTCTCCTGCGTTGGCAGGTGGGCTTTTTACCACTAGCACCATCATGAGTATAAGCGGGATTAAAATGGGTCTGGGTAACCCTCCTCAGCTGCTGGTGGGAATGCGAAATGGTACAGCCACTTTGGAAAACAGTGTGGCAGTTCCTCAAAGGATGAAACATGGAGTTGCCACATGACCCAGCAGTTCCACCAAGTATATGCCCCAAAGACAGAAGACATATGTCCATACAGAACCGTGTGCACAAGGGTTCATTATCCATTTCCTTTCGTTTCTCCCTGCTATTTGATCATATTTTTCTCTTTTATAAATGTGTTTCTCTCTAGAAAACACAGGAAAATGTTTTAAAGTTAAAAAATCATCCATATTCCTATTTTTAAAAATGTTTATTATTCATGGTCGCCAAAAGGTGAAAAAGGCCCAAATGTCTTATCGGCTGATGAATGGATAAACAAGGTAGTAGAGCCGTTGTTGCTGTTGTTCAGTCGCTCAGTCGTGTCCCACTCTTTGTGGCCCCATGGACGGCAGCACACAGGCTTCCCTGTCCTTCACCACCTCCCAGAATTTGCTCAAATTCACGTCCACGGCGTCAGTGATGCATACGATGGAATATTATTCAGCTGTAGAAGGGAATGAAGTATCTACCAATACACACTAAAAGGTGAATGAGCCTTGAAAACGTGAGGCTAAGTGAGAGAAAGTGTTACAAAAAAGCCACGTGCTCTACGATTCTTTACATATGAGATGTCCCCAACAGGAAAGTACGCAGAGCCCGGGTGGATTAGCGGCTGCCTAGAGCTGGAGGGAGGGCAAGGCTGAGGGAAAAGGAGGGCGACAGCTAACAGTGACAGGGCTCCCGTCTGAGATGAGGAGACTATTCTAAAGTTGGTAGGGACGTTTGCAAAACCATAAGATCCTAAAAACCACTACTGGGACATTTCAATGGGTGAGCTGTATGATACATGAATTATATTTCAGTGAAGCCGGGGTCTTCTTTGGTAAGAAATGCATCTTATTTATTTATTTATTTATTTTTGGCTATTCTGGCTTTTGCTGCTGCCGCAGGCTCTTCTCTAGTTGCAGGGAGTGGGGGCTACTCTCTAGTTGAGGTGAGCAGGCTTCTTGTTGCGGTGACATCTCTTGTTGTGGAACTCAGGCTCTAGGGCCCACGGGCTTCAGTAGTTGTGGCCCATGGGCTCCATAGTTGCAGCTCCAAGGCTCCAGAGCACAGGCTCCATAGTTGTGGCTCACGGGCTTAGCTGCTCCGCAGCATGTGGGATGTTCCTGGATCAGGAATCCAACCTGTCTCCTGCATTGGCAGGCAAACTCTTTACCACTGAGGTACCAGGGAAGCCCCTGAAGCTGTTTTGTAAAAAGGGAAAAGTTGGGGGTTCAGGAGAAGATTCAACTCAAAGATCTGGGTGGTGGAGCCCCCTCCTTTAAAAGACAAAGAAGGCCAAGTGGCCAGAGCCGGGGAGCAGGGAGAAGAGACTGGGGCCACGGTGGGCAGGACATCAGAGAGATTTGCAGACAAAATTTGTGCTTTGAAAAATCACAAGGAAGTGGGGGGCGAACAGAGTGGGAAGGAAGCCTAACACTTAAGAGGATTTTGTGGTGATCTGGGGAGAGGAGTGACAGACAGATGGAGAGAGACGGAGCTCAGCCCCTGCTCTGCCCAAAGCAAAGGCCATCCTTTGATTACCCGGCGTGGATGTGGGCTGTGCGGCCAGGCCCCCGGGTGACCACCCAGGGGTGGACCGTGGCCATTTGGGAGACTGAAGCCTCCTCTGCTATCACGTATTGTGTGCATTCTTCCAGAAGTGGTTGCCCCAGTTTGTTTAAAAATAAATATTCCCAAAGGATGCTGGCCGGTGGCAGTATAACTCAGTACTGCCCTTCTGAGGACAATATGAGACACTTTAGAAAAAGTCTGAGGATGTAAATACTTTGGTAGGTCGTTGTATGCAGGTCCCCAGTGAATCCCTCTCTCTGTGTCTGTGCCGCCGGCCTCGCTGCTCCACCCATCAAGGGACGAAGTCTGCTTCTCCACCGTCTTGAATCTGGGTTGACCCTGGGCCTTGCTTTGGCCAAAGAATGTGACAGAAGTAATATTATGTGGGTTCAGGCGTGTGGGCCACGGGGCTTTCAGCCTCCACCCGTGTCCTCCTGGAGCCCCAGGATGGCATCGCGCGGCAGCCCAGGCTAGTTGACTGGAGACTGAGAGGCCACGTGGAGAACTGAGGCTTCAGCCAACGGCCAGCAGCAATCGCCAGACCTGGGAAGGAGGCCACCTGGAACCTTCCAGCCCAGCACTCCCTCCAGGGGAACACAGCTGTGTGAATGACCCCAGGAGGGGATTCACCTGAGAAGCATTTCTCTACCTAACCCTCAGAGTCATGAGAAATCATTAGCTGTTATTTTAAGACACTAAGTTTTGGGGTGGCTTATTACCCAGCAATAATATCGGACCAAAGAAGGATTTTCAACTCAAAGATCTGGGTGGTGGAGCCCCCTCCTTTAAAAGACAAAGAAGGCCAAGTGGCCAGAGCCGGGGAGCAGGGAGAAGAGACTGGGGCCACGGTGGGCAGGACATCAGAGAGATTTGCAGACAAAATTTGTGCTTTGAAAAATCACAAGGAAGTGGGGGGCGAACAGAGTGGGAAGGAAGCCTAACACTTAAGAGGATTTTGTGGTGATCTGGGGAGAGGAGTGACAGACAGATGGAGAGAGACGGAGCTCAGCCCCTGCTCTGCCCAAAGCAAAGGCCATCCTTTGATTACCCGGCGTGGATGTGGGCTGTGCGGCCAGGCCCCCGGGTGACCACCCAGGGGTGGACCGTGGCCATTTGGGAGACTGAAGCCTCCTCTGCTATCACGTATTGTGTGCATTCTTCCAGAAGTGGTTGCCCCAGTTTGTTTAAAAATAAATATTCCCAAAGGATGCTGGCCGGTGGCAGTATAACTCAGTACTGCCCTTCTGAGGACAATATGAGACACTTTAGAAAAAGTCTGAGGATGTAAATACTTTGGTAGGTCGTTGTATGCAGGTCCCCAGTGAATCCCTCTCTCTGTGTCTGTGCCGGCCTCGCTGCTCCACCCATCAAGGGACGAAGTCTGCTTCTCCACCGTCTTGAATCTGGGTTGACCCTGGGCCTTGCTTTGGCCAAAGAATGTGACAGAAGTAATATTATGTGGGTTCAGGCGTGTGGGCCACGGGGCTTTCAGCCTCCACCCGTGTCCTCCTGGAGCCCCAGGATGGCATCGCGCGGCAGCCCAGGCTAGTTGACTGGAGACTGAGAGGCCACGTGGAGAACTGAGGCTTCAGCCAACGGCCAGCAGCAATCGCCAGACCTGGGAAGGAGGCCACCTGGAACCTTCCAGCCCAGCACTCCCTCCAGGGGAACACAGCTGTGTGAATGACCCCAGGAGGGGATTCACCTGAGAAGCATTTCTCTACCTAACCCTCAGAGTCATGAGAAATCATTAGCTGTTATTTTAAGACACTAAGTTTTGGGGTGGCTTATTACCCAGCAATAATATCGGACTAAAACACAGATCCTTTTGATTAAACAAATCTGCTTTAGGCATTTATACTGATGAAAATAAAATCCAGAAAAGAGCCAATGACTTAGTTACAAAGGTGTCTCTTGCAGCCTTGTTTACAGCGCAAAACGTCAGCATGACCTTAGCTGTCCAAGAGTTGGAATTAGAATACGGTGCAGAAGCATTCTAGTGGCAAGATTTCCAGGATATACTATTAATTGGAAAAACAACAAATTCTAAAAGCCTATGGGATCTCATTTAAAAATGTACATTTAAAATATACTTTTATATGAAATCTTTGCCACCCTGTGGTCTGTAGCCTGCCAGGCTCCTCTGTCCTTAGAAGTCTCCAAGCAACAGTACTGGAGTGGGTTCCCATTCCCTTCTCCAGGGAATCTTCCCAATACGCGGGGGTCAAACCCAGGTCGCCTGCACCACAGGCAGATTCTTTTCTGTCTGAGCTCCCAGAGAAACCCACCCTCTCACACTGTGCACTCATTGAGAAGTTATTATTGAAGCATTCTAGTGGCAAGATTTACAGGGTATATTACTAATTGGAAAAACAGAACAAATTTTTAAAAACCTATGCGATCTCATTAAAATACACATATTTTAAATGTACTTTCATCTGAAGTCGGTAGGTCCAAGGGCAAATGGTAAAATCGCTCTGCAAAGTGGATGGTACACTTTTTCTTTCCACCAACAGTGAGCCTTCCTGCCCTCCTGGGTCCCAGTCAGTTCCCGCCTGCCACGTTTGAGCGGCAGGTCAATCCGTTCTCAGAGCTGATGTGACTTGAAGCAAAGAGAGCTTCAACTTCTGTTTCACCAAACAGGATTTCCTGGTTTCTTGGCCACCCAGAGCTATCTTCCCCTGACCCACTTCTTACCCGAACAAAGGGGCCTAGCTGGCTCTTGGACTCCCTGAAGGAGAGAGACCTTTCGAGCTCGGCATCATACAAAGCCAGCAGGAAGCCCGGCTCCATGGGCGTAGGGTGGGACGGCCGCTGGCAGCAGGGGAGTTGTCGTGTGTCCACCCAGGACACCAGAAAGGGTGCAGCAAGTCTCGAACACAGTGATTAACTTCTTTTTATCTCCGCATCACTGAACAGCCTGGCCAACTGCTTGGCTTCCCCACCAAGTTCTGCATGAGTCACCGCTGTCGTACTGTGGCCTGAGCACGTTTCCTGGCAGGCAGGTACCACTGTTCCTTTATGCGCCCTGAGATGCCCAGGGGGTGAATAACACTTCCTGTCCCCCCAACACCAGCTACATATCGAATCTGTGAGGCCTCCCTTCACAGAAATAACATTGCCCCAGAGTCTTTTATTCTGCCGGTTTAGCACCCAAGAGATGAGTCCCCATTTTTTCCCCCTTTCTCCTGACTGTTGAGTCAAGGCTGAAGGTCCCTGGGGTCTGGGCCATTTCCTTAAGTGACAGGAAGCTTATTAACTCGTGGGTTAACTGAGAAGATCATTTACCAAACCACACATGAGCGTGCGTGTGAGCAACCCTTGAACTGCCATGAGGACCGGAGACCAGTGTGGCTTGCTGAGCTCCCAGAGAAACCCACCCTCTCACACTGTGCACTCATTGAGAAGTTATTATTGAAGCATTCTAGTGGCAAGATTTACAGGGTATATTACTAATTGGAAAAACAGAACAAATTTTTAAAAACCTATGCGATCTCATTAAAATACACATATTTTAAATGTACTTTCATCTGAAGTCGGTAGGTCCAAGGGCAAATGGTAAAATCGCTCTGCAAAGTGGATGGTACACTTTTTCTGTCCACCAACAGTGAGCCTTCCTGCCCTCCTGGGTCCCAGTCAGTTCCGCCTGCCACGCTTTGAGCGGCAGGTCAATCCGTTCTCAGAGCTGATGTGACTTGAAGCAAAGAGAGCTTCAACTTCTGTTTCACCAAACAGGATTTCCTGGTTTCTTGGCCACCCAGAGCTATCTTCCCCTGACCCACTTCTTACCCGAACAAAGGGGCCTAGCTGGCTCTTGGACTCCCTGAAGGAGAGAGACCTTTCGAGCTCGGCATCATACAAAGCCAGCAGGAAGCCCGGCTCCATGGGCGTAGGGTGGGACGGCCGCTGGCAGCAGGGGAGTTGTCGTGTGTCCACCCAGGACACCAGAAAGGGTGCAGCAAGTCTCGAACACAGTGATTAACTTCTTTTTATCTCCGCATCACTGAACAGCCTGGCCAACTGCTTGGCTTCCCCACCAAGTTCTGCATGAGTCACCGCTGTCGTACTGTGGCCTGAGCACGTTTCCTGGCAGGCAGGTACCACTGTTCCTTTATGCGCCCTGAGATGCCCAGGGGGTGAATAACACTTCCTGTCCCCCCAACACCAGCTACATATCGAATCTGTGAGGCCTCCCTTCACACGAAATAACATTGCCCCAGAGTCTTTTATTCTGCCGGTTTAGCACCCAAGAGATGAGTCCCCATTTTTTCCCCCTTTCTCCTGACTGTTGAGTCAAGGCTGAAGGTCCCTGGGGTCTGGGCCATTTCCTTAAGTGACAGGAAGCTTATTAACTCGTGGGTTAACTGAGAAGATCATTTACCAAACCACACATGAGCGTGCGTGTGAGCAACCCTTGAACTGCCATGAGGACCGGAGACCAGTGTGGCTTGCTGAGCTCCTTCTTCGAATGTGGGTCACTTTCCAAACTAGGACAGGCTGCAGGTGTTCCCTTTGTGTTCAGACAGACACTCAGATCTTAAACTCTGAGTAAAGAAGGAGGGCCAAAGGCTGGCCCGAGCACCTTGAGAAGCAGAAACTTAGAAGAGGAAAGCCAAAGGCCTCTTTGATGATACAGGTGCCTTATTCACTTCTTCAATGACTATATACTCTTTTAAATTCAGTTAGAATCATGCAGACCTGGATTCCACCTCCCCTTTCCTACAGTCTGCCGGCTGTGTGCGTTTCAGAAAATCACCTAACCTTTCTGAGCCTCAGTTCTTCATCCTCCCTGAGCCACCCTGAAGATGAGATGCTGTGAGGGGTTGGGGGTGTGGTAGATGGAATACTGGCAACAAGGTATGTGTGTCCTGATCCACAGCGGTGCTGAGTGTTACCTGACATGGCAAAGGGAACGTTGCAACTGTGATTACATGAAGGCTTTGGGGCTGGGGAGGTTAGTCTGGATTATCCAGGTGGACCTGAAGTAGGCATTGGGGTCTTTACAGGGTGTGTGTGACAGATTGGAAAGGTGGAAGCAGAGCCTGGAATGATGGGGCCACAAGCCAGGGAATGCTGGCAGACTCTTGAAGCCAGAGATGGTGAGCAACAGTGTCTGCCCTAGAAGAAGCTATCCCAGTGATGTTGACATTGACGTTATCCCAATGACGCTGGCTGCCACAACTGTAGGAAGATATGTGAATGTTGTTTTAGGTCACAGAGATCATGGTCGTTCATCACAGTGATCACAGGAAATGAAGGCAGGATGAGGTGTAACTGCACAGTCCTCCACAAGTAGAAGGATTTGTCACCAGAAGAGGCCAAAGCCAGTGGACAGGCCTGAGAAACCGGCCAGAAGGCTGCCTGCAGGTGTCTATTTGAATGAGTTTATTTGCCCAAGGAATGGAGAAGGGAATGCCAACCCACTCCAGTATTCTTGCCTACAGATCCCCATGGACAGAGGAGCCAGGCGGGCTACAGTCCGTGGGGCCTGTCACAAAGAGTCTCATGTGACTGAGTGACTAACACACACACATGCAAGGGAAGGTGCCTCGGAGGGGAGCGGCTGTGTGGCTGGAGCACACCTGCTGCCAGACCCTGCCTGGTCACCAGATCTGAGCCCCAGGGCAGTGAGGAGAGGCCCCATGGGGACAGGCTGTGCCACTCCAGGGCCCTGTGACAAGGCAGGACTCAGAGGCCGTAGGCAGCTTGTGCCCTGTTTCTAGACACACCGTGGCCTGGCTGCGGCCCGGGAGACATGGCGAGGCATGTCCCGGCACCCCGAAGCCTTCGTCTCATGACCGCTGGCTGACCTCAACCTTGAGCTGGTCACTGTCCAGGTGGCACTGGAAAAATGGCCCCCTTGGAGCCTTGCATGCATCGTGCATGTGTGCTCCGTTGCTTCAGTTGTGTCTAACTCTTTGAGACCCTGTGGACTGTGCCCGCCAGCTCCTCTGTCCATGGGATTCTCCAGGCGAGAATACCGGAGTGGGTTGCCATGCCTTCACAGACAACACTAAGAGATTTGAGCCAAAGATACAAAGCTCTCCTGAAACTTCCTCGAAAAAGTAACACAGCGAGCCCTGCAGGAAGGTGAACACAAGCTCCTGGAATTTGGACAGTGTGTGATGGTGCCGCTGATGAGGCCTTGGCCACCGTCTGGCCTTCCTGTCACTCATCTGATTTTCCCCCAAGGACGCCTCTTCCCTGAAGGTCCCCTGACCTGGTTCACAGCCACCGCACCACTCCCTTAACAGGGGTGACCACACCTAACACTTTGTAATGTGGCTCATCCTGAAACTCACAGGAAATGAAGGCAGGATGAGGTGTAACTGCACAGTCCTCCACAAGTAGAAGGATTTGTCACCAGAAGAGGCCAAAGCCAGTGGACAGGCCTGAGAAACCGGCCAGAAGGCTGCCTGCAGGTGTCTATTTGAATGAGTTTATTTGCCCAAGGAATGGAGAAGGGAATGCCAACCCACTCCAGTATTCTTGCCTACAGATCCCCATGGACAGAGGAGCCAGGCGGGCTACAGTCCGTGGGGCCTGTCACAAAGAGTCTCATGTGACTGAGTGACTAACACACACACATGCAAGGGAAGGTGCCTCGGAGGGGAGCGGCTGTGTGGCTGGAGCACACCTGCTGCCAGACCCTGCCTGGTCACCAGATCTGAGCCCCAGGGCAGTGAGGAGAGGCCCCATGGGGACAGGCTGTGCCACTCCAGGGCCCTGTGACAAGGCAGGACTCAGAGGCCGTAGGCAGCTTGTGCCCTGTTTCTAGACACACCGTGGCCTGGCTGCGGCCCGGGAGACATGGCGAGGCATGTCCCGGCACCCCGAAGCCTTCGTCTCATGACCGCTGGCTGACCTCAACCTTGAGCTGGTCACTGTCCAGGTGGCACTGGAAAAATGGCCCCCTTGGAGCCTTGCATGCATCGTGCATGTGTGCTCCGTTGCTTCAGTTGTGTCTAACTCTTTGAGACCCTGTGGACTGTGCCCGCCAGCTCCTCTGTCCATGGGATTCTCCAGGCGAGAATACCGGAGTGGGTTGCCATGCCTTCACAGACAACACTAAGAGATTTGAGCCAAAGATACAAAGCTCTCCTGAAACTTCCTCGAAAAAGTAACACAGCGAGCCCTGCAGGAAGGTGAACACAAGCTCCTGGAATTTGGACAGTGTGTGATGGTGCCGCTGATGAGGCCTTGGCCACCGTCTGGCCTTCCTGTCACTCATCTGATTTTCCCCCAAGGACGCCTCTTCCCTGAAGGTCCCCTGACCTGGTTCACAGCCACCGCACCACTCCCTTAACAGGGGTGACCACACCTAACACTTTGTAATGTGGCTCATCCCCTGAAACTCACAGAGGAATCTCTGAGAGCTCCTCCTCTCCTCGGCCACATGCCTCTGGGTCCACTTGGAGAACCATCAGCTGCGATGGCCAGGTGAGATGCTGATTGTCACAAGGCTTCTCATCCGCAGGTGTCTCAGAGAATTTTGTTAACCCAGTAGCACTGCAGCAGACGGCAAGGGTGCCCTGCCAGCTGGGGGCAGGGCGGAGGATTGGGCTCTCCTCTGCTCATTCATTCAGTCAACAAACCCCGAGTGGGGCACCTCAGGCCTCGTCCTGGTGAGCGGATACTCACCTGCCCAGCCACGCTCCTCAGCTGCCAGCCTGGTTCAGCAGCCTCTTCTCTCTCCTGATCTGTAGTTCCCACTTCTCCTACCCCACAGAGCCCACAGCCCAGCGAGGCTACAGATTAGATCAAGCTGGCATTCCATTGCTTTAAAACCCTCCACTGTCTTTCAGACAGGACTTGTAAATAATTCCAGAAATAAATACAGGATGCCAGTTACATTTGAATTCCAGATAACACATGAATAATGTGTTCATATAAAAGTTATCTGAAATTCAAATTTAACTGGGCATTCCCTGTGTTATCTGGCGACCCCAATTGAAGAAGATGGATGCAATCTCAACTCCTCACCTTGGCCATGGCAATCCCGCCAGACCCATCTCTGCCCACCTGCTGGATTCCCCTTCTGCCCTCACCTGCTCCCCACACCCCCTGCCACACAGAGCTTCTTCCTGTCGGTTGGACACTGAGGCCTTGCCTGCCCTGAGCCCGTGCACTTTCCATCCTCTGCCTGGAACATTCCTCCCCAGATGCTCACATCGCTGGCCCCTAGGTCCCAGGCCTCATTCCCTGAAGCCCTCCAGGCTCTCTCTGCCCCATCCCTCTCTCCTGTTTTCTTCCCGCTGCACATCTAAATCCACTGCTCACTGGGCTGGAAAATCTCAGAAACCAGCCGAGTGGAAAAGACACAGGAAGCCAGTGAAGTGATTTTCCATCGGGATGGCCTGAGCTGGGGTCAGCGGAAAGCTGTGGAAGGGCTGACCTGGTTCTCCTGCCACATTGCAGTCTAGTCGTCCTTGCAGGGCTGGAGAGATGGCGCAGGAGAGGGAAGCGAGCCTGGGGTGCTGCTCTCCGTGGGGTCACAAAGCATCAGACACGATTTAGCGACTGCACAACAACACAGATTTGTTTGCCAAAGCTGCACCTCCAGGGCTGGAAAGGTCTGAATGTGAGGTCCCTTACCTGAATGCAGGTCTTAGGAGGGTCCCTCCCTCTCAGGCCCCAAACCCCAGAATCCAGCAGAGAAGAGAGTGACCATCACCTGCAATGGAAGCAAGACCTGGGAGGGGAGGAGCCAAAGAGATACAGAATGAGGGGAGGAGGGGTGCCCAGGAGAGAGGGAGCAGCATCCCAGGCCCAGGCCACGGCCCGTCAAGGGGAGCTGCAGACACTGGAACCCCTCGGGCACCTGGCACCTGTGTATCCTGTGGAATATGCTGTGGGGCCTGAGGTCAAGGGTAGACTGGGTACTTTCTGGGGCTCTTTCTGTGAGTTTGTCTACTACAGGGACCGTCAGACTCCACATGGTGCACTGCCGCGCTTCTCTCCACCGGCAAGGAGCCCAGGGTTAGGGCTGCCAGCACAAGTGACCCAGACCGTGGCGGAGTTCAGTGCCTGCCCCGTGGCAGCCTACAGCCAGGGGTCAAGTGGGGAGGCTGGTGAGACCTCCAGGGAGGGAGGAGTGGACACGCCTCCTCTGTAGGAGAGGATGGGGAGGGGCTGAGGGACCACTCTCCTTGGTCTCACTCTCCTCTCTTCTATGTGTGTTCCTCACTTGACTGTTTACACGTCAGGATCTGTAAATGAGGGGCAGGGAGGCCTGGCCTGCCGCGGTCCATGGAGTCGTGAAGAGTTGAACACGACTGGGCAACTTAATAATGACAGTAGTAATCTCTGAAGGAGCATGAACACATACGGCATCTCGTGCCATCCCACATTCACACCCAACAAGTTGCTACAGCCATGCCCGTGTCATTGGTGGGGAAAGCAGGCATCAGGTGAAATGAATTGTACCTGGCTAGGATGTGGCAGAGCTCAAACTCAAAACGGGGTTTCTTGCATTTCCCAGGATGTACCCATGACCCCCGTGTGGCTCAGAGGGGAAAGCGGAGGCCCTGATGGCAAAGATGACGCTGAGGATAGGCTCTGGGGGACATTCCCACTCTCCCATCTCCAGAACCATGCTGCCCACCAGGGCTTAGATGTGCTTCAACAAGTTTTGGTCCAGAGGCTGGACGGCTTCAGCTGGCTCCAATGAGGTCCAACCCATCACAAGTCATCTGGTGCCTCTTTGACCCGCAATTGCCCTGATGGCCTGGAGGAGAGCCAGGCGGCTGGGACTAGCCCCCGACGCTGGCAGGAGCTCCACAGACTGGCCTCTCCTGGGCCTTATGCTCTTGCATGACGAAAGCCCGTCCCCCGCGTCACCCAGTACTGTTTTACTCCTCCAGGTTATGTCTTTAAAAGTCATCATCGTTCTGCCCTCCAGGCCATCGGCTATGGACCTCTGTTTTAAGATTAACAGCTATGCACGTCCCCCAAGCTTCCAAGAGTCTTCTGTGTCCTGGGAAAGCAGCCACATTTGTTGTGTGTTTTGCGTGGATCCTAACATGCCACATTGGATCCCTGGTGAGAAGTGAGGTTCTTGGCAGTTGGAGAAGCTGGAGACTGGAGGGTTCTCCTGTGGCATCTTTGAGCTGAGCACCCCTGGCCTCACAGGGCCCCAGCAGGACCGAGCTCCAAGTGTGCACAGCAGGACATGCGGGCTATCCCTTTAGCCTCCAGGCAGGGCCCACAGCCCACCGCCCAGCTGAACCCCCTGCTCCACACAACAGGGAGCTCTGCCTGGTGCTCCCGTCCTCAGTATCAACGCAGCCACCACTGGGAGAGGCGGGGAGGGATTGCGCGTATGTGTGTGCTCAGTTGTGTCCAACTGTTTGACCCTGTGGACTGCAGCCCACCACGACCTCTGTCCATGGGCTGCTCCAGCGAGAACACTGGAGTGGGTTGCGGTGCCTTCCTTCAGGGGATCTTTCTGACTCAGGGATCAAACCTGCATCTCCTGCATTGGCAGGTGGATTCTTCACCAACTGTTCCAGTTGGGAAGCCTTGTGGAGAGGGAGTCGATGAACCATAAGGGATGATGGTTTGGTAAAAAGAAAAAAGAGAGGGTGATATACCATGACACCTAGTGACAAAAAAATAATGGTGCCTTTATGTTAGACTAATAGCGATAAATAAGATTTGAGTTTACTGTGACAGATCCCTCATATATATCATTTCACTTAATCTTTTTCTTTTCCCCATCATGCCTCTTTTATTTAAATTTATTTTCATCCATCTTTTTATTCTTTTTTTTTTTTTCATCTATCTTTATTCTTTGGCCTGTGTGGGCTCCCCATCGCCGTGACCTCTCTCGTTGTGGAGCACCGGCTCCAGGCACAGGTGCTTCAGAGCTCTGGCTTGTAATTGGACACATCTGTCCAGCTGCTTCGCTGCACGTGGCATCTTCCTGGGCCAGGGATCGAACCAGTGCCCCTTGCACTGCAAGGCGGACTCTTTACCCAATGGACCACCAGGGAAGCCCTATTTCATTTAATCTTTAAATAACCCTGCAAAGTTCCAGATAACATCTTGACCTTCCCTTGACAAATAAGTGAAGGAGGCAGGCACAGAGCTGTTAAGCAGCAGTCTGTGGCCGAGAGTCAGGCCAGAGAGTCAGGGCGTAACCTGGGGCTGTCAGACGCTGGAGCTCTCAGCCATGGCCCTGCTAAAGAAAACGACCCTCCTCTTGTTACCGAGCTGAAAACTGTTTGAGGCTGGCTTTGAACAAGGCGGACAATACTCTAAGAATGGTCTGGAGCTGTGGAAGGTCAGTGGCTTGCTTGTGATGGATGAAATTAATAAAAACAAAACATAAAATTATGACCCATGAACAATATTTAAATTCCTCTTGGCTGCAATTTACTCCGTCATTGTGAGGGGAAGGAGCTATCATCTTTCCTGATAGTCCTGAGTTGGCTGATGCATTTAAAGAGCATTTTTGGTAAATTAAAGAATATTTTTACCCTCTCTTCCTGAATGAAAAGTCAATAGAACACAGAAAAGAGCATGTTTGTCCTACGAAAAATGGAAGTTGATACACTCGAGAATTCTGCCTGCACAGAATCAGTGATGAGTGTGTGATGAAAAGACCCCGTGGCCTGATCATCTGTCCTCAGACCTGTCCTATTGCCTTGAATCCCACCTTTAGAAATCTGTACTTTCGGTCTAAGACACAGTTGTTTCTAAAGTCTTCTGTTTTCACCTTCTCACAGAAGGAACTGTGCCTTGTTGGGCTCTGTACCTTCGGGTCACCCAATTCTTTGGCTGTGGGAACTTCAGTGGCCATTGCTGGGGGTGGGGCAGCGAGGCTTTGTTAGATGTGACAGGTGCGGAAGAGTGGAGGGTGGGTAGAAGGGCCGTGCTCTCCACTGCAGCGCTCACGGCCAGCGGAAGAGAGAAGCCAGGACTCAGGGAGGAGGAAAGGGGGACTTGAACAAAGTGACCTGCCGCTTCAGAGACATGCTTCTCAGCTGGCTAGCTGAGGAAGTGACCCAGGCGACAGACTGAGTACACTTTTAGAGGAACAGCACCCAAAAGCAGCTTCTCAGGAGACCAGAGGGTGTCATTCTCCTGCCCTGTGACTGAATCCCCTATAGAGTTGGGAGGCAGCCAGCCTGAGCAAGCGAGGGAGGTGGGTTGGACCCCCAGGAAAGGGAGAGCTACAGAGAGGCCCTCGTGTGCTAGGAGCTTGTAGGGAGAGTCAGGGCGTAACCTGGGGCTGTCAGACGCTGGAGCTCTCAGCCATGGCCCTGCTAAAGAAAACGACCCTCCTCTTGTTACCGAGCTGAAAACTGTTTGAGGCTGGCTTTGAACAAGGCGGACAATACTCTAAGAATGGTCTGGAGCTGTGGAAGGTCAGTGGCTTGCTTGTGATGGATAAAATTAATAAAAACAAAACATAAAATTATGACCCATGAACAATATTTAAATTCCTCTTGGCTGCAATTTACTCCGTCATTGTGAGGGGAAGGAGCTATCATCTTTCCTGATAGTCCTGAGTTGGCTGATGCATTTAAAGAGCATTTTTGGTAAATTAAAGAATATTTTTACCCTCTCTTCCTGAATGAAAAGTCAATAGAACACAGAAAAGAGCATGTTTGTCCTACGAAAAATGGAAGTTGATACACTCGAGAATTCTGCCTGCACAGAATCAGTGATGAGTGTGTGATGAAAAGACCCCGTGGCCTGATCATCTGTCCTCAGACCTGTCCTATTGCCTTGAATCCCACCTTTAGAAATCTGTACTTTCGGTCTAAGACACAGTTGTTTCTAAAGTCTTCTGTTTTCACCTTCTCACAGAAGGAACTGTGCCTTGTTGGGCTCTGTACCTTCGGGTCACCCAATTCTTTGGCTGTGGGAACTTCAGTGGCCATTGCTGGGGGTGGGGCAGCGAGGCTTTGTTAGATGTGACAGGTGCGGAAGAGTGGAGGGTGGGTAGAAGGGCCGTGCTCTCCACTGCAGCGCTCACGGCCAGCGGAAGAGAGAAGCCAGGACTCAGGGAGGAGGAAAGGGGGACTTGAACAAAGTGACCTGCCGCTTCAGAGACATGCTTCTCAGCTGGCTAGCTGAGGAAGTGACCCAGGCGACAGACTGAGTACACTTTTAGAGGAACAGCACCCAAAAGCAGCTTCTCAGGAGACCAGAGGGTGTCATTCTCCTGCCCTGTGACTGAATCCCCTATAGAGTTGGGAGGCAGCCAGCCTGAGCAAGCGAGGGAGGTGGGTTGGACCCCCAGGAAAGGGAGAGCTACAGAGAGGCCCTCGTGTGCTGAGTGTGAGCTTGTGGGTCAGGAGATGGCTCCGGCAGTCACAGCAGCCCCTCGGGGTGAGGAACAAAGACTCCTCTGAGAAGGCATCTTGACTGAGGAACCATTCAGACCTCGGGCCCCATTCTTATAACCTCTCTCGGGGGCAGCCTGGCAGTGCTGGCCTCTCTGGCAACCTGTTGATACATAAAGAGGCCAAGATAAAAACAAAGACTTGCCCAAGGTGTGAGAGCACAATAGCAGGGAATGAAAAACCCCCAGTCTCTCCATGCCTCCACCCTTCTGTGCAGACTTTGTGCGTGCGTGCTTAATGGAGTAATCGTGTTCGACTCTTTGTGACCCCATGGACTGTGGCCCGCCAGACTCCTCTGTCCATGGAATTCTCCAGGCAGGAATACTGGAGTGGGTTGCCATGCCCTTCTCCAGATGATCTTCCTGACCCAGGAGTCAAACGCTGGTCTCTCTCTTATGGGGCAAACAGTGCCCCCTTCCTCAGCAAGAAGTTGGTGACCACCAAGGCCCACCCCTGGTCCAAGCTGGGAGAGCACCTGGCCTGAGCTTGCCCACTGGAGGCCAAAGTCTCTAGTCTGTGCGGCCCCAGAATGCTTGTTTTTGTTGCCAAGATAGGCTTAGATGGGAGTGCCAAGGAGCCAATGGCTGCCTCTCTTCAGGAACCTGGTTACCCTGGTTACTTGGCAGCGGCATCTGGCTGCCGCTGAGATAGAGTCTTCAAGGTAAGCAGTGCTTTACTCAACCACGTGGGCTGGGGGAGGGTGGGCCTCTTGCCTGAAGAGCAGTCATTCACTGCCCTGTCCCTCCTGTCGCTCAGCAGTGTATTCACTTCATTCATTCAGACCTTCCTTTGCTTCTTGATCTTTTTTCGGCTGTTTGGTCATCCACTCATTGTTTTGTTCACTCACTTGGACATCTGTCCACCATGCCACTCCTCCATCCATTTACCCGCCTGTCTATCTGCCTATCCATCCTGTGGGATCAGTCACTCAGTTGTGTCTGACTCTTTGTGACCCCATGATCTACAGCCCTCCAGGAGATTCTCCAGGCAGGAATGCTGGAGTGAGTTGCCATTCCCTTCTCCAGGGGATCTTCCCAACCTGGGGATCAAACTCAGGTCTCTTGCATTGCAGGCAGATTCTTTACCATCTGAGCCACCAGGGAAGCCCATTCATCCTACATCCGTTTATTTGTTTGGTCAGTAATTAGATCAGCCAGGCAGTCAATAGACACATATGTATTCCCATGTCCAAAGTACTGCTGTGTGGCAATGAGGAGGGCACGGTGCTAATACCCATTGGCAGGGTACTATGTGCCAGGCAGTGTGTCAGCTCCTTATCATGTTTGATCTTCACATTAATCCCAGAGGCAAGTACTAAGCTCCTTACCCACAGAGTAGAAAAGTAAGCCCAGAGACGCTGGATGACCTGCTTAGAGACAGGCAACCTATGGGACACAGAGTCAAGGTCCCACCCCAGCTCTCCCTGGCTCTGCAACCTTTTCCCCATTTTTGTTTAACATCATTGTTCACCCAACGACACGGTTGCAACAGTGAACATTTTAATTGAACTCCAGGCTTTGCAATCCCTCCTGCTGCCCACTGTACCTCTCCATCTGGTTTCTCTGTAACTATAGATTAGTTTGCATTTTCCCCCACTATAGAACTGGAATCATGGAATACGGCTTTTTTTGGAGGGATGGGGTTTTTTTTTGTTGTTTGTTTTTGGCCTTACTGCATGGTGTGTGGGATCTTAGTTCCCCAACCAGGAATTGAACCTGTGATATTGGCAGGGAAGCATGCAGTCCTAATCATTGGACCACTAACGAATTTCCATGGGAGAGGAGTGTTTTTTCCCATTTATGCTTTTCCTGTGTATGGATCTGGCTTTTCTTACTTGCTGGTATATAGAAATAAAATTGTTTTTGTGTATTCTTTTTATATTCTGCCACCCTAAATTCCATTATTCAGACTTTTGTTTGGTTTCATCCACTCATTGTTTTGTTCACTCACTTGGACATCTGTCCACCATGCCACTCCTCCATCCATTTACCCGCCTGTCTATCTGCCTATCCATCCTGTGGGATCAGTCACTCAGTTGTGTCTGACTCTTTGTGACCCCATGATCTACAGCCCTCCAGGAGATTCTCCAGGCAGGAATGCTGGAGTGAGTTGCCATTCCCTTCTCCAGGGGATCTTCCCAACCTGGGGATCAAACTCAGGTCTCTTGCATTGCAGGCAGATTCTTTACCATCTGAGCCACCGGGGAAGCCCATTCATCCTACATCCGTTTATTTGTTTGGTCAGTAATTAGATCAGCCAGGCAGTCAATAGACACATATGTATTCCCATGTCCAAAGTACTGCTGTGTGGCAATGAGGAGGGCACGGTGCTAATACCCATTGGCAGGGTACTATGTGCCAGGCAGTGTGTCAGCTCCTTATCATGTTTGATCTTCACATTAATCCCAGAGGCAAGTACTAAGCTCCTTACCCACAGAGTAGAAAAGTAAGCCCAGAGACGCTGGATGACCTGCTTAGAGACAGGCAACCTATGGGACACAGAGTCAAGGTCCCACCCCAGCTCTCCCTGGCTCTGCAACCTTTTCCCCATTTTTGTTTAACATCATTGTTCACCCAACGACACGGTTGCAACAGTGAACATTTTAATTGAACTCCAGGCTTTGCAATCCCTCCTGCTGCCCACTGTACCTCTCCATCTGGTTTCTCTGTAACTATAGATTAGTTTGCATTTTCCCCCACTATAGAACTGGAATCATGGAATACGGCTTTTTTTGGAGGGATGGGGTTTTTGTTTGTTGTTTGTTTTTGGCCTTACTGCATGGTGTGTGGGATCTTAGTTCCCCAACCAGGAATTGAACCTGTGATATTGGCAGGGAAGCATGCAGTCCTAATCATTGGACCACTAACGAATTTCCATGGGAGAGGAGTGTTTTTTCCCATTTATGCTTTTCCTGTGTATGGATCTGGCTTTTCTTACTTGCTGGTATATAGAAATAAAATTGTTTTTGTGTATTCTTTTTATATTCTGCCACCCTAAATTCAATCTACTAGCTTTTTTTGGTAAATTACTTTGGATTTTTGTAGATAAACAGTCATGTTATCTAGAAATAAAGATCATTTTGCTTCTTTTTTAAAAAAAATCACTATTTACCCTGTGCTTTTACATTCTTTTTGTACTTATTCCAGTCCTGGGAGATGTATCGCATTGTCCCATTGAACACATGATCAACCGGTGGCTCAGAGAAGCTGAGCGAAAGGCTGAAGATCACAAGCTGCTAAGCACAGAACCTGAACTTGAACTTGGGATTTACCGACTGCAAAGTTGTGTTCTTTCCACAGCATTGTGTGCTCCAAGAATTAGCCTCACAGAGTAGCAAGTTCTGAGTGGCTCTGGCCACTGGACTGTGGGAAAGAACCCTGGGGTCTGGGAAGGAAGCAGTGAGCCTCTGTCGGAGCTGGGCGGGGGGGGGGGGGGGGGGGGGGGGGAGGAAAGAATTTCTGGAAGAGGAAGAACCAAGTCAGGCCTACATACAGGGAAAATGTTGCCAGCTTGAGAGCACGCCTGTGGGGCAGGGTGCAAAGAATCTGTGTAGGAGGGGTAGCTAGAACAGACAACCTGTACTGGGCAAAGGAAGGGGAAGATGCTGGAATCTAGGTGGGGTCTTCCCTTCTGGAAAGACTCCTTGAAGAGGTCAGAGGACTTTTCTGACCCACAAATCCGACCACATCCCTTTCTTATTTAAAACCTTTCCATGCCCCTTCTCTGTATCTCCCAAGTCAAAGCAACACGGTGTGCTTGGCTTATGAGCCCTGCTCTGCCTGGGCACCCGCCCCTCCCCCAGCAGGCCTGTCCACAAGCTACCCTACCTCTGACATGCCTGTGTAGGCGCTCAGATACGTCGGCTTATCCCAGCCGTGACTCAGGGAGCAGCTTTTGCTTCAAGGAACCGCATGGGCAAGCCCGCCACTCCCTGGCTGGCCTCTTGCATCCAAAACAAACAGTCTGGCGGGCGGCATGTGGGCAGCAGAATGAAACAGGGGGAGGGCATTTCAGGATAACCAGGAGAGCGCCCAGAGCAAAGCTTGGTCGTTGTTAGGAAATAAAGATGATGAACCCAGGTATGGGCTTGAGGAGGGGAGCCTTCTTCGTCAGATGGACAGCATTACGGTAGCTGTTACTGAACACTTGCCAGGCACTAAGCCCCATCCTCACAACCGCTTTGCAGTAGAGGAATATGTGGGGCAAAGAGGAAATGGAAGCTCAGAACCTGAGACGGAGTGGCTCAGTTACAAGCCAGCAAGCGGTGGATTTGACCTCAGATTTGTCTGGCACCAACAGCATTCCTTTGCAACAGCATTGTGAGTCAAAGAGCTAAGGGCACAGAGATGTAAACATTTAGGTCTTTGTAAAAATACATTTTCTAAGCAATACTAATCATCTCTCTGACAAAAAGCATGAATTGTTGAAGAGCTGTTGATTCAGAGATTGAGCTTTCTAGAGTGCTTTAAGTGATTTAACTGAAGAACAAGAGAGAAATCAGAAAAAGGAATCTTGCAGTAGAAAATCAAATGAACCCCACTCACCCCATATCCTGGCTAACTCCAGGTGTCCTACTGGAAGGGGTGTGGCAATCATGAGGGATCGGGGCCATGTGGCAGTGTTTAAGACAGAGTTTCAGGCCTCGTCAGTACTTAGGAGCCCCCGTTCCTTTGGAGGTGGCTGGGCCACTGATACCTTGCCTAAGGGCTCTGTCCTCCCAGGCTCCTAAGTCCACGTCCGCAGGTGCCAGGTGGGGGTCAGCATCCAGAGCTAAACCAGGGGCTTGGGTTTAGGACACTGGGGCTGCTGTCAATCGCGAGCCCTGGGTGACTGCCAGCCAAGCTCGTACCCAGTCTGTCCCCCTGGGGCTGCCTGTCAGGTATTCTGCGTGCAACCTGCTTAGTTTCTGCCAGCCTCCCTTCCCAAAGCCAGGTCTACCCCCAGGTGCCCCCACCATCCCTTGCAGGTGTCCTGACTCGCAGAAACCAGTCATAATTTCTGTCTTGGGGGAGATGTACCCCTGAGAAGCCGGATCACTGATTTATTGCTCACAGGAATGTATAATGGGATAGCCACTTTGGAAAGCATGCTGGCAGTTTATTTTCTTCCTGGCTGCACTGTGTAGCATACAGCATCTTCGTTGCCCATCCAGAGACTGAACCCGTGTCCTCTGCATTAGCACAGAGACTTAATCCCTGAACCTCCAGGGAAGTCCCCCTGTCCCTATTTCTTGACTCTTCCTAGATCCAGGGCACTGTGCTGGGGGCTGAGTCTGTAGAGACACTTAAGACGTGGTCCCTGCCCCTGAGGAAGGCACGGTCCCTTGACAGAGATGACCCTATCATTTTAAACTGGAGAGCACTGTAGTCACAGAGGAGAAAGAGGCATTTCTCGAAGGTCAGAAAGGTTCTCAGAGACAATGAGTTTTAACTGGAGTCTTCGTGCTTGCCTGTCCACATAGGCAGATTTTATTTCTAAGGAGGTGAAATGAAGCTGGAGGAAAAGAAGAACAAGGAGAAATCAGAAAAGGAATCTTCCAGTAGAAAATCAAATGAACCCCACTCACCCCATATCCTGGCTAACTCCAGGTGTCCTACTGGAAGGGGTGTGGCAATCATGAGGGATCGGGGCCATGTGGCAGTGTTTAAGACAGAGTTTCAGGCCTCGTCAGTACTTAGGAGCCACCGTTCCCTTGGAGGTGGCTGGGCCACTGATACCTTGCCTAAGGGCTCTGTCCTCCCAGGCTCCTAAGTCCACGTCCGCAGGTGCCAGGTGGGGGTCAGCATCCAGAGCTAAACCAGGGGCTTGGGTTTAGGACACTGGGGCTGCTGTCAATCGCGAGCCCTGGGTGACTGCCAGCCAAGCTCGTACCCAGTCTGTCCCCTGGGGCTGCCTGTCAGGTATTCTGCGTGCAACCTGCTTAGTTTCTGCCAGCCCCCCTTCCCAAAGCCAGGTCTACCCCCAGGTGCCCCCACCATCCCTTGCAGGTGTCCTGACTCGCAGAAACCAGTCATAATTTCTGTCTTGGGGGAGATGTACCCCTGAGAAGCCGGATCACTGATTTATTGCTCACAGGAATGTATAATGGGATAGCCACTTTGGAAAGCATGCTGGCAGTTTATTTTCTTCCTGGCTGCACTGTGTAGCATACAGCATCTTCGTTGCCCATCCAGAGACTGAACCCGTGTCCTCTGCATTAGCACAGAGACTTAATCCCTGAACCTCCAGGGAAGTCCCCCTGTCCCTATTTCTTGACTCTTCCTAGATCCAGGGCACTGTGCTGGGGGCTGAGTCTGTAGAGACACTTAAGACGTGGTCCCTGCCCCTGAGGAAGGCACGGTCCCTTGACAGAGATGACCCTATCATTTTAAACTGGAGAGCACTGTAGTCACAGAGGAGAAAGAGGCATTTCTCCGAAAGGTCAGAAAGGTTCTCAGAGACAATGAGTTTTAACTGGAGTCTTCGTGCTTGCCTGTCCACATAGGCAGATTTTATTTCTAAGGAGGTGAAATGAAGCTGGAGGGAAAAGAAGAACAAGGGAGAAATCACAAAAAGAAATCTCGTCATAGGAAATCAAATGGGCAGAGGGAGCCAAACGGAAAAAGAAACAGGAGGGGAAACAACCCAAACGTCTATCTATAGGAGAATAATGTGTGCTTAATTCATAAAGTGAAACATTACACAGCAAGAAAAGAAAAATGAATTGTTACAACACACAATGACATAGACAAATTTCACAAGCATGATGCTGAGCAAAAGAAGTTCGACCTCAAAGAGTAGACACGCAGTATGTAATTACAGTTACATGACATTCGAGAACAGACACCACTAATCTACCGGTGATAGAAATCAAGGCATGATTACCTCTGGCTGGCATAGGATGCCTCTGGGGGTGTTAGAAATATAGTAGCTTGATCTGAGTGGTGGTTAGCTTAAGAGTTGTAGACTTTTATGTCTCAGCTCCTGCTGCTATAACAGAACACTAGACTGGGGGGCTCGCACAGAAATTCATTTCCCACCGTTCCGGAGGCTGGATGTCCGAGATCAAGGTGCTGGCTGATGCAGTTCCTGGGAAGGGCTCTCTACCTGACTTGCAGATGGTGATCTTTGGGCTGAGTCTTCACATTCTGGGGAGGTGAGTTTCCTTGTGTCTTTCCTTCTTTTTATAAAAGTATTTATTTATTTGGCTGCTCTGGATTTTCATTGTAGCGTGCAGAGTCTTTGCTCTTTTGTTGGAGCAGGTGAGCTCTTACTGGGAGCATGTGGGATCTAGATTCCCAACGAGGGGTTTAACCCAGGCGTTGGGAGCACAGAGTCTTAGCCACTGGACTACCAGGGAAGTCCCGGTGTCTCTTTTCGTATGGACACTAATGCTATTGGATCAGAGTCCCACCTGTATGACCTCACTTACCTGCGTTACTGCCACAAAAACTCGACCTCCAAATACAGTCCACATTGGGAACAGAGGCTTCAATATATAGTTTTGAGGGGACACATTCAGCCCAGAAAGCTGTATTTAAGTTACACTTTGAAACAACACAAAAGAAATAAATAATGCTAAGGTCAATTCCTCATTGCCAGAGATTCTCATTCAACAACAGAAGCTTGCATGCTTTAGGGCCGGAGAGCCACAACTACTGAAGCCTGTGCGCCTAGAGCCTGTGCTTTGCAAAAAGAGAAGTCACTGCAGTGAGATGCCTTGTCTGAACCTAGAGGTAGGGCCTTGTCCCAAGAATGATTTTAAGGCACTCAGTGACCCTGACATGCTGCAAGGCTTGCAACCCACTGGAGTGCTCCCTTTTCAAGACCTCTCTCCGAGGTTCCAGGACGTGAACCTGGCAGGAGAAGCCAGCTCCCAAGCTTATCTTGGATTGCACGGACTGCGGTGCTGGGGAAGAAAATCAGCGCAAAGCTCTCTTTTATTTGAAGGAAGTCTTGCGTGAAGTGCCGGCACAGCGATGGTGACTGCCGAAGCCCCCAGCCTTGGGCCGTCTGGACCTGTCACCCTGCGACTGTGCAGACGGTTCAGGGACAGCCCCCCACGTGCACACCCGTAGGGCTGCCCTTGGCGGGGGTCCAGGCTTGGCATCCCTTTTCAGCTTCTCGAAAGCCCCATCGAGCAGGCAGGAAAGCTGCCGATGGGCATAAGTCACAGCGGGACGAGCACCAGGCGAATCATTGTGAATGGACTCCGAGCTCGAGACTTCTGGTTCTCACAGCTGCGGATGGAGGGGCGATCCCCATGGGAGTTGAGTATTGTTCAGCGCTGACTGCAGCTTCCATTGTTGGACTCTGATTACAGCTTTTGTTTCCCCATAAAGTACAGTTATTAAATGCCAGCCGGGAACAAAGAGGTATTTACATGCCAGGGGGTCTGAGGAAGGCAAGCTATTTTTAGAACTGTCCTGCTGTTAGGACGGGGGAAGGGCTGGGGGGCTGGATTCCAGCCTTTAGGTATAAGTGAAAGATTTCTTAAGGAGGGAAGATGGTGGGAAATGATGACGTCATCATGATCCTGCTCTAATCTACCCACTTCAGTTTATTTATATTTATTTCTTCTTGTGGCTAAGAGAAGTGGGGGTGGGGCGGGGGAACACTTGAGGAAGAAAACTGAAGTTCTGCTGTATTCTCCAGAGATCTCCAGGGAGACAGACAACCAGGAGGTGGGTGGATGGATGGATGGATAGACAGACACAGAGACAGATATGGGAGATACATTTATTATAGGAAATGTCCTGCATAGTTATAGAGAAGTTCCATTACCTGCTGTCTACAAGCCGGAGAACCAGGAAACAAGTGGTGTAGTTCAGTCTGAGTCCAAAGGTCTGAGATTCAGGTCCAATAATTGAGGGCAGAGGCAGATGGATGTCTCAGCTCAGGTCGAGAGAATGAATTCACCCTGCCCCTGCCTTTCTCTTCTGTTCAGGTCTTAAATGGATTGGATGGTGCCCACCCATGTTGGAGAAAGGCGACTTTGAGTCAGTGTACTGACTCAAATGTTAATGTCTCCCAGGGACACCTTCATCGACACACCCAGAAATAATGTTTTACCAGCTGTATGGGCATCCCTTAAACCATGTGAATGTTGAAACAAAGAATGAGCCATTCCATCCCCCAAGAGCGGCATCCCAGCCCCTTCCAGACGAGATCGGGCACATTCAGGGTGGTATGGCCGTAGACTCCCAGGTCCTTCCAAATCAGGCCCTTCTCACTTTCCCAGCACCGTTTTCCCCCAAGGCCCTGCTGCCCAGCCGTATCAAGTTCCCCAGGGTTCTAGACCGCAATGAGCACTTCTGTCTCAGTCATCCAGCTATGTGTGTGGTCCACCACAGTTGAAATGCTTCTAGAACCAACTCACTGCCCGGGCCAGAGCCTTGGCTGTGTCACCCACCTTGCTCAGGCGGGCTCAGGAAGCGGGCCAAATAAGAGCATCTCGATGGAGACAGTCGTGTGCTGGCACTTGGCTCAGAGCTCTGCAAGCATTATTTCACTTCAGTGTTATGAGGAGGCTGTGAAGTAGGAATTGCTATCAATTCCATTTGACTGACATTGAGGAAATGTTGAGGCTCAGAGTCATAAGGTAACAAGCCCAGGGTCATGGGGAGTCAGCTCAGATGGGCTCCAGAGGCCAAGCTTTTTGCTTATCTTTCCTGGTGTCCGTGGGGTCAGCTGGTGGAAGCTGGGACACCTGCTTCTCTCTCCCTGGGGGTCATAGCACGGCTCACGTCAGTCTTCCCAAACACTTTTAGGCATTAGCTCTTGCTGAACAAAAACTTTTCTGGCAAATGGCAAAATTCACGAGAGAAACCACTGACCTCTGCCTTGAGGAGGGCTTGGCTGGCCTTAGATGAGTTGCAGGGATCTGAAGAGGAATTCCCAAGAGGGATTCCTTCCTAGATCCTCCTGCAGCTTTGTCTCAAAAGAGCCTTTACCTTCTAGAATGTTCCCCACTTCACTGTGGCAATTAGCTGCCGAGCTGTGGCCCTGGACAAGCACCTTGGCTTCAGAAATTTTTTTCAAGTTTTGGATTGGATGGTGCCCACGCATGTTGGAGAAAGGCGACTTTGAGTCAGTGTACTGACTCAAATGTTAATGTCTCCCAGGGACACCTTCATCGACACACCCAGAAATAATGTTTTACCAGCTGTATGGGCATCCCTTAAACCATGTGAATGTTGAAACAAAGAATGAGCCATTCCATCCCCCAAGAGCGGCATCCCAGCCCCTTCCAGACGAGATCGGGCACATTCAGGGTGGTATGGCCGTAGACTCCCAGGTCCTTCCAAATCAGGCCCTTCTCACTTTCCCAGCACCGTTTTCCCCCAAGGCCCTGCTGCCCAGCCGTATCAAGTTCCCCAGGGTTCTAGACCGCAATGAGCACTTCTGTCTCAGTCATCCAGCTATGTGTGTGGTCCACCACAGTTGAAATGCTTCTAGAACCAACTCACTGCCCGGGCCAGAGCCTTGGCTGTGTCACCCACCTTGCTCAGGCGGGCTCAGGAAGCGGGCCAAATAAGAGCATCTCGATGGAGACAGTCGTGTGTGCTGGCACTTGGCTCAGAGCTCTGCAAGCATTATTTCACTTCAGTGTTATGAGGAGGCTGTGAAGTAGGAATTGCTATCAATTCCATTTGACTGACATTGAGGAAATGTTGAGGCTCAGAGTCATAAGGTAACAAGCCCAGGGTCATGGGGAGTCAGCTCAGATGGGCTCCAGAGGCCAAGCTTTTTGCTTATCTTTCCTGGTGTCCGTGGGGTCAGCTGGTGGAAGCTGGGACACCTGCTTCTCTCTCCCTGGGGGTCATAGCACGGCTCACGTCAGTCTTCCCAAACACTTTTAGGCATTAGCTCTTGCTGAACAAAAACTTTTCTGGCAAATGGCAAAATTCACGAGAGAAACCACTGACCTCTGCCTTGAGGAGGGCTTGGCTGGCCTTAGATGAGTTGCAGGGATCTGAAGAGGAATTCCCAAGAGGGATTCCTTCCTAGATCCTCCTGCAGCTTTGTCTCAAAAGAGCCTTTACCTTCTAGAATGTTCCCCACTTCACTGTGGCAATTAGCTGCCGAGCTGTGGCCCTGGACAAGCACCTTGGCTTCAGAAATTTTTTTTTTTCAAGTTTTCATGTTGCACCAGAGCAAGAGTCCACATGTTTGGAAGATTCAGGCCCTGCGTGCTTGGCAATTTTAGGGATTACCAGAAATCCAGACCTGCCACATGGGGCCAGGATAATTTCTGTATGACCTAACTGTGGTGTCCGTTAGGGTGGGACCTCACCAGATCCCGAAGATCCACAGGGGTTGCTGGGGACCTCCAGGGCTCCCGTGGCATCAGGGGATGTTCCCTGGCAGGTCCCATTCTTGGCTGCCTGATTGTCCTAAGGCAGGAAAGTGCACCCAGGGCAATCATCTTCCCTGACCCTCAATGTTCTTCCCTTTGTGAGCCTGGACTTCAGGTGGGTTGCTGACCTGTTAGGAAATCCTGTTCTTGCAGCTCAGTAAGTATGACATTAGAGCTCCTCCCTGAAGGAGGATTGCATTCCAGCCCCGGGACACAAGCATTAGCTCCGGAAGGAGAATCAGTCACCTGGTCTGTATATTCTGGGCTGGTTTCCTCCTCCAGCCTCATCCTGGGTGATGACTGAGAATCACCCTTCCTATGGCTTGGCTGAGGCCAGGTACATGGGAGGGCAAGTCTTCTGACTCTTCAACCTCAAAAGCAACCCCAACAACCCCTCCACCCAGGGTGTGCGGTTCACGTTTACACTGCAAAATAGGAAAGGACTGTCTTTACTCTCTGCTACCCAGTTTCTGACAAGAAAGAAAGGGCTTTTTGCTTATCTTTCCTGGTGTCCGTGGGGTCAGCTGGTGGAAGCTGGGACACCTGCTTCTCTCTCCCTGGGGGTCATAGCACGGCTCACGTCAGTCTTCCCAAACACTTTTAGGCATTAGCTCTTGCTGAACAAAAACTTTTCTGGCAAATGGCAAAATTCACGAGAGAAACCACTGACCTCTGCCTTGAGGAGGGCTTGGCTGGCCTTAGATGAGTTGCAGGGATCTGAAGAGGAATTCCCAAGAGGGATTCCTTCCTAGATCCTCCTGCAGCTTTGTCTCAAAAGAGCCTTTACCTTCTAGAATGTTCCCCACTTCACTGTGGCAATTAGCTGCCGAGCTGTGGCCCTGGACAAGCACCTTGGCTTCAGAAATTTTTTTTCAAGTTTTCATGTTGCACCAGAGCAAGAGTCCACATGTTTGGAAGATTCAGGCCCTGCGTGCTTGGCAATTTTAGGGATTACCAGAAATCCAGACCTGCCACATGGGGCCAGGATAATTTCTGTATGACCTAACTGTGGTGTCCGTTAGGGTGGGACCTCACCAGATCCCGAAGATCCACAGGGGTTGCTGGGGACCTCCAGGGCTCCCGTGGCATCAGGGGATGTTCCCTGGCAGGTCCCATTCTTGGCTGCCTGATTGTCCTAAGGCAGGAAAGTGCACCCAGGGCAATCATCTTCCCTGACCCTCAATGTTCTTCCCTTTGTGAGCCTGGACTTCAGGTGGGTTGCTGACCTGTTAGGAAATCCTGTTCTTGCAGCTCAGTAAGTATGACATTAGAGCTCCTCCCTGAAGGAGGATTGCATTCCAGCCCCGGGACACAAGCATTAGCTCCGGAAGGAGAATCAGTCACCTGGTCTGTATATTCTGGGCTGGTTTCCTCCTCCAGCCTCATCCTGGGTGATGACTGAGAATCACCCTTCCTATGGCTTGGCTGAGGCCAGGTACATGGGAGGGCAAGTCTTCTGACTCTTCAACCTCAAAAGCAACCCCAACAACCCCTCCACCCAGGGTGTGCGGTTCACGTTTACACTGCAAAATAGGAAAGGACTGTCTTTACTCTCTGCTACCCAGTTTCTGACAAGAAAGAAAGACAGCTGGGTTCAGAGAATGTGTGCTTCATGTTTGAGTCTTGGTCTCTCTTGGTTCTGATTTCTAGTAAAAAATAGAGAAGTTTACTTCTGGAGTTTCCCTTTCTGTTGACTTCTCACTCTTGACTGTCCATAAAGAGGGCTGGTAGATCCATCATTCAACAAATATTTCTGCTCTAGGCACTGAGGATTCCCTGGTAGTACAGTGGTTAGGACTCTGCTTCTACAGCAGGGTATGGGTTGGATCCCTGGTCAAAGAACCAAGATTCTGCATACAACATGGAGTGGTCAAAAATAAACAAACAACAAGTCAAAATAGATAAAAATCCCTATGGGCGTGAACCTTACATTTAGTGTGAAACACAGAGAACAAACAAGATAAATCAGTAAGTAGGAATGTGATCACTGCTAAGAAGAAAATAAAGCAGAAAAAAATAGAGCAGGGAAGGAGATAGGAAGTGTCTGTGAAGGAAGGAAAAGCCAAGTGCGCAGTCTCTTTTGTGTGACTTTGGATAATTCTCCTGACTTCTCACTGTTGTGATTTGTGTTGTTGAAGGGGCTAAAGCCTGTATGGAGGGTCCAGGGTTCAGCATGTAAGCTTACAGAAAGGGCTCGAGAAACAGTCTTGCTGGAAACAAATGCTTTACACATGCAAGACAGGAGGATGATAATGACAAGGATGTTTTTAAGGTAATCTGCGGATTCTTGAATTCAGACTCCTCCTCTCCCTTGTCTTCGGATGACAAGTATCCATGGAATATTCCAGCATTTCTCAGGGCTGTCTGTGGGTCCTGAATGTTCTTAGTTTGCTCCCAGACTGTAATTTCAACAAGGGAATATTCCACATACTCTTTTTTTTTTTTTTAGTAACACTGAAAGCACTGTTATGTAATAAACCTCTCCATCCAAAAAAAGACTGGAGGAAAAAAAGTAGAGTGCTTTTTTGTTTTGTTTTGTTTTTTATTTTGCGGGGGGGCAGGGGTTGGGTAGGGGGTGGGAAGGCCATTATGTTTATTGGTTGATGCAGAGCCTTCCACACAGAGGGAGGCTAACAGGTTCTGGTTATATTGCAGCCTCGGTCACAGTTGCTCTGGGGCTTACATTGCTGTGTGTCTTTGGGCAACTTGAGTCACCTCTCTGTTTTTTCTTTGTCTGTAAAGATGACTGTCAAGGTGACACACCTTTGGACTTTGTTACCCAAAAAGAGCAAAGGAATAATTTAAAACCACTCAGTCAGTGATGTCAAATGATAAAAACAATCAGGTGAAAGATTCCCTCTGGATCCCCTCTGGAGGGAATGAGGGCTTTCAGCGTTAGTGGTCTGATTTCTGAGCCAAGATTTTCAGAACAAACACGAAAACGTTAAGTTTGAATTTGGATTTCAAATAAACAAAGGAATACATTTTTCTTAAGTTTAAATATGTCCCATCTAGAATCTTCTAGGATTCTGGAGCTGGAGACCCTTCTAGACCTTCTAGCCAGGGACAAAATCTCAAAGGTCCAGTGAGATCGGACAGATGATGTCTGGTGAAATCTCCCTACTTTTAAATGTTAGCCACCCATTCAGTTAAAAATAAAACCCACTCTGTGGACAAAAGGAAATAGCCCTGGCCAGTTTATAAACTATGATGAGGCCAAATCCTTTCAACCATTGTAAAGACGAGGAAATGCAGCCCCAGGAAGACAGGTGTCTACAAGGCTATGCAGCTAAGTCTTCTCAAAAGACAAGAGAACAATCATCCTGGAAATGTTGAAGACAAGCAGCCTGCAGGAGTCGGGACATTCCGAGTGGGCTGAAGAGCATTTTCCTCTCTACCAGCGTGCTGGATTCTGAGAACATACGGGAGCAATACAGAAGTAAGGGGAGCAGCTGAGGTCACTGAAATCAGAAGGGCAAAGGGTCACCCTTGGCCTAAAGTCACACAGGGGAATGTCCACAGGTAAGTCCAGGGCTGTTTTTACTCCACCTCTGATTTAGACGAGATAATACTTAAGCTTCCTCCAGGACCCTCACCAAAGGCAAAGTCCAAACCCGATCCTCTGCCTCAGAAACAGCATAGATCAGGAGGCCAGGCTAAGGACTGCGACTTTTGACCCAGTTCACAAATAAGAAGGGGTTGAGTAGCCAAGGCTCCATTTGAGTCCCCAGGCTCGTCAGCACGTACTGCGTGTGTTTCTGTCCCCCAGCCTGATTTGTCTCTTAGACATCTTTGCATGGGAAGGAGATTCTGAAAGGTGTTGCCAAAGATTCTGATGGTGGAAGGATGTGTGACCTAAGGCAGTAAGGGGGGAAGAAAGGCAGGAGGACCCACACGGAATAAATATTTATTGAGAGCCTGGCGTGCACCCTGTGCTATGAAAGCTGTGCCGTGGAATCCCGTCCCCGCTCTTGTCCTGTCTGAATGTTTTTTTTTTAAGGTTCTAGCTCAGAAGTCACTTCCTCAGAAAGACTTTCCTGACCACCCACTCTAAAAGAACCCTTCCTTCCCCCCACCCCCCTCTCTTAATATATAGTTTTATTTATTTTTGGCTGTGCTGGGTCTTCCTTGCTGTAGTGACTTTTTTCTGGCTGAGGCGAGTGGGGGACTACTCTCTAGCTGCCGCTCACAGCCTTCTCATTTTAGTGACTTACCTTGTGGAGCAAAGGTTCTTAGGGCCTAAGGGCTTCAGCAGCACTTGGGCTCTAGAGCACAGGCTCAGTAGTTATGGCGCACAGGCTTAGTAGTTCTGAGGCTTGTCCCCATTGTCTCTTTAACTTGCTCCCTTTCTCCACTGCTTAAACAGCTGTATTTATTGTGCTTGTTTAAGGACTAGCTAGCAACCGCAGGCTCCCTGAGAGCAGGATGGCTTCTGTCTGGCTCTCAAGCGTGTGCCCAGTGCCTCTCATGGAACTTGGCATAGTATGGTAGGTTATGAATAAATATATATGATAATACACTTATGTTCCAGCCTGTCGACTAATTGAATTTTGACTAATTATTCTTTGTTTCTGTAAACCTCCTGTTCTATTAAGTAGGAGGCGGAGCGAGGGAGAGAGGGTAATTGTTAGGAGAAAAAGAATTGGCATGGAGCGCTGTAAAGCTTCTTCCCCCAGGTCACACAACAACCTGTGAATTTATACTTCCTGGGCTGATTACGGGATTGCTTGCAAGCAAGCTGTCTGCAGCGAATGGAGCCGATTTTTAAAGATCCCTGTGCATGGAAGTTCTAGGCGGTGACAGAAGAGAACTCTGAGTTCCACTCGCGAGCCAAGTCCCGTGGTCTTCTAAAACTACGAATCCCATGATGCACCGCGACGCAAGGGCCCAGAGCTCCGCGCGCGGCCCTCCCGGACCCGCCCGAGGTCGCCTCCCTTGGAGCTCAGAAGACGTCCCGAATCCGGCCCGCCACGCCTCCAGGGTCCGCGCGGGGCCTGCTGGGACCTGTAGTCCCCGCCGGCTGGGAGTGTCCGCTCCGGAATCTCGGCCGCCGTCTGGGGGCTGAAGCGGCGCGGGCACGCGTGCGCAGTGCGCGGGCGGGCCGTCGTGGGCGCCGCTCCCGGCAGCTGGGGGTGCCTGTGGGACCCCGGGCCGTGGCGGCGCCGGTGCTCCGGGCCGGGGACCGCCGTGAAGTTCGGCGCGAGGAGTGCGGCGGCGCCGGGGCGGGGTGAGCGGGGTCGGGCTCCCGGAGCGCGGCGCCGACTGAAGCGAGCTGGGAGGCTCGAGGGGCCGACGGGCGCCGGTGAGTGCGGGGCGGCGGGCGGCGGGCGGCCGGGGTCTCGGGCTGTGCCGCGGGCGCGGCGGCACCTGGGCCAGGCCGCGGCGCCGGCTCACCTGCGCGCGCGGGGTCGGGGCGGCGGGGTCTTCCCGCGGCGCCTGCCCTCATTGTTTTCCCGACCTCGGCCCGCGGCGGCGCCCGCCGAGGCGGTTGGGGAGCCCGGCGGCCGTCGCCGAGGCGCTCGGCGGCGGCCCCGCGCCCCAGGACCGTCGCGGAGCCCTGCTCCCGGCCGCCGGGCCGGCCAGCTGTCGGGGGATTCCCGGCGGGCGACGCCCGTCGAGCGGCTGGTTGCGGGGCTGCCCTCGGCGGGGGCGCCGCCGCCCCGGGCACGGGGTTCGCGCGTTCTCGGGCGCTTTCGCTTTAGGACTGGCCGAGGCGGGCGGCGACTCCGCCCAGGGCCCGGCAGCCTGCGGTTCGGAGGGCTGCGCCCTCGCACCTTCGCGGCGCAGAGCCGGGCGCGGGAGGCGGGAGGGACTCGGCCCGGGTCGCGCAGGTCGGCCCGAGGCGGCGACCAGAGCGCGGCTCTTGGAAGCCAGGAGGCCCGCTGCCAGCCGCCGCGCTCCGGGACCTGGCCGAGCGGTTTGTGGTTTATTTCAGAGGCTTTCTGTTGACCGCCCTGGAGAGGCCAGCGGAGGGGAAAGGGGTGTCGGGATGCAGGTGGCGTCTGCTGCCTTTGGTAGCCTTCGAGTGCGGCCGTGCCCTGCGGCAGCGCACCTGCCCGCGCTGGGCATCTGGGCGGCGAGCCCCAGGCGCTCTGTTTGGGGGCAGGTCCGAGAGGAAGTTATGGAAGAGAGAGTCAGGCGACCTGTGCCATTTTCCCCGCTCCTGTTTCCCCTTCCAGTCCTGTAATGCCTGTGTTCTTATTTTATGTTGATCGTCGTCAGTTTTGAGAAGATTTCCTTTGCCTTAACGAAGCGGATGCCGTTTGTGAATTCGTGTTGTAACTGGAAAAATCTTGTTTCCTGTGTGCTTAATGACTGGAGCCAATATCGCGCAGTGCGGTTTACACCTCTGTCTTTTATCCTAGAACGACTGATCAGTCGGCTTTCTTTCCCCCTAGGCACTCAGCTTCCAAACTTTCTGTTAGGTTAATATCATTGAAATACATCTCAGCAACCTGTGGGTACGCTTTATGTGACTCAGAGAGAAAATCGAAAAAGTTCCTTTGTGAAACTGTGGTTTTCTTCGCAAAAGACCTTGAAGAATTGTTTTGTTTTTTTTTTTAAAGAGTCATTCTGACTAAAAAGGCATTTTTTTCTCATATCAGAGTTTCATCTTAACACGTTTGTGCCCCCCCCCCCCAATCCCCAAGTAATTTTGTTGAAAATATTCCTTAATTTGGCCATATCGCCCCAGGGGAAATGACATTTTTGAATATTTGTAGATTTACACAGGAATTTTTAAGCCTGGCAGAATTTGAATTAGTAGGTAATTTGGTAGAGCTGTAAACCCTACAGTGTATCTATTGACAGGCTCCTCTGGAAGACTATACCTAGATCAGAGGAGATGGCTAAGACTTTGTGGTAAGCAGAGGATAACTTGTGACACTGAGAGATGTAATGTAGATGAACCTGCTTAAGACCTCTCTTTATCTTGTTAATTAGTATTTTTATTGTTGCTTTGGAGAAATGGGCGCGGGGGGAGGGGACGGCAGTAGCAGGTTTGTATTGCCTCTCTTCCTAGTTTTAGCAACATAGCAAAGTAGGAAAGAGCTGCTGTGTAAATTCAAGTTTGTCATACACTAGGACAGGCAGTAAAACAGGATGCGTAAAGAATTGTTAGGAAACTGCCATGAGTTCATAAGCCGGAAAGGACCTTTTTTAGAATTGTTTAAGGACATTAAGAATAGCACGGAGTTATTTTCTTTAAGACATCACTGTGGGCAATAGTCACAGGTTGAGCGTTAATATATAGAATGTGATATGGAAGTCTCCTTGGAAAGTGCTTGGAAAGGATGGAAACGTTTTATCTTTTTAATAGGTAATTTTCTCGAAAAACACTTAATTCATCTTAAGAAAAAGAAGACTTTTATTTAAGCCTGAAAGTTTTTACAGCCCTGCTGCCAAAAACCCACAGTTACTTCTACTGTGACCATTTGTAATCCGGAATGAAATCCGTGAAATAATTTGTTAGCATAATTTACCTCAGCTTTGACATTGAAATACTGCTTGATGTTAAATAATTATTCTTGTTATTGTTTAAATAACTGTCATTTAAGAATGAGGAAGATAGTTTTCTGAATAAAATGTAGTAATTATTCAGATGAGACATTAGTTACACCCTGCCTTTATTAAAAGATTTCAAATTCTGTCATAGTAACTACCTCAGCTGTGAGCTGAACTAATATACAAATATTGTTTTCACATGCTTGAGCACTTTGCATTTGATAATATTAAAATTTGATTTAAAATTTCAAGGTAGATCTCATTTACATCTGCTATACTACAATAAAATGGCCTTAGTAGGAAATATTAATTCTTTTTAGCATTTGTTAAGTACATAGCATTTGGAAATTTATTAACTGGTATCAGGAAAGAGTTCTTAGCGTGGAAACTTTCTGTGCCTTTAGACACTTGTTTATATGCTTAATTATTTTTACAAACATAAAAGCATAGGATTTTTCAAATTTAAACGTAGAAGTTGTTGGTATTTGTGGCAGCCATAGGATTTTGTTATGCTTAATGAGTGATATTAAACAGTTTGAGTAATTTTTTTTTTCTAGTAGCTGCTGTATGATAAAGAACATGTGAGTTTGTAATTCCTAGAAGATATTTAAGCAAACATGTGTTTGCTGTTTGTTTTGGTAAGCCTTTGATTAGTTGAATTGCTTTGATTCAGGAAGATGGTATTTCGAGGATTTTATATTGTAAACATTATTTGAATTGAAATTTCTGTAGAGTATAAAAGAAAACTGAAGTAATTTAGGATTTTTTTTTAACATTTATGTCTTGAGAGTCTTAAAAATATTGAAGTCTTAAATACTTTTTTCTTCATGAAACCCTTATCAGACTCATCAGTTTTATTCTTCAAAAAAGTTGTGGTTTTACTCCACTGGGGAACCTGGTCTTTAATAGTTTAACCATTGAAATCTGGATTCTGGATTCAAGAAGTTGAACCTCTTCTTGAAGACAGGACAGTCACAGACACTTAGAATTGGAGACACTCTGGAGGACTAGTAATACAGCATCTTACTGGGTACAGTAAATCCCCAATGGGAATTTCCACGTCAGGGGTTCCTCTCGTTACTGAGGGCAGTAGTGCTGTTCATATGTCCTCAGGTCATTGAGCAGTCTGAACTTGGTGAGAACAAACTTAAGACAGTTATATTTTTCAACATTGCTTTCAGCTATGCTTTGTGGGATTTTCCCTCTCCTGCCACCTCGTGACTTTTCAAAGTGCCTTTTCCATCTAAGTTGAGACATTAGTTACACCCTGCCTTTATTAAAAGATTTCAAATTCTGTCATAGTAACTACCTCAGCTGTGAGCTGAACTAATATACAAATATTGTTTTCACATGCTTGAGCACTTTGCATTTGATAATATTAAAATTTGATTTAAAATTTCAAGGTAGATCTCATTTACATCTGCTATACTACAATAAAATGGCCTTAGTAGGAAATATTAATTCTTTTTAGCATTTGTTAAGTACATAGCATTTGGAAATTTATTAACTGGTATCAGGAAAGAGTTCTTAGCGTGGAAACTTTCTGTGCCTTTAGACACTTGTTTATATGCTTAATTATTTTTACAAACATAAAAGCATAGGATTTTTCAAATTTAAACGTAGAAGTTGTTGGTATTTGTGGCAGCCATAGGATTTTGTTATGCTTAATGAGTGATATTAAACAGTTTGAGTAATTTTTTTTTTCTAGTAGCTGCTGTATGATAAAGAACATGTGAGTTTGTAATTCCTAGAAGATATTTAAGCAAACATGTGTTTGCTGTTTGTTTTGGTAAGCCTTTGATTAGTTGAATTGCTTTGATTCAGGAAGATGGTATTTCGAGGATTTTATATTGTAAACATTATTTGAATTGAAATTTCTGTAGAGTATAAAAGAAAACTGAAGTAATTTAGGATTTTTTTTTAACATTTATGTCTTGAGAGTCTTAAAAATATTGAAGTCTTAAATACTTTTTTCTTCATGAAACCCTTATCAGACTCATCAGTTTTATTCTTCAAAAAAGTTGTGGTTTTACTCCACTGGGGAACCTGGTCTTTAATAGTTTAACCATTGAAATCTGGATTCTGGATTCAAGAAGTTGAACCTCTTCTTGAAGACAGGACAGTCACAGACACTTAGAATTGGAGACACTCTGGAGGACTAGTAATACAGCATCTTACTGGGTACAGTAAATCCCCAATGGGAATTTCCACGTCAGGGGTTCCTCTCGTTACTGAGGGCAGTAGTGCTGTTCATATGTCCTCAGGTCATTGAGCAGTCTGAACTTGGTGAGAACAAACTTAAGACAGTTATATTTTTCAACATTGCTTTCAGCTATGCTTTGTGGGATTTTCCCTCTCCTGCCACCTCGTGACTTTATGGGCAAATGGTAGCTTTTCCATCAAGTACAGCTATGAAAACCTCCAGTCTGATCTATTTCAGTTTAGACCTTCAGTCTATGAACTGTTCTCTTCTCCTTTCCCCCTATATCTGACCACTGCCTCCCTGAAGCCCTTGGAGTGGGAAGGGATTGTGTCATCTCCCTGGATACCTCTTTCCTTTCCCTCCTTGTGGATCTCTTTGGACAGGGACTAGTTAGAAGAAAAGTGGGAAAAGGCAACTGATTCTCCCCTAGTGTTAATAAAGTCCTCTTTAGATTAACGGTAGCAAAGCATTACGGTCTACTGGTAGGCTTCCAAACTGTAGATGTTGGTGCCATCTTGCAGGGGTGCTCTCCACTGTGCAGTCCTGGGTAGGAAATTTGCTGTGGGCGTACCTTTCCCAACCTGCATGCCACCCTCCTTGCCCCAGCCCTCTCAGTCTACCCGCTGGTTGGTAAGATGTTTGGGGACAAGATGGGTTTCTCTGTGCAGCCAGATTTTTTTAACAGTAAGTCAGCTCGAGTCCAGCTACCTTCCATGATTTTCACTCAACCCACTGGAAGCTTACTTCCTTTTGCTGTCAAATAGTGCATGCAGGCTGCTCAAGTCTGCTCCCTTTCTTTCCATTTTTTTTTTTTTTTAATTTTGGCTTCTCTTACTGGTTTTTGTTTATTTTCATCCATCTTTATTCTTCGACCCATGCTGGCCTCCCATCGCAGTGGCCTCTCTTGTTGCAGAGCACTAGCTCTGGGCGCATGTGCTCCAGAGCAATGGCTTGAAATTGGACACACACAGGTCCAGCCGCTCCGCCACAGGCAAGATCTTCCCGGGCCAGGGATTGAACTGGTGCCCCTTGCACTACAAGGAAGACTCTTTACCCACTGGACCACCTGGGAAGCCCTTGCTCCCTTTCTGTACCCTGTCATTCCTCATTAAGTCTCCTTGTCCCCCTGCTCACGTAGGCACAGGGTCAGCCACTCAGTCTCCCTCTAAGCTGACATTGAGTTGGAGAATGAGGTGAGGCGCTCTCCTTCTTGTGGGCACTTCTGATCCTTTTGAGTGATTCTCTTGGGGCCCTCTTTTGTGGGCAGGTATCATCTTCCTTTCCCTGTGTTCTCCCTGAACACTAGGGATACTTCTCATTTCTTCTCTCTCAACTGCTTGTCTGGAGTGGAAGATGATAAGGTGTTGATTAGGGTACTGCAGCCCTGAGTTGTGTGTGTGTGTTGTGGGGGAGGGGGTATTGGTACCAGACTCCACAGATGTTTGGTCCTTGGTGTCTGTGTATCTTTGGCTTCGTGTTTGTCAGCAGTTTTGGGACATACTGGTCCCACTCAACATCCAGTCAACAAACAGTGTTGAAGTCCTGTGGACCTCATGAAGTCTCACTGTGCAGAATTTAATTTGCCTTTCTCTCCTTCTGATTTTTGTTGTGTTTTTATTTTTTGACTCACTTCGTGGTTGCTGACTGATGAAGTGTTTTTAACCATGTTTGTCAGTTTATGAGTATTTGTATGCTCTAACCATGCCTCAGAGCACAAGTAAAACTGAAGGATAGATTTTGTTGTGGTTTTAATAATACAAGTACTTATTTACTTTTAAAATTATTTATTTGTCTCCACTGGATCTTAGTTGTGGCATGTGGGATCTAGTTCCCTGACCAGGGATCGAACTCAGGGCCCCTGCATTGGGAACACAGAGTCTTAACAACTGGACCATGAGGGAAGTCCCCTTAATAGTGCAATTTTATCTGTTACGTCGTCTAAGCAAATCAGTCAGTTAAATCTAAAGTGTTTCTCATCAGGTGAGGAAAAAGCAACTTTCTGTCTGGAAACTTAAATGTTAATATTTTGATGCAATAATTGTGGGTTCCTTAATATTTCATCCAACAAACTGTTGTTGAGCCCCTTCCATGTTCCAGCCACTGTTTTAGGCATTGGAGAAATAATAGTAAATAGGACAAAAAAAAATCTGCTGTAGTGAAGCCTACTTCCCAGTTTGGGGAAGCAGATAAGAAATGGGTCAATTAGTCCTGCAATGAGATATCACCTCACACCAGTCAGAATGGCCATCGTCAAGAAATCTACAGACAATAAATGCTGGAGAGGGTGCGGAGAAAAGGGAACACTCTTGCATTGCTGGTGGGAATGTAAATTGATACAGCTGCTATGGAAGACAGTATGGAGATTCCTTAACAAACTAGAAATAGAAGCACCATATAACCCAGCAATCCCACTCTTAGCCTTATACCCTGATGAAATCAAAACTGAAAGAAGCACCCGTATCTCAATGTTCATTACTGCTCTCTATACAATAGCTAGAACATGGAAGCAACCTAGATGTCCATTGATGAACGAATGGATAAAGAAGCTCTGGTACATATATACAGTGGAGTACTACTTGGCTGTAAAAAGAAATGCTGAAGAATCATTGCTAATGAGGTGGCTGGATCTAGAACCTATTATAAAAAGTGAAGTAAGTCACATAGAGAAAGACAAGTACAGTATACTAACACATATGTATGGAATCTAGTAAGAGAGTAATGGTAACACATGCAGTGAAGCGATGGAAAAACAGACATAGAGAACACACACATGGATATTGTGGGGAATGAACAGTGGGTGGGAGGCATAGAGGGAGTAACATGGAAACCTGTACTATCATATGTGAAAAAGATAGTTATGGTCACTGCGCTGTGGGAATAGGGGATCCTGCAGAGGTGGGGTGTGATGGCCTGGAGGGGTGGGATGGGAGGGAGGTCTGGGAGAGGGGAGGGGGCCAGGGATATGCATATGACTGATCTGGGAACATACATGTCTGTGAACAACAAAACTTTGTAAAAATTAAAAAAAAAAAAGAAATGGGTCAGTTAGTAAGTGATACTGTTTGTTAGCAATAAAAACTGAGACGAATGAAGCAGGGGGAGGGAGATGGGAAGCGATAGGGCAGTTTGGAGCATTTGCAGTTTTAGGTGGGTGTCAGGAAGCCTTCGCTGAGCAGGCAACATTGAATCCAAAGGCTTGGAGTGGGGAGCCTGTCTAGGTAGTAGGTAGGCGATGAGTGGCCAGAGGAGTAACCAGTCAGGGGGACTTAAGGCAGGCGGAGAGGGATAGGTGAAGCCTGCGTGTCTTTGTAAGGGTTTTGGTTTTCACTTTGAGTGAGATGGGATTGAATTAAAACCATGATTCTTAACTTTGGCTAAACATGGGCATTCCTCGGGGAGCTTTAAAAATGTACCCATGCTTAGATCCGATCTCGCAAATTTCTGATTTAATTGGTGTGGATGCTGTAGTCTAGGCATCTGGTAATTTTAATAAGCAGCCGAAGGTGAAGTGTTTTGATTAGAGTGACGTTATATAGAATTGAAGAGCATGGGCTTTAGAGCCAGATTCCCTTGGTTTGGATTCTGGCTCAGCCACTTTCTGATCATGTGACCTTGGACAAATTATTTTTAAAATCTTCAGTGCTTTGAAAGAGAGTTTAGAGGTGGGAATTCCCTAGAGGCCCAGTGGTTAGGACTCCACGCAGGGAACCTGGGTTCAGTCCCTCGTCATGGAACTAAGATCCTAAAAATCTCTCGGCACAGACCAAAAAAAGAAAAAGAAGCATGAAACAACTGCTCCATGTTACTTGGCAACCTGCATGAGACGGGCGTTTGGGTTAGAATGAGTACGTGTGTGTGTATGGCTGAGTCCCTTTGCTGTTCACCTGAAACCTGTCGCATCATTGTTCATCAGCTATACGGGGCCCAGTACAAAATAAAAAATTAAATAGAAATCTTCTGTGCTTTGATTTTCTCATCTGTAAAATTGTTGTTATAAGGATTAAATTAAATGTGAATGTTTACTTGCAAATATTGAATAAACACTTGACTAAGCATTTTAATGAGATCCCTCTGACAGCTGTATGGAGAATGAAGGGAAGGGGCCAGGGAAGCCCTTGCAATAATCCAACTGAGGGTGAAGGTAGATTGGCAGCAGTGCATCTGGTGAGAAATGGTGGAATTCTGGATGTATTTAGAAGATGGAGCCAATAGACTTTGCTTATGGATTGGACATGAAATGAGAAAGAAATTTTGATCCAGGATGACTCCAAATGTTGCCTGAACAGCTGGAAGAAGGGAGTGACTGTTTACTGAGAGAGCAAGGACTGAGAACAGATTGCTGAGGGACTGTCCCTGGGCCCAGTTCGTTAAGTGTGACATGCCTCCTCTGTCTCCCAGAGCTTGCTCAGCTTCCTGTCCGCTGAGTCAGTAACGCTATCCAACCATCTCATCCTCTGCTGTCCCCTTCTCCTTTTGCCTTCAGTCTTTCCCAGCATCATCGTCTTTAGTGAGTCAGCTCTTTGCATCAGGTGGCCAAAATATTGGAACTTCAGTTTCAGTGTCAGTCCTTCCAGTGAGTATTCAGGGTTGGTTTCCTTTAGGATTGACTGGTTTGATCTCCTTGCTGTCCAGTGGACTCTCAAGAGTCTTCTCCAGCACCACAATTTGAAAGCATCAGTTCTTCGGCACTTAGCCTTTTTTATGGTCCAGTTCTTGTATCTGTACATGACTACTGGACAAACCGTAGCTTTGACTGTGTGGACCTTTGTCAACAAAGTGATGTGTCTGCTTTTTAATATGCTAAGTTTGTCATAGCTTGCCTTCATACTAACTCTTAATTCAGATGCATTGTAGAGAATTTTTCCTTTTGTTTTGCATTTGTACATTTTTTTCTTCTTACTGTGAAAATCCAGGTTCCTAATAACAAAAATTGTTTTAAACATAGTCAGAACATCAGTATGTTTGCATCTGATAAGATAGGTATGTCCTGTCTTTCAAGTATGAGAAATACTATCATTTACATAAAATAGTTTGAGAATTACAACAGCAGGTAGGATTGCTGGTCACGGGGGAAATGTGCATTGGATTTTGTTAAGTGGTGCCAAATTTAATTCAGTAGTGTTGTACCACTCTCATTCCCACCAGCAGTGTAAGAGAGTTCCTGTTTTCTCACAGCCTTACTCATATAGCATATTGTCAGACTTTTGAATTATTGCCAGTCTTATAGATAGATGCGAAATGGTCTCTCTGTGGAGTATAGATTTGGGGGGAAGCTTTTTGTAATGAAGAGTTGCGAACATCCGCAGAAGTAGATAGGATTGTATAATTACAGTATCCAGCATTGAGTCCCAACAGATGTCAACCTGGGCCATCCTCTTCCATCCATCTCTCCTTCCAAATTATTCAGATAGCACTTTGTATGAATGTATATCTCTAGATGATAAGGATTCATTTTCTTAGCAATATAGCCACAATGCCATCGTTAAACTGAAAAAATACATATATGTTTCCTTAGTATCTTGAGGGAATATTCAAATGTCTGGTTTCCTTAGATAAATCAGTGTTGTTGCTGTTAACAAGATTTAAATAAGGTCCACATGCTGTGATTATGTCTTTTCAGGTCTTTTAATATATAGGTTCTTCCTCCAGTTTCTTTCCCTCTTCTTCCTTGGAATTATTTCAGAAGAAACCATGTTGTTTGTCCTGAGAAACTTAAAAAGAGTTTGAATTTTTTCTATTTGAATCTCTGTGATACAGTTTACAATTTTTTTTTTCCTTTCTTTTCTGTCTTCTTGTATCTGTACATGACTACTGGACAAACCGTAGCTTTGACTGTGTGGACCTTTGTCAACAAAGTGATGTGTCTGCTTTTTAATATGCTAAGTTTGTCATAGCTTGCCTTCATACTAACTCTTAATTCAGATGCATTGTAGAGAATTTTTCCTTTTGTTTTGCATTTGTACATTTTTTTCTTCTTACTGTGAAAATCCAGGTTCCTAATAACAAAAATTGTTTTAAACATAGTCAGAACATCAGTATGTTTGCATCTGATAAGATAGGTATGTCCTGTCTTTCAAGTATGAGAAATACTATCATTTACATAAAATAGTTTGAGAATTACAACAGCAGGTAGGATTGCTGGTCACGGGGGAAATGTGCATTGGATTTTGTTAAGTGGTGCCAAATTTAATTCAGTAGTGTTGTACCACTCTCATTCCCACCAGCAGTGTAAGAGAGTTCCTGTTTTCTCACAGCCTTACTCATATAGCATATTGTCAGACTTTTGAATTATTGCCAGTCTTATAGATAGATGCGAAATGGTCTCTCTGTGGAGTATAGATTTGGGGGGAAGCTTTTTGTAATGAAGAGTTGCGAACATCCGCAGAAGTAGATAGGATTGTATAATTACAGTATCCAGCATTGAGTCCCAACAGATGTCAACCTGGGCCATCCTCTTCCATCCATCTCTCCTTCCAAATTATTCAGATAGCACTTTGTATGAATGTATATCTCTAGATGATAAGGATTCATTTTCTTAGCAATATAGCCACAATGCCATCGTTAAACTGAAAAAATACATATATGTTTCCTTAGTATCTTGAGGGAATATTCAAATGTCTGGTTTCCTTAGATAAATCAGTGTTGTTGCTGTTAACAAGATTTAAATAAGGTCCACATGCTGTGATTATGTCTTTTCAGGTCTTTTAATATATAGGTTCTTCCTCCAGTTTCTTTCCCTCTTCTTCCTTGGAATTATTTCAGAAGAAACCATGTTGTTTGTCCTGAGAAACTTAAAAAGAGTTTGAATTTTTTCTATTTGAATCTCTGTGATACAGTTTACAATTTTTTTTTTCCTTTCTTTTCTGTCTTCTCTGTTTCCTATACATAGGTAGGTAGATCTTGATTCAGCTATTTTTACACTTTTTTTGTCCCCATAAGTGTTTTTTAGATGGTAATAAATTCCACGAGGAGGCATATGAAGTCTTGTTGCCTTTGTGATGTCGGTAGCAATCTCTACTGTATCTCTTATGTTATTTTGGAATTTTCTAATTATGAGTGAAGCTGAGCATCTCTTCATATGTTGAAGGGTCATTTTTATGTCTTTTCTTGTCTGTTCATGTCGTCAGTGATTTTTCTATTGAAGTTTTGATATATTTTCCTTGATACTTTTTGGAAACTAAATGTTAGGGAGATTAGCCTTTTGTCATGTAAGGATGAAGTGTTTTCTTCTGGTTTTGACTTACTATCAGAATTTGGCACGCAAAGTATTTTTTTAAAAGTAGTCAGATTTATCAATGGAATTTTTTGTCTTGGATTTTAAAAATTCTTTGGAGTGAAATTGCATACAATAAACTGTATACATTTATATTGTAGAGTGCTACTGCATACTGTAAATATACTACATTTTAAAAATCTGTTCGCCTTGTAATGGGTATTTGGGTTGTTTGTTTCTGGTTTGGAGCTCTTATGTATAAAGCTGCTATGAATATTTGTGAATTAGTCTTCGTATGAATATATGTTTTCATTTCTCTTGAGTAAATGCTTAGGAATAGAGTTGCTGCGTCATAGGGTAGGTGTATGTTTGGTTTTATTGCCAGAACTTTTCCCATAGTGATTGTACCATTTTACATTCCCATCAGCAATACATAAATTCTGGATGCACAACGCCTTTGACGATATTTGGTGGTGTTAATCTGTTTTAAGTGTAGCCATCTGGGTAAGTATGTATGGCATCTTTTTTTTTTTTTTGAATCACGATTATTGAGGTATAATTTTGCATACAGTGAACTTTTTGCATACAGTGAACTTTCAGTGCACAGTTGTATAAGTTTTGATGGATGTCTGCCTGTCATTATTTAAGCTCTGCCACAGTCAAGATATGCAACAGCTCTGTTGCCCAAACATTTTTTTTCTAGTGTTCTTTTGTAGTGAGGTCACAAGCCCTGGTGGCTCTTGTCTGTTTTCTGGCACTGTAGTTTTGTTTTTAATTTTCTTTCATTTATACGCAGTCCAGCTCACTGTGTGCTGTGAGCCTGTTTTTGATAAATGCGTGGTCGTGTACCCTGTCACAGTCAGGATCAGAGAGGTCACTCCATAAATGACCCTTCGACGTCAGCCACTCTCCCTGACCTCTTCTCGGTCCCTGTAGCCTTCTGGTCTGACTTCTCTCAGTTAGCGAAATACATCTGGCGTTTCCCCACACTGTATGTATCAGTTTTTTTGTTCCTTTATCTTACTAGGCAGTATTCCATTGTATTGAATGGACTGCTTTTTCTTCATTTACCAGTTAAAGAATATTTGGTTTGTTTTCTGCCTTTTGCCAGTTATGAATAATGTTGTCTTAAATGTTTGCATATAGATTTTGTGTAAGCATAAGATTTCTCTTTACTTGGATAAATTCCCAAGAGTGGGATTGCTGGGTCATACTGTTAAAGGTATGTTTAACTTCCTAAAGAACTGCCGAATGGTCTTCCCTAGTTGCTTTGCCATTTTGCATTCCCATCAACATGTGAGAGAGTGTTCATTTGTTTCACATCCTTGCCAGCATTTGGTATTGTCAGGGTTTTATTTGTTTTAGTTCTAGCTATTCTGGTAGGTATGTAGTGGTATCTCACAGGTTTTATTTGTAACGTTTTCCTGACAAATGATGATGAGCATCTTTATCTGCTTATTTATTATTTGTATGTCTTATTTTTTCTTTCTTTTAAATTATTTCTTAAAAACTATGTATATCTTCTTTGTTGACTTGTCTGTTCAGAATTTTTTTTTTTTTTTTTGGTCTATTTTCCTATTTGGTGGTTTGTCTTATTGTAATAATTCCTTGCCTATTTTTGGGTATCTTTTGTTTGAATAGATACATGTGTACTATGTACTTCCTCATGTTCTGCAGCTCATTGTTTGACTTCTTACTCAAAGAACAGTTTTTAATTTTGATGAAGTCGATTATATTGACCATTTTTATGGTGTAGGCTGTTGTGTCTTACCTAAGAAACCTTCGTCTACCCCTAAGGTTGTGAAGACTTTCATTTATGCATGTCTGTATTCATGTGTGTGTATGTGTGTGTGTTTGCGTGCCCAGGCATGTCTGGAGTCTGACTCCACAGACTGTAACCCAATCTGTCATAGGATTTTCCTAGCAAGAATACTGGAGTGGATTGCCATTTCCTCTTCTAGGTGATCTTCCCAACTCAAGGATCCAACCCACATCTGAGTTTCCTGCATTGGCAGGTGGATTTTTTACCACCGAGCCACCTGGGAATCCCATATATTCATATATATGTATATATCTGTATATATTTTATATGAGTGTGTATATATGTATTAGAATTTTAATTATACATTAGGTTTCCAATCCATTTCAAGTTAATTTTTTTCCACATGGATGACTAATTGTTCCAACACCATTTGTTGAAAAATGATGTTTGAAATTGCGTTGACATCTTTGTTGAGCATCAGTGACCTATATATATAGGTTTTGTTTCTGGATGTTCTTGTTTCCTTGATTATGTCTTTTCACCAATCCTACACTATCTTTATTGCTATAGCTCTATTGTCAGTCTTAAAATCAAGTAATGTCTGTTCTTTGGAAAATAGATTCAGCTTTTCTGAGTCATTTGTGTTTCCATTTATAGAATAGAATCACCTTGTCAATTTTCAGAAAATATCTTGGAATTTCCATTGAAAGTACTGTATCCGTAGTTCATTTCTTTCTGTGTCTGGATAATATTATATTGTATGTATATACTTGCTGAGGGACATGTGGGTTGGTGACACCTTTTGGCTGTTGTGATTAGTACTGCTGTGAGTGTCCATGTGTATGTGTTTGAGGACCTGTTTTGGCTCTTTTGGATATATACCTGGGAGTGGAGGTGCTGAGTCATACAGTAATTCTATGTTTAACTTCTGAAGAACTACCGAACTGTTTTCTACAGCTGTTGTGCCATTTTATATTCCCATCAGTAATGTAGGAGGGCTCTAGTGTCTCTACATCCTTGCTAATACTTATTATTTTCCTATCTTAATTATATCCATCCTAGTGGGTGTGAAGTGGTAGCTCATTGTACTTTTGGTTTACATTTCCCTAATGACAAATAATATTGAGCATCTTTTTGTATTCTGGCTGTCCCTTTGCTTATCTTCTTTGAAAGAAATGTCTTTTCAAGTCCTTTGTCCATTTTAAAATTGGGTTTGTTTTTTTGTTGCTGAATTATAAGAGTTTTTTGTATATTCTGGGTAATAGACCGTGACTTGCAAATATTTCCTCCCATTCTGTAGGTGGTTGTTTCATTTTGTTGATGTCCTTTGAAGGAAAAAATGGTTTTAATTTTTGCGAAGTCCAGTTTGTCTTATTTTTTCTTTTGTTGTTTGTGCTTTTGGTGTCATATCTAAGAATTCATTGACAAATTCAAAGTGCTTAAGATTTTCTTGTGTTTTCTTAAAGTTTTATAATTTTAGCTGTTAGATTTAGCTTAATTCATCCTGAGTTATTTTTTGTATATGGTGTGAGGTAGGGTCCAGGCTGATTCTTCAGTGTCTGAACATCCAGTTGTCCCAGCACTGTTGTTAAAAAGGCTCTTTCCCATTTCTTGATACTGGCACCCTTGTTGAAAGTCAGCCATGGATATCTGAGTTTGTCTCTGGGCTCTCAGGTCTGTTCCTTTGGCCTTTGTTTTTCCTCATGGCAGTAAACCACACAGATTGGTAGTTTTTGCCCGTTAGTATGTGTTAGTATAGTGTGTTAATTTTTCAGGTTTTACTTACCTTTTAAAAATGTTTAAAAAGTTTGAGTAAGTTTGTTTAAAAGTTATCTTCAGATTTATAATAATATCAAGCTGGTACAGATTAGTGATTTAGATAAGCAGTATATCAGGGTATATTCTAATTGAATTTTCACTGAATTAAATGAAGAACTAGTTACATAATCTGCCAGAAGATGTTGACACTGGCTATAGAAGGACCTGGTGAAGAGCAGTCTGCAGATTTGCATCGCATCAGGAGGGACACATAGCTATAGTTGTTGGAGAAAAGCGGACGGAAACACTGTTTTTTACCCAAGTCATGGTTTTCAACTTTAATTAGCACAACAGAACATTCAGTCCTTCCGAATCAGAATATGATATGTATCTGAAGTTTCTTTTAATCTGTAACTTCTCTTTCTCTGTCTTTTTTAATCTATTTGCTGAAGAAGCTGAACTTTTGGTCCTGATGGTCCCCACTTTTGCTGATTGAATAATTGTGGTCCAGTTTGAAATTTTCCTCCCATTCTGTAGGTGGTTGTTTCATTTTGTTTTGGGGAATTATAAGAGTTTTTTGTATATTCTGGGTAATAGACCGTGACTTGCAAATATTTCCTCCCATTCTGTAGGTGGTTGTTTCATTTTGTTGATGTCCTTTGAAGGAAAAAATGGTTTTAATTTTTGCGAAGTCCAGTTTGTCTTATTTTTTCTTTTGTTGTTTGTGCTTTTGGTGTCATATCTAAGAATTCATTGACAAATTCAAAGTGCTTAAGATTTTCTTGTGTTTTCTTAAAGTTTTATAATTTTAGCTGTTAGATTTAGCTTAATTCATCCTGAGTTATTTTTTGTATATGGTGTGAGGTAGGGTCCAGGCTGATTCTTCAGTGTCTGAACATCCAGTTGTCCCAGCACTGTTGTTAAAAAGGCTCTTTCCCATTTCTTGATACTGGCACCCTTGTTGAAAGTCAGCCATGGATATCTGAGTTTGTCTCTGGGCTCTCAGGTCTGTTCCTTTGGCCTTTGTTTTTCCTCATGGCAGTAAACCACACAGATTGGTAGTTTTTGCCCGTTAGTATGTGTTAGTATAGTGTGTTAATTTTTCAGGTTTTACTTACCTTTTAAAAATGTTTAAAAAGTTTGAGTAAGTTTGTTTAAAAGTTATCTTCAGATTTATAATAATATCAAGCTGGTACAGATTAGTGATTTAGATAAGCAGTATATCAGGGTATATTCTAATTGAATTTTCACTGAATTAAATGAAGAACTAGTTACATAATCTGCCAGAAGATGTTGACACTGGCTATAGAAGGACCTGGTGAAGAGCAGTCTGCAGATTTGCATCGCATCAGGAGGGACACATAGCTATAGTTGTTGGAGAAAAGCGGACGGAAACACTGTTTTTTACCCAAGTCATGGTTTTCAACTTTAATTAGCACAACAGAACATTCAGTCCTTCCGAATCAGAATATGATATGTATCTGAAGTTTCTTTTAATCTGTAACTTCTCTTTCTCTGTCTTTTTTAATCTATTTGCTGAAGAAGCTGAACTTTTGGTCCTGATGGTCCCCACTTTTGCTGATTGAATAATTGTGGTCCAGTTTGATATGTTCCTCTTGCTCTTTATTTCCTTGAATTGGAAGTTGAATTTAAAGAAATCTAGAGACTCAATCAGATTGAGGTGTAGCTTTCTCTTGTTACATGCACTTCATTGCTGATGTTTCTGTCTTCTTTTAGGCAGCACATAATACCTGCTTACCTCTTGTCATCGTGTTAGCTTACTCTTACTTTATTTTGATTCATTTTGGTTTTAATAATTCTAATGTCCTTAGATGCAAAGGTTAAGATCCAAGCTCTAGAGTCCAAGAATATGGATTTTTGTTTGTTCCACTACCTCCTCGTTCACTAGTCTTGGAAAGTCACTTCCCCTTCGCAGTGGTAACTTTCGTATCCATTAAAATGAAGTGGGGATGACGCTGCCCACTCATGGGGAAGAAAGTAAGTCAGTTATTCAGCTGAAATGAATAGCTGTCCTTTGTCCCTATCCATGTACAATTGTATTTAGCGACCACTCACAATGAGGTTAATTTCAAGCAATTTTTGCCCATGCATTTATGGATCCACATTAACCAGCCCCCACCTAATGTTGGAAAGTAGGCGGTTTGTACCATAGCGTATTTGGTGCTTGAAGTCCACGGAGCAGTACTTACTGTTAACGTTTTTATTTTACAGGGTAATGTTCAAGTTCAGAAATGCCTTATGTGGATCGTCAGAATCGCATTTGTGGTTTTCTAGACATTGAAGAAAATGAAAACAGTGGGAAGTTTCTTCGGAGGTACTTCATACTGGACACCAGAGAGGATAGCTTTGTATGGTATATGGATAATCCACAGGTTCGTAGAATCCAGAGAAGTTTCTCTTCAAAAGCATGCTAGCTAGTTGGACACATATAGTTGTTGGAGAAAAGCGGACGGAAACACTGTTTTTTACCCAAGTCATGGTTTTCAACTTTAATTAGCACAACAGAACATTCAGTCCTTCCGAATCAGAATATGATATGTATCTGAAGTTTCTTTTAATCTGTAACTTCTCTTTCTCTGTCTTTTTTAATCTATTTGCTGAAGAAGCTGAACTTTTGGTCCTGATGGTCCCCACTTTTGCTGATTGAATAATTGTGGTCCAGTTTGATATGTTCCTCTTGCTCTTTATTTCCTTGAATTGGAAGTTGAATTTAAAGAAATCTAGAGACTCAATCAGATTGAGGTGTAGCTTTCTCTTGTTACATGCACTTCATTGCTGATGTTTCTGTCTTTTTTTAGGCAGCACATAATACCTGCTTACCTCTTGTCATCGTGTTAGCTTACTCTTACTTTATTTTGATTCATTTTGGTTTTAATAATTCTAATGTCCTTAGATGCAAAGGTTAAGATCCAAGCTCTAGAGTCCAAGAATATGGATTTTTGTTTGTTCCACTACCTCCTCGTTCACTAGTCTTGGAAAGTCACTTCCCCTTCGCAGTGGTAACTTTCGTATCCATTAAAATGAAGTGGGGATGACGCTGCCCACTCATGGGGAAGAAAGTAAGTCAGTTATTCAGCTGAAATGAATAGCTGTCCTTTGTCCCTATCCATGTACAATTGTATTTAGCGACCACTCACAATGAGGTTAATTTCAAGCAATTTTTGCCCATGCATTTATGGATCCACATTAACCAGCCCCCACCTAATGTTGGAAAGTAGGCGGTTTGTACCATAGCGTATTTGGTGCTTGAAGTCCACGGAGCAGTACTTACTGTTAACGTTTTTATTTTACAGGGTAATGTTCAAGTTCAGAAATGCCTTATGTGGATCGTCAGAATCGCATTTGTGGTTTTCTAGACATTGAAGAAAATGAAAACAGTGGGAAGTTTCTTCGGAGGTACTTCATACTGGACACCAGAGAGGATAGCTTTGTATGGTATATGGATAATCCACAGGTTCGTAGAATCCAGAGAAGTTTCTCTTCAAAAGCATGCAAGAGTTTATTAAAGTATTTGTTATTCTATGCAGGTGTTAGGATTTGTCTTCCTGAACCACATGTGCTTAGATGCCTTCGTGCTGACTGTCTCTGCTGTTCTCCTTGCCTCGTAGCCCAGCTCCGGCTGTGTTCAGGTTCAGAAGATGAAACTCAATTTATTTGATAAAAATTTATGCATGTATTTATGTTTTTTCTTCCCTAAGAGAGACAACTCCATAACTTTGATAGAAAATCTTTGGGATTGTTTAGTTTTAGGATACAGTCTGTAAGATGGAGACTGTTGCCTTCTGGTGAATCAGCTACTGAACTGAGTTGACACTCTTGCACCTGTGTAGTCCTTTCATCTTGTAGCGTCAGACTTGTGTGCTGGCCATTCGTGAATTTGATTTTTTTGTTGTCTTGAAAATTATTGGGGGTAAATGTCATATGCTAAAAATTAGAATCCCAGTTTTAAAATCTAGACCTTGGCCTAGAGATCATCTCTTGAGTAGTTTTAAGTATTCTCTGTCTGTAAAACTCTTTATTCAAATTGAAGTGTATGTTGCAAGGAAGTGTGTGCACAGCAAGAGGTGAATGCCTAGCAGGCTTCTTGGCCGACCTGGTCTAGGAGACCACTTGCGCCGGGGAGGAACGAAAGGCTGAGGAGAGCAGGGGCGGGTAGGAGGTTCCATTTTGTTTCGTAGAGAAGGAACCAGATTCCTGAACTTCCGGTATTGTTTTCTCCCAATATTGATTTTATATTAGACAAAATACATATGGGAAATACACTGATATTTGTTCAGGGAAGGGATAGAATGTTGGAAAGTAGGCGGTTTGTACCATAGCGTATTTGGTGCTTGAAGTCCACGGAGCAGTACTTACTGTTAACGTTTTTATTTTACAGGGTAATGTTCAAGTTCAGAAATGCCTTATGTGGATCGTCAGAATCGCATTTGTGGTTTTCTAGACATTGAAGAAAATGAAAACAGTGGGAAGTTTCTTCGGAGGTACTTCATACTGGACACCAGAGAGGATAGCTTTGTATGGTATATGGATAATCCACAGGTTCGTAGAATCCAGAGAAGTTTCTCTTCAAAAGCATGCAAGAGTTTATTAAAGTATTTGTTATTCTATGCAGGTGTTAGGATTTGTCTTCCTGAACCACATGTGCTTAGATGCCTTCGTGCTGACTGTCTCTGCTGTTCTCCTTGCCTCGTAGCCCAGCTCCGGCTGTGTTCAGGTTCAGAAGATGAAACTCAATTTATTTGATAAAAATTTATGCATGTATTTATGTTTTTTCTTCCCTAAGAGAGACAACTCCATAACTTTGATAGAAAATCTTTGGGATTGTTTAGTTTTAGGATACAGTCTGTAAGATGGAGACTGTTGCCTTCTGGTGAATCAGCTACTGAACTGAGTTGACACTCTTGCACCTGTGTAGTCCTTTCATCTTGTAGCGTCAGACTTGTGTGCTGGCCATTCGTGAATTTGATTTTTTTGTTGTCTTGAAAATTATTGGGGGTAAATGTCATATGCTAAAAATTAGAATCCCAGTTTTAAAATCTAGACCTTGGCCTAGAGATCATCTCTTGAGTAGTTTTAAGTATTCTCTGTCTGTAAAACTCTTTATTCAAATTGAAGTGTATGTTGCAAGGAAGTGTGTGCACAGCAAGAGGTGAGTGCCTAGCAGGCTTCTTGGCCGACCTGGTCTAGGAGACCACTTGCGCCGGGGAGGAACGAAAGGCTGAGGAGAGCAGGGGCGGGTAGGAGGTTCCATTTTGTTTCGTAGAGAAGGAACCAGATTCCTGAACTTCCGGTATTGTTTTCTCCCCAATATTGATTTTATATTAGACAAAATACATATGGGAAATACACTGATATTTGTTCGTATAGGATTTGAGTTGTAGGGAACTGTATTCAGTATTTTGAGATAGACGATAATGGAAAAGAATTTTAAAAAGAATATATACGTGTGCAGCAGAAATTAAGACAACATTGTAAATCAACTATACTTCAGTAAAAGAAGAAGAAAGGGCATAGTATATATACTAGACAGTTGACAAAGTAGTGAGTTGACAGTATCCTTGAAGGCCAGGGGCTGCTGAGTCATCCCCAGCAGGACTTCGTGAAAGCAGGTCCATCAGGAAGGAAGCAGCCCCTCATCCTCTTCTCTAGCAGGGACAGACCGAGGAGAGGTGGTGAACTGAGCTGGGCTTGTTGTAGGTTTTCTTTAGGCTCTGTTCCACAAAAGCTGGTAAGGTGGTACCAGCACTCACACCGTGCGGCAGGAAGCTTCTTATCAACCGTTAGAAAATACAGGGCCCAATATCTTGGGTTTGAAGTTCATACATTTATCATTTTTTATACCAGATACACTGACAACTTTCACTTCTACTAATATTTAAAGGAAATTATAAACATCAACAAATGTTTTTCGAGTTATAAGGGATCTTAACGCCTATTATTCATTCAGCCTCCTCCCTCATGCAAGAGATCCATTTCTCCCTGATGCTCACTTTGTTGTTTGAGCTATACATTACTAAAAAGTATTTACTGTGTTTGAGACAGCTTTAATTATTGCTTTGGGTGACCAGATTTTTTGATCTATGTTTGCCCTCTGATTCTGCCTAAATTTAGTCCTTTATCCGCGTGTAGCCTTTCAAATTTTGAAGGATTATTTGTATTCTAATTCAGTTTACATGATTTGATTGCTGACTCTGTATGAGAGTTTTTTTGCTAGGAAGCGCCTCTCCATCCTCGTCCACACTGGACGTACTGCCAGCCTGTGTTACTCCCTTAGCTCTGAGTGTGACCAGCTTTCTTGGGTGCTAGTAACCTGTCTATGCAGCTGTGTCATTAATACCTTCATTTGCTTCACCAGAGTCATTGGGAGAATGAACAAGCCAGCAGAAATCAAAACTTCATGTTTACCTTCTTCCTTTTTTAAAAAAACCCATAAATCCAGTTCCTCCCTTTTATTGCCCGTCTCTTTATCTGTGACATGATCCCGCCCATGTTTCCAAGGTGGAAAGTAGTTTGGCCCCTCCTGACTCCCTCTGATTGCACTTTACTAGATTCCAGTTCCCGGTTTTCTCCCCACACAAGTCATTGCTCAGTTCTACCTGTGAGCTTCCCCTGATTTGTCTCATAAAAGCTGGTTGACTCATATATAGTTTCTCCTGACTTATTTACAACTGCTTGATTGTTTTTCTGTCATCATATAATAGGTTCTTCTCCTTAGGATTTCTCCTTATCAGTACTTCCCACTTGAACAGAGCTGACTTAAACTAAAGGAACCATAAACTCTCGTTTCAGAGGAAAGATGTGATTGTACCTAGCAGAGGGAGTGAAAGTCTCACAGAGGTGGTAACATTTGAAATTGACCTGAAAGAATGAGTGTGATTTTGTTCACGAGGTAGAGAAGTGGGTGTTCTGATGCTTAGAGTGTTGTGAGGGGCAAGAAATCAAAGAAAAGAAACCCCGTGGTATATCTGGAAAATAGTAGGCATTGGCTATAGCAGGAAGGGTGTATGGTCAGCTAGATCTTTTTCACATGAACTCTTTTTTTTTCCCCCTGACATTTCATTTCCATTTTATTAAAGGATTTCACATGAACTCTTTTTTTAAAGCTGGATTTCTGTGGTGTGATCAGCCCACTAGTGTTTTTGAATGTAGTGAAAGTCACTCAGTCATGTCTGATTCTTTGTGACCCATGTGCAAGTTATGGAATTCTCAAGGCAAGAATACTGGAATGGGTAGCCTTTCCCTTCTCCAGGGGATGTTCCCAACCCAGGGATCGAACGGGTGTTTCCCATATTGCAGGTGGATTCTTTACCACCACTGAGCTGCAGTTTGAATATAGTGCAGAATTTTAAATTTGTCTTTTTATTCAGTTTGTTCTTAATGATTTTATCTTTTCATTCTAACTAATAAAAATCTTTTACAATCTGCATTCTATCATCTCGTGTATTAGCCTTCAGTACCAGCTGTGTGTCACTTTAAAATGTGTTCTTGGATCCCTGGTGGCTGAGATGGTGAAGAATCTGCCTGCAATGCGGGAGACCCAGGTTTGATTCTTGGTTTGGGAAGATCCCTAGAGTAGGGAATGGCAACCCACTCCGGTATTCCTGCTGGAGAATTCCATGGACAGAGGAGCCTGATGGGCTATAGTCCATGGGATTGCAAAAAGTCAGATATGACTGAGAAACTAACACTTTCACTTTCAAAATGTATTAAGACATGTCTCTTCATGAAAAGTTTAGTAAAATATCTTGCTAAGATTATTGTGGCTGAGCCACATGAAATGGCCATTTTACTACCATTTTAACCTACTTAAAAAATGGGCATTTCATATGATTCAACCTGATTGGATGTGTTACGTGCTTTAACACTGTTTTACTGATTTAATAACCCTGACAATGAAAGAAAATTTGTTTCATTTGTCCTTAGGGAGCCTTTCCTCCTCTAAGCAAGTACTGCTTTCTTTACACTAACCAATGGTTTAAAACTCCTTTCTAGTGGATTGCTAGAAATTAATCTGAGGCTTTCTGTGTTTTGTCGAGGGTGTGAGAAATGGTGGAGAATGAACTAAGTAGCTTTATTAGGAAGTGAATTTGAAGAAACCTGAAAGAGGATTTTGGCAGCATGAGTACAGGAACTCATAGGAACGAAGGGCTTGTTTCCCTTTTTATCTTAAATGTCATGGTAGTTTATTATTTCTTGTTCATTGTCAGGCAATAGACTTTGAGACCCACTTCTTTTCTGATTGAACTTGGCAGCAGTCATACCAGTTCATAGAAACTAAATATTTTGTATATACTTTATCTCCCATCGACTTATATTTCATTCTGTGTCACTGTTTCATGTGTGACCCTGTATGCCATTTAGTCAGGACATAGTTGCTCATTTCCTTTCCTCACCCAGGGGATTAAAGCTGTATTCAGCTAGTTCAAATAATAGACTTATGGAGGATTTAAAAGAAAAACAGTGATTTTGAATGGTAGAATAGCAGTGTTTTAAAAATAAATCCCTTTGATAGTGGTTAGAAGATCTTGAAGACATTTTCACATTGCATTTCATTGCCCAAATTTAAAAAACCTTTAAACATAAAACCTTTTTATAAGGGTAACCATTTAAAGGTATACATTAAAAGTTACAATTTTATTTTATTTACGTATTTATTTATGGTTTAAATTTAGAAGCTTGTATCAATGTATAGTCTGTAGTTTAAAGCAGAACATAATTCAGTTTTACTCTGCATAGAAGTGACAGTTTTGAAAACACTGTCCCTATAAATAGTAATCAGTTCATGTTTGGGAATCCTAAGTCTTTTAAATGGCTAGGCTTCCATGTAATTAACAGTTCCCACTAAGCTTACAAAGTTTAGTAAAATATCTTGCTAAGATTATTGTGGCTGAGCCACATGAAATGCCATTTACTACCATTTTAACCTACTTAAAAATGGGCATTTCATATGATTCAACCTGATTGGATGTGTTACGTGCTTTAACACTGTTTTACTGATTTAATAACCCTGACAATGAAAGAAAATTTGTTTCATTTGTCCTTAGGGAGCCTTTCCTCCTCTAAGCAAGTACTGCTTTCTTTACACTAACCAATGGTTTAAAACTCCTTTCTAGTGGATTGCTAGAAATTAATCTGAGGCTTTCTGTGTTTTGTCGAGGGTGTGAGAAATGGTGGAGAATGAACTAAGTAGCTTTATTAGGAAGTGAATTTGAAGAAACCTGAAAGAGGATTTTGGCAGCATGAGTACAGGAACTCATAGGAACGAAGGGCTTGTTTCCCTTTTTATCTTAAATGTCATGGTAGTTTATTATTTCTTGTTCATTGTCAGGCAATAGACTTTGAGACCCACTTCTTTTCTGATTGAACTTGGCAGCAGTCATACCAGTTCATAGAAACTAAATATTTTGTATATACTTTATCTCCCATCGACTTATATTTCATTCTGTGTCACTGTTTCATGTGTGACCCTGTATGCCATTTAGTCAGGACATAGTTGCTCATTTCCTTTCCTCACCCAGGGGATTAAAGCTGTATTCAGCTAGTTCAAATAATAGACTTATGGAGGATTTAAAAGAAAAACAGTGATTTTGAATGGTAGAATAGCAGTGTTTTAAAAATAAATCCCTTTGATAGTGGTTAGAAGATCTTGAAGACATTTTCACATTGCATTTCATTGCCCAAATTTAAAAAACCTTTAAACATAAAACCTTTTTATAAGGGTAACCATTTAAAGGTATACATTAAAAGTTACAATTTTATTTTATTTACGTATTTATTTATGGTTTAAATTTAGAAGCTTGTATCAATGTATAGTCTGTAGTTTAAAGCAGAACATAATTCAGTTTTACTCTGCATAGAAGTGACAGTTTTGAAAACACTGTCCCTATAAATAGTAATCAGTTCATGTTTGGGAATCCTAAGTCTTTTAAATGGCTAGGCTTCCATGTAATTAACAGTTCCCACTAAGCTTACAGAGGTTTGAGAAAGGTACAGTCTAACCATTCACGAAAACAAGCCTATATATTTTTTTTCTTTAATGTACATTATTACAAAGAAGGTTAAAAAATTGATCCCTAGTCTTCAGTGGAGGAAACTTTCAAAATTAGGATTGTTTTGCTTTTACTTTTGAGATTGCCTGTCGGTCTTTATGTTTATATTTATAACTTTTTTCCAGGTTTTTCCATCAGGTTTTTCCCACCTCCTTCTTCCCCATTTATATATAATCCATCTAGTTTATTATAGCCCAAGATAATGTTAATTAAAGCACAGTTTTGATTACAGAATTGCTTACAAGTCTTTAATGGTTTCAATTTATTATATATATTTATATATTATATATATTTATTATATATGATATATAATATGAATATATATATATATATATATCTTTTGTTTCTTTTTTTTTTCTTGGCTGCTTGCAGAGTCATAGTTCCTTGACCGGGGACTGAACCCTGCTGCAACACTGAAAGCATGCTGAGACCTAAACACCAGACAGCCTGGGAATTCCCTCAAAGTCTTAGCAGTATAAATTCCTTGCTACTTTGTTTCTTATTTAGATGCTCTATAGTTAGGTTGTTAGTTTAAGTTCTTAAACCACTCTTTCCTACTTCAGCCGTCTGTGACCCAATTTTACAGTCCAGCAATCTTACCCATTTCAGGACAGAGCTTCTAGGCATCCTCATCTTGCTTGCTGAAGCTTGTTTGTTTCCTCTGCCTGGAATATTCTCCCTCTTGCTCTTTGTGTTTCAGAATTTTTCTTTAAAATCCAGCTTAAACACTTTTCATTCTTCCACTGAGTCTTTCCTGATAGCCTCAGCCAGAAATGACTCTTCTTCTTAATTCTTTACCCTTTACTCTTCTAAGGCACATACCATATCCCAAACTCGTGAAGGGAAGAAGAATTATGTTTTTGTGAATGTGCCAATATATATACTCTGCATATGGATTTAAAAGTATTAGTATTTTTTTTGAAAAATGGTGTCAGTGTAGATTAGTAATCATGTAATAAATACTAATATAATTTAAATGGGGGAAAATCTAATCTTTTAAAAGAGATATGTTTGATTTAACAATTTTAATGAAACAAAGAAATACATGTAGTCTTTTGAAAATTTTTATGTTTGTGTTTGTTTTCTGTCTAAATATTTTCCCCATTGCTTTCTGAAACAGAATATGATCTTGTTCATGATTTGTTAAGTTCATGAAAAAGAAAAATTCAGATATAACGATAGCAGAATAGCCTTTTAGTTATAACAGAATGCACTGGAGGGGAACAAAAAGAGTTCAGTTTTGTTACCCATGTTGTCCACTTGATTTCAGACCTAGTAAATACTTGAACTGAAAAGTTAATCTGTGAAGTGTGACATTTAAAAATCTGATTTGTAAACTTTTTTTTAGTGTGTAGGACATTCTATATGAAATAAATGTGTAATGTAAAATATTAATTATATGTCAATGATTTGTTTATAGAACCTACCTTCTGGATCATCACGTGTTGGAGCCATTAAACTCACCTACATTTCAAAGGTAGTCTCTCTGCACTGTCTTACATTCATGCAGGACTTGGGAGGCCTTGGAATGAGAACGTGGATGAAAGGAACAGTGTCTTCTCCTTGTCATTAAGACGATCTGGTTCATATCAAACTGAAAACAGTACCTGATTACTATGTTTAGGAGGTTCTTTGATAAAATTAAGGAAATTTTTATCAAATTTAGAAAGAATATAGAGTTAAATTACAGAATGTAACAAACTAAAAGTTAACATTAACTTTTATGATTAGGCCTATGAACGTCAGAAGGGGAGAGCGATCTGTTAACAGTTAGATTTGCCTTTGGGAAATCTGGTGTCGGGTTTTCTAAATCTCTGTTTATTTAAACTAATTTTTAATCTTATTGCCTTTGATTTTTTATTTCTTTATTTTTAAAATCCAGCTTAACATGTCTTTCCTGTAGCCTCAAAATTTTTTTTTTTTGCACATACCATATCCCAAACTCGTGAAGGGAAGAAGAATTATGTTTTTGTGAATGTGCCAATATATATACTCTGCATATGGATTTAAAAGTATTAGTATTTTTTTTGAAAAATGGTGTCAGTGTAGATTAGTAATCATGTAATAAATACTAATATAATTTAAATGGGGGAAAATCTAATCTTTTAAAAGAGATATGTTTGATTTAACAATTTTAATGAAACAAAGAAATACATGTAGTCTTTTGAAAATTTTTATGTTTGTGTTTGTTTTCTGTCTAAATATTTTCCCCATTGCTTTCTGAAACAGAATATGATCTTGTTCATGATTTGTTAAGTTCATGAAAAAGAAAAATTCAGATATAACGATAGCAGAATAGCCTTTTAGTTATAACAGAATGCACTGGAGGGGAACAAAAAGAGTTCAGTTTTGTTACCCATGTTGTCCACTTGATTTCAGACCTAGTAAATACTTGAACTGAAAAGTTAATCTGTGAAGTGTGACATTTAAAAATCTGATTTGTAAACTTTTTTAGTGTGTAGGACATTCTATATGAAATAAATGTGTAATGTAAAATATTAATTATATGTCAATGATTTGTTTATAGAACCTACCTTCTGGATCATCACGTGTTGGAGCCATTAAACTCACCTACATTTCAAAGGTAGTCTCTCTGCACTGTCTTACATTCATGCAGGACTTGGGAGGCCTTGGAATGAGAACGTGGATGAAAGGAACAGTGTCTTCTCCTTGTCATTAAGACGATCTGGTTCATATCAAACTGAAAACAGTACCTGATTACTATGTTTAGGAGGTTCTTTGATAAAATTAAGGAAATTTTTATCAAATTTAGAAAGAATATAGAGTTAAATTACAGAATGTAACAAACTAAAAGTTAACATTAACTTTTATGATTAGGCCTATGAACGTCAGAAGGGGAGAGCGATCTGTTAACAGTTAGATTTGCCTTTGGGAAATCTGGTGTCGGGTTTTCTAAATCTCTGTTTATTTAAACTAATTTTTAATCTTATTGCCTTTGATTTTTTATTTCTTTTTGTCTTATTTTGAGGAAAATATGAACTATCTTCATGATAAAAGATTATTTTTCCTTCATTTGACTTTGTCCCTACTATTTCTTTTCTTATTTGTTGATTTTTCTGAAATTTTTGCAATACTGTTTTTCTTTTCAAAATATAGATTTGAAAATTTTGAAAAGAAAATTTGCAGAAATTTTCAACTCTTACTATCTTTTATTAGTGTTTTGGGAACTGAGCTTGATGCTGAGGAGCTATTAATCATTTTGTTTTACAGAAAGTAATAAGCTTGATCATGAGATATGAAAAGTAGCCATACCGTATGATTAAATAATATGCATATACATACTATTATGCATATATTAGGATTTGTTAGCAAAGGTCTTCAACAGAAGACCAATTTACAAGTATGCCTCTGTTTAAAAGAAAAAGATATTTTTGATAAGTAAAAAGCTTTGTTATCAGTATCACAATAGAGCTATTCATTTATTGACCAAAAAAACAAAATAGTCCTCGGACAATAAACATCGCATATTTAAAGTGAATCATTTTACTTTAAAGTCATATTATGTAAATTTTCAAAAGACAGATATTAAGTATACCTCAATTGTTCCTATAAATTTAAGAATTTAGTAATACTTGAGGGTGACTTACAGCTTAAATTCTATAGAGACAATCATTAGGAAGTGTAGAAGTCCATTGTAGAATAAACTGTAAATGCCTCCCAACACCCTGTCTGTCCATCCGGTTTACTTGATGCAAGCAGTATGCGTACACTGCAGTGTAAACATGCTGTCGAAGCATTTAACTCTTCATGAAGTCATGTGGAAAGGCCTATTTTATTGGAATAGGCAGTTTAGGTAGAAATTTCCCAGGTGCCTGTATCGTTTCAATTGCTTATTGCTTGATCTTTTTTTTTTTTTTAAAGGTTTTTTTTTTGGGGGGGGGGGTTGGGGGGGGGGGGGAGCGGGCGGGCCACTTCTATTGGTCTTTCATTTTGTCTGTTTTCATCCATCTTTGTTCTTTGGCCCGTGTGGGCCTCCCATCACAGTGGCCCCTGTTGTCGCAGAGCGCCGGGTCTGGGCGCATGCGCTCTAGAGCTCCGGCTCGGTGATTGGACACATCGGTCCAGCCGCTCCGCGGCACGTGGGATCTTCCCAGGCCAGGGATCGAACCGGCGCCCCTTGCACTGCAAGGCGGTGTCCTTACCCACTGGACCACCAGGGAAGCCCTGCTTGATCTTTTTAAAAATTGGAGTTCTTTTTAAGGATTTAACATGCAGACTGACTGGCCAGCTGCTTCCCCCTCTTCGTCTGCTTCCTTTCTTAAATGTAACCTTCTCTGTGGAGTGAAGTTTCATCTCTGACCCGCACTTACTGAAGTGTGAATTGTACAGCTTATCCTCCACTTCACAGACATGCCACTTTTTCCATAGAATTTATCCCAGGAACAAATTTCACTGTGACACAGTGCTCTGAATTTGTGGTTGGGATCCGTCAGAAACCCAGACGTAGCCTTCCTCCTGAAGGTACAGAACAGATGCTGCCGCGGTGCGCTCTGGCTCTGGGCGGCGGCGCGGCCGCAGTCGTGAGTGGGCTTCCATGGAGGGAGAGTAGCAGCCAGGCATAACCATATGCCGCGTTTAGTAAGGGGGTCCCTTATCCTAGGATGTTTTAATGTACAGTGGGGATCCTGTGCCATCTTGGTTTCCTCTTTGCAGATTAATGTCTTTTGGATTTGGGGACTTCATTAAAGATGCAGTCTCCTCCTCACCACCATTTGCTCAGGCAGTTAGTTTAGAAATATGCAATTTTTGAAGAAGTCATAGTTTCTGTGGAGGATTCATTGAGGGCATTTTGAAAATTACGTGAAGCCAAAAATAGGTCTATGTGTGACAAAAAAGCTTACTGGTTTATTTGTAGTTTCTTCATACTTCCTTTGAAGAAAAAACAATTTTGTTGTTCAAGGAGAACATGGAAGTATCATTTGTTTTAAACATCTTACTTTTGGGAACCACATTCTAAATTTAATTTACAGTTCTTTTTCAGTTGCCTTTAAAGTTCAGCTTCAGATTTAGGTGCTAAATGTGGGTGACTATTGGGAAATGATACATGTGGACTTTCACATCGTGTTTAAGGTTGCTTTCAGTAGCATGTGAAGAAGTGAGTGATTCATCTCTCTTCTCTTGTTAGGTTAGCGATGCAACTAAGCTAAGGCCAAAGGCTGAGTTCTGTTTTGGTGAGTAGCCATATTTTATACATCAGTTGTTTTAAGTTAGACTAATACAGTTACATCATGTTGTAAGAGAAAACAGTCACAGAAAGCCACCCATCACAATCCTTTGGGCTGATGAACTATTCTAAGGCAGATTCGCTTGGAACTGCTGTCTGATGAAGAAATAAAACTGCCCCACAGCCCTGAAGCCTCTTCCTGTGTCCCGTCCCAGCCACAGCCTCCCCAGCTCTGCCCACATGTGATCATTATCTAGGCGTTTATAGTGGTCATATCCAGCGAGATTAATTTTAAACTTTCTACCTGATACTATTTGATATTCAGTGCTTAAATAAGGGACAGGGTTTAGTATGAAGCTTACGGGTAATGAGAAGTTGATGGCTTGGGAGCAGGGTAGTTGAGGGTATTTGATCGAGTGCTGAGTCAACATTTAAGAAAGGTCTAGTGTATGTGCACTGTGCCTGGCACTAGGGCTGTGGGAGCAATAAGAACCAACTGTTGCCCTTAAGAGTCTCCCAGGCTGCAGGCTCACAGACAGATACAAGGCCAGGCAGTTTACATGGATCCTGTGCCATCTTGGTTTCCTCTTTGCAGATTAATGTCTTTTGGATTTGGGGACTTCATTAAAGATGCAGTCTCCTCCTCACCACCATTTGCTCAGGCAGTTAGTTTAGAAATATGCAATTTTTGAAGAAGTCATAGTTTCTGTGGAGGATTCATTGAGGGCATTTTGAAAATTACGTGAAGCCAAAAATAGGTCTATGTGTGACAAAAAAGCTTACTGGTTTATTTGTAGTTTCTTCATACTTCCTTTGAAGAAAAAACAATTTTGTTGTTCAAGGAGAACATGGAAGTATCATTTGTTTTAAACATCTTACTTTTGGGAACCACATTCTAAATTTAATTTACAGTTCTTTTTCAGTTGCCTTTAAAGTTCAGCTTCAGATTTAGGTGCTAAATGTGGGTGACTATTGGGAAATGATACATGTGGACTTTCACATCGTGTTTAAGGTTGCTTTCAGTAGCATGTGAAGAAGTGAGTGATTCATCTCTCTTCTCTTGTTAGGTTAGCGATGCAACTAAGCTAAGGCCAAAGGCTGAGTTCTGTTTTGGTGAGTAGCCATATTTTATACATCAGTTGTTTTAAGTTAGACTAATACAGTTACATCATGTTGTAAGAGAAAACAGTCACAGAAAGCCACCCATCACAATCCTTTGGGCTGATGAACTATTCTAAGGCAGATTCGCTTGGAACTGCTGTCTGATGAAGAAATAAAACTGCCCCACAGCCCTGAAGCCTCTTCCTGTGTCCCGTCCCAGCCACAGCCTCCCCAGCTCTGCCCACATGTGATCATTATCTAGGCGTTTATAGTGGTCATATCCAGCGAGATTAATTTTAAACTTTCTACCTGATACTATTTGATATTCAGTGCTTAAATAAGGGACAGGGTTTAGTATGAAGCTTACGGGTAATGAGAAGTTGATGGCTTGGGAGCAGGGTAGTTGAGGGTATTTGATCGAGTGCTGAGTCAACATTTAAGAAAGGTCTAGTGTATGTGCACTGTGCCTGGCACTAGGGCTGTGGGAGCAATAAGAACCAACTGTTGCCCTTAAGAGTCTCCCAGGCTGCAGGCTCACAGACAGATACAAGGCCAGGCAGTTTACATCACGTTTATCACAGGCGGTAGATAAAGGGGGGGTCCATCTGCTTAAGAATCACAGAGAAAGAGCTTCAGATCCTTTTGGGGCATCTTGGCTGTCCAGGGAGCCACACTGGCTGAGGCTCATCTGATGGTGCTTTGTCACTGGAGAGGAAAGCCGGGAGGACCCCTGGACAGAGATGTGCAGGGAGAGCCTGGGGCGGGGCTTCTAAATGCCGAGTGAGGCTGGAGAGAGTGGTGAGAGGCTGGGACGCAGAGAGGCAGGAGCCAGGGCGTAACGTGCTGACAGGTGATTTGTTCGTTTTTGGAAAACCAGAGGTGAACAATTACAGAACATCTAGAAAGTAGACACAAGGTGAGGAGGTTTTCTTGTGTTGGTAGGGGAGCTAGGAGCGTGATGCAAGTAGATGAGTTAAGTGGCTATTGAACTATTCTTCTTAGCATAAAAGCAAGAATTAGGGTAACGGCCCTGGGGGCAGTGGAGGGATGAAGAACATAAGAAGGAAAAGCACCAGGGCTGGGTGACGGGGGTGTGTGAGTGGAAGGGAAGAGAGAGGTGTCGGATAGATGTGCTTCAAAGAAGTGAGGGGTCCAGGAAAGCTGATGCCAGAGGCGAGCTTTCTGGTAAGGAACTGGAATGGTCGGCAGGTGTCCAGATGGAACTAGGCTGGTGATGGCACTTCAGGACTGGATAGAGCCCGAAGACCAAGAATGGAGAACTTTGGACTCCCTTGTCATAGTGGGAGCGGTTGGAGCTGGGAGAGTCAGCACGCTCAGAGAGTGTTAGTGGACACTAGTGATGAAAGGCACAAAAATTAGTAGCTGTTTCCAGCTGACATCAAAAGGGGCTGTTTTACAGAAAAGTGGGAAAGATTTGCTAAATGTATTTGTCTTATTTGGCTGGGAAAGGGCAGGTTTCTTCTGTAGGCAGTATGTTAGGGTTAGCATCAGATAGCAGTCGTATAATACCCGGTAAGAGAGTGTGACCTGAGTTCAGAGATCCTCTATAATGCTTTTATCACCACTATGAAGCTAATAAAAAGTCACGCATTTGTTAAAGCTTAATAATTTTTTGATTGCTAAATGGAAAAATGCCTTAGAACCTTGCTGAGTGAAAAAGGCTCCTGGGGGTAAGTCATGTGACAAAGAGCTTTGTATTTTAAAATATATCATGCACATACTCTTGACAAGTCATTAATATAAAATCTCAAACATACAGTTTGAAGGACCAGCACATAGGGAAAGATCTGACGTTCAGTTATTCGGGTATTTAGAGTGAATGATTTTAGTTGGAATCAGAGATTAAGATTCATTATTTACTGGTCTCTCCATAGTTTATTAGTCCTCTGCTATTAGAGGGAGGATTCATATCATGTTTACCTTCAGAGAAAGGCACTGACTTCTAAAATGGAGCCACAACCTCCATAAAAAATGGCAACATAAAATCTTCCTCTCCTTTGGCTGTTGTCTAACTCTGTGCCCCCATGGACTGCAGCATGCCAGGCTCCCCTGTCCTTCACCATCTCCTGGAGTTTGCTCAAATTCATGTCCACTGAGTTGGTGATGCTATCCAACCATCTCAGCCCCTGTCATCCCCTTCTTCTGCCTTCAGTCTTTCCCAGTGAATCAGCTCTTCACTTCAGGTGGGCAAAGTATTGGAGCTTCAGCTTCAGCATCAGTCCTTCCAATGAATATTCCTCCCCTCTTTCCTCTCAGATTGCCCCCAAACAGAACAGAAATGTTCAAACAGTCTTCCCTGAAACCAGCGGATTCTGTAATTCACAGTGTGTAAAGATGGGAAGTGGGTGGAGGAGGAGGAAACAACTTAGCAGAGTAGGAGAGGCCTGTGAAAAACCATCCATTTCCAGGTCCTGCCCCAGCCAGCCCTGGGAGACAAGGTGCTGCATCCCGTCTGGGAAGCAGCAGGGAGGAGGGACCAAGCACAGGGACTGTTTGAGTGTCTGTAGAAGACAGCCTGTGGTCCCTACCTCCAGCTGGCTTAGGCGGGCAGCCACCCTCCCCCGTCCCAGCAAGGAATGGCATGTGTAGTACCTCCAGAAATAGAATCAGTGAGGCTGTGTGCCTGGGGACAGCAGTCCCGGAGATGAGGGGGATGAGGCCTGAAAGGGAAGATGGGAGGATTAAAGAGAAGCTGCACACCAGATGCAGCGCTTTTCTGTGTCCAGCCAGAGTGCTGGGCAGCCAGCTGAAGTGGGGCACAGATCTGGACGCCCTGGAGAAGGGAGTGCTTGGTGCTCATGGCTGACCTTTCCACCAGAGAGGCTTGCTCTTCAGTGATGTCCACCAGCCAGAAGCCCTACGTATTATTCAGGAGAACCTCCAAGCCTTATTTTGTTCTCTTGCTTTTAAATATGAATAGCCAGCCCAGAATTACACGACATTTGAGGAGAAAGAAACTGTCAGATAGGAAAAATAACATGAAACAATGAAAAACTTAAAAGAGCAAGTCAAAGAAAGCTAAAAATGAAACAAAGATCGATAGTAGGAGAGAAATAAGAAAATTAAATTAGAGGTTCCATTAAGAAAGCTGACGTCTGACTAACAGAGAAAGAAAGAGGGAGTAAAGAAAACAGGAGAAAATTGACAAAGAAGAATGATAAAATGTCTTATAACCATTTGATCCATAACCATATTTAAACATAAACCTTTGATCCTCAGTTGTGAGATGATTCTTGTTTGGAGTCAAGCTAATGTTTATGCTTCAGGTTTTATCCATTTGGTACATTCACTCTGATAGTAAAGATTCGAAATGAAATAAAGAAATACTTAAGCAAAAAGCTAGTAAGCACACAGGCCTCTGCTTTACATTCATAGACACAACGAGACCTTTGCTTTAAAAGCATGGAAACCTACAGGTTTCATACAGTTCACCATTATTCTTATTAAAAGTTTTTTTCTTTCCTTTGCCTGTCTCCCATTCCCCTGTCGCTGCTAATAAAATTTTTCATAATTTGCTTAAACATTTTCCACAATGCTTCCTTACTTGGAAATCTCCAGATGAAGGTGATGAAGATGGTGATGAGGAATTTCTGTTCTCTCCCAAGCCCTGTGCTCATTTCTTGACACATATCACCTCCACCCCTCAGGAGAGGGCTGAGTTACATTCCATCTGATAGATGAGGAAGGCAGAAGTCAGAGATTAAATACATTTTAGAAGACGGGATTGCTAGTAAGTGCGTGAGCTAGTCAGGCCTGGTGAGCTCCTCTCCTGCCCCTGTCGTATCACTCTGCCTCTTCCTGCCATGAAATAATGTTTAAATTACATGAGTTTTTATTTAGACTACACAGTGTGCTAAGGTATTTCTGGAGGTATATTTGCCTCTTTTCTTTCCCTTAACAGCTATCCTCTATAAATGTTACTTATTCAAAAAATATATGTACTAAGCACTTCCTTTGTAGCAAGTATAGTGTATTACCAAATGCCTACATTTTTAAACTCTTCAGATGGTCTAGACAGATGCCCAAAACAACATTGAGAGAGGGAAAAGCCATTCTGACAAGAGCTCAGCTTCAACTGAAAAGCTTCAACTGCTGGAAAAGCTTCTAAAAGGATGCTTTACCAATTTTTGAAAATAAAAAATAAAAACTATGCATCAACATATATAATAGCCTAGTGAGTTACTCATTTATCTTAATTTATATTTATGGCATTTATAATTTCTGCAGTCTCTAGTAAGATACGGATTTATAGTGTGTTAAATTTCTTTAGGTCCAGACTATTTTATAGCCCTTCACAAGATAAGACTCATATCAATTCAAGGAAGCTCTGGTTTCGTGTCTCGTTCTCAGTCTCAATTTCATAATTTTGTGTATTTGAGAAGTAAGCATTTTTCTTCCTTCCCTTAGTCACGTTCAGCTGAGCGTTAGTATACTGTTTACATTTTTTATGGAGGCAGCCAGAAGTTATTTCAAAAAATTGCAGCACTGTTGTTATTCAAGAGATGTCTTTGGGGCTTCCCTGGTAGCTCAGTGGTAAAAAGTTCGCCTGCCAGTGCAGGAGACACAAGTTCGATCCCTGATCCAGGAAGATCCCACATGCTGCGGAACAGCTAAACCCATGAGCCACCGCTACTGAGCCTGTGCTCTAGAGCCTTGGAGCCACAGCTGTTGAGCTCACGTGCCGCAACTGCTGAAGCCTGTGTGCACTAGAGCCGCAGTTCCACAACAAGAGAAGTCACCCCAACAAGAAGCCTGCTCACCTCCACTAGAGAGTAGCCCCTACTCCCTGCAACTAGAGAAGAGCCTGTGGCAGCCCTGAAAACCCAGACTATCCAGAAAGAAATATTTTTTAAAAAAGATAAATGTCTTAGCTCTTAGAATAATGTTTAAATTATTTAAAATAAATCATGTAATATAGAATTAATAGGCTTTGATTTGAATGATGGTTATAGTTGTTTGTCAACAACTATATACTATATACTATATAGTTGTGCTTTGCTCTGTAGAGGTAGGTAGTCACTGAATGGATGTATGTAAATTAAAGTGTGTACAAGGTTCCGAATGGGTTAAGATTATCAAATGTGTTAAGATTATAAACATGCATAAGTGCTACAAAAATAAAGGTGTTTAAAATCTTGAGTTGGGGAGACTTTCTCAATATCATGTGAATGCTAGAATCTTTAAAGAAAAAGACAGACTATTTCTTATTGAACAAAGATACCATGAACTAAGTGAAAAGACAAATGATAGATGGGGAAAAGTACTTGAAATAAAACAGAAAGGATTAATGTAAAAACTCTTATAAATCAATAAAAAAATGAACAACTCAGGAGAAATATGGGTCAAGAAAGTAAACAGAGCTCATAAAAAGTACAAATAACCGGTAAATATATAAGACTAATTTGTCTCAATAATCAAAGAAATTCAGACTTAAACAAAATATAATTTTTTTTACCAATTAGGTTGACAGAGAATTAGGAAAATATACTCCATTTGGCATTTCAGACCCAGAGGATTTGTTACAGGGAACTGGTTGACCAGATGTTGAGAAGCTGAAAGAACAGGAAGGGAATGCTGAAGTAACCCAGCAATTAAAAACTGTGTGAAACAGCCTCCATCACCAGGGCTAGAGAGAGGAAGGGGAGAGTTGTTATTAGCAGAACCCGCTCTGCTGGCAGGGAAGTCCAGGGAATAATGTCCCAGAGCCACGGGGATGAAACCAGGAGGTGCTGGGAGGCATATCGGACAAAATAGGCCGGTGGGGACCCTGTTGATAGGAATGTAAATGGATTCAACCTTCGGGGAAGACAATTTACTAATACCTAAAAGATGTTAAATGTGAATTTTCTCTTCACTAAAGTTTATGTTAACGAATTTATCCTATAGAAATGCTAGCCCAAGCGTGGAGAACAGTATATACATGGTATTTTACTGGGATATTTTATATAGTTTCAAAAATCACAAATAGCCTCAATTTTCCATCGTTAGGGGATTGGCTATATATATTGTAGTATTTTTACATTTAGTGAGAAACATGACCATTATAAATGAAAGTTTTATTGATAATGCTCTGTTACTGAGGGATAAAAGCAGTATCATATATGATCTAACATTCTGTTAAATTCACGAGAGCACTGAAGCTAGCAAGGTGTTTCAGTTGCTGCAGACATAAGATTTTAGAGGTAACAGGTACACAATTTCATGTGCTGTAGTTTGTTTTTTCTCTCAACAGTTATGAATGCAGGGATGAGGAAATATTTCCTACAAGCCAATGATCAGCAGGACCTTGTAGAATGGGTAAATGTGTTGAACAAAGCTATAAAAATTACAGTAAGTATTTGTATTTTTTGTGTGAAAAAATTGTATGCTCTTTGTGTGATCTTCACAGTTTGTGACAGTACCTACTGAGTGTCTAGCTTACCAACAGTTTACCCCAGAGTTCCTCAGAGTTTGTTTAAGAGGTTACAGCATGAGTGTTTTTTCTTGTATTAATATGTGTTAACTATTGGCCCTTAAAAATCAGCCCACTGATGCTTTTTTAGCTCATTATGTACCTGATAAGGGTCTGTATTACTGTAGGTTTTAACCACTGTTTACAGTCATGTTTCTGGGGCAAAGTGGATGTAGAGTTCTACCCTGAAGACACGTTTTATACCCTCCGTGGAAGATTAAGAGACTTCCTGCCACCTGCCCAGGGAATAGGAGCGGCATTCTGTCTGTCCTGTAAGTGGGACTGGGACTGGCTGTAGACAGGTAGGTGTTGAAGCTAGGAGCAGGACAAGGCAGTGAAGGGCTCAGAAATAACTTTGGGGATGGGGACTGATCTGAAGAAGTGTGACAGCCAGAGGGTCCCGCCCGTGTTGTCCTTGGGGGTTTGTCTCGGGCTCAGAACTTCTTGTCACACGGCTTTTTCCCCTCCAGTTTCTCAGCTCTCCTGTGCTGTGTTTCCCTGCTTCCAACTCTGGCTTCTCTTTTTAGTTTTCTGATGAACATTAACCATCTGTCTAATTATCTGTTGTGAGCCAGGCCTTGCACTGAAGGCTTTACTTAAAGTACCTGGAAAAGTGAGACTTAGAAGGACTGAGTAGCTTTTATAGGTTGGATTCCTTGAGGGGTTGGCTATATATATTGTAGTATTTTTACATTTAGTGAGAAACATGACCATTATAAATGAAAGTTTTATTGATAATGCTCTGTTACTGAGGGATAAAAGCAGTATCATATATGATCTAACATTCTGTTAAATTCACGAGAGCACTGAAGCTAGCAAGGTGTTTCAGTTGCTGCAGACATAAGATTTTAGAGGTAACAGGTACACAATTTCATGTGCTGTAGTTTGTTTTTTCTCTCAACAGTTATGAATGCAGGGATGAGGAAATATTTCCTACAAGCCAATGATCAGCAGGACCTTGTAGAATGGGTAAATGTGTTGAACAAAGCTATAAAAATTACAGTAAGTATTTGTATTTTTTGTGTGAAAAAATTGTATGCTCTTTGTGTGATCTTCACAGTTTGTGACAGTACCTACTGAGTGTCTAGCTTACCAACAGTTTACCCCAGAGTTCCTCAGAGTTTGTTTAAGAGGTTACAGCATGAGTGTTTTTTCTTGTATTAATATGTGTTAACTATTGGCCCTTAAAAATCAGCCCACTGATGCTTTTTTAGCTCATTATGTACCTGATAAGGGTCTGTATTACTGTAGGTTTTAACCACTGTTTACAGTCATGTTTCTGGGGCAAAGTGGATGTAGAGTTCTACCCTGAAGACACGTTTTATACCCTCCGTGGAAGATTAAGAGACTTCCTGCCACCTGCCCAGGGAATAGGAGCGGCATTCTGTCTGTCCTGTAAGTGGGACTGGGACTGGCTGTAGACAGGTAGGTGTTGAAGCTAGGAGCAGGACAAGGCAGTGAAGGGCTCAGAAATAACTTTGGGGATGGGGACTGATCTGAAGAAGTGTGACAGCCAGAGGGTCCCGCCCGTGTTGTCCTTGGGGGTTTGTCTCGGGCTCAGAACTTCTTGTCACACGGCTTTTTCCCCTCCAGTTTCTCAGCTCTCCTGTGCTGTGTTTCCCTGCTTCCAACTCTGGCTTCTCTTTTTAGTTTTCTGATGAACATTAACCATCTGTCTAATTATCTGTTGTGAGCCAGGCCTTGCACTGAAGGCTTTACTTAAAGTACCTGGAAAAGTGAGACTTAGAAGGACTGAGTAGCTTTTATAGGTTGGATTCCTGGGAAGTTGTGGAGCCGTGAGCCACACCGTCTGCTTGACTCTGGAGCCTGGCCCTGAATGAAGCACAGCACCTCACTGCTTCCTGAAGGAAAGCGCCTCCTTCCTTACTCTCTGACCCTAAAGCAGAACAGAGGTTTCTGGGCACATTCACTGCAGCTGCGGATGAGCAAGTGACAGGAGCTGTTCCCGGAGGAAGCCTCTGCTTCCTAAGCTCACTCCTCCTGCACACTGGTGGAGAAACACAGCAGGCCCACACGGGAAGGGTGGGGAAGCAGGGCCTGGGTGAGGTTTGTGTAAATTAAAGGATGTTTTTACTAAAATGAGGTTTATTTTCCCGACCCTAAACAATGTATTCTTTAAAAGCATATGCCCTGACATATGTTTGGTTCCATTTTAATGAATGATTCCTTATTTATATCACAACACAAGAAAGAGTTAATATAACTAAAGCTGTTCTCAGAGTTAAGTCGACTTTTTTTGGTCTTGCACCAGAACAGCTTGTTACCACATGACAGAAAACACCCACACACTGCATCTGATCTGTATGTGAAGCAGAAGTTATTTTAGGTTCATGCAGTTTCAGGAAAGCGATTTTTTAAAAACTGATTCAGAAGTACATTTTCTTAAAAGGTTTTAACTTAAAAACCTTAAAAGGTTTTTAATTTTTGACTCTTAGCAGATATTCCCTGTTTGGAAAAGTTTTTAGAAAGACAGTATTTGGAACTTTACTGAATTAATTTTTTTTCTTTTTTTTTTTTTTAACAATTTGCAATAATAAACAGCACTGGTTTCTTAGTGTTTTAAGAGAAAAAGTAGTGAATTGAATGGTCTCAGACTTTTTACCATCTGGGAGGTTTTTGAATTGCTGTATCTAATGTTTTCATGGTATGAAATCATATTATACTAGTGACACTTTAAGCTTATTCAAATGCAAGAGAAACTGATTAGGAATTGAGTAATGTGTCAGAGTATTTGGATTTTTAAATAGCTTTTGTGGTCTTGCAGCTGTGGTTGAAACTTTTGTAGTTTAAAGATGAATCTATCACTGTTTGTATTTTTATGATTCACATTTAGAAAATATAAATTTAAGATACAGAAATCCATGGCTTGTCACCACAGTGGTTATAACTGTGTTAAAGTGAGTATAGAATCGATCACACTTAGTAAAAATTGGTTTTATATGGGTACACAGTAACTCATAGGGTAGCAATGAAAGAATTTCCCATGCTTTAAAAGGAAAAATTTTATTTAGCTCTTCTACCAGTGTTAATTCCATATGCATTTTACACCTTTAAGTGTAGAATCTGTAATTTGGTACACTTCTCTGTGGAAGTTGCTAGTGATTTACATGTGGGTTTCTTTGAAAACTTCAAGTTTCCATTTTAATATCTGTACAGTTTACCTTTCTGTGGAATCACTCCAAGTGACATTCTGGTGAACTGTGTGATTTAGTAGTCTGCTGAGCACATTGTAACATACAAACTTGAAAGTTTGGGAAATCCAAAGTTAGGTTTTGGAGATACGTGGCTTCAGAATAGAGGGGAGTAGAGGACAGTGGGGAAAGGGATGGTGATTATTTATGTACTTATTAATTATAGTACCTTACCATCTTGCTGGGCCATCCGCCAGCACCATGGCGTGTGGCTTTCCTCACTTTGATGAAGTCTGTGTGAATGTGCGCTGGTGGCTGCCATTAAAACAGGTTCCCCTTACTTAGAAAGAGAGAAGGAGCAATAGGAGAGGAGCCAGCCCTGAAGGCAGTAATGATGACTCGACTTTTAAAGTTAGATTTTAAAGTCCACTTTCAACTAACTATGCGTATTGATGACTGTGAATATGGTCGGGTCTGGTCCTCTATTGATTATTAAGGAATATCCAAGATGAAGACAGCATATTCCTAAACAGAAACCTACTGTTTTTTTTTTTTTTTAAATAGTGTCCTTTCTAATTGCACATTTTAATTTAAAAATATTTAATTTTAATCTTAGTGTTTTGAAATTATGGCCAAAATTCCACCCTGTATTTTCTTTTCGGTTGGCAACTGGGAGTAGATGGAATAAGCTGAATACAGGACTTGTGTCCTACCAGGACAGTGTGGGTGGCCCGAAGTGTAAGGCTTGTACTTGTGGTTTTCAGCCTGCAGGTAGAGACCTGAGAAAGATCCCAGCATCCAGGAGTTTGCTCTTGAATGCTTTGGGTTTCAGTCTTCAAGCCTAGCCGCTTTGTTCATCTCTTTCTGAGTCTTTTTTACCTTTTCTTTTTCTACGATTAGAATTTCCTGTTAGGATCATGCAGGATGCTTGCCAAAAATACATTCAAATCTCTCACAAAAAAACCAATCACAATGATTAAAGATAGAGGTGAGGGAAAAAGGCAGTAGGCAATGTAATCGAGCATGCTCAATGTCTCTGACATTTCCCATCTGTCTAGTGAGGTCAGTTTTTGGATTCTCATTAAAAGTTGCCTGACTGTTTTTTTTTTTTTTTTTTTGGTCCTGAAAATGTGTTTATTTTAATGACTTTATTGAGACCAACTTTTCATTCAGAACTTTTTTTTTTTTTAAGATTTATTTATTTACTTATTTTGGTGGGGTGGGGTGGGGAGGGAAGGGAGCAGGCAGGCCGCTTCTATTGGTCTTTCATTTGTCCATTTTCATCCATCTTTGTTCTTTGGCCCATGTGGGCCTCTCATCGCGGTGGCCTCTGTTGTCACAGAGCACCGGCTCTGGGCGCATGCGCTCCAGAGCTCGGGCTTGGTAATTGGACACATCGGTCCAGCCGCTCTGTGGCACATGGGATCTTCCCAGGCCAGGGATCGAACCGGCACCCCTTGCACAGCAAGGCGGTGTCCTTACCCACTGGACATCAGGGAAGCCCTCATTCAGAACTTTTAAGGGAGTTACTATATTCATGGGTATTTTGCTTATATTTTTCTTATTCTTAGAAGTATTTACGGTTGAGGTAATTTTTACTGTGAAATGCAATTCTTAGTTGTTAAACTATAACATTGGAATTATGCTGCACTTAGCATTCTATTACGAGGACAAATGAGAACCAGGGGTTTAACAGTATAGGTAAGGATTTTTGATATACTGTCATGTCTAGAAGAAAAGTGAAAACAAAAACAATGTAAATTTTAGTATATTTTTAGATTAATGTTAAAGGTATTTTCTTAAGAATTCTCATATATGACTAAACCCTCAACTTCTTGAAGGAGAGAATAGCTCCGTTCCGTATGGGTTACTTTTCAGCAGTCTTTCACAGCTAATACCTAAGTTGAATTCATACTGTCTCTCTGGTTTCAGATTCTTTTAATGCTATATTCTGTTCTTGAGGGTAACATGTCCACGTTTTCTCTGTCAGAATAATTGACATAGATGCTGCTCTTCACTAGAGAACACTGGGACTTCCTTAGCAAAGGGTTTCTGGGTACAGTGACCTTTATAGCCCTTTTATTTTTAAGTATTTTTGTGAATGTTGTCAAGTGAAGTTCTGTTATTATGCTGTCTTTAAAAAGCACTCCAAAATGTGCCACCTCTTAGAAAAAAATGTCTTAGAAGAGTTGAGGAGGCTTTCCCCTCCAGAATTCATTTCTCTATCCCTGTCTTTCTTATTTCCTTCTTTCTTTTGTTTCTGCCCACGACTGGTACAGTCGTTTAAATGTGGACAGGAGGGCGGAGGGTTGGCCCATGGCCCAGGGAGAAAGCCCTTAGGGGAGCCTCTGAAGGCACTGGATCTCCCGTCCTCGGGAGGTGCAGAGTCTTGGGCAGGAACTGAGGAACGGGAGGGGGTGACAGCCCAGAGCTGAGGACCGTGCCAGCGCTCCAGTAGCCAGGGAGGTCGTACAGCAGCTGAGTGTGAGAGTTACAGAGGCTTCGCCAGAACCCGGAAAACCAGTCCCACCAGGGGGGCGGGGGAAATGGGATCTTCCCAGGCCAGGGATCGAACCGGCACCCCTTGCACAGCAAGGCGGTGTCCTTACCCACTGGACATCAGGGAAGCCCTCATTCAGAACTTTTAAGGGAGTTACTATATTCATGGGTATTTTGCTTATATTTTTCTTATTCTTAGAAGTATTTACGGTTGAGGTAATTTTTACTGTGAAATGCAATTCTTAGTTGTTAAACTATAACATTGGAATTATGCTGCACTTAGCATTCTATTACGAGGACAAATGAGAACCAGGGGTTTAACAGTATAGGTAAGGATTTTTGATATACTGTCATGTCTAGAAGAAAAGTGAAAACAAAAACAATGTAAATTTTAGTATATTTTTAGATTAATGTTAAAGGTATTTTCTTAAGAATTCTCATATATGACTAAACCCTCAACTTCTTGAAGGAGAGAATAGCTCCGTTCCGTATGGGTTACTTTTCAGCAGTCTTTCACAGCTAATACCTAAGTTGAATTCATACTGTCTCTCTGGTTTCAGATTCTTTTAATGCTATATTCTGTTCTTGAGGGTAACATGTCCACGTTTTCTCTGTCAGAATAATTGACATAGATGCTGCTCTTCACTAGAGAACACTGGGACTTCCTTAGCAAAGGGTTTCTGGGTACAGTGACCTTTATAGCCCTTTTATTTTTAAGTATTTTTGTGAATGTTGTCAAGTGAAGTTCTGTTATTATGCTGTCTTTAAAAAGCACTCCAAAATGTGCCACCTCTTAGAAAAAAATGTCTTAGAAGAGTTGAGGAGGCTTTCCCCTCCAGAATTCATTCTCTATCCCTGTCTTTCTTATTTCCTTCTTTCTTTTGTTTCTGCCCACGACTGGTACAGTCGTTTAAATGTGGACAGGAGGGCGGAGGGTTGGCCCATGGCCCAGGGAGAAAGCCCTTAGGGGAGCCTCTGAAGGCACTGGATCTCCCGTCCTCGGGAGGTGCAGAGTCTTGGGCAGGAACTGAGGAACGGGAGGGGGTGACAGCCCAGAGCTGAGGACCGTGCCAGCGCTCCAGTAGCCAGGGAGGTCGTACAGCAGCTGAGTGTGAGAGTTACAGAGGCTTCGCCAGAACCCGGAACAGCCCGGGTCTAACCCACGTTCCCTGATGCCTCTGAGCCTGTCTCCCTACCACTGCGGAGGTGCCGCTCCTCCCCCTGGGCGTAGGGTCGGCGGCAGGATTAAATGGGAGCATGTGTGAGATAGTGTCTACCCAGGTAAGGCACAGGAGATGATGGCTGTGCCATCAAGTAATAACTGTCAAAGAAAAACTAGTATGAGAACCTGAGACATTTTATATGTCTATATACTAACAGTAATTTGTATACATGCCAGTAAATTGATTGGTTGGTAATTCTGTGATAAAAGAGGGTCTTGCGGGTAATGCTTGTTGCAAAATGATTCATTGACTTACGATTTTAGGTACCAAAGCCGTCAGACGCGCAACCTCATTCTGATAACCCAGGTCGCCAGGGTGACTGTGGGAAGAAGCAGGTGTCCTACAGGACGGACATTGTCGGCGGTGTGCCCATCATCACCCCAACTCAGGCAAGAGATTAGTGCTTCGTTCTGGTGGTGGTTTGACTGCTGGATGTTGATTTGTGTATTGTTATCAGAAGTCAAGTGGTACATCTTTACTGAATGAATGTAGTCATAAATACAGAAAACCTTCATACTTGTTTCAGAAGTATGTTGTTATTGTGAAAACTCCAGAAAGCATAGGTAAACAATGCTCAGCATGTTTCATGTTTTCCTCTGAGCCTTTCTCCTGGGTGCTTTTGCCCCTGGAAATGGGAATAGTTTGTAAACAGCTTTTCTTCTTACATCTCAACATTTTCCAACTCATCAAAAGTTATTTCACATCGTGTTTCATGACTGTGCAGTAGCTTTAGCCTAATTGCCCCAATGTGATAAAACCCCTAGTGCCCTTTAATGGGAGTTAGCCGGTGGGCCATCAGCACCATGACTACTAGTCGCAGTGAGAAGGACCGAACGGTTGGTGCAAGGACCAACCTGAATGAATCTCCAGAGAATAATGCAGAGTGAGAAAAGCCAGTCTCAAAAGCTCACCTACTGTATGATTCCATTTGCATTAAATTCTCTAAATGTCAGAACCATACCGGTGGAAAACAAGTTAGTTGAGGATGGAGCTCTAAGGGGCAGCCCTGGGGAGTCTGTGGTTGTTGAATGCTTCTGTGTGGCGGGAACACCCATCTGGTAATAAAACTGCATAGAATGATACATACATAGAGACAAGGGAATGCTTGTTCAACTGGTGCAATGTGAATAAGGTTTGTGACATGCTTCAGTGTCAACTTGGATGATGTGCTATAGGATAGTTTCTCTGCTGGGGGAAACTGGGTACATAGGACCTCCTGTACACTGGTGTTTTTTTTTAAATTTACAGCTTCTTGTGAATCTTTGTAATTATTTCAAAATAAAAAGTTAAACCCCAGCACCCTCTACCAAAAAAAAAAAAAGTGCTGGTGGCAGGACTTTTGCATAAAAAGAGAAATAGAAATATGTGGTTTAATCAATTGTATTGAAAGGTATGATTAAGTATCTAAATTAATTAGAAAATTCTTTAAGATCTGTTTTTCTTACTAACTGATAGATTTTAAGATTTTCTACTAGGATAACAGTGTGAACTGCAAGTGTGCTTTGAAGATAAAGAGGCAAGAAAAGACTTTATTTTGCTCTTTCTAGAAAGAAGAAGTAAACGAATGCAGTGAAACTGCTGACAGAAACCATTTGAAGCGGTCACAAAGCCATCTGCCTTACCTCACGCCCAGACCACCTTCAGACAGCGCGGTTATCAAGGCTGGATACTGTGTGAAGCAGGGAGCCGTGGTGAGTCGCTGCGCAGAGTGTGTGAAATAGCAAAGAGTGGGCATGCGTCAGACTCTCTGGACACACGCACTGTTCGCTTCGTGGAAGCCTGGCTTGCTGACCAGGAGTCAGGAGTGAGAACAGGGAATCTGTGTTCAGAACTCAGTGCTAGTCTTTTCTTGGTCTGTGGGTGGCTGGGTAAGCTCATGCTTTATTACCACTAAGCTCCAATTTTAAGTGAGCCTTCCTTACAATTTAAATTGATTCCAGGAGGTTTCTCTGCTTTATCCTCTTTGAATGGAACTCTAGTGGGAGATCAAAAGCTCACCTACTGTATGATTCCATTTGCATTAAATTCTCTAAATGTCAGAACCATACCGGTGGAAAACAAGTTAGTTGAGGATGGAGCTCTAAGGGGCAGCCCTGGGGAGTCTGTGGTTGTTGAATGCTTCTGTGTGGCGGGAACACCCATCTGGTAATAAAACTGCATAGAATGATACATACATAGAGACAAGGGAATGCTTGTTCAACTGGTGCAATGTGAATAAGGTTTGTGACATGCTTCAGTGTCAACTTGGATGATGTGCTATAGGATAGTTTCTCTGCTGGGGGAAACTGGGTACATAGGACCTCCTGTACACTGGTGTTTTTTTTTAAATTTACAGCTTCTTGTGAATCTTTGTAATTATTTCAAAATAAAAAGTTAAACCCCAGCACCCTCTACCAAAAAAAAAAAAAGTGCTGGTGGCAGGACTTTTGCATAAAAAGAGAAATAGAAATATGTGGTTTAATCAATTGTATTGAAAGGTATGATTAAGTATCTAAATTAATTAGAAAATTCTTTAAGATCTGTTTTTCTTACTAACTGATAGATTTTAAGATTTTCTACTAGGATAACAGTGTGAACTGCAAGTGTGCTTTGAAGATAAAGAGGCAAGAAAAGACTTTATTTTGCTCTTTCTAGAAAGAAGAAGTAAACGAATGCAGTGAAACTGCTGACAGAAACCATTTGAAGCGGTCACAAAGCCATCTGCCTTACCTCACGCCCAGACCACCTTCAGACAGCGCGGTTATCAAGGCTGGATACTGTGTGAAGCAGGGAGCCGTGGTGAGTCGCTGCGCAGAGTGTGTGAAATAGCAAAGAGTGGGCATGCGTCAGACTCTCTGGACACACGCACTGTTCGCTTCGTGGAAGCCTGGCTTGCTGACCAGGAGTCAGGAGTGAGAACAGGGAATCTGTGTTCAGAACTCAGTGCTAGTCTTTTCTTGGTCTGTGGGTGGCTGGGTAAGCTCATGCTTTATTACCACTAAGCTCCAATTTTAAGTGAGCCTTCCTTACAATTTAAATTGATTCCAGGAGGTTTCTCTGCGTTTTTTTATCCTCTTGGGAGTGGGTCAGGGAAATGGAACTCTAGTGGGGAGATGGCAGAAAAGAGGGGTCTGGTGGGCCGGATATGGAAGGAGCACTTCCTTGATGCAGTGTTGGGCTGACCCCAGTTGAAAACGCTGAGACCTTGGGCTGCTGACCATCTCCTGGGCGTTAGCTTTTTTGGCAGGAAGGGGGACGGGGGAGCATACTATGAAACCTGCCACCCAGAGGGTTTTTTGAAAGATGTAGATGAGCACACAGCACAGCACCTGGCGTTAGTAAGAACAGTTCCTGGTTGGCCCAGGTAAACAGGTCTGTGATGGGAAACTGGGAAGAACAGGTGGATTCACCAGTATTGCTGCGGCTCCAAAGTGTACCCTTCTAAAATAGGAGCTAAACCTACAGACTCTCACGAGAAAATAGCCTTCAAAGCTTGAAACTCAAATAAAAAAACCTTTGCTTCGGCCTCTGTGCTGGCAGTCAGTCCTGCTTGCTCCCACGTGCCTGCTGGCCACGCTGATGAGCCCAGGCCAGCCAGGGAGCCTTGCTCAGCCCTGGCTTTCTGACCTTTAGACTATAGGAAGTGAAGGTGCATGCTGCAGGTTTTTCATGCTAGCATGTGTGAGATGGAATCAGAAGTCTCAGCAGGCTATGTGTGGACTAGGGCTTTTAAGGAGACATTTCCTTTCTTTTTGTTTTACTCTTAAATCCAAAATACTAACCCTTAGAAATACTGAAGTGCTTTTACAGAAACTACATTTCATTGACAAAAAATATTGTTACCGAGTAGGTCCACTGTATTAGCTATGTGTTATTTTACCACTTAGTATTATAGAGTACCTGTGGAGGAGTCATGCATGTTGCAGATGAAGAAGCTTGATGTAGTTTAATAACGTTTCCTGTGCTTGCTCTTGAACTCTTGGCAGCCTTTACTTGTGGTGGGTGGGAGGATGGGGAAAAGTGCCTTATTTTTTTTTAACTTTCAGAGCATCAAAAATGTAAGACTTTATTATAAAATCATACAAGAAGAGCTAGAAGCCAAGCACCAAAGCTGAATTAGGTGTTCAAGACCTGAGTCCAGGAGGTTTCTCTGTGTTTTTTTATCCTCTTGGGAGTGGGTCAGGGAAATGGAACTCTAGTGGGGAGATGGCAGAAAAGAGGGGTCTGGTGGGCCGGATATGGAAGGAGCACTTCCTTGATGCAGTGTTGGGCTGACCCCAGTTGAAAACGCTGAGACCTTGGGCTGCTGACCATCTCCTGGGCGTTAGCTTTTTTGGCAGGAAGGGGGACGGGGGAGCATACTATGAAACCTGCCACCCAGAGGGTTTTTTGAAAGATGTAGATGAGCACACAGCACAGCACCTGGCGTTAGTAAGAACAGTTCCTGGTTGGCCCAGGTAAACAGGTCTGTGATGGGAAACTGGGAAGAACAGGTGGATTCACCAGTATTGCTGCGGCTCCAAAGTGTACCCTTCTAAAATAGGAGCTAAACCTACAGACTCTCACGAGAAAATAGCCTTCAAAGCTTGAAACTCAAATAAAAAAACCTTTGCTTCGGCCTCTGTGCTGGCAGTCAGTCCTGCTTGCTCCCACGTGCCTGCTGGCCACGCTGATGAGCCCAGGCCAGCCAGGGAGCCTTGCTCAGCCCTGGCTTTCTGACCTTTAGACTATAGGAAGTGAAGGTGCATGCTGCAGGTTTTTCATGCTAGCATGTGTGAGATGGAATCAGAAGTCTCAGCAGGCTATGTGTGGACTAGGGCTTTTAAGGAGACATTTCCTTTCTTTTTGTTTTACTCTTAAATCCAAAATACTAACCCTTAGAAATACTGAAGTGCTTTTACAGAAACTACATTTCATTGACAAAAAATATTGTTACCGAGTAGGTCCACTGTATTAGCTATGTGTTATTTTACCACTTAGTATTATAGAGTACCTGTGGAGGAGTCATGCATGTTGCAGATGAAGAAGCTTGATGTAGTTTAATAACGTTTCCTGTGCTTGCTCTTGAACTCTTGGCAGCCTTTACTTGTGGTGGGTGGGAGGATGGGGAAAAGTGCCTTATTTTTTTTTAACTTTCAGAGCATCAAAAATGTAAGACTTTATTATAAAATCATACAAGAAGAGCTAGAAGCCAAGCACCAAAGCTGAATTAGGTGTTCAAGACCTGAGTAGCAGAAGAGATGAGACTTCCTGTATCTCTTCCTCCAGGGGAGGATAGTGAGGTTTTCCGGTGCTTGACGTTTCTGATTGTGGGTTTATATAAGAAGAATTAAGGGGTTATCAACATTTTGCATCTTAGAAACAGAAGTCTTATGTCTGTGTTCGTCTCTGATAGATGAAAAACTGGAAGAGAAGATATTTTCAATTGGATGAAAACACAATAGGCTACTTCAAATCTGAACTGGTATGTTGCTGTGTCATAAATGTTTCTTTGAAAATGGTTAGATCTGTTACACTGTGGTGATTATATAATCTCTTGTCCTGTTTCCTATTTTTAAAATAATTAAACTCTGGTTTCGAGACATACACATGGTTCAGTTTATTTTGTTGTGATGCTTTTGGTTAATGGTATTTTTGTTCAGTACACCTTAAGTAAGAAGAGTGTCCCTTCAAAGGCATTCTCCTCTGAAAGAATTAGAAACAGCAGAACCCCTGGGTCTGCACATTTCCTCCAAAGGGGCCCTAGAGGATACGGAGAAAAGAATTAAGTCCCTGACGGTCCACGTTGACCCTCTGATTTCTGCCTTCTCTTCCCTGCCCTCTCCCATCATTTTTCTTTTCCTACTTCAGAGGGACTTTCATATTTCTTCCTAGAAGGCGTTTTTGTCCCATCTGAAGGTAGAATCAAAGACTGAAGTTCCCTCTTTCACTTGTTTGAGTAACATTCTTATTTAGAATATTCTTGTCACACGGCCTGTTTTACAGTAGATTGCTGGATAAATTGAATGCAGTTCTACCTCTTCTTTGTTTCATGGGGCATTTGACAGACGAACCGCTTACTTTAGTGAAAGTACGGAACAGCAGTGTTCAGCTGGACTTTGCAGGAAGTCTGCTTTAATTTAAATTCAAATAGTTACACAGAGCTAGTGGGTGCTCTTGGGCAGCGGGTCACTGGAAAACAGGAAGGGAATGTGTTAAGATTCATCTCAGGTGTCTGTTCTGGAAAACGTATGTGCTTTTTCTTTATACACGTGCTACCTGATACCCGCTTAGTCATAACACTTTATTATAAAATCATACAAGAAGAGCTAGAAGCCAAGCACCAAAGCTGAATTAGGTGTTCAAGACCTGAGTAGCAGAAGAGATGAGACTTCCTGTATCTCTTCCTCCAGGGGAGGATAGTGAGGTTTTCCGGTGCTTGACGTTTCTGATTGTGGGTTTATATAAGAAGAATTAAGGGGTTATCAACATTTTGCATCTTAGAAACAGAAGTCTTATGTCTGTGTTCGTCTCTGATAGATGAAAAACTGGAAGAGAAGATATTTTCAATTGGATGAAAACACAATAGGCTACTTCAAATCTGAACTGGTATGTTGCTGTGTCATAAATGTTTCTTTGAAAATGGTTAGATCTGTTACACTGTGGTGATTATATAATCTCTTGTCCTGTTTCCTATTTTTAAAATAATTAAACTCTGGTTTCGAGACATACACATGGTTCAGTTTATTTTGTTGTGATGCTTTTGGTTAATGGTATTTTTGTTCAGTACACCTTAAGTAAGAAGAGTGTCCCTTCAAAGGCATTCTCCTCTGAAAGAATTAGAAACAGCAGAACCCCTGGGTCTGCACATTTCCTCCAAAGGGGCCCTAGAGGATACGGAGAAAAGAATTAAGTCCCTGACGGTCCACGTTGACCCTCTGATTTCTGCCTTCTCTTCCCTGCCCTCTCCCATCATTTTTCTTTTCCTACTTCAGAGGGACTTTCATATTTCTTCCTAGAAGGCGTTTTTGTCCCATCTGAAGGTAGAATCAAAGACTGAAGTTCCCTCTTTCACTTGTTTGAGTAACATTCTTATTTAGAATATTCTTGTCACACGGCCTGTTTTACAGTAGATTGCTGGATAAATTGAATGCAGTTCTACCTCTTCTTTGTTTCATGGGGCATTTGACAGACGAACCGCTTACTTTAGTGAAAGTACGGAACAGCAGTGTTCAGCTGGACTTTGCAGGAAGTCTGCTTTAATTTAAATTCAAATAGTTACACAGAGCTAGTGGGTGCTCTTGGGCAGCGGGTCACTGGAAAACAGGAAGGGAATGTGTTAAGATTCATCTCAGGTGTCTGTTCTGGAAAACGTATGTGCTTTTTCTTTATACACGTGCTACCTGATACCCGCTTAGTCATAACACTTTCCATCGTGTTTTGTAATTGTTTGCATACTTATCTTTACCAGTTAATTGCATGAATTTCTTTTTTTTTTAAAATAATAGATTTTATTTTGCTTTTACAGAGTTTTGTTGTTTACAGATATGTGCAACCCCAGATTAGTCATATGTGTATCCCCCGCATCCCACCCCTCCAGGCCACCCCACAGCGCCCCTGCAGGATCTCCTTTTCTCACCCGGAAATGACAATAGCTACTTTTTTCCCTTATGACAGTATAGGTTTTCAAGCTACTCTCTTTACACCTCTCACCCACTGTTCATTCTCCACAGTGTCCATATGTCTATTCTCCATGTCTCTTTTTTCATCGCTTCACTGTGTGTGTTATCATTGCCATCCTACTAGATTCCATTTATATGTGCTAGTATATTGTACTTGTCTTTCTCTTTTTGACTGACTTCCCTTTTTATAATAGGTTCTAGATCCAACCACCAGCATGAACTTCTTGAGAGCAGAGTCTTCTTTGTACCCTTTTGTGAACACAGCACCTGGGACTTAGAAAATAATCAACAAGTGCTTTTGAATGAATTGAAAAATGGCATAGCGTAACAAGAATAGTCATTTTAGCATGGGACCCTTTCTTGGACTTCAGGATACAAGAGCCTCAGCGGGAAGCAATAGTTACTTGGTCCAAAAACTTAACAGCCTTGATGTCTCAGAGGCTGCACTTGGGTTTGGTTGGCAGGTTAATTGATTGCTTTGTGCCAGTCCTCTTGGGAAGAGTCGTGCCTACACCAGCCATTCATTGAGCCGTCCATGTCCCTGGGAACTGGGCAGAATGAGGCCAGTTAGCAGTGTTCTGGTCTTCGGTTTTACCAGAGAGGTAGACATGTCACCCACAGGAGTTATAATGAGACAAGAACTATTATGAAATATTTACTCTAATTTGAAAATCTGCATTTTGTAGCATAATGTAAAATTTGAGATGAAAGAATACTTGAACTGTCATGGGAGGTTGGGAAATTATGTCTATTTAGGAAAATATTAAGTATTTAGCAAAAAGGAGGGAATGTATGTATACGTATAGCTGATGCACTTTGCTGACCAGCAGAAACTAACACTACCTTATAAAACAACTATCCTTCAACAAAAATTAAAAAGAAGAAAAAGATACCAGCATCAAAACCTGTAGAAAAGGGTGCTGGCAGCTTGGAATAAAGTCTCAGGGATGCCGTGGGAGCTTGTGGGAAGGCGGCATCAGTGGGGCTCTGGCAGCCGGGAGCATAGATGGAGTGAGAAACAGACATCGACGCTCCTGTTTAGAAAGTGAGCTGGGGCTGAAAGTGAAATTTAAAAAAATCTTAACCCACTTATTTTACTTACATTTTTATGTGTGCTCAGGGGTAGTATACGATTTTTAAAAAGTGACGTTTAAAGTATAAAAGGGCTCTTTTACAAAGCCTCTTCTTGTTCATGGAGATGTTTGAACCGAAAGTAAGTAGACCAGTGTTCTGAACCCCATATGCAGCTCTCACCCAGATCTCGTCATTATCAACAAACGCTGGGCTAGTCCTGTTTCTTCTGTACCACCAACGACTTCCTCCTTCCTGTTTTGAAGCAAATCTTAAGTGTATCATTTCATCCATAAGTATTTTTGTATGTTTCTCTCAAAAGTGAGAATTTAAAAGTTTTCTTTCAGTAAGTATAACAGATTTCAGCAGAAACTGGAAAGAATGTCTGTAATGAAGGTCACAGATAGAACGTGAATACTGTACTATGTAGAGAACCTGAAAATCGAGGGCTCCTTCCTCATCCCCTTTTCCTCAATTCCAAACAGTTGAGAGTAGGTTGTGTGGGCGAGCCCTGCCACTGTAAGTGTTGCTGGCGGGAGGCGGGAGCAGGAGCAGGAGTAGACCGTGCGGGCAGCCAGAGCCCCAGCAGACGAAGGGGCCGTCCTAGAGGTTATCTTAAAATGAGCTACTTTCTAAAACTTTAAGAGAAGATTTTGAGTTTAAGAATGTGTTCAGCCATGGTTTGTTTCCTTAGTGCTCCATAAAATGGTACATGTCTTAAACTCATGGTGTCACTTTCCGTGAAGTATAGTCAGTGTATAGTATTTCATGATTAACACTGCGCTACCCAGGAACTGTGCATGCTAAGTCGCTTCAGTCACGTCCGCCTCTTGGACCCTATGGACCATAGACCGCCAGGCTCCTCACTACACGGGCTTCCCCAGGCAAGGACACTGGAGTGGGTTGCTCTGCCCTCCTCAAGGGTATCTTCCCGTCCCAGGGATCAAACCTGTGTCTCTTACGTCTCCTGCATTGACAAGCAGGCTCTTTACCACTAGTGCCACCTGAGAAGCCCATAGCTAGGAACTAAAGTTATGTCATATTTGTATCCTGTGTCTAGTTTTATAACCTTAGGCCAGGTAATTAGTGTGTCTAATCCTATTTCCTTGGGTGAATAATAGTGCATGTATTCTAGGATTGCAGAAAATGAGATGAAACATTTAAACCCTAGCAAATGTCATGCCACTTAGTATGTGTTTAATACACTGTTTATTAAAATAATGTATTTAAAGTGATATTCTTAAAATGACTAGTGTAACTCAAAGAAGTTGGATATTCGCTCCTCTGGAACTTCTGTGTGAAAAGAACATTCCGAAAGAGGAAGTACTCAACTGGGTCCATAGGGATCCACTGAGGAAAGGACTGATGGTTAACGGCTTTTAATAGGCTACACTGTTAAATAATGTGGGCATGGGTTATGTGCCGTTTCCTTGTTTCAAATCCCAGTGTGTGTAAGGTTATAATACTTGAGCTCGTCTGTAGATTTATGTCTCGGGTGTGCTTCAGGAAAGAAGCATGATTTTCACACAGATATCCACGCAAGATGACTAATGGTTAAAAGGATTTAAAAAATCTGTATCATGTATTTGTTTGCTTTTTTTTTTGGACAGGAAAAGGAACCTCTCCGTGTAATACCACTTAAGGAGGTTCATAAAGTCCAGGAATGTAAGCAGAGGTAAGCAGCACCTGACACAGCTATTAACACAAGGATATAGTTCCTTAGCTTAGTTGATGTGCTTTTAGATGGTAGTTTTCTGTATCATTGCTGGTGCGTTGTGCTAAAATTGTCAAAGCCTTCAGATTAAATATTAAGGGTTTTTTTTGTTTGAAACTACAAATTAGAAAACAATCCTTGAGCTTTCAGAATTTCATGATTAACACTGCGCTACCCAGGAACTGTGCATGCTAAGTCGCTTCAGTCACGTCCGCCTCTTGGACCCTATGGACCATAGACCGCCAGGCTCCTCACTACACGGGCTTCCCCAGGCAAGGACACTGGAGTGGGTTGCTCTGCCCTCCTCAAGGGTATCTTCCCGTCCCAGGGATCAAACCTGTGTCTCTTACGTCTCCTGCATTGACAAGCAGGCTCTTTACCACTAGTGCCACCTGAGAAGCCCATAGCTAGGAACTAAAGTTATGTCATATTTGTATCCTGTGTCTAGTTTTATAACCTTAGGCCAGGTAATTAGTGTGTCTAATCCTATTTCCTTGGGTGAATAATAGTGCATGTATTCTAGGATTGCAGAAAATGAGATGAAACATTTAAACCCTAGCAAATGTCATGCCACTTAGTATGTGTTTAATACACTGTTTATTAAAATAATGTATTTAAAGTGATATTCTTAAAATGACTAGTGTAACTCAAAGAAGTTGGATATTCGCTCCTCTGGAACTTCTGTGTGAAAAGAACATTCCGAAAGAGGAAGTACTCAACTGGGTCCATAGGGATCCACTGAGGAAAGGACTGATGGTTAACGGCTTTTAATAGGCTACACTGTTAAATAATGTGGGCATGGGTTATGTGCCGTTTCCTTGTTTCAAATCCCAGTGTGTGTAAGGTTATAATACTTGAGCTCGTCTGTAGATTTATGTCTCGGGTGTGCTTCAGGAAAGAAGCATGATTTTCACACAGATATCCACGCAAGATGACTAATGGTTAAAAGGATTTAAAAAATCTGTATCATGTATTTGTTTGCTTTTTTTTTTGGACAGGAAAAGGAACCTCTCCGTGTAATACCACTTAAGGAGGTTCATAAAGTCCAGGAATGTAAGCAGAGGTAAGCAGCACCTGACACAGCTATTAACACAAGGATATAGTTCCTTAGCTTAGTTGATGTGCTTTTAGATGGTAGTTTTCTGTATCATTGCTGGTGCGTTGTGCTAAAATTGTCAAAGCCTTCAGATTAAATATTAAGGGTTTTTTTTGTTTGAAACTACAAATTAGAAAACAATCCTTGAGCTTATTAATGGAAAGGACAGAATTTAATATGAACAACTTCTGTCATACTTGACAGATCAATGTGTTATTAATTGTAGTATTTCAGGATCACTGCAGAATAGAGCAAGATTGCTGCGGAATGTTAACTGTGCCACTGTTTCTTTGAACAGACTCATTTCTTCAGAGTTGAAAACTTTGGATTTTTAAGTTTTGTGAACTTTTCTAAAAATACATCCAACTTTAAAATATATAAAATTCAGTGCAAGAATAAGTTGGAAAATGAAACTTTGGTATTTCTCAAATAAGTATTTGGCCCTACTGTTTACTGACATGTATTCGGTACTGGGTAAACAAGTGAAAGGAAGGCACTCAGACAGTGCTGCCTGAGCACAACTGGACACTTTCTTCTGTTAACAGTGACATCATGATGAGAGACAACCTCTTTGAGATTGTAACAGCGTCTCGAACTTTCTATGTACAGGTAAGGTACTTCTTAGGAGACTGCAGATCCTAACAAGAAATCAGTTATTTCAGAGGCGAAATAAACATAAACAAACATATTGCTCATAAAATAAGCAAAAATAAGACAAATGTAATTGCCAACTTAATAAATGTCATATCTGAAATTATTGGTAGATGATATGTTCAACAAATAGAGGTTTTCTTTTCTATAAGTGGTTGAATAGAACTAAGTTTTATTTGGAGAAAGGGAAATATTATTTAACTTAAATGCTAAGTGTGTACTTTGAATTTGGATTGTCTTTGCACGTTGGATTATTTTGGAATTTTGGTTGTGTTACTTTCTGGTAACCTTACAAAATTAGGAAGCTCAAATATCTGTAATAAAAGTCAATATATCTTATTTCACTAATGGTAGATAGATAACCTGTATTTAAGTTTAAAATATGTTTTTGCTTAACACATTTATTTAAAAGTTTATTGAAAAGATTTATTTAAAAGCTTATTAAAAAATATTTATTTTGTTTTTAAAAGTTATCACATATGCTTCTTTCAGAGAATGTAGAAAAATACAGAAATATAAAGAGAAAGGTGTTTTATAAAACAGAATTCCACTTTCAGGCCACTGTTCTTTCTTCTGCTTTTATTAGGGCGTATCTTTTTATACCAGGTGGGATCATATATAGTACAGTGTTGCTCCTGTTTATTTACTATATTATGGTCATTTTTGTCCACAATATTAAGAATTCTTTGAAAACCTTTGAGAACTATGCTCTCATACAAATGTTTCACAGTTAAACTGTTTCTCTACTGTTACTGACCATTCATTAACATAGTTTTTGCACATTCCCTGTGATGAAAGGCATTAGTGAACATTTTGTGAGTAAATTTGTCTGAACTTCTTACTTACTTGTGATAAGTTTCTAGGTTGGGAATAACCGTCAGAGCATGGGCCTTTTTAAAAGCTCTTTAGTTTGCCGAATTGCTCTCTAAACTGGTGCCTCCTATTTGTAGTGAATGAAAGTGTGGACGCTGCTCTTGCCTGCTTTGAGTTTTTTATCTTAAAAACTCTTCATTATTATCATGGGTTAAAAACTTCTAGATTCTAGGATCAGGAAGTAAAGGGCAGTCCCTCTCCACCCTCTTGAGGGCCTTGTGTTATTGAAGTCATAGGAAGGTTTCTAATTTACATTTGAATATGACTGCCAGTACTGCTCTCAGCATTTTAGGCTGCTATTAGAAATTATTTTTAGAAAAATAACGTATAAAATGATGTCACAGTGGTTTTTTAACTGCGCAGTTACATAAGTATCCATCTTGAAAGTTCAGTCAGTGCAGGAGAGCAGAGTGAGGAGGCTTTGACTTCTTCCTCTTCTTGTTTTTCTCTCCAAAGCTGCTCTTAGAACATTAGGTGCCCAACTTACATCTCTGTGTAATAACTGACCCAGCAAAACTTGCTTTATTAAAGGGATTTCTAAAATTTTTTAGGAAACCGTTACCTTAGGCTGATTTTGTTGTTACCAAAATGAAGACATTGGATATCTAGAAATCCATTAATCCATAGTAGCTGATTTTGAGGAAAAATTGAATGAGTCCTTCCTTCCCCGTAGGCTGATAGCCCTGAAGAGATGCACAGTTGGATTAAAGCCGTCTCGGGTGCCATTGTGGCTCAGCGGGGACCTGGCAGATCAGCGGCTTCTGTACGTCCCCTGTTCTCTGGGGTGATACTCCCTGGGGCCCCAGATCCTGTCAAGTTCTTTTTCTTTCTCTCACCCTATTCCGTTTGGTTTCTTTCTATTTTGAGATTTATCTGCATGTGACTTTCATACCAGTTGGACTTGCAAAAAAAATAATGCATTTCTAATTTAATGCTTCCTGTAGTGTTATGTATACATAACTTCTGTGCATAGTATTGTCTTAAATGCACAAGTAGGGCAACTAGGGAATGAACGTTTCCTTCTTTTGCTTTAGAAGTTGTTTCTTGTCAGTAGATCCAGATTTGGTATAATTTTACCAACTCTTACTATGGTGTTTGACCTAATCATATAAGACCACCTTTAGTTGTGACTTGACACAATTTTGTCATGCTGTCAGCTTGCTCTTTATTTCCTGTGATTTCAGTTTAGGTTTTTTGCCTTAATAGTGCCACAAGATGGTCGAGCAGCTTGAACCTTAATTATATACAGTGTTATGTTCCCCGTCAGTCTTTTCCGTCTCATTCTTATTTTTCACTAGGTTAATTTAAAAGGCTGCTTTCACTATCTTAATTGCCTTTGTGGTAATATAATAAATTAAATTAGCTAAACAGTCTCAGTAAGGAAGATGGTTTTACTTTTCAATTTATCATGTACAAGTACATCATGGGGGATAAGATTCAGCTTCAGAATACTTTGGTCACTGATCTCTGATCTGAAAATACAAATCTACTAAGGAGTGAGAAACCTTTAAGCATCTTGAAATGCAGCACGTTCGTCTGCAGGAGTCTGATCTGTGGCATGATAGCCTTTATTCCCTCGACTCAGAGTGGGTGCTGGGTACTCTGCATTTACCTCCTGCATGCCTAGGATGGCAGTAATGCTGTCCTTTAATCTTTTCTTATTAGAAATGACTCTATATCAGTGAATACAAATCCTTTTTTTCCCTCACTAGAAATCCATTAATCCATAGTAGCTGATTTTGAGGAAAAATTGAATGAGTCCTTCCTTCCCCGTAGGCTGATAGCCCTGAAGAGATGCACAGTTGGATTAAAGCCGTCTCGGGTGCCATTGTGGCTCAGCGGGGACCTGGCAGATCAGCGGCTTCTGTACGTCCCCTGTTCTCTGGGGTGATACTCCCTGGGGCCCCAGATCCTGTCAAGTTCTTTTTCTTTCTCTCACCCTATTCCGTTTGGTTTCTTTCTATTTTGAGATTTATCTGCATGTGACTTTCATACCAGTTGGACTTGCAAAAAAAATAATGCATTTCTAATTTAATGCTTCCTGTAGTGTTATGTATACATAACTTCTGTGCATAGTATTGTCTTAAATGCACAAGTAGGGCAACTAGGGAATGAACGTTTCCTTCTTTTGCTTTAGAAGTTGTTTCTTGTCAGTAGATCCAGATTTGGTATAATTTTACCAACTCTTACTATGGTGTTTGACCTAATCATATAAGACCACCTTTAGTTGTGACTTGACACAATTTTGTCATGCTGTCAGCTTGCTCTTTATTTCCTGTGATTTCAGTTTAGGTTTTTTGCCTTAATAGTGCCACAAGATGGTCGAGCAGCTTGAACCTTAATTATATACAGTGTTATGTTCCCCGTCAGTCTTTTCCGTCTCATTCTTATTTTTCACTAGGTTAATTTAAAAGGCTGCTTTCACTATCTTAATTGCCTTTGTGGTAATATAATAAATTAAATTAGCTAAACAGTCTCAGTAAGGAAGATGGTTTTACTTTTCAATTTATCATGTACAAGTACATCATGGGGGATAAGATTCAGCTTCAGAATACTTTGGTCACTGATCTCTGATCTGAAAATACAAATCTACTAAGGAGTGAGAAACCTTTAAGCATCTTGAAATGCAGCACGTTCGTCTGCAGGAGTCTGATCTGTGGCATGATAGCCTTTATTCCCTCGACTCAGAGTGGGTGCTGGGTACTCTGCATTTACCTCCTGCATGCCTAGGATGGCAGTAATGCTGTCCTTTAATCTTTTCTTATTAGAAATGACTCTATATCAGTGAATACAAATCCTTTTTTTCCCTCACTTTTAAAGTTATTCTTACAACTTTATATAACTTCTTATATCCTGTTTGCAATATCTCAGAAATGACTTTCAAAGGTGCTGATTTTGTAACTGCCTGTGTTTTATGTGACCTTTTCAGCAGTCAAGTATGAGACTCTCTGCAAAAACAATGTCTGTTGGGAAGAGGAAGAGCTGGAGAAGGGCATCTGTGTCCTGTGCTTTGTGGTGGGGGCAGAGTGGGCTCCAGCTCTGACTGTCAGAACTGTCTCTTCCCCTCCCTGGGACAGCTGACCTCTAATCTCAGCTTTGCACTGTGTTCCAGATGCGGCAGGCCAGAAGGCTGTCGAACCCTTGTATACAGAGGTACACGTCAAGAACGGGGGAACGCAGCACGTATGTGGGCTCTCACGTAAACGTGCCTTCTTACTAGAGGGCCCGGACTCACTACTCACAGCTGACTCTAGAAAGTTGAGTTAACCAGACGGCCTTCTGCAGTTACCGTAACTGACTTTGTCCACACTAACTCAGACTGTTTCACTGTAGTCATCAGGTCGGATACGCCTGTTAAAAACAATGAAAAGTAGAACCTTACTAATTTAAAAACTCATTCTCTTCTAAAGCTTAATTTACTGAATTGCCGCAAGAATATCAATTTCTATATTTTCTGTATTTGGAAATTTTTTTATACTGCACCACTTGAAATGCATCAAACTCCCAGGTGCACTTGCATTGGATACACTCTACATTACTATAGTTCGCATGGCCTGTCAGCTCTCAGGTGAAATTTAGCCACCTAATGGGAGTCTGTAGTGTTCTGGTGGTTTGTAGCTGTTTGTTTTCAAAGCCACTTTTTTTACTGCATCCACTTTTGGAAAACATCGTTCAAAAGTCACTGTTGAATCTTTGGTCCTTAACTTGAAATGCAGCACGTCGTCTGCAGGAGTCTGATCTGTGGCATGATAGCCTTTATTCCCTCGACTCAGAGTGGGTGCTGGGTACTCTGCATTTACCTCCTGCATGCCTAGGATGGCAGTAATGCTGTCCTTTAATCTTTTCTTATTAGAAATGACTCTATATCAGTGAATACAAATCCTTTTTTTCCCTCACTTTTAAAGTTATTCTTACAACTTTATATAACTTCTTATATCCTGTTTGCAATATCTCAGAAATGACTTTCAAAGGTGCTGATTTTGTAACTGCCTGTGTTTTATGTGACCTTTTCAGCAGTCAAGTATGAGACTCTCTGCAAAAACAATGTCTGTTGGGAAGAGGAAGAGCTGGAGAAGGGCATCTGTGTCCTGTGCTTTGTGGTGGGGGCAGAGTGGGCTCCAGCTCTGACTGTCAGAACTGTCTCTTCCCCTCCCTGGGACAGCTGACCTCTAATCTCAGCTTTGCACTGTGTTCCAGATGCGGCAGGCCAGAAGGCTGTCGAACCCTTGTATACAGAGGTACACGTCAAGAACGGGGGAACGCAGCACGTATGTGGGCTCTCACGTAAACGTGCCTTCTTACTAGAGGGCCCGGACTCACTACTCACAGCTGACTCTAGAAAGTTGAGTTAACCAGACGGCCTTCTGCAGTTACCGTAACTGACTTTGTCCACACTAACTCAGACTGTTTCACTGTAGTCATCAGGTCGGATACGTCTGTTAAAAAACAATGAAAAGTAGAACCTTACTAATTTAAAAACTCATTCTCTTCTAAAGCTTAATTTACTGAATTGCCGCAAGAATATCAATTTCTATATTTTCTGTATTTGGAAATTTTTTTATACTGCACCACTTGAAATGCATCAAACTCCCAGGTGCACTTGCATTGGATACACTCTACATTACTATAGTTCGCATGGCCTGTCAGCTCTCAGGTGAAATTTAGCCACCTAATGGGAGTCTGTAGTGTTCTGGTGGTTTGTAGCTGTTTGTTTTCAAAGCCACTCATGTCACAGATGAACACACCATGCTAGGAGCTATGTGGCAGTTGCATCTGGATGGTCATATTTAAGGTCATCTTCAGATTTGATTTAGTTAGAAGTATACTGAAATGAATACGCACAACAAATTACCACAGTTTTAATAAACGCTTAAATATGTACCCTTTGCACTCTAAAATCTCAAGCCATATGAATGTGTGCTGTATGCAAAAATCAATAAATGCCACTAAATAAGAAGTAAAAAGACTGTGGTATTATGGTTGCAGGTGAAATTCAGGGAAGCAAAAACTAAGTTTATGAGGCTCCCAGACAAAATAATAGGCTTGAAAATGTTTAATTCTGCTTGTTAAAGAAATAATGGCCTTTTATTGTTAATATTCTGCATTTGTATTGTTTAATCTTTCGGAGACATACGGGATAGTTCCTGGTGTTTATTGAGAGTAAGCTCTCTGGTAACGCAGTAGAGCGGGTGGCCCCTGCTCAGCACAGCTCAGCTGTAGCTGGAAGGCTGCATCCCAGCTTAGGCCGACTGCGTCTTCAGTGTCAAAGCTGCCACATTCGACTCTGGTGACAGAACTGGTTTCTTAGTGGAAGTGGCTGTTGGCTGTCCTTGCTCTAAACTCACTCCTGCGAATGCATCGCTTTGGGAGAGGACCTTGCACACGTGTGCTGCATGGCCTGCGCTTCTGCCCTGTGTGTGTCTGTGTGTGTGTCTTGGACCGCTTGTTTTTCAGAGAATAAAGTCTCACACTGCGTTACTAACCTGTCCTTCATGGGTGCCTGTGTCTGACCACCACGCCTCTTTGCAGGAGCATTCCCACAGTCCTTCCGAACCCAGACTCGCTGTCCGCTCTGCCAGTGCCGCCGCCGCCGCCCCACATTCCGCAGCCTCTCGCAGCAACTCTCTGGTCTCAAGCTTTGCCGTGGAGAAGCGAGGATTTTACGAATCTCTTGCCAAGGTCAAGCCAGGGAACATCAAGGTCCAGACTGTCTCTCCAAGAGACCCAGCTTCCAAAGTGACTGAACAAGCTCTGCTGAAACCTCGAAGTAAAAACGGCCCTCAGGAACAAGATGGTGCCCCCCTGGACTTGGACGACGCCAGCCTTCCCGTCAGTGACGTGTGAGGTGGAAGCCTGTGGAGCCTGGCCCGCCTCCGCAGCACTCAGTGTCCTTTCCCTGAGGTTTCTCGCCAAAGATGATAAAGGGGAAGTGGGTTTTAATGCAGATAGTATCCTGCCCCGTCTCTGTCCACTGTATAAGCTGGTATGCCAAGAGGCTAGGGAATGGCCAAACTAAATGTAATTTCTTACAAAAAAAAAAACAAAAACAGAAAAAACCCCTAAGTGTCTCAGTATCAGCTGTCTGAAGCTTTGTTCTCATTGGGATGATAAGTGTGTGTGTGTGTGTGTGTGTGTGTGATGTATTTTTCCTAGTGAATTTGACAATTTAACTGCTTCATACTTTAAAACATGAAACATGCTCATGAATTATTTCGGTTGTTTTAAAAATGCTACTGTGACTTCCTATTAGATGTGCAGTCTCTACACGTTCTTACTGGTCAATATTATTGAATGAAATGTTGCCAGACGAAGATGTCTATAAACAAATGACGTCTGTGGTGCTGTAGAACTTATACTATGGTGTGGACAAATTTTGAAACAATAACTGTTTTTGATGTTCTGGATCTCAAGTTGGTGGTGAGCTTCGCAGAGAAGGTATCATGAGCTGTTAGTGAGGCTGCGGGCAGTGCCAGGGTGCGGGCACGGAGGACTAGCGTTCCGACGACGGTATCTCAGACAGCTGTTTGTAAGAGCTCAAGTCCAGATGTGCAGCACAGTCAGCGCTTTATTTGGTGAAAATTACGTGGTGTGAAGTTTCTTGGAGGTCTGATTTTCATATCAAAGTTTTGTAAATAGTTCTTCCTTCTATATTTGGATCAGTGAACGACCTCAAGTTTATATGTAAAGACACACCGCCCTTAGTCACGCGGTTGTAGCCTCTGCTTTTCGTCAGTAATGACCTGTATTCAAGTGTTCATCTTGTTTAGGAATGTTTTGAGATCAGTGTGCTCAGAAGTCCTACGTGATTGGTTTTTAACATTTGGGATAAAATTAATTTTCAAGTTAACGTGCTAAATAATATGCCATTTTGTGTTAGAGATACCAGAATGTTGTTATTCTACTCTGTGCAATATCTGTTTCAGACACAAATTTGAGTATCCATTTAATCATGGGGATGTCAAAATAGAAGCTCCTCTCTAAAAACTTTGTTTAGTGTTAAATAGACCAGTTTGACCAAGTACTGTTTCTACGGTTCAGTAGTTCTTCTTGAGGTTTCGCCAAAGATGATAAAGGGGAAGTGGGTTTTAATGCAGATAGTATCCTGCCCCGTCTCTGTCCACTGTATAAGCTGGTATGCCAAGAGGCTAGGGAATGGCCAAACTAAATGTAATTTCTTACAAAAAAAAAAACAAAAACAGAAAAAACCCCTAAGTGTCTCAGTATCAGCTGTCTGAAGCTTTGTTCTCATTGGGATGATAAGTGTGTGTGTGTGTGTGTGTGTGTGTGATGTATATTTCCTAGTGAATTTGACAATTTAACTGCTTCATACTTTAAAACATGAAACATGCTCATGAATTATTTCGGTTGTTTTAAAAATGCTACTGTGACTTCCTATTAGATGTGCAGTCTCTACACGTTCTTACTGGTCAATATTATTGAATGAAATGTTGCCAGACGAAGATGTCTATAAACAAATGACGTCTGTGGTGCTGTAGAACTTATACTATGGTGTGGACAAATTTTGAAACAATAACTGTTTTTGATGTTCTGGATCTCAAGTTGGTGGTGAGCTTCGCAGAGAAGGTATCATGAGCTGTTAGTGAGGCTGCGGGCAGTGCCAGGGTGCGGGCACGGAGGACTAGCGTTCCGACGACGGTATCTCAGACAGCTGTTTGTAAGAGCTCAAGTCCAGATGTGCAGCACAGTCAGCGCTTTATTTGGTGAAAATTACGTGGTGTGAAGTTTCTTGGAGGTCTGATTTTCATATCAAAGTTTTGTAAATAGTTCTTCCTTCTATATTTGGATCAGTGAACGACCTCAAGTTTATATGTAAAGACACACCGCCCTTAGTCACGCGGTTGTAGCCTCTGCTTTTCGTCAGTAATGACCTGTATTCAAGTGTTCATCTTGTTTAGGAATGTTTTGAGATCAGTGTGCTCAGAAGTCCTACGTGATTGGTTTTTAACATTTGGGATAAAATTAATTTTCAAGTTAACGTGCTAAATAATATGCCATTTTGTGTTAGAGATACCAGAATGTTGTTATTCTACTCTCTGTGCAATATCTGTTTCAGACACAAATTTGAGTATCCATTTAATCATGGGGATGTCAAAAATAGAAGCTCCTCTCTAAAAACTGGTTAGTTTCAGGTGTTGAATGATAGACCAGTTTGACCAAGTACTGTTTCTACGGTTCAGTCTTAAACATTTGCTTTAAGTCTTGAATTTCATATGCTGCTATTTTTATGATATTTTGCCATATTACAGTGCTGTTTTGTTTTGAGTTCATACATGTCACTGTTTCTCCTTGTCATTTTCTAAGATGACTTATTTGAGAAAGAGGGTGGTGGATTTCCTGCGTCAGTGATGGGGTCCAGAGGTTACCATCTGTTAAACTAGAATTCTCAGCGTCAGTTTAAAAATCCACATGCATAAAGAATGCACCACTCAGCATTTTTATTCATAAGCTATTATTTTAAAAACTTAGGGTTTCTTCTTTTGCAGCTACACGTGAAAGTGGTGGAATGAAGAGGTCTTAAACAGTTAGCACTTCTCTGCAGATGCTCCTCACCGTGGCTCTTTCAGAGAGGGCTTTTCTCATGAACACACCTGAGAAGTCTTGTGTGGACAGATGGTGACATTCAGGAGCCTGACGCAATTTTCTTTGGTCCAGCTTCTTTACTGCATGTTCATTTTAATATTTTGGTATTGGTAATTTGGTATATTTCACAGTGGCAAAATATTAGCTCTATTTTGGGACGTTTTATAGAACCACCCTTGCGTTCAGTAGCGTAGGAAATGCTCTTGTGATTGTCAGGGTCTCCTAGTATTTATCTCAGTACTTTTCTAGTTCTGTGAAAATTATTTAATTATTTTAAAACGTATTCTTTTCTTGTAAATATGTCCCATCTGAATTGTCAAAGAATTACTTTGAATACCTTAATGTTTGCTGCATTTTTTTCTGTATGTATAACATGTCTTCTCAGAATGGGAATATTGTGCTTCCCAATGTTTACTTTTACATCTGGTATCTTTATCGTCAAACTGGTTAAACACTGTAATGCTTCAAAATAAACTCAAAATTTAACTTGGTTTTCAAGTTAACGTGCTAAATAATATGCCATTTTGTGTTAGAGATACCAGAATGTTGTTATTCTACTCTGTGCAATATCTGTTTCAGACACAAATTTGAGTATCCATTTAATCATGGGGATGTCAAAAATAGAAGCTCCTCTCTAAAAACTGGTTAGTTTCAGGTGTTGAATGATAGACCAGTTTGACCAAGTACTGTTTCTACGGTTCAGTCTTAAACATTTGCTTTAAGTCTTGAATTTCATATGCTGCTATTTTTATGATATTTTGCCATATTACAGTGCTGTTTTGTTTTGAGTTCATACATGTCACTGTTTCTCCTTGTCATTTTCTAAGATGACTTATTTGAGAAAGAGGGTGGTGGATTTCCTGCGTCAGTGATGGGGTCCAGAGGTTACCATCTGTTAAACTAGAATTCTCAGCGTCAGTTTAAAAATCCACATGCATAAAGAATGCACCACTCAGCATTTTTATTCATAAGCTATTATTTTAAAAACTTAGGGTTTCTTCTTTTGCAGCTACACGTGAAAGTGGTGGAATGAAGAGGTCTTAAACAGTTAGCACTTCTCTGCAGATGCTCCTCACCGTGGCTCTTTCAGAGAGGGCTTTTCTCATGAACACACCTGAGAAGTCTTGTGTGGACAGATGGTGACATTCAGGAGCCTGACGCAATTTTCTTTGGTCCAGCTTCTTTACTGCATGTTCATTTTAATATTTTGGTATTGGTAATTTGGTATATTTCACAGTGGCAAAATATTAGCTCTATTTTGGGACGTTTTATAGAACCACCCTTGCGTTCAGTAGCGTAGGAAATGCTCTTGTGATTGTCAGGGTCTCCTAGTATTTATCTCAGTACTTTTCTAGTTCTGTGAAAATTATTTAATTATTTTAAAACGTATTCTTTTCTTGTAAATATGTCCCATCTGAATTGTCAAAGAATTACTTTGAATACCTTAATGTTTGCTGCATTTTTTTCTGTATGTATAACATGTCTTCTCAGAATGGGAATATATGTGTGCTTCCCAATGTTTACTTTTACATCTGGTATCTTTATACGTCAAACTGGTTAAACACTGTAATGCTTCAAAATAAACTCAAAATTTAATTCTAACTTATTTCTCATTTGGACTGGTTCAACTCTTTTGTAAACAAGTAAATAGAACAAGTAAACAATAGAACAAGTACAAAATATGTTTTGTTAAGATGACACGAATTTACGTATTTAAGGGCAAGCTAATTATTTAGTAATCTTGGAGAGGCATAGCTTGGTAAGAAATTGTGCAAGGAAAGATGAGTCTTGGGGGAAAATGAGCTTATTTTTGCTTAATTAGAAAACATATTTTCAAAAGCAGAATTAATGATGTTGGCTTCAGGGCATCATTTGTCATCCGGGTGCATGTAGTGCTTGGCTGTTGGTGAGATGGGTGTGACGTGAATAAGAACGAGAGCAGGGGACATGCTGACCCCCACCCCACCCCCACCCCCACCGATGGGCGGTGGTCACGCTTGTAAGAACGCCCTGTTAGTGTTAGAGGCTCCTCGGAACCTGCTACTAACAACAGAGAGTCCATGTTTGCTCTGTATCCAATATCCAATAGTAATGGAATTAGATAGCTGTCTTGGTAATTTTCGTTAACTGGTGCAACTTAATTTTCTTTGCCTGGAAAGTATTTTAAATGTTTTTAATTAAAAACAAATGAAAATGAGAACGTTCTCGACTTTGTTACTTTCACACATAAAAAAAGCCAGGTCCCTTTCTCAGCCATCTCTTTACTTCTAGATAAAGTGGTGCTAGTGTTTTATCAAGAATTCTAACAGTTGGTGAGGCAGGAAATGTCTGGAACAGCACGACGGCTTTGTACCAGATTCGGTAAGACTCTTCCTCAGGACACAGCAGAAAACGGGTAGATGGGTTTGTCTTTGCCATTTGCAGTCTTCCCTGTTAAGTGAATCTAGAATTGATTATTTGTATGGTTTAATATGTTTTATTTTTAATGGCTTATGAAAATCACATTTTTGTCAAACCTCACTCATGTCATGTATCAATACTGCAAAATTGGGATTAGCATTTACTGTTTTGATCTGTAAGGTCCTAATGCTTTATGACAAAGGGAATGGTCTATTCTTGAGGTAATAGCACCACCTTCTGGTCACATTGTTAAATTGAAAGTAATTTGAAATTCACTTCATTTCCCTCAGTTTTAGAGAAAATATGTAATTGCCTAAGATAGTTTGGAAATTAATATAAAATTTAATGCAACATTTGTGAACCTTTTATTTGGAGATAATTGTGCAAGGAAAGATGAGTCTTGGGGGAAAATGAGCTTATTTTTGCTTAATTAGAAAACATATTTTCAAAAGCAGAATTAATGATGTTGGCTTCAGGGCATCATTTGTCATCCGGGTGCATGTAGTGCTTGGCTGTTGGTGAGATGGGTGTGACGTGAATAAGAACGAGAGCAGGGGACATGCTGACCCCCCCCCCCACCCCCCCACCCCCACCGATGGGCGGTGGTCACGCTTGTAAGAACGCCCTGTTAGTGTTAGAGGCTCGGAACCTGCTACTAACAACAGAGAGTCCATGTTTGCTCTGTATCCAATATCCAATAGTAATGGAATTAGATAGCTGTCTTGGTAATTTTCGTTAACTGGTGCAACTTAATTTTCTTTGCCTGGAAAGTATTTTAAATGTTTTTAATTAAAAACAAATGAAAATGAGAACGTTCTCGACTTTGTTACTTTCACACATAAAAAAAGCCAGGTCCCTTTCTCAGCCATCTCTTTACTTCTAGATAAAGTGGTGCTAGTGTTTTATCAAGAATTCTAACAGTTGGTGAGGCAGGAAATGTCTGGAACAGCACGACGGCTTTGTACCAGATTCGGTAAGACTCTTCCTCAGGACACAGCAGAAAACGGGTAGATGGGTTTGTCTTTGCCATTTGCAGTCTTCCCTGTTAAGTGAATCTAGAATTGATTATTTGTATGGTTTAATATGTTTTATTTTTAATGGCTTATGAAAATCACATTTTTGTCAAACCTCACTCATGTCATGTATCAATACTGCAAAATTGGGATTAGCATTTACTGTTTTGATCTGTAAGGTCCTAATGCTTTATGACAAAGGGAATGGTCTATTCTTGAGGTAATAGCACCACCTTCTGGTCACATTGTTAAATTGAAAGTAATTTGAAATTCACTTCATTTCCCTCAGTTTTAGAGAAAATATGTAATTGCCTAAGATAGTTTGGAAATTAATATAAAATTTAATGCAACATTTGTGAACCTTTTATTTGGAGATAATCGTAGATTCCCATGGAGCTGTAAGAAGTAGTACAGAGCCAGGGCTCTTGTATCCCTTTCCTCCATTTTACCCAATGATGTTACGGAAAACAATGGTAAAGTAATTACCAGGACACTGGCACCTGTGTAGTAGTCAGGAAACAGAACAACTTCATCATCACAAGAGTTTCTATTGTTGTCTTTCATAATCACATTTACCCCCCATTTTACAGGTTTGGAAATGATCATGTTAGGTTTAAAATCTAATCTTTTTTATTCCCAGGTATGGGCTCTTCATAATTACGGTATTGCTGCCACAGTAGAAGTCTTGAAAATAATTCAGTTCATATTGTACTATCTTCAGATTAGTAAATGAGTTGAATTGTCATTCAACCTATTGGCAGTACTTCTCAGAACAATAATATTTGAAATGATAGATTTCTTTATATGTGCGTTTAAATTTAACATTTGAGAATCAATAGTAGATAAGTATCATGATCATAGCCTCCCTGAAAGATTGTAAGCCCTGACATTGCCGTTATATACATTCATAAGGTTAACAGAGCAAGGATTTTAAAATAAAATAGCTTTAGAATGTTTAATCCTTGAACTGGAAAGAGTTGTAGAAACTGATTATAATCCCTGGATGTGAGGTGAGAGTGAGGTGTTTTCAGAAGAGAAAAAGTTCTTGATCGGTAAAAACTCTGTGACAAGACAATACATTTGGAAATGCCGACTTGGAATTTGAAGTATCCAACTTGGTGCATAAAATTTAAATTCTTCTCTTGGAAGTTCATTGCCTCTTTCTCCCTTCCAATCTATGGTACTTTTGCCGTGTCTTACTGGTTTTCTTCAGCATTGGTCAGGGTTGGGTTGGGGAGTCAGGAGAACATTCAGGTGTGCCCTGTGTTAATTTCTCATAAAAGCCAGGTGTCCCGGGAGTACAAGGCTGGGTTCTCCGTCAGGAGAGTGTTTAGACTTCTTCGCTTCAGGTCCTCAGCTTTCCTCCTCCTCATAGTGTATCCTACACACCAGGTCCACTGGACCATCCTTTGGCTCCTGATTTTCCCACCTCCCTGACATTTCTTGCTGTTCTTTCTGCCTGAAGGCCACTTCTTGCTGCTTTAATTCCACTCATCCCTCAGTTTTGACTAAGGTGCAACTTTCTCCTTGAGATGCTGAATTTGCTTTCTCATCTTCTCACAACACAAGCCATGATGACCCCAGAATACCTGATTCCCTCTCCTTCCCGTGCCAACATTCAATTCAGTTAATTGGAACTGGAAGTCAGTTTAATTAAGCTTTTGTTCTGAAACTCTGGACTGATTAAATAGCTTTTTCTCTCATCACTTTTATCACTTAAAAAAACTGATGACTTCAAAATTTGGACAAGATTGCAAAATGGAAACAACCCCAACTGAGTGTCTGTTGATTGGAATGGCCCTAAAGAGGACGGAAGACAGGAAGCAGAATGTAAGCAGATGGCAGTGGTGGTGGCCGCTCTGTAAAAGTACTACAAGTGTGTGCGGTTTCAGCAGTTGTGCACAGCTGTTACGGGTCCAGAGTCCCTTTCACACTCATGTTCCGTTTTACATTGAATTTCAGGTCACCCATAACTACGTCTCGGCTCTTCCGAGCCTGCAGTGAAAGTAAACTCTTGAGAAAAGTGGCTCTCGGTGTGTGGTCGAGCAGCATCCCCACCATCGGAGACCTTAGCCTGCTACTTATGGGGCCCTCCCTGGTGCTGGGGAATCAGAACCTATAGGGATGGGACCTGCCACCTCCAGGCGATTCTGGTGCCAGTAAAGTTTGTGACCACTGCCCTAAAGCGTCCATTGTGTGGAAGGAATTCTAAGCATCTCCTTAGGAGACTGAAAACAGCCCACATCACTGTTTGTTCTGGGGTTCAGCTGAGGAGCCCCACAGAGAAAAGCTGCCTGCTCTGAGACATTGCACTCAGGAATAAAATGATTTCTCTGAGATCATCTATAGAAGCAGAATTTTATCAGCCGTCTAGGAAAGGTGCTTATACCGTTTCACTCAGCTTCCTGGCAGTGGAAGAGCCAGATACTGTTAATTTCTCATAAAAGCCAGGTGTCCCGGGAGTACAAGGCTGGGTTCTCCGTCAGGAGAGTGTTTAGACTTCTTCGCTTCAGGTCCTCAGCTTTCCTCCTCCTCATAGTGTATCCTACACACCAGGTCCACTGGACCATCCTTTGGCTCCTGATTTTCCCACCTCCCTGACATTTCTTGCTGTTCTTTCTGCCTGAAGGCCACTTCTTGCTGCTTTAATTCCACTCATCCCTCAGTTTTGACTAAGGTGCAACTTTCTCCTTGAGATGCTGAATTTGCTTTCTCATCTTCTCACAACACAAGCCATGATGACCCCAGAATACCTGATCCCCTCTCCTTCCCGTGCCAACATTCAATTCAGTTAATTGGAACTGGAAGTCAGTTTAATTAAGCTTTTGTTCTGAAACTCTGGACTGATTAAATAGCTTTTTCTCTCATCACTTTTATCACTTAAAAAAACTGATGACTTCAAAATTTGGACAAGATTGCAAAATGGAAACAACCCCAACTGAGTGTCTGTTGATTGGAATGGCCCTAAAGAGGACGGAAGACAGGAAGCAGAATGTAAGCAGATGGCAGTGGTGGTGGCCGCTCTGTAAAAGTACTACAAGTGTGTGCGGTTTCAGCAGTTGTGCACAGCTGTTACGGGTCCAGAGTCCCTTTCACACTCATGTTCCGTTTTACATTGAATTTCAGGTCACCCATAACTACGTCTCGGCTCTTCCGAGCCTGCAGTGAAAGTAAACTCTTGAGAAAAGTGGCTCTCGGTGTGTGGTCGAGCAGCATCCCCACCATCGGAGACCTTAGCCTGCTACTTATGGGGCCCTCCCTGGTGCTGGGGAATCAGAACCTATAGGGATGGGACCTGCCACCTCCAGGCGATTCTGGTGCCAGTAAAGTTTGTGACCACTGCCCTAAAGCGTCCATTGTGTGGAAGGAATTCTAAGCATCTCCTTAGGAGACTGAAAACAGCCCACATCACTGTTTGTTCTGGGGTTCAGCTGAGGAGCCCCACAGAGAAAAGCTGCCTGCTCTGAGACATTGCACTCAGGAATAAAATGATTTCTCTGAGATCATCTATAGAAGCAGAATTTTATCAGCCGTCTAGGAAAGGTGCTTATACCGTTTCACTCAGCTTCCTGGCAGTGGAAGAGCCAGATACTGAGTTCTAGAAGTCTTTTGTTGGGAAGAAGCATGTCACCTTTTCTCACCCAGAGAACTGTCTGTGCTAAATGTTCAGAAGCTTCTGTCATGAGGCTGTGTCACAAGGGACACCGAGTAAGACTGGACCAGTGTCCTTAACATCGGCACAGGAGTCTGTCCTGGTTTCTCTCTGCTGCTAGTATTTAAAATCTATTCCTACTGATTTGAAATACAGCTTTATCAGTAGCTTAGCTTGGGCTGCTACAGCAGAACACCTTAGACGGGGTAGCTTATAAACAACAGGAATTTATTTCTCACCGTTTTGGAGGCTGAGAAGTCCCAGGTCAAGCTGTTTCAGTGTGTGGTGAGAATCATTTTCCTGGTTCCTAGATGGCCGTCTCCTCACTCTGTCCTCACATGGTGGAGGGATCCCCTACAGGGGTGAGTGGAGCTCTTGTGACCTTATCACTTCGCAAAGGCCCACTTCCTCATGTTCATCTCAGGGGTTAAGTTTCAAGACATGAGTTCTGGGGGCACACAGACATTCAAGTTTCAGCCCTCAGTTAGTACTCAGTCATGGTGGAGTCCAGGTCTGATCTTCCTATAACTTGAACATGGATATTTCTCTGCCAGAATCCCATAATATGAACAATTATAGTTAATAATCATTTTAAAAGCATATAGATGTCTTTAATTTTTTTAATTGAAGGATAATTGCTTACAGAGTTCTGTTGGTTTCTGCCAAACATCAACATGAATCAGCCATAGGTATCCATGTATCCTCTCCCTCTTCAATTTTTGAGCCTCTGAACCTATATTTTGGAATTCCAAAATATCCATTTTTTTAAAAGGTTGGAATTATGTCGCGTTTACAATACCATGAGGTACTAGTTCCTATTGTACCTGAGAAGAGACACTAGCTGTGTTTGGTGACCGGGCAGATGAGGCTCTCCCCACCCTGGGGACGTATCTTTTTGGTTTCTGTTTGTATTTAGGGAGAAGGGGGTTCCAGAGAGAAAACGTGCCTGCAGAGACCGGAAGGCTGGGGTGGGGAGGTAGGGGGCTCTGAGTACAGAGAAGGTTGGGGTATCATCTGCCTTTGGAGACTGGATAAGCGATGCTCCTGCTTCAAGGATGCAGTGGCAGAGCAGGCACGGAGAAGGACCTCAGTTGTGTGGAACCTGCTGTGGACGTGGTCCAAGGGGCTGACCCCCCCAGACAGGAGCTGGGGCGGCTCACCCAGAGACTTTGCAAAGGAAGCTTTATTTCTCACCGTTTTGGAAGGCTGTCCTGGTTTCTCTCTAGTATTTAAAATCTATTCCTACTGATTTGAAATACAGCTTTATCAGTAGCTTAGCTTGGGCTGCTACAGCAGAACACCTTAGACGGGGTAGCTTATAAACAACAGGAATTTATTTCTCACCGTTTTGGAGGCTGAGAAGTCCCAGGTCAAGCTGTTTCAGTGTGTGGTGAGAATCATTTTCCTGGTTCCTAGATGGCCGCTCCTCACTCTGTCCTCACATGGTGGAGGGACCCCCTACAGGGGTGAGTGGAGCTCTTGTGACCTTATCACTTCGCAAAGGCCCACTTCCTCATGTTCATCTCAGGGGTTAAGTTTCAAGACATGAGTTCTGGGGGCACACAGACATTCAAGTTTCAGCCCTCAGTTAGTACTCAGTCATGGTGGAGTCCAGGTCTGATCTTCCTATAACTTGAACATGGATATTTCTCTGCCAGAATCCCATAATATGAACAATTATAGTTAATAATCATTTTAAAAGCATATAGATGTCTTTAATTTTTTTAATTGAAGGATAATTGCTTACAGAGTTCTGTTGGTTTCTGCCAAACATCAACATGAATCAGCCATAGGTATCCATGTATCCTCTCCCTCTTCAATTTTTGAGCCTCTGAACCTATATTTTGGAATTCCAAAATATCCATTTTTTTAAAAGGTTGGAATTATGTCGCGTTTACAATACCATGAGGTACTAGTTCCTATTGTACCTGAGAAGAGACACTAGCTGTGTTTGGTGACCGGGCAGATGAGGCTCTCCCCACCCTGGGGACGTATCTTTTTGGTTTCTGTTTGTATTTAGGGAGAAGGGGGTTCCAGAGAGAAAACGTGCCTGCAGAGACCGGAAGGCTGGGGTGGGGAGGTAGGGGGCTCTGAGTACAGAGAAGGTTGGGGTATCATCTGCCTTTGGAGACTGGATAAGCGATGCTCCTGCTTCAAGGATGCAGTGGCAGAGCAGGCACGGAGAAGGACCTCAGTTGTGTGGAACCTGCTGTGGACGTGGTCCAAGGGGCTGATGTCTGCCGGGCCGTTGGTCACTCCAGACAGGAGCTGGGGCGGCTCGGGAGAGTCAGGTGTTTTGGGGGAGTCATGCAAGCTGGTTGTCAAACATCCACTGTTGAAGTCAGACCTCTAATTATGTAAGTGACATTAGGGACAAAGGTAACAGCAGCTCCTCACTTTCTAGTCGAACTGCACCTTACTATTGCCTGTGTCTAGGGGCCTCTTGAAATGCCCGGACCTGGGCTTGCTGGACTATGTGACTCTGTGCCCTCGGCCTCACTTCCCAGTTCCATGTTCACGTTCAATGACGTCATGTTGGCAGCTCGAGGGAAGTATTTACACCATGGAAATTGGCAAATGCTACAAACTAGCACTAACTTTGTTCTTTTTTTTTTTTTTTTAAGTTTTGGCCTCTTTTATTGGACCTTCATTTATTTATTTTCATCCATCTTAATTCTTTGGCCTGTGTGGGCCTCCCATGGCAGTGGCTCCTCCCATTGCAAAGTGCCAGCTCTGTGCACACACATTCCAGAGTGCTGGGCCGCAGCTGGACACACTGGTCCAGTCGCTCCATGGCACATGGGATCCTCCTGTGCCAGGGATTGAACCGGTGCCCCCTGCACCGCAAGGTGAACTCTTTACCCACTGGACCACCAGGGAAACCCCTAGCTTTGTTTTTTTGTTTTGTTTTGTTTTGTTTTTTGGCCACTTCTATTTGTCTTTCATTTATTCATTTTCATCCATCTTTGTTCTTTGGCCCGTGTGGGCCTCCCATTGCAGTGGCCTCTCTCACTGCAGAGCATTGGCTCTGGGCTCATGCGCTCCGGCTCAGTAATTGGACACATTGGTCCAGCCACTCCATGTGGGATCTTCCCAGGCCAGGGATTGAACTGGCGCCCCTTGCACTGCAAGGCGGTGTCCTTACCCACTGGACCACCAGGAAAGCCCCTAGCTTTGTTCTTTTATTGATTGTCTCAATGAGAGGTTGACATCTTTTTCTGTAAAGGACCAGATAGTAAATGTTTAAGGCTCTGTAGGCCATATGGCCCTGTTTTTTTTTCCCTTACCCACTGACCCCCAAAAGAAACATGCCTTGAATTTAGCAGTGGCAGAGCAGGCACGGAGAAGGACCTCAGTTGTGTGGAACCTGCTGTGGACGTGGTCCAAGGGGCTGATGTCTGCCGGGCCGTTGGTCACTCCAGACAGGAGCTGGGGCGGCTCGGGAGAGTCAGGTGTTTTGGGGGAGTCATGCAAGCTGGTTGTCAAACATCCACTGTTGAAGTCAGACCTCTAATTATGTAAGTGACATTAGGGACAAAGGTAACAGCAGCTCCTCACTTTCTAGTCGAACTGCACCTTACTATTGCCTGTGTCTAGGGGCCTCTTGAAATGCCCGGACCTGGGCTTGCTGGACTATGTGACTCTGTGCCCTCGGCCTCACTTCCCAGTTCCATGTTCACGTTCAATGACGTCATGTTGGCAGCTCGAGGGAAGTATTTACACCATGGAAATTGGCAAATGCTACAAACTAGCACTAACTTTGTTCTTTTTTTTTTTTTTTTAAGTTTTGGCCTCTTTTATTGGACCTTCATTTATTTATTTTCATCCATCTTAATTCTTTGGCCTGTGTGGGCCTCCCATGGCAGTGGCTCCTCCCATTGCAAAGTGCCAGCTCTGTGCACACACATTCCAGAGTGCTGGGCCGCAGCTGGACACACTGGTCCAGTCGCTCCATGGCACATGGGATCCTCCTGTGCCAGGGATTGAACCGGTGCCCCCTGCACCGCAAGGTGAACTCTTTACCCACTGGACCACCAGGGAAACCCCTAGCTTTGTTTTTTTGTTTTGTTTTGTTTTGTTTTTTGGCCACTTCTATTTGTCTTTCATTTATTCATTTTCATCCATCTTTGTTCTTTGGCCCGTGTGGGCCTCCCATTGCAGTGGCCTCTCTCACTGCAGAGCATTGGCTCTGGGCTCATGCGCTCCGGCTCAGTAATTGGACACATTGGTCCAGCCACTCCATGTGGGATCTTCCCAGGCCAGGGATTGAACTGGCGCCCCTTGCACTGCAAGGCGGTGTCCTTACCCACTGGACCACCAGGAAAGCCCCTAGCTTTGTTCTTTTATTGATTGTCTCAATGAGAGGTTGACATCTTTTTCTGTAAAGGACCAGATAGTAAATGTTTAAGGCTCTGTAGGCCATATGGCCCCTGACACTTTACTTCTATTTTTCAAATTTAAGTCTATGATCCACTTTGAAATAATTACATTTGATGTCTCTGTGGGACCAATGTTCATCTTTTCCCCCATATGAATAGTCAGTTAATCCAGCACCATTTATTGAAAAGACCTTATTTAATTGCAGTTATACCTTTGTGAAATCAGGTGATTATGTATCTATATGAGTCTGACTGGGGCTCCTTTCTGTTCCATTGACCTATTGTTCTTCAGCTGCTAAGTCATGTCTGGCTCTTTGTGATTTCATGGACTGTTGCATGCCAGACTTCCAAGTCATTCATTATCTCTCAGATCTGTTCAAATTCGTGCCTATTGAGTTGGTGATGCCATCCAACCATCACATCCTCTGTCGCCCCCTTCTCCTGCTGCTCTCAGTCTTTTCCCGGAATCAAGGTCTTTTCCAGTGAGTCAGCTCTTTGCATCAGGTAGCCAAAGGATTGGCGCTTCAATTTCAGCATCAGTCCTTCCAATGAATATGCACGGTTGATTTTCTTCAGGATTGACTGGTTTGATCTCCTCGCAGTCCCAGGGACTCTCAAGAGTCTTCTCCAGCACCACAATTGGAAAGCATCCATTCTTTGAGGTTTACCCTTCTTTATGGTCCACCGTTCACAACCATACAGGGCTCCTGGAAAATATTTTCCTCCATATGCCAATGCCCAGCTGTCCTGATCATTGTCAAATTATGATGTGATGTCTGATACCATCTTCAAAGGTATCCTGGGAGTTGCTACCTCTGTGGAGTCTGCAAGGCCCCTTTCTTGCTCCAGGACACAGAGTGCTGGCCCTTAGAAGTGGGGGAAGTGGAATAGGATGGATAAGCCATGTCCAGATACCAAAAGAGCCTATCTGAAGACTTTTAAGACTTTATGTTTTAAAGATGTATAAGGACTCCCCAGACAGGCCAGTGATTAAGACTTCACCTTCCACTGCAGGGGGTGCGGGTTTGATCCCTGGTCAGGAAGCTGAGATTTCACATGCCTCATGGCCATAAAACCAAAACATGAAACAGAAGCAACACTGTAAGAAATCCAATAAAGACTTTAAAAATGGTTCACATAAAAAAATCTTTAAAAAAAAAAAAAAAAAAGATCTATAGATGTTTGGGTGGATTAAAGACATAGAAAAGCATCTTGATTTTAAAATATCAGAAAATATCAATTTGGGACAATCTATAAGCTTTCTGTATTCATTCGGTGCTGATCACTTGATACACATTCTGCTCTGTCCCCAGTGAGTAGAAGGCAGTCATGGATGGAGCAGACGCTGAGCGCATGAGCGCAGAGGAGGGACAAGGGATTAGGAGACACCGCAAAATGGGGCATGGCCAAGGGTTGGGGGACTGAGGAGAGGGGGCCTTGACTGTAAGGAGAGCATGACTGTTCTCCCCAGCAGAACTTGGACTTTATTGACATTTCTTCCCTTCATCTTAATACTCTCTCCCCTGGTAGGAATGGTTAATACAGAAAATAGAAAGAAGCAGAGACTAGCACCCTCTACCCAGAATGAACCGCAGTTAGCATTCAGGCTTGTCTGAGGCTCACTCTCTGAAACAATCAGGAGCAAGCAGTATGCAGAGTTCTATATCCTGCATTTCTTGTTCAGTGTGTGAGTAATCCCCTGGGTCTTTCTTCTGTTTCCTTTTGAATCTCAAGCCAGGGAAATTGGGTGGTTAGCAGAGGATTTCCTGAGATCCCTTTGGATGATCACAGGAATTGGGCTCAGTCTTCCTAAAGCTGAGAGTTCCATTTCTTCCTCCCTCCCCTCTTACGAAACTGTAGGTCTTTTGAGTCAGAAAGGAGACTCGTCTTTCAGGTCTGATTTCTAAAAGTGGTGGTTATTCTTTTTTAAGGGAATAGAGAGTCAATTTAATAACAGGGTAATGGCTAGGCTTGAGGACCCAGAAACCGTCCTAAGAAGTGGAGTCAGTAGGAGGCCGCGGGGAGAGGAAGGGCGGTGGCTGCCGGCCCAGTGGAAAAGTACTCGGCCGTGACTCCCCAGACAGGCCAGTGATTAAGACTTCACCTTCCACTGCAGGGGGTGCGGGTTTGATCCCTGGTCAGGAAGCTGAGATTTCACATGCCTCATGGCCATAAAACCAAAACATGAAACAGAAGCAACACTGTAAGAAATCCAATAAAGACTTTAAAAATGGTTCACATAAAAAAATCTTTAAAAAAAAAAAAAAAAAAGATCTATAGATGTTTGGGTGGATTAAAGACATAGAAAAGCATCTTGATTTTAAAATATCAGAAAATATCAATTTGGGACAATCTATAAGCTTTCTGTATTCATTCGGTGCTGATCACTTGATACACATTCTGCTCTGTCCCCAGTGAGTAGAAGGCAGTCATGGATGGAGCAGACGCTGAGCGCATGAGCGCAGAGGAGGGACAAGGGATTAGGAGACACCGCAAAATGGGGCATGGCCAAGGGTTGGGGGACTGAGGAGAGGGGGCCTTGACTGTAAGGAGAGCATGACTGTTCTCCCCAGCAGAACTTGGACTTTATTGACATTTCTTCCCTTCATCTTAATACTCTCTCCCCTGGTAGGAATGGTTAATACAGAAAATAGAAAGAAGCAGAGACTAGCACCCTCTACCCAGAATGAACCGCAGTTAGCATTCAGGCTTGTCTGAGGCTCACTCTCTGAAACAATCAGGAGCAAGCAGTATGCAGAGTTCTATATCCTGCATTTCTTGTTCAGTGTGTGAGTAATCCCCTGGGTCTTTCTTCTGTTTCCTTTTGAATCTCAAGCCAGGGAAATTGGGTGGTTAGCAGAGGATTTCCTGAGATCCCTTTGGATGATCACAGGAATTGGGCTCAGTCTTCCTAAAGCTGAGAGTTCCATTTCTTCCTCCCTCCCCTCTTACGAAACTGTAGGTCTTTTGAGTCAGAAAGGAGACTCGTCTTTCAGGTCTGATTTCTAAAAGTGGTGGTTATTCTTTTTTAAGGGAATAGAGAGTCAATTTAATAACAGGGTAATGGCTAGGCTTGAGGACCCAGAAACCGTCCTAAGAAGTGGAGTCAGTAGGAGCGCGAGAGAGGGAAGGCTCTGCAGTGTGCCCTGGCTACAGAAGGATGGAGAGGAGAAAGGGCGGTGGCTGCCGGCCCAGTGGAAAAGTACCTCGGCCGTGACTCATCGCGGATAACGCGTGGCTGGTGCCCCGCCGTCGCCATCCAGGAGTGCGGCAGTGACAGCTGGGGGCACATTAAACCGGAACCGAGCTGAAGGGAGGAAAGTACATGGAAATCAAGAAGAAACTGTATTGCTTCAGCGTAATACCTGGCTTCGGCTGCGAGGGAGCATCTCTAAGTCAGCCAGCGTGAGCCCAGCGTCTGCTATGTGCCTGGAGCGGTCTGGCCCCATGTGCAGGTCAGGCAGCGAGTCCAGGAAGCTCCCCGCCAGCTCAAGTGGTGGTGGGGGTGGGGGGGAGCGGGGGAGATGGCACGGGAAGACCCATCGGACACAGTTCGGCGGGTGAAATAAGGGCTGTGACTTAGACAAAAGGAATTCCCAATGCCACTGAATTTTGGATCTGTAAGGATATTACCCTGGTAATAGAATAACTGGATGGCTTAAACATGTGTTCACATAGTGCGGGTGCATAGGAACAGCCTGTGGCTGTCAGCTCAGCCGCTCACTGGCGTCCCTGGAGGGCCCCGAATACCAGGCACCAGGGAAGCTCAACCACGCCATAGAGGGTTTTCTTTTTTTTAAGTTTTATTGAGATATAGCTCAAATAGCACACAGTTCTCCATAGACACGTGTGCAGCTCAGTGGGATTTAGTGTACTCACAGATACGCGCGACCATCGCCACAGTCAATCTTTAGATGTTTTCAAAGTGAAACCCTGGATGCTGTAGCTCTGACCTCTCTAGCCCTTATCCTCCCCACAGCCTTAAGCTACAAATCTACTTTCTGTCTCTGTAGATTCCCTGTTCTAGACCTTTCACGTGGATGAAAGCACACAATACAGTGTTTTGTGACTGATTCTTTCCCTTAGGGTGATCGAGCATTAAGTAATCCCAAGAAAGATCCTGTGAGTCTTTCACAAGGATAATCTATGTGATAGCATGTAACAGGACTTCATTTTTTGAAATGACTGAATAAGCTTCCTAGGTGGTAAGCTAGTAATAAAGAATCCACCTGCCAATACAGGAGATGTGAGAGGTACAGGTTCAATCCCTGGGTGGGAAGATCCCCTGGAGAAGCACATGGCAAACCACTCCAATATTCTTGTCTAGAGAATCCCATGGACAGAGGAGCCTGGCAGGCTATCAGCCATGGGGTTTCAAAGAGTCAGACACAACTGAGGTGACTTAGCATGCACACATATGAATACGGTACATCAATTGAACATTTGGTTATTTCCATGTTTTGGCTTTTATGAATAATGCTACTGTGAGCATTCATATACAAGTTTCTGTGCAAACATGTCTTTTCGTTTCTCTTGAATATGTACCTAGGAGTAGAATTGCTGGTTGTTGTTGTTCAGTCACTAAGTCATGTCCAACTCTTTGCAACAGCATGCAGGCTCCTCTTTCCTCCTCTATCTCCCAGAGTTTGCTCAAATTCATGTTTACTGATGTTGCTATTTAACCGTCTCATCTTCTGCCCCTGCCTTCTCCTTTTGCCTTCAGTCTTTCCCAGCATCTGGGTCTTTTACAATGAGTCAGCTCTTCGTATCAGGGGGCCAAAGGATTGGAGCTTCAGCATCAGTCCTTCCAATGAACGTGCAGGGTTGGTTTCCTTTAGGATTGACTGGTTTGATCTCCAAGGGACTCTCAAGAGCCTTCTCCAGCACCACAGTTTCAGAAGCATCAATTCTCTGGCGCTCAACCTTGGTTATGGTCCAACTCTCACATCCATGACTGCTGGAAAAATCATGGCTTTGACTATACACATCTTTGACTTATACACTGTTGGCAAAGTGATGTCTCTACTGATAACCATTTAATTGTCTGAACAACAAATGGATTCCTTTTTGAAATGGCTGTATCAACTTCCATTCCCACCAGCAGTGTCTGAGGGTGCCCATCTCCCCACGTTATTGCCATCTTTTGTTATCATCTGGTTTCTTGACTCTAGCTTATTTGAAAGACTGAATCACAGGCCCTTTTTTCAATCGAGCATTAAGTAATCCCAAGAAAGATCCTGTGAGTCTTTCACAAGGATAATCTATGTGATAGCATGTAACAGGACTTCATTTTTTGAAATGACTGAATAAGCTTCCTAGGTGGTAAGCTAGTAATAAAGAATCCACCTGCCAATACAGGAGATGTGAGAGGTACAGGTTCAATCCCTGGGTGGGAAGATCCCCTGGAGAAGCACATGGCAAACCACTCCAATATTCTTGTCTAGAGAATCCCATGGACAGAGGAGCCTGGCAGGCTATCAGCCATGGGGTTTCAAAGAGTCAGACACAACTGAGGTGACTTAGCATGCACACATATGAATACGGTACATCAATTGAACATTTGGTTATTTCCATGTTTTGGCTTTTATGAATAATGCTACTGTGAGCATTCATATACAAGTTTCTGTGCAAACATGTCTTTTCGTTTCTCTTGAATATGTACCTAGGAGTAGAATTGCTGGTTGTTGTTGTTCAGTCACTAAGTCATGTCCAACTCTTTGCAACAGCATGCAGGCTCCTCTTTCCTCCTCTATCTCCCAGAGTTTGCTCAAATTCATGTTTACTGATGTTGCTATTTAACCGTCTCATCTTCTGCCCCTGCCTTCTCCTTTTGCCTTCAGTCTTTCCCAGCATCTGGGTCTTTTACAATGAGTCAGCTCTTCGTATCAGGGGGCCAAAGGATTGGAGCTTCAGCATCAGTCCTTCCAATGAACGTGCAGGGTTGGTTTCCTTTAGGATTGACTGGTTTGATCTCCAAGGGACTCTCAAGAGCCTTCTCCAGCACCACAGTTTCAGAAGCATCAATTCTCTGGCGCTCAACCTTGGTTATGGTCCAACTCTCACATCCATGACTGCTGGAAAAATCATGGCTTTGACTATACACATCTTTGACTTATACACTGTTGGCAAAGTGATGTCTCTACTGATAACCATTTAATTGTCTGAACAACAAATGGATTCCTTTTTGAAATGGCTGTATCAACTTCCATTCCCACCAGCAGTGTCTGAGGGTGCCCATCTCCCCACGTTATTGCCATCTTTTGTTATCATCTGGTTTCTTGACTCTAGCTGCCCTCATGAATGTGAAGCCATCTCATTGTGGTGTTGATTTGTTGATGACTAACAATACTGAGAATCTTTTCATGTGCTTACTGGTATTTTTTTTTTTCTTAAAATTTTTTAAAAATTTTGAAATAAGAAAAACTGTAAAAATAGTACAAAACTCTCATTTACCCTTAGTCTAGAATCCCCAAATGTTAACCACACATGCTTAATCATTCTTCATCTCTGAAACATTTAAGACTTGCAGACATGAAGGCTCTTTACCTCTAAATATTCCCATGTGTATTTTCCTTAGAACAAAACCCAACTTTCTCTTATGCACCCACAGTAAAATGATCAAAATCAGAAAATCAGCATCGAGTCAGTACTAGCAGTTACTGAAAGTATCCAAGTTTTCTCAAATTCCTGGGCAGCAGCATTAAAAAAAAAAAAAGAAGGGCTTCCCTGGTGGTCCAGTGGGTAAGGACACCGCCTTGCAGTGCAAGGGGCGCCGGTTCGATCCCTGGCCTGGGAAGATCCCACATGCCGCGGAGCGGCTAGACCGATGTGTCCAATTATCGAGCCAGAGCTCTGGAGCGCATGTACCCAGAGCGGGTGCTCTGCGACAACAGAGGCCACCGCGATGGGAGGCCCACATAGGCCAAAGAACAAAGATGGATGAAAATAGACAAATGAAAGACCAATAGAAGTAGCCCACCTGCTCCCCTCCCTCCTCACCCCACTCCCCCAAAAATAAAGAAAGAAAGAAAGAAAGAAAAGAAAAAGAAAGCTCTACAGATGATTCTATCAGACATGAGGAGCTCTGTCACCTCCTTTCATCAAGGTGGACCATTCATCCCAGGGAGGAGGATGCCCTCCCTGAGGTCACCAGTGATTTAGGGCAGTTTTCAGGGTGCCCCCTCCCCCAGGGCACCTTTGTGTGGTGTTGGAAGATGCCTCTCTGCTGGAGCTGAGCCAGGTGGGCAGCTGGCTGGGGACGGGACAGCATTTCTGTTGCCTCATGCCCGCTGGAACAGCACAAGGCTCCTGATCCACCCAGGATCGGCTGGAGCTGGGGAGGAGCGAGTGGCGGGGGAGGCAGGGCCTGGGACAGTGAGTCTGTTCTGCTTAGTTGGACGTGTGCCTTCGTTTCAGCCCTTGAAGAGTCTGAATGGGGTGGAGAGGGTGCTGGTGGCAGGCAGAGTGGCAAACTGTTTCTTCGCTGCACAAGGTGATCTCAGCTGCTAAAATCCTCCCAGATCGTTTTCCTCTCCCCCCACACCCCTATCCCTCAGAGCAGTTTCCCGCCCATCTCATTTGTTATTTGTTGATGACTAACAATACTGAGAATCTTTTCATGTGCTTACTGGTATTTTTTTTTTTCTTAAAATTTTTTAAAAATTTTGAAATAAGAAAAACTGTAAAAATAGTACAAAACTCTCATTTACCCTTAGTCTAGAATCCCCAAATGTTAACCACACATGCTTAATCATTCTTCATCTCTGAAACATTTAAGACTTGCAGACATGAAGGCTCTTTACCTCTAAATATTCCCATGTGTATTTTCCTTAGAACAAAACCCAACTTTCTCTTATGCACCCACAGTAAAATGATCAAAATCAGAAAATCAGCATCGAGTCAGTACTAGCAGTTACTGAAAGTATCCAAGTTTTCTCAAATTCCTGGGCAGCAGCATTAAAAAAAAAAAAAGAAAAAGAAGGGCTTCCCTGGTGGTCCAGTGGGTAAGGACACCGCCTTGCAGTGCAAGGGGCGCCGGTTCGATCCCTGGCCTGGGAAGATCCCACATGCCGCGGAGCGGCTAGACCGATGTGTCCAATTATCGAGCCAGAGCTCTGGAGCGCATGTGCCCAGAGCCGGTGCTCTGCGACGACAGTGGCCACCGTGATGGGAGGCCCACATGGGCCAAAGAACAAAGATGGATGAAAATGGACAAATGAAAGACCAATAGAAGTAGCCCACCTGCTCCCCTCCCTCCCCACCCCACCCCCACCAAAATAAAGAAAGAAAGAAAGAAGAAAAGAAAAAGAAAGCTCTACAGATGATTCTATCAGACATGAGGAGCTCTGTCACCTCCTTTCATCAAGGTGGACCATTCATCCCAGGGAGGAGGATGCCCTCCCTGAGGTCACCAGTGATTTAGGGCAGTTTTCAGGGTGCCCCCTCCCCCAGGGCACCTTTGTGTGGTGTTGGAAGATGCCTCTCTGCTGGAGCTGAGCCAGGTGGGCAGCTGGCTGGGGACGGGACAGCATTTCTGTTGCCTCATGCCCGCTGGAACAGCACAAGGCTCCTGATCCACCCAGGATCGGCTGGAGCTGGGGAGGAGCGAGTGGCGGGGGAGGCAGGGCCTGGGACAGTGAGTCTGTTCTGCTTAGTTGGACGTGTGCCTTCGTTTCAGCCCTTGAAGAGTCTGAATGGGGTGGAGAGGGTGCTGGTGGCAGGCAGAGTGGCAAACTGTTTCTTCGCTGCACAAGGTGATCTCAGCTGCTAAAATCCTCCCAGAACTCTGTTCACTATGTCCTCTCCTGAAAGAAAGCCCGCCTTCCACACCCCTATCCCTCAGAGCAGTTTCCGCCCTGGTCCTTTCGGGCTTTCACAAACCCGACCACATCTCACTCCTGATCGAAGCCGCATCCCTGGATGAAGCCTGAATTCCTCCAGCTTCAACAAATGCAATCAGTGGCCATCTCTGCTCTGCCCTTTCCAACTTTGCTTAAGGCCCGCCCCATCAGAAACGTCGGGGATGGAGCGCAGACATCTGAGTTTTGACCAGCCATCCAGGTGCTTCTGATGCACGCTCAGGTTTGAGACCCCCTGGCCTAGTAGCTATGGCCACAGGGAGGTGCAGGCACAACCAGCCCTTTTCCATTTCTAGTTACTGAAAGTACACGTTCTTTGTAGCAGGCGAATCAAGAATGATGACAAATATGTCCAGTGCTCCTACTAGGTGCCAGAGAAAGGAAACAGGAAGACGGCCTGGGAGGGAGAATGTGACTGGCTGAGGGGAACTGCAAAGCCTGTAGAAGGCCCACGTCACGCTGGGGGCAGGGCCTGGGGTTCCACTGATGGACACTGAGGCCTCAGCTGTCAGCAGTTTCTGGTCCAGTTATTAGGGTAGACACAGGGAAAATTCTTTTGTATTCTCACAGCTTTACATATCTCATGGTTCCTATTAGTTTAAGAATTAGAAACAGAAAGAAACATTTGTCAGTTATATGTAAGAAAATTACAGTTCAAATTTGTAGAGAAGGAATCTGGGACTTCTAGGTTATTATTCTCCCCTTGGTTAAACGAATTTTAGCTTACGACTTTGCAGTTTTCAGGGTGCTCCCAGGGCACCTTGTGTGGTGTTGGAAGATGCCTCTCTGCTGGAGCTGAGCCAGGTGGGCAGCTGGCTGGGGACGGGACAGCATTTCTGTTGCCTCATGCCCGCTGGAACAGCACAAGGCTCCTGATCCACCCAGGATCGGCTGGAGCTGGGGAGGAGCGAGTGGCGGGGGAGGCAGGGCCTGGGACAGTGAGTCTGTTCTGCTTAGTTGGACGTGTGCCTTCGTTTCAGCCCTTGAAGAGTCTGAATGGGGTGGAGAGGGTGCTGGTGGCAGGCAGAGTGGCAAACTGTTTCTTCGCTGCACAAGGTGATCTCAGCTGCTAAAATCCTCCCAGAACTCTGTTCACTATGTCCTCTCCTGAAAGAAAGCCCGCCTTCCACACCCCTATCCCTCAGAGCAGTTTCCGCCCTGGTCCTTTCGGGCTTTCACAAACCCGACCACATCTCACTCCTGATCGAAGCCGCATCCCTGGATGAAGCCTGAATTCCTCCAGCTTCAACAAATGCAATCAGTGGCCATCTCTGCTCTGCCCTTTCCAACTTTGCTTAAGGCCCGCCCCATCAGAAACGTCGGGGATGGAGCGCAGACATCTGAGTTTTGACCAGCCATCCAGGTGCTTCTGATGCACGCTCAGGTTTGAGACCCCCTGGCCTAGTAGCTATGGCCACAGGAGGTGCAGGCACAACCAGCCCTTTTCCATTTCTAGTTACTGAAAGTACACGTTCTTTGTAGCAGGCGAATCAAGAATGATGACAAATATGTCCAGTGCTCCTACTAGGTGCCAGAGAAAGGAAACAGGAAGACGGCCTGGGAGGGAGAATGTGACTGGCTGAGGGGAACTGCAAAGCCTGTAGAAGGCCCACGTCACGCTGGGGGCAGGGCCTGGGGTTCCACTGATGGACACTGAGGCCTCAGCTGTCAGCAGTTTCTGGTCCAGTTATTAGGGTAGACACAGGGAAAATTCTTTTGTATTCTCACAGCTTTACATATCTCATGGTTCCTATTAGTTTAAGAATTAGAAACAGAAAGAAACATTTGTCAGTTATATGTAAGAAAATTACAGTTCAAATTTGTAGAGAAGGAATCTGGGACTTCTAGGTTAATTTCACCTTTGGCTTCCAAGCACCTTAGAGGTCCTATTGATAAATAAACTTAGTGAATATTTTTTAATGCTTACAGAACTTTGCCCCTTTGTGGGTACTGGTGGCTCAGACCATAAAGAATCTACCTTCAATGCAGGAGACATGGCTTCGATCCCTGGATTGGGAAGATCCTCTGCAGATGGGAATAGCAACCCACGCCAGTATTCTTGCCAGGGAAATCCCGTGGGCAGAGGGGCCTGGCAGGCTACAGTCCAGGGTCACGAAGAGTTGGACACGACTGAGGGATGAAACACTTTCTTTTCTAGGGCCTGTGTAACTAGATGGTGAGATAACGCAAAGGTTAAAGCCCCTCCCTTCTAAAAAGTCTTTGTTTCCTTGAGTCAAAGTCGAACAATCTTGCCTAGAAGACAGCATGTTCTACACGTAACCTTGGTCCTATATAGGTGAGGGGACCCCAGATGGTTCACGTGTGGGTGAAAGGGATCAAAATGTACAAACTTCTGACTTGTAAGATAAATAAGTCCCGGGGATGTAATGCACAGCACGGTATCTACAGTTAATACTATTGTATGGCATATTTCAAAGTTGTTATGAAAATAAATCTTAAAAAAAAAAAAGAAAAGAAATCTTGAAAGTTCTTATTGCAGAAAAACCTCTCTGTAACTATCCATGAGGATGGACAGATGTTAACTGGACTTCCTGTGGCCGTCATTTCATAATATCCACAAATACCGAATCATTATGATGTATGCCTGAAACTCAGGTGTCCCTAATACCTCAACAAAAATGCACGTTCCCAGATAATACCCATTCGCACCAGTGGGTGCAAATAAGCCCCTGTGATCCATCAGAATGTTTGATCGTGGAATGGAGCTGGAGGGACAGATATGTGAATAACCAGGAATAAACAGCCACATAAGACAAGACAGGGGCCTTGAGAGGGAAAATATTAAAAGTATGGTTTACTCAGTTCTCCGCACCTGAGGTCCCAAAATAAATACATCAGTAAAAATATGCAACATCCTTCATAATACTATACATTCTAAGAGGTCTCCTAAATGTTAAAAAAATATTTTCTTGGAAATAAAACCATTTCTGAAGGTGGATTTTTTTCTTTTCCAGTGAAAGTTTTTTTCAGCTGATTTCTGAATGATATTTTCCAGGGTTCATTCCGTGACTAACCCAAGGGGCAGCAGGATGCTACCCTCTCTACCTGAAGATGACATAATCAACCCTCTACCAGCTGGGTTTACATTTTGGTTTGTTTTCTATGATGAAGTGCTGGTTTGTGTTGACTCATCCAAACTTCTGAGCAGGCGTATGAACTTTCACAGTCTTGTTCCCACCTCCCTTCCCATTCTATTTCCTACCTGTCTAGACAAATGGGCTCCTCGTGGCTCTTTCAACAGCCTCGTCATACTTCTGTGCCTTTAGACATGCTTCTTACACCTCCTTCAAATGTCACTTCCTCCATGAAGCTTTCCCCAGTGTGGCCAGGAAGAGTTAATCACACACAACTGGAAAGAGACAGAATGACCCAGGTTCAAGTATCATCTCTAATGCTTATGACCTTGATGATTTACTGGATTTTTCCAAGTCTCAAGATTGTAATAATAATAATATCTGTGTTACAGGGTTGTTGTAAGGTTTGGATATTTAAACTGCTGGGAATCTGCTGATGCTCAAAAAATGCTTGTTCCCTTTCTCCCCTCAGGAAAAAAAAAAAAAAAAGAAAGGCAGACAAGCTTGCCTAAAAGGCAGCGTGTTCTACATGTGACCTTGTTCAGCTTTTCATGTTGCTCCTGAATAACAGAAAATCGACAAGTTGTCAGTCATTACCCTTTGGTAGCTGCTTGTGGATCTATTTGAACTTGTGCCTGTCCAATATTTGAAGTGGAGAGTGGAAAAAATTGGTCATGTGCCATGCACTTTTAATTTTTTTTAAAGCAAACATATTGGAAAGAGCCAATTAGGGCAAACATGAACTGTTGCTCTTCTCCCATAGATTGAGGCGACAGGTTGGTCTAAATTAATGGAAGTTCTGAATTATAGATGTTGAAGGCAGAAGGAAAAAGACAGAGCAGCAGCCAGGCCTGGGATTGTTTTCTCGGGAGTCTTTCTTTAATTACTAGCCATGAATGTTTTGTGGTATGGTGTTAGAAGTCCTAATATTTCCAAAGTGCTTCAGAAATTCTCCAGAGTGTTTTAACCTTCCACACCATTTCCACTCTTTCTGAGATGGGGTTTGCACTGAAGAGGTCATTCCTAAAGTGAGATAACTGCTTCAAAGCTAATGCAATGCCTTTACTTCCCATCCTCTTGGGCTATGCTACCTGCATCTTCAATATAACTCAAAGTGCTCCTTCACCTACAATATCTATATGGTTTGTTTTCTATGATGAAGTGCTGGTTTGTGTTGACTCATCCAAACTTCTGAGCAGGCGTATGAACTTTCACAGTCTTGTTCCCACCTCCCTTCCCATTCTATTTCCTACCTGTCTAGACAAATGGGCTCCTCGTGGCTCTTTCAACAGCCTCGTCATACTTCTGTGCCTTTAGACATGCTTCTTACACCTCCTTCAAATGTCACTTCCTCCATGAAGCTTTCCCCAGTGTGGCCAGGAAGAGTTAATCACACACAACTGGAAAGAGACAGAATGACCCAGGTTCAAGTATCATCTCTAATGCTTATGACCTTGATGATTTACTGGATTTTTCCAAGTCTCAAGATTGTAATAATAATAATATCTGTGTTACAGGGTTGTTGTAAGGTTTGGATATTTAAACTGCTGGGAATCTGCTGATGCTCAAAAAATGCTTGTTCCCTTTCTCCCCTCAGGAAAAAAAAAAAAAAAAGAAAGGCAGACAAGCTTGCCTAAAAGGCAGCGTGTTCTACATGTGACCTTGTTCAGCTTTTCATGTTGCTCCTGAATAACAGAAAATCGACAAGTTGTCAGTCATTACCCTTTGGTAGCTGCTTGTGGATCTATTTGAACTTGTGCCTGTCCAATATTTGAAGTGGAGAGTGGAAAAAATTGGTCATGTGCCATGCACTTTTAATTTTTTTTAAAGCAAACATATTGGAAAGAGCCAATTAGGGCAAACATGAACTGTTGCTCTTCTCCCATAGATTGAGGCGACAGGTTGGTCTAAATTAATGGAAGTTCTGAATTATAGATGTTGAAGGCAGAAGGAAAAAGACAGAGCAGCAGCCAGGCCTGGGATTGTTTTCTCGGGAGTCTTTCTTTAATTACTAGCCATGAATGTTTTGTGGTATGGTGTTAGAAGTCCTAATATTTCCAAAGTGCTTCAGAAATTCTCCAGAGTGTTTTAACCTTCCACACCATTTCCACTCTTTCTGAGATGGGGTTTGCACTGAAGAGGTCATTCCTAAAGTGAGATAACTGCTTCAAAGCTAATGCAATGCCTTTACTTCCCATCCTCTTGGGCTATGCTACCTGCATCTTCAATATAACTCAAAGTGCTCCTTCACCTAAAATCTAATTATCTATATTTTAAAATATCTATTGCTGGGTCCACATTTGTTTCAATCTCTCATCCATACTGCGGGTTTCCCTGGTGGCTCAGATGGTAAAGAATCTGCCTGTGATTCAGGAGACTGGAGTTCAATCCCTGGGTCAGGAAGATCTCCTGGATAAGGGAATAGCTGCCTACTCCAGTACACTTGCCTGGAGAGCCCCATGGACAGAGAAGCCTAGTGGGCACAGTCCATGGTGCGACAAAGAGTTGGACACGGCTGAGCGATGAACACTTTTCACTTTCATCCATACAGCAGCAGAGTGATTTTGCCAAAACCGTATCTCCTTAAAAGCCTAGTGAAACTTCTCATCAGTATCCATGCAAGCCTAAATTCCTTAGGAGGAGAGCCTGAGCCCTTCACAACCTGGCCCCTTCCACTTCAGCTGCCTCTCCTGCCCACAGGGACCCCTTTCCTATCTGCAGCCTTGCTGGAGAATTTCCCTATCTGGACAGACTCATAATAACCCCTTCCCTCCGCCTCCACCCCCATCACTGGATGCTCCTGGTCCTCCCCATCCTTCAAGATGGTGCTCGGTTAACATCCTTCTAATGCCCCAATTTTCCCCTCACAGAATTCCTTCAACCCTCCGCACCCCACATTTCTCTTCTCATCCTCTCTCTCGAACGAGTTTCATGTAATTCATGGGTGGCATTCAGGTGGATCGTACAGAATTCTTCCCCTCAGATGCTAAATTTTTTCTGAATTATAGATGTTGAAGGCAGAAGGAAAAAGACAGAGCAGCAGCCAGGCCTGGGATTGTTTTCTCGGGAGTCTTTCTTTAATTACTAGCCATGAATGTTTTGTGGTATGGTGTTAGAAGTCCTAATATTTCCAAAGTGCTTCAGAAATTCTCCAGAGTGTTTTAACCTTCCACACCATTTCCACTCTTTCTGAGATGGGGTTTGCACTGAAGAGGTCATTCCTAAAGTGAGATAACTGCTTCAAAGCTAATGCAATGCCTTTACTTCCCATCCTCTTGGGCTATGCTACCTGCATCTTCAATATAACTCAAAGTGCTCCTTCACCTAAAATCTAATTATCTATATTTTAAAATATCTATTGCTGGGTCCACATTTGTTTCAATCTCTCATCCATACTGCGGGTTTCCCTGGTGGCTCAGATGGTAAAGAATCTGCCTGTGATTCAGGAGACTGGAGTTCAATCCCTGGGTCAGGAAGATCTCCTGGATAAGGGAATAGCTGCCTACTCCAGTACACTTGCCTGGAGAGCCCCATGGACAGAGAAGCCTAGTGGGCACAGTCCATGGTGCGACAAAGAGTTGGACACGGCTGAGCGATGAACACTTTTCACTTTCATCCATACAGCAGCAGAGTGATTTTGCCAAAACCGTATCTCCTTAAAAGCCTAGTGAAACTTCTCATCAGTATCCATGCAAGCCTAAATTCCTTAGGAGGAGAGCCTGAGCCCTTCACAACCTGGCCCCTTCCACTTCAGCTGCCTCTCCTGCCCACAGGGACCCCTTTCCTATCTGCAGCCTTGCTGGAGAATTTCCCTATCTGGACAGACTCATAATAACCCCTTCCCTCCGCCTCCACCCCCATCACTGGATGCTCCTGGTCCTCCCCATCCTTCAAGATGGTGCTCGGTTAACATCCTTCTAATGCCCCAATTTTCCCCTCACAGAATTCCTTCAACCCTCCGCACCCCACATTTCTCTTCTCATCCCTCTCTCTCCCGAACGAGTTTCATGTAATTCATGGGTGGCATTCAGGTGGATGTTTACACTTAAATGAATTTAAACGAAAGACAAACACAATTCTGTTCCTCGCTGGCACTCACAGCCTTTCACTCGGCGTTGGTGGTAACCGTCCTGGACAGCACAAGTAGGGCCTCTTCCATCATGGCGGGAAGTTCTAGACTTTGAGCTCCTGGTGGGCAGGGCCTCAGTCACCCAACACCACAGCTCTGGTGGTCAGCAGAGTGCCCAGCACGTGGCAGACACTCAAGAAGTTTCTCTTGAACAAAACCAAACCAAACCGATTGGATGTGAGACTGTGTTCAGAAAAGCAGGATTAGGGTGCCCGTCGTCACAGGAGATCACGGTGTTTTGACGGTGGGGTGGTGGGAGGGGGTGGGAGGGGGTGGGAGCGTGTTGGTTGGTGCTCAGAGGGGCGGGGCCCAAACCGGCCCAGAGGTCATTTTTTCTAAGTGGCGTGTCCCAGCCAGGGTTCTGTTACTACGGAGAGGGTGAGAATGGGTGCCGGGGGAGCCCCGGGTACCTGCTGCCCTGGACCAGAGGACGGGCTGGCTGGAGGGCAGCCTGGAGGAAGCGCGTGCAACATGAAGTCTGGCCTTCATTTGACTGAGACTGAGAGACCCGGACAGTAGGCGCTAGGCGAGTGGGGAGACTTTAGGAGGAGTCCAAAGAATCACCACAGCTCCTCAGCTTCCGGTCGTCTGTGTGAGAAGAGACTAGAGCCCCCTGCCCACTGCCCCCACCACCATGCTGGGTGCTTCGTGCGCCTGGGAGGCCCCACGCGGGAGATCTTTCTCCTTCTGGGAAGCGAAGCCATGGATGCTCCGTTCCAGTTCAGAAGTCGCACTTCCTACCCCCGGCTCTGGCAACCACGGCGTTTCTTTGTTCATTTTTCATGAATGGACTTGACTGTGTTCAGAATTAAAGCTTCCAAGCTGCAAATCTGGCCAGCAGAGGGGATGGCCATGTGGCTCCAGAACTGCCCCCTTTTTCTCTGGAAAAATCCTCTCTAGGAAGCTGTGCCTGGTGAGTGAGAAATGACTTTCATGATGTATCCTCCAAAATGCATCTTTAAAGAAACGGTCTTTTTAAATGGCATCAGAGGGGGAAGAAATAGAAGAGAGAAGGAGCAACCCTTTCAGATAAAAACCGTTCTTTTTAGGTACAGAGATACCAGGGCAAAGGGAAGGTCAATGCTGGGCCCACGAGGGCAGGCTTCACCTGATTTATCACGTGCTCTCTCACACATGCCCTCTTGCGCACACAGGTGGCACCCTCCTGTGTGTGCTGGTCAGGGCCCCCATCCTTCTGGTGGGACTTTATAATTTTCTAACTCAGGACCCATGGACCTGTTAGGGTCCCCAGGTCCAGCTGTCTCCTCGGTGACCCATGTCATCCTGAGAACAGCGGGGTGAGCTGCCCTCACGGCTGGGAGATGATCCAGCTATGGCCCTGGACCTTCTAAAGCCTGGGCATTAAACCATGCGTTTCCAGTGTGGCGTCTCAGGCTCTGCTTGGTTTTCTGTTCCTTCTCCCATTCGGCGCCTCCAGCATGGCTGCCAACAGCAAAGGGGTGCTGCCTTCCTTCCCGAGTGGCAGAGCCCTGTGGCCTGTGCGGCCGGCCTTTCCAGCCGTCACCATCACAAACACGTCTTCTAGGCTGTGAACCATCACGGGAGTGACTCCATTGCCGAAAACACACTTGTTTCCTCCAGAAAGACCTGAGGTCACTGCCATTTTCCTGGTGAAGGTCCCTGAGATTCTTAAGCAACTTGAAGAAAGTCACAGAATGAAGGGCCCGAGTGGGATTCTGAGTCTAAGCCTCTCAAACCCGTGGCTCCTGCCTGCTTCCGTGGGTCATGCTCGCTCACCCTAGCGGGGAGGAAGAATGCTTCAGGTAGAGAGGAGAGCTTGAACAAAGGCAGAGAAACCTTAAACAGGAAGGTCTGCTCCAGAAAATGTAAGCTATTCACCACTGAGGAAGCAGAGCATGTGTGGTGGGAGCATGGAGGGAAGAATGGGGCGAGAGGGTGATGGCGACTCAGTGGGACCCTCGGGGCTTAGTCTCTGACAAGAGAGGAGCTTGGATAAGCTGCGGTTTTGTTTTGAACCAGCTAGTTGCTCTATGGTTTGGCCACTTGGCTGGAGGACAGAGCATGGGGGCCCAAAGGCACAGCCCCTTTAGAAGGGGTGCTGGCCCATCACTCCGAACCTGTGGTGCAGCCTGGAGAGGCACCCTTTCTGGCCTCCAGTTTTCTCGTCTTTAAAATACAAGTATTCGATGAAAAGAGGATTTCACCAACATGTTCACCGAGGGGGCCCATTTATCTGGTCTGCTAGCTAGAGTGCAGTGGGGAGGGTCTTTCTATTTCCCGATGGACTTTGCATATTCTTCCTTTGTAAAGACACGAGGCCCAGCTGCTTTTTGGGTAATTACAGCCAGTCAGGCACTGGGGACCTCTAATCAGCAGAGGTATCCGCCCCCCCCCCCGGCCACCATATCCAGGACAGAGTGAATTCTGAGTGAAGGGCTCCCTTCCCACAAGGCGAGATTCTGGCTTTAGGAAATACTGCCCATGGGGTCCAGGGATCTGTGGCAGGGACCAAACCATCTGGCCTTGCCCCAGACCTCCTGCTTCTGGGTGCTAGGGCTGAGGAATCCCGCTGAACTCGAGCTAACGTATCTCACATTTGGGAGGTTCTTTGAGGGGTGTTATAAAGGAGCCTGGTGGGCTACAGTCCTCCAGGTCGCAAGGAGGCGGACACGACTGAGGGCGTGTGTGCGCGCGCACACACATGTACATATTTGAATTTTACACTTATATTATTTTTGTTGGAGAACTACCGCTTGCCCAAGGGAACAGCCAGATACAGAAGAATAAAGTCGCTAAGCCTCTAGCGCTCCTTCCCCTCTAAGGCCAGCCTCTCAGCGCAGTATCCCTCCACCCCTGGGAGGCTCCGCCCGGGCCCAGGGCTGCGGGGGCCGCCTCGCTCCCGGTCCTCGGGTGCAAGCTTTGCCCACCTGAGGGCCTGGCACCGACCCGGCACGGGGTCGCCCACGCTCCTCTTGGCCGCGCCTAGATTGACATTTGTCCCAAGTGATGCCCCGAAAACTCGCTGAAGACTGAATCAAAGGAGGGCTCTTTTATTTCCTAGCACCATTGTGAGAGAATCACGCACATGGTGAAAAATCCAACCCGCACCACGCCCTCTCGCACCCGAGACTCCCCCCAGCCCGCGAGTGGGCAGCGTCTCGCGTCTCCTGTTCTGTGTATGCGCAAGCACGCCTCCCACCCATCACTTTTTAAAAGCATCTGACTCGAAGTTTTACTTCTACCCCCTTTCTGGCCTCCAGTTTTCGCCTTTAAAATACAAGTATTCGATGAAAAGAGGATTTCACCAACATGTTCACCGAGGGGGCCCATTTATCTGGTCTGCTAGCTAGAGTGCAGTGGGGAGGGTCTTTCTATTTCCCGATGGACTTTGCATATTCTTCCTTTGTAAAGACACGAGGCCCAGCTGCTTTTTGGGTAATTACAGCCAGTCAGGCACTGGGGACCTCTAATCAGCAGAGGTATCCGCCCCCACCCCGGCCACCATATCCAGGACAGAGTGAATTCTGAGTGAAGGGCTCCCTTCCCACAAGGCGAGATTCTGGCTTTAGGAAATACTGCCCATGGGGTCCAGGGATCTGTGGCAGGGACCAAACCATCTGGCCTTGCCCCAGACCTCCTGCTTCTGGGTGCTAGGGCTGAGGAATCCCGCTGAACTCGAGCTAACGTATCTCACATTTGGGAGGTTCTTTGAGGGGTGTTATAAAGGAGCCTGGTGGGCTACAGTCCTCCAGGTCGCAAGGAGTCGGACACGACTGAGGGCGTGTGTGTGCGCGCGCACACACATGTACATATTTGAATTTTACACTTATATTATTTTTGTTGGAGAACTACCGCTTGCCCAAGGGAACAGCCAGATACAGAAGAATAAAGTCGCTAAGCCTCTAGCGCTCCTTCCCCTCTAAGGCCAGCCTCTCAGCGCAGTATCCCTCCACCCCTGGGAGGCTCCGCCCGGGCCCAGGGCTGCGGGGGCCGCCTCGCTCCCGGTCCTCGGGTGCAAGCTTTGCCCACCTGAGGGCCTGGCACCGACCCGGCACGGGGTCGCCCCTGCTCCTCTTGGCCGCGCCTAGATTGACATTTGTCCCAAGTGATGCCCCGAAAACTCGCTGAAGACTGAATCAAAGGAGGGCTCTTTTATTTCCTAGCACCATTGTGAGAGAATCACGCACATGGTGAAAAATCCAACCCGCACCACGCCCTCTCGCACCCGAGACTCCCCCCAGCCCGCGAGTGGGCAGCGTCTCGCGTCTCCTGTTCTGTGTATGCGCAAGCACGCCTCCCACCCATCACTTTTTAAAAGCATCTGACTCGAAGGACTGTATCCTAATGACTTCTACCCTTTGCTTTCTTCGCTTAACGGTGGGTCTGGGTTCTGGCCCTCTGCCAGCCCGCGGCCCCGTCTCCTTCGCGGGGCTGCGCGGGGTCCGCGGTCACGGTCGCTCGTGCTGAGCACGGGGGTCAGTTTCAGGGCGAGGCGCATCCCCCTCCTCCGGAGCGCGTGGCCGGGCCGGCGGTGCCACCGCCCGGGGTCCGGGCCACGGTCCCTCCCGCGCCCGGGCGCTGTGCGGGAGCCTCCCCGGGCGCCGCAGGGTCCCCTGTGCAGAACTCATCTGAGTTTTAAGGTCCTGGGTCGCTGTGAGGGAAGCCGCGAGAAGTGGAAACGTGGGGAGCGGAGGCCGGGAAGCAGAGCCCCGCGAGCGGGCGGCCCCGCCCGCGCCCACGAGCCCCACCTCGCCCGGCGCGCCCGCCCTGCCCCCGCCGCGGGCGGTCCCGGGTCCGGCCGGCCCCCCTCCCGGACGCCGTGCCCGTCTCCAGGGCGGCTCGTCACCGCCGCGAGGCCAATGGGCTGGGCCCCGCGGCCGCGCGCACTCGCTCGTCCCGAGGCCCTCCCGCGCTCTCCCCGGCGCCGCTCTCCAGCCCGCGCCCAGCCCGCGCCAAGCCCGCCGCCGCCGTCAGAGCCGCCATGCAGCCCCCGCGCGCCTCGGTCCGCCCGCTGCTGCCGCTGCTGCTGCTGCTGCTCGCGGCGCCCGCCTCGGCGCAGCCGGCCCGGGGCGGCCGATCGGCGCCGGGCGCCGCCGGGTGTCCCGAGCGCTGCGACCCCGCGCGCTGCGCCCCGCCGCCGGGACACTGCGAGGGCGGCCGCGTCCGCGACGCGTGCGGCTGCTGCGAGGTGTGCGGAGCCCCCGAGGGGGCCGAGTGCGGCCTGCAGGAGGGCCCGTGCGGCGAGGGGCTGCAGTGCGTGGTGCCCTTCGGGGTGCCCGCCTCGGCCACGGTGCGGCGGCGAGCGCAGTCTGGCCTCTGCGTGTGCGCCAGCAACGAGCCGGTGTGCGGCAGCGACGCCAGTACCTACGCCAACCTGTGCCAGCTGCGCGCCGCCAGCCGCCGCTCCGAGAGGCTGCACCAGCCGCCGGTCATCGTCCTGCAGCGCGGCGCCTGTGGCCAAGGTACCTGCGCTCCGGGGAGCGCCCCGGTCGCGGCATGCCGGCCCGACTCGCGAGATTGCCGGGCTGGTAGAGGGGCAGCGAAGCGTTGCTGGGTATTCCGGGCACACAACGGCTGGGAGAAGTGGGCATCGGTCCCTGGGGTGGCGGTGTTCCGCGGGCTCCCTCGGAACCGAGCTCGCGTCCAGCCCAAGGTCGGGTCCGCGCGTGGCGGGTCTTGAGCGCGTTGATTTCCGAAGCCCTCGGGAATCCGGGGGACGGGGCATCCCGCCCGCTGGCTACCTGCTGGGGCCCCGCAGGGAAGCTCACGGCGCCAGGGCCTGGGGCACAAACAAGACAGGAATGTGGGCACAGAGAGCGGCGAAGTTCCGGGCAGGGAGAAGTGTCTTGTGCTGAGTAAGCCCCAGGCGTCGGGACCACAAGATCTCATTTCTGTGGCTTTCCCTTCCCTCTTCATCCTTCTCCATCGTCCCCCACCCCACCTCCCCCCGCCAAGGTTAACGTATTCATTTGTATCATCACTGATCCCATGGTTGGAAACTTTTAACTTTTTATTTGAAAGAGACAGTGATGCCCATCGGGCCCCCCAGTTTCTCCCAGGGTCCACGGTGAAGCACCAGTTTAGGAGGTCCAGCAGCTTGATGCTGTGCTACTTCCTGTGTTTGGAGCCAGCCCGACAAAACTGAAAGTGACTCTTTTTGAATAAGCTGAACATAGATCAAGGAAAATGCAGCGGGGAGGGGAAAGGGCTAGAGATGAGGAAGACGTGTACCCTCTCCCTCCTTAAGCTCTCTTCTCCATCAACAAGACCCGTCCAGGCTGGGGAGGTGCTAGTGATGGGCGAAGGGAGAGCCGTCCCCGGACTCTCGGGCGGGACCTTCCTGAGGAATGCCTCTCTCCAGGCAGAGACCATGCGGAAAAACAATGCGGAGTTCAGCTCCGGCCAATCCAGCGGTGTGGACACCGGCCAGCCCTGCTTGGCAGTGCGCTTGGCGACAGCAGTTCATGGAAAAGGGAAGAGGGGAGCCCAGCACAGGGAGCTGGGCTAGGTGTCCCTGGTAGGAGAATGGTCCAGCACCAGGACCCGGATGCAGGCTGACGGATGCAGCGAGAAAGATGCCTGAGCGCTGTAGGTGAAATGGATAACCTCCGCCCTCAGGACACAGCCTCGTTGGAGGGTGGGGAAGAGAGTCCAGAGAGAAGTGGACCTGCAGAGTCTAGGCGTGGGCACAACAAAGCATGCATATTGGGTGCCCGCTTGGTGCCCCATCCCCCGTGCCAGGCGTGTTACACTTGGACCACACTCGGCCTTCACAGCCTCAAAGGAGGGCGCCTTTAATGTCATTTCCGCTGGACAGGTCAGGGAACGAAGGTTGACTTACTTGTCCGAGGCCACTCTGCTGGAATGGAACCCAGACAGCCTTATTCAAAAGCACCCCGGTCCTTTACGGGGCTGGGTAGAGACGTTGGGCAGGGTCGAGGAAGTTTGGGGAGGCCCCAGAGTGTGTCCGGAGTGGACTGGAGGGAGCAGGCTGAGCCACGTGTTGTTTGGTGGGTAGACTGGCGTGGCTGGGGACGCCTCCTGGGGCATCGGGGTGACCCAGGCTGGAGACACAGGGTCCCGGGGCCAGAAAGGACGGGTTGGGCTATGTTCTCAGATGTTCCTGAGCCAGGCAGCTCCCAACAACCACAACAAAACCCACAGGCAACACAATGTCGCGGGCAGGACGAAGCTACTGGGGCTGTGGGGGTGCTGTGGCGGGGAGCAGGACACACCAGGGCGCAGAGGCGAGGCGAGCGCAGTGATCTGGGTGTGAGGGGATGACGTTGAACAAGCACACTGCATGTGTTTGTCAAAAACAAGCCAGCTGTTACTGGCCCCGGTGTGGGGCCTGAGGCTGGGAGGTGCTAGTGATGGGCGAAGGGAGAGCCGTCCCCGGACTCTCGGGCGGGACCTTCCTGAGGAATGCCTCTCTCCAGGCAGAGACCATGCGGAAAAACAATGCGGAGTTCAGCTCCGGCCAATCCAGCGGTGTGGACACCGGCCAGCCCTGCTTGGCAGTGCGCTTGGCGACAGCAGTTCATGGAAAAGGGAAGAGGGGAGCCCAGCACAGGGAGCTGGGCTAGGTGTCCCTGGTAGGAGAATGGTCCAGCACCAGGACCCGGATGCAGGCTGACGGATGCAGCGAGAAAGATGCCTGAGCGCTGTAGGTGAAATGGATAACCTCCGCCCTCAGGACACAGCCTCGTTGGAGGGTGGGGAAGAGAGTCCAGAGAGAAGTGGACCTGCAGAGTCTAGGCGTGGGCACAACAAAGCATGCATATTGGGTGCCCGCTTGGTGCCCCATCCCCCGTGCCAGGCGTGTTACACTTGGACCACACTCGGCCTTCACAGCCTCAAAGGAGGGCGCCTTTAATGTCATTTCCGCTGGACAGGTCAGGGAACGAAGGTTGACTTACTTGTCCGAGGCCACTCTGCTGGAATGGAACCCAGACAGCCTTATTCAAAAGCACCCCGGTCCGGGAGGGGGCTGGGTAGAGACGTTGGGCAGGGTCGAGGAAGTTTGGGGAGGCCCCAGAGTGTGTCCGGAGTGGACTGGAGGGAGCAGGCTGAGCCACGTGTTGTTTGGTGGGTAGACTGGCGTGGCTGGGGACGCCTCCTGGGGCATCGGGGTGACCCAGGCTGGAGACACAGGGTCCCGGGGCCAGAAAGGACGGGTTGGGCTATGTTCTCAGATGTTCCTGAGCCAGGCAGCTCCCAACAACCACAACAAAACCCACAGGCAACACAATGTCGCGGGCAGGACGAAGCTACTGGGGCTGTGGGGGTGCTGTGGCGGGGAGCAGGACACACCAGGGCGCAGAGGCGAGGCGAGCGCAGTGATCTGGGTGTGAGGGGATGACGTTGAACAAGCACACTGCATGTGTTTGTCAAAAACAAGCCAGCTGTTACTGGCCCCGGTGTGGGGGCCTGAGGAACTGGCACTGCTCAAGCCCCAGATTTATTGCCAGCGAGGTGGAGTCACTTCGCAGGTTCTGGAGTTGGCCGGGTGTGTGTGTGTGTGTGTGTCAGGGGAGAGCGGGCCATCTGCCACCGACCCTCGGGCCACAGCCAGCTCCCGGGGGAACCACGGGAGGATAGCGTGGTGGCCCAGACAGGGGAGAGACCCAGCGGGCAGAGCTGTTCTCTTCTGTCCTTCTTTCTCTCTGCAAATATTTACTGAGCACCACAGTGCGTCCAGCTCTGTGTGTGTGTGTGTGTGTGTCTACCAGGCACATAGGAGGCACCTGGGAGATGCATGGGCGGGGGGCGGAGGGAGAGTATTGAACAAATAAATGAAGGAAGGAAGAACAAGAGGTACAGCCGATCTGCGGCCACCCGGTCTTTCCTCATTGGATGGTTTCACTTTTGCTGCCCTCCTCGCTGCATCTAGCACTCTGCTCTTGACTTTCCAGAGGTACCTCTGAGGATAGGAGCCTGGGAGCCAAGACTTCATTCAGTCAAAGCCCTGCCCACGAGCAGGTCACCTGACGTCATTGTTAAATGCAGCGCCTTGGCCTTCGGCTCTGGCGGCGAGGCTTGGCGGAAGGCTCCTTTCACTGGAGTGGCCATGGGAGGCCTTTTGGAGGAGGTGCTGCTGGACCGGAGGCCTGGAGCGGGAGCGAGCCGCGTGCGGACGTGGGGAAGGAGCTCAAGGGCAGGAGCGGCTCTGAGATCCAAGGGATCCCAAGGAGGGTTTGACTGGAGTGGAGAGAGAGAGAGAGCGAGAGAGGTAGGACAGGCTGGCGAGCAGCCCGTGGGAGTCGCGGTGGATCTCTGGATGGTGGGACGTGTCACTGTTCAAAAGAGAGCAGCACCGTTATCTGTGAGCTGTTCCCCAAAGACTTCAGAGAGACTGTCTCATCACGGTGCTAGAAATGAGGGCAAGTCATCAGAAATCAACGCGACTGTCGAGGTTTGGATGGGAGCGTGGGCAGTGAGACCCGAGATCAAAGAGCTGCTGTCTGCACCAGGAGCAACTTGGACTCGTTCAAAGCGAGAGCGCCATGCGGGTCGGGATTACAGAACAAGAAAGCGACTGCAGTGAACAGCAGCCTGACGATAAGGCCTAACATAGCCTTCGTGAGTGTTCTGTGCCAGGCCAGGCCTGCGTCTCCCCATTCGGTCCTCCTCGCAGCCCCAGGAGAGGTGTGCTGTGATCCTGCCCAGAGGACGGCTGGGCGCAGAGTCCCCGAGCTGTGTCTTATGCGGGACTTGAACCCGTGCATCTGGTCCGCAGCCCATTCGTAATCTTTCTGTGCTGCTGACAGAGAGGCTGGGATGGCAAGCCAGCCCCAGCTAAGCTGAAGCTAATAGCTGGAATAAACAGAGCTCCAGATATTCATGGCCTTGAGATGAAACACGGGACATGTCACAGCCCTCCCTCCACAGGCACCGCTGTTGGGGGACATGGTTGCCCTCACATGCCATCAAGGCAGCCCTTGCTGAAAAAAAAAAATGACAAAAAAAAGAAGGAGTGGTACTAGAGATGTTTGTGAGCCAGAGCCCCGGTCCCCAGACTTTTCTTGGATGGAGACAAGCTGCTCTGGATTCCCAGACGTAGCAAAAAACTAGCCAGGATCGGTGACAGGTCTCTGCTGAAAAATGGACAGGAAGCCAGGAGAGGGGCCTGAAAAAGGCTCCCCAAGTGTCTGAAGCCTGTGTTTTTCTCCTCTTCACACCCAGGCCAGGAAAGCCCCCCTACCTCCAGCTCAAATAGAAGCCCGGAGCCCAGAGTTCTCGAAGCCCAGGGACTCCCCACCTGGTCTCACCCCAGGCCTGCCAAGGAAGGCCTTCTGAAGGTGGAGGCCAGCCACGCACTCCTGGTGAGGGGCCACCCCGGCTTAGAAATCATGTAGAAGGGCTTTGCTCACCCTGGCTGGCTATCTTCTTTTGTTCTCTGTTGGTCTTGCTAAAGAGTTAATAATAAGGTTTCATAGAGTCTAGAAGCCAGGCGTTTGAGTAACTTTGTTCCATGACTTCAGAGAGACTGTCTCATCACGGTGCTAGAAATGAGGGCAAGTCATCAGAAATCAACGCGACTGTCGAGGTTTGGATGGGAGCGTGGGCAGTGAGACCCGAGATCAAAGAGCTGCTGTCTGCACCAGGAGCAACTTGGACTCGTTCAAAGCGAGAGCGCCATGCGGGTCGGGATTACAGAACAAGAAAGCGACTGCAGTGAACAGCAGCCTGACGATAAGGCCTAACATAGCCTTCGTGAGTGTTCTGTGCCAGGCCAGGCCTGCGTCTCCCCATTCGGTCCTCCTCGCAGCCCCAGGAGAGGTGTGCTGTGATCCTGCCCAGAGGACGGCTGGGCGCAGAGTCCCCGAGCTGTGTCTTATGCGGGACTTGAACCCGTGCATCTGGTCCGCAGCCCATTCGTAATCTTTCTGTGCTGCTGACAGAGAGGCTGGGATGGCAAGCCAGCCCCAGCTAAGCTGAAGCTAATAGCTGGAATAAACAGAGCTCCAGATATTCATGGCCTTGAGATGAAACACGGGACATGTCACAGCCCTCCCTCCACAGGCACCGCTGTTGGGGGACATGGTTGCCCTCACATGCCATCAAGGCAGCCCTTGCTGAAAAAAAAAAATGACAAAAAAAAGAAGGAGTGGTACTAGAGATGTTTGTGAGCCAGAGCCCCGGTCCCCAGACTTTTCTTGGATGGAGACAAGCTGCTCTGGATTCCCAGACGTAGCAAAAAACTAGCCAGGATCGGTGACAGGTCTCTGCTGAAAAATGGACAGGAAGCCAGGAGAGGGGCCTGAAAAAGGCTCCCCAAGTGTCTGAAGCCTGTGTTTTTCTCCTCTTCACACCCAGGCCAGGAAAGCCCCCCTACCTCCAGCTCAAATAGAAGCCCGGAGCCCAGAGTTCTCGAAGCCCAGGGACTCCCCACCTGGTCTCACCCCAGGCCTGCCAAGGAAGGCCTTCTGAAGGTGGAGGCCAGCCACGCACTCCTGGTGAGGGACCACCCCCGGCTTAGAAATCATGTAGAAGGGCTTTGCTCACTCTGGCTGGTTATCTTCTTTTGTTCTCTGTTGGTCTTGCTAAAGAGTTAATAATAAGGTTTCATAGAGTCTAGAAGCCAGGCGTTTGAGTAACTTTGTTCCATGCAGAGAAGCCATAAATAGGTTGCATTAGTGCTTAAAATAACCGCATTCAGTGAGTGATTATGGCGGGGACCGTGAGCTCACTGTGGTCAGACGTCCGACAGCCTCGGGACTGTGGGAGTGGCTTCTGAGTCCATTTGTAGTTATGTGATCCTGGACGCCTTTCTGTGCCTTGGACTGGGAAATTAGACTTTCCGTGAGTTATATTTCATGTGAATAAATAGCTCTGCTCAGGCTTAATTTGAAGAAGAAATCAAGGTTGGCAGCGCGTGAGGGTTCCTTGGAAGGCCGGCTAGGGTGGAGGGACCGGCAGGCCGAGCCTGGCTCTGACCCCTGCCTCAGCTGTTCCTTGACTCGATGACCCACCGCTGACCTCCCAGAGCATCAGCTGCGCGGGGGTTGGACCAGTGATCCCTGAGGGCTCTTCCGGCTGGAAGGGTGTATGATTCTCACAAGAAGACTCGTCTCTGAAGAACTGTGGTGGCCTCATCCCAGTTCTGGGGCTTCTCGGGTGGCACAGTGGTAAGGAACTCGTCTGCCAGTGCAGGAGATAAAGCGACCCAGGTTCGATCCCTGGGTTGGGAATATCCCCTGGAGGAGGAAATGGCAACCTGCTCCAGTAGGCTTTGCCTGGAAATTCCATGAACAGAGGAGCCTGGCGAGCTGTAGTCCATGAGGTCACAAAGAGTCGGATAGAACTGAGCACACATACACACAAACACATGCCTATTTTAAAACCTGAGATGGCTCCTTTTAGAGTCATTTCTTTTTCTTAAGTTATTACAGTTAAAGCCGAGGTGGGCGTTGATATCCGTGGCCTGTCTCGGGCCCAGGTGTCTTCTACTGCACCCAGTCCCCGGTGACCAGTGTGGTGACCCGTCTAGCCCCAGGCGCTGCACTGAGCTTGGTGGCCCTCCCTCAGAACCTCCAAGGTGTTCTGAGGCGGGCCTGCAGATGTCCTCTGGAGCAGATGTCCTGCAGATGTCCTCTGGAGTGAGATCCTCACTGAGTCTTCTCTCCTTTCCTTCCCATCTTCTCTGCTATTAAAAACAGATAAAGAGGGCTTCCCTGGTGGTCCAGTGGGTAGGGAGTCTACCTTGCAGTGCAAGGGGCACCGGTTCCATCCCTGTGGAGGGGATCCCATGTTTCACAGAGCAGCTAGACCAGGGCGTCCTATTAGGACAATGCTCTGCAGCGAGAGAGGCCACTGTAATGGGAGGCCCACACAGGCCAAAGAATAAAAAAGATGGATGAAAAATGGATGATGATTTAGAGGCAAAAAAAAACCCCAAAAAATTAAAAGAAGAAAAAGAAAGAAAATTAAAGTCAACAGAAAAGCTGAGACGTGTAGCCATCCCAAATGCTTTCCCGAAGGCTCCCATGGAAGAGGCATGTCAATTGCTGCTGGAAGGGTGCAGAAGTCCCGGTTTTGGAATGAATGGCATGAGCTCTAAGTTCATCCAGAAGATTTATTGAACGGCTACTGTGTACTCAGGAGGTCCAGGTAGAAAAGGAGGCACAGCTGAGGAAGGCTGGGTAGCCCATGATCTCAAGGAGCTTGTCGTAGGTCGTATCACACTCAGCTTTAGGCGTCAGATCACCACTTTCTAAAGGGATGACTTCCCTATGTGACACTCTCTAAGCTTCAGTTTCCTCATCCGTAAAGTCGTAATAAAAATAATGGCGCATACATACCCGTGTCATAGGGACTGTTAAAAGACAGAACCACTTCATCATAGGACCTCAGTGCTTAGGACTGTGCCTGGGGCATTCCTCGAACTGGGTTGTGTTAACTCTCATAATAATCCTCGTCCTCAGTATCGTGGAGATATCCAAGGAAGAATCAGCTCAGTGAGGGAAGGGCCGTGATGATGTCTCCCTGGAGGTGAGGTACGTGTTTGGGTGAAAGAAGGCGTCACGGGGGAGGAGGAGGCGGACGCCAGGCCTGTGTCCTGCAGGCCAACTTGGAGTTTGCTAGCCCATACGTTAGAAAAGCTTCTCTGGGCAGAAGGACTCAGACACCACCGTGCCTGTCACCCTTCGAACCCCACCCTGCCTGCCGTCGTCTGCATCACCTGAGGAGCATGTGACTTCTCTTTGACGCAGAGCTGCCTGTCTGGAACACCCCGGATTTTACAAACCTCACCTCATTCACCTGAGCAGGAGTGTGATGCTCAGGACAGAGCGGTATAGAAGCCCTCTTAAATGATGCTTAGTCTGTTTTCCATGCTTTTGGGAATTCCTTACAAGGAACGATTTGTCATATCTCAAGGAAAAATAAAAAGTTAGAGAGTTCACAGATACCCTATGATTTTAGATTCCTGGGACAAAAGTCAGCACTTGCCATAAACAGAGTCCTCCCTAGGGCCATGGGACAGCAGCTGGTCCCTCACCAGGAGATAGTTATGTCTCCTTGGGCACATGGTGGTTTGCACAGGCATATTGTTGTGGTTGGAATTTTTAATAATTTTCAAATTTGAATAAGCCCTGTCTTAATGAGTCAGAGCCTTGTGCAATATTTTCAAACCTCAGGAAACATCTTTTTCATTAGTTGTGCAATCAGATCTCGAGAAGAAGACGGTAGGCCTGTCTGCCTGATGATTTTTTTTTTTTTTTTCTCTCAGAGTTTGGCAAGATCTGCCGCAGAGTTCCCTTGCACATAGTCTCAGGCGAGACTTTGCTGGATCATCCAACAGTTGAGTCATCTCCTGCCCCATGACTAGGAGAGCCCTCTCTCTGTGGCCCTCGCCACTTGGTGGGAATGGATGGATGCAGTTCTGCCAGCTGGGGCTGCCCAGGCTGGTAGCTGCCAAGAGGATACAGAGGAGGGAAGGCTCAGTGCTTAGGACTGTGCCTGGGGCATTCCTCGAACTGGGTTGTGTTAACTCTCATAATAATCCTCGTCCTCAGTATCGTGGAGATATCCAAGGAAGAATCAGCTCAGTGAGGGAAGGGCCGTGATGATGTCTCCCTGGAGGTGAGGTACGTGTTTGGGTGAAAGAAGGCGTCACGGGGGAGGAGGAGGCGGACGCCAGGCCTGTGTCCTGCAGGCCAACTTGGAGTTTGCTAGCCCATACGTTAGAAAAGCTTCTCTGGGCAGAAGGACTCAGACACCACCGTGCCTGTCACCCTTCGAACCCCACCCTGCCTGCCGTCGTCTGCATCACCTGAGGAGCATGTGACTTCTCTTTGACGCAGAGCTGCCTGTCTGGAACACCCCGGATTTTACAAACCTCACCTCATTCACCTGAGCAGGAGTGTGATGCTCAGGACAGAGCGGTATAGAAGCCCTCTTAAATGATGCTTAGTCTGTTTTCCATGCTTTTGGGAATTCCTTACAAGGAACGATTTGTCATATCTCAAGGAAAAATAAAAAGTTAGAGAGTTCACAGATACCCTATGATTTTAGATTCCTGGGACAAAAGTCAGCACTTGCCATAAACAGAGTCCTCCCTAGGGCCATGGGACAGCAGCTGGTCCCTCACCAGGAGATAGTTATGTCTCCTTGGGCACATGGTGGTTTGCACAGGCATATTGTTGTGGTTGGAATTTTTAATAATTTTCAAATTTGAATAAGCCCTGTCTTAATGAGTCAGAGCCTTGTGCAATATTTTCAAACCTCAGGAAACATCTTTTTCATTAGTTGTGCAATCAGATCTCGAGAAGAAGACGGTAGGCCTGTCTGCCTGATGATTTTTTTTTTTTTTTTCTCTCAGAGTTTGGCAAGATCTGCCGCAGAGTTCCCTTGCACATAGTCTCAGGCGAGACTTTGCTGGATCATCCAACAGTTGAGTCATCTCCTGCCCCATGACTAGGAGAGCCCTCTCTCTGTGGCCCTCGCCACTTGGTGGGAATGGATGGATGCAGTTCTGCCAGCTGGGGCTGCCCAGGCTGGTAGCTGCCAAGAGGATACAGAGGAGGGAAGGCTCGGCCTTCGGCACTCACACCTGCTTCTCTCTGGCAGAGGTTGAACTAGTGTGGGGGAGAGGGGACAAGGGACCGTGTCCTCCAGCCAGCCAGGTGCTGGGCGACAGCACTGGATGGAACGATGACCAGGAGGGCTACCATCCCGGTTGCTGCCTGGGAACTGGGAGCTGTGCTCCTTGAGGCAGGGGCGACCTCCCGCTTCCCTCGGCACCACCCAGGGAGGGAAAGGGGTTATCTCCTTGTCCCCTAAGAAATAGATGAGGCTCCGAGAAGTGAGTGATAGTCGTCCAAGGCTACTCAAGAGGAGGAGGTGGAGCCCAGATTTGAACCCAAGTCTGCTTCATCCGCCAAATATTCTTGAGATGTCTTTGACCCAAATGTTACTTAGAAGTGTGTTATTTAATCTCCAGATCCTTGGGGGCTTTCCAGCTCGCCTTCTGTTATTGATTTCTAGTTCAGTTCCATTGTGGTCTTAGAACATACTCTGTATGATTTCTGTTCTTCTAAATTGGTTAGGGTGTATTCTTTGGTCCAGAATGCGGTCTCTTTTGGTAAACGTTCCATGTGATCAGCAGAACTTTTTGCTGTTGTCGGGTGGAGGGTTTCGTAAACATCAGTTAGGTCTAGTGGATTGATGATGCTGTTTGGGTCAACAGTATATTAATTTTCTGCCTGCTTGGTCTATCGGTTCTTGAAAGATGGGTGTTGATGTCTCTGGTATCTGTTCTGGAGCCCAGAACTGGTATGTCCTTTATGGCCTCCTAGTGTTAGGAAATCTGGGTGCTGGCCCATTAGACCCAACCAAGTCTTGTGCTTTCATCATAGAGAACACGTGCATCTTCCTGGGAGCCTGCAGTCTGCATGTTGAATTTTCAGGCTAAGTTCCTATTGAAGATTTGCTGGTGGCCTGAAATGGCCTGACATGAAAAAGAATGAAATAATGCCATTTGCAGCAATGTGAATGGACCTCAAGAGAGTCCTACTGAGTGGAATAAGTCCGAGAGAGAAGGAGAAATATTGTGTGACCTCCCCTATACGTGGAATATAAAAGCAAATGACACAAATGAACTTACTCATAAAATAGAAAGAGACTCACAGATGAACTTATAATTGCCAGGGGAAGTATGGGGGAAAGGATAGTTAGGGAGTTTGGGATGGACATGTACCCACTGCTATATTTAAAATGGATAACCAACAAGGACCTACTGTAGGACCCGGGGAACTCTGCTCAGTGTTACGTGGCAGCCAGGAGGGGAGGGGAGTGTGGGGTGAGTGGAGACACGTACGTGTATGACAGAGTCCCTTCCTTGTTGGCCTGAAACTATCACAGCATTGTTAATTGTCTACACCCCAATACGAAATGAAGAGTTCAAAAAAGAAAAAATAGAAATGGACTGCGTTGAGGTTTTTTAGATCCCAGTTTGGCATTTCTCCACTGATTTGGCCTTTTGGGGTCTGGAAAACTAGCCCAGTGTGGTTCAGACTTCATTGAGAAAACCCCGGAGGAGAAGTCTGATCACTGTACAGAAAGCATAGGAGGCAGGGCCAGCGTGTGAGACCTTCCTCTGTCTGTAGGGCTCTGCGGCTCTCTCATCCGAGGCCCTTCCCTGGGAACGCTCGCTGTTGGCTGGCCAGAGTCTCCTCCATCCTCTGGAAAGAAACTGGGTGCTCCCTTCCACGACCCATCTCTAACCGCATCAACACACCACTCTCTTGTTTTCTGGGATCTTGTGGATAAGGGCACCTCCTTCCCTGCAGAGACATGGTTGGCTGGCCAGAACCACCAGCTGGCTTGTGGACAGAACCCCAGAGCATGAAATCGGAGTGTGGAAGGTTCTGGAAGGTCCCACAGCCTGACCATTCACTTCAGGGAGAGGCCCCAGAGGGAACACGGCTCTCACAAGCTGCTGAGCTTATTGGGGCAGGAGGCTGGTGGGCTGGTGGGGGCTCCATCCTGGGGAGTTGTGTCTTCAGTTGTGCCTTCCTGCTAAAGCAGGGGGCTGTTGGGGGAGGCTGGGGTCCAGGCACACAGTTTCCATGTTAAAAGTGGGGAGGGACTACTGAAAAAGAATGAAATAATGCCATTTGCAGCAATGTGAATGGACCTCAAGAGAGTCCTACTGAGTGGAATAAGTCCGAGAGAGAAGGAGAAATATTGTGTGACCTCCCCTATACATGGAATATAAAAGCAAATGACACAAATGAACTTACTCATAAAATAGAAAGAGACTCACAGATGAACTTATAATTGCCAGGGGAAGTATGGGGGAAAGGATAGTTAGGGAGTTTGGGATGGACATGTACCCACTGCTATATTTAAAATGGATAACCAACAAGGACCTACTGTAGGACCCGGGGAACTCTGCTCAGTGTTACGTGGCAGCCAGGAGGGGAGGGGAGTGTGGGGTGAGTGGAGACACGTACGTGTATGACAGAGTCCCTTCCTTGTTGGCCTGAAACTATCACAGCATTGTTAATTGTCTACACCCCAATACGAAATGAAGAGTTCAAAAAAGAAAAAATAGAAATGGACTGCGTTGAGGTTTTTTAGATCCCAGTTTGGCATTTCTCCACTGATTTGGCCTTTTGGGGTCTGGAAAACTAGCCCAGTGTGGTTCAGACTTCATTGAGAAAACCCCGGAGGAGAAGTCTGATCACTGTACAGAAAGCATAGGAGGCAGGGCCAGCGTGTGAGACCTTCCTCTGTCTGTAGGGCTCTGCGGCTCTCTCATCCGAGGCCCTTCCCTGGGAACGCTCGCTGTTGGCTGGCCAGAGTCTCCTCCATCCTCTGGAAAGAAACTGGGTGCTCCCTTCCACGACCCATCTCTAACCGCATCAACACACCACTCTCTTGTTTTCTGGGATCTTGTGGATAAGGGCACCTCCTTCCCTGCAGAGACATGGTTGGCTGGCCAGAACCACCAGCTGGCTTGTGGACAGAACCCCAGAGCATGAAATCGGAGTGTGGAAGGTTCTGGAAGGTCCCACAGCCTGACCATTCACTTCAGGGAGAGGCCCCCAGAGGGAACACGGCTCTCACAAGCTGCTGAGCTTATTGGGGCAGGAGGCTGGTGGGCTGGTGGGGGCTCCATCCTGGGGAGTTGTGTCTTCAGTTGTGCCTTCCTGCTAAAGCAGGGGGCTGTTGGGGGAGGCTGGGGTCCAGGCACACAGTTTCCATGAGTTAGAAAAACAGTGAGTGCTTTTACTTAGTCTCTCATTACAAAATGATGCTAAAGAAAACTTCTTCCACCCCTACTGAAAATAATCTCCCTGGATTGGAAGATGATCAAAAGGCCATCTGTATAATGACTGACTTCTCCTCTCAAGAGTTCTAAGCACCTATTAATGCCCTTGAACCATAATTGCAGTCCTCTTGCTAAAAAGAAAAAAGTCAGTATAAATATCGTAGTGGCCATGCCGGATAAATCAGGGCTGAGATGCTTCCGTATCTTTTCAGCTGTGGTTTGATTTCCTTTGAGATGGCTATACTAAGCGTTGCCTCTCTCAGCATAAAGGCTCTTTTGAATTTCCACTGTGCTGTTTAGACGTCATGGGAAATACATTCATGCTCTTGATGGCACATCACACTAGACCAGTTCTTGAAAGCTATAAGTGTACTTTAATCACATCAAAATTAGAAGAAAAACGATCCAGGATTCCACCATTATTCCAGCAGCTGCATCATTTCTGTCCTGAGTGCTATCTCCATCTGGTCAGCTAGTCCCTTTTTCGTGTTCATTTGGGCCATGTTTGCCCCAAGCCAAACATTTTTGTGTTTATGGCTGTTTCTGCATCTGGGTTATTCTTTGGGGATAGATACTAAGGAGCACAATGACTGGATAAAAGGCCAAGAGTTTTTATGGCCTGTGGTGTATGCTGCCAAGTCATTTTCCAGGGGCTGTTGTCTTGGGCAGACTCTAGAAATTCTTAAGAATATACTGGGTCTTAGGGTATAGAGCAATTCTCAAATCCCAGACAAGCTCTTGAGACCTAGAATCCGTCCTCCAGTGATGAGGAATTTGTAACTCACCACCAGCCGCCGCAGCAGAGTTCTACCCGCAAGCGAAAAGCTGCTAGTCAGTAAGAAAAGCCCTAATGGCAGCATTCCAACCTTATCTGCTTACTTTCCTAAGAGCAAGTTAGCTTGATTCTTGACCAGAGTAACCTGCTCCGGTCTAGCTCAAGTTGTGGGCTCACATAGAAGCCAGGAAGCAGCGTTTTTCCTTTAATTTCTTAGGATTGTAAGTGCAAGCAGAAGTAAAGTATATGCAGCTGTGTCTGAGGTTTTTCCTTTAAAAGAGGGAGAGTAAATTGGGCAGAAGCTCCCTCCCAGAACTCAGTTGCGTCGGAGGTGAGGTTGAAGCTCCCAGCTCTGGGGTAAGATCTTTCTCTTTGCATTTCGATTGAGTTCTGATTAATTCTGATTATTTGTGCTTGCCTCATAAACCCACTCTTGGTCTCAATACTTGAGACCACGATACTTTATTGTCAAGGTCCGAGGCTCACACCCTGAGGGGACCACGCCGTGTTCGCGAAAAGGTCTCTGAGCTATTCAACATAGTATCTCTTAGTGAGAGCTAGTGAGAATAGTCATCAGAGTAGCTCCGACAAGGCGCCCGCGACACTGTATCTTTTCAGCTGTGGTTGATTTCCTTTGTCACTGGAGTGTTTTAATTTCCTGCCATGGGAAATACATTCATGTTCTTGATGGCACATCACACTAGACCAGTTCTTGAAAGCTATAAGTGTACTTTAATCACATCAAAATTAGAAGAAAACGATCCAGGATTCCACCATTATTCCAGCAGCTGCATCATTTCTGTCCTGAGTGCTATCTCCATCTGGTCAGCTAGTCCCTTTTTCGTGTTCATTTGGGCCATGTTTGCCCCAAGCCAAACATTTTTGTGTTTATGGCTGTTTCTGCATCTGGGTTATTCTTTGGGGATAGATACTAAGGAGCACAATGACTGGATAAAAGGCCAAGAGTTTTTATGGCCTGTGGTGTATGCTGCCAAGTCATTTTCCAGGGGCTGTTGTCTTGGGCAGACTCTAGAAATTCTTAAGAATATACTGGGTCTTAGGGTATAGAGCAATTCTCAAATCCCAGACAAGCTCTTGAGACCTAGAATCCGTCCTCCAGTGATGAGGAATTTGTAACTCACCACCAGCCGCCGCAGCAGAGTTCTACCCGCAAGCGAAAAGCTGCTAGTCAGTAAGAAAAGCCCTAATGGCAGCATTCCAACCTTATCTGCTTACTTTCCTAAGAGCAAGTTAGCTTGATTCTTGACCAGAGTAACCTGCTCCGGTCTAGCTCAAGTTGTGGGCTCACATAGAAGCCAGGAAGCAGCGTTTTTCCTTTAATTTCTTAGGATTGTAAGTGCAAGCAGAAGTAAAGTATATGCAGCTGTGTCTGAGGTTTTTCCTTTAAAAGAGGGAGAGTAAATTGGGCAGAAGCTCCCTCCCAGAACTCAGTTGCGTCGGAGGTGAGGTTGAAGCTCCCAGCTCTGGGGTAAGATCTTTCTCTTTGCATTTCGATTGAGTTCTGATTAATTCTGATTATTTGTGCTTGCCTCATAAACCCACTCTTGGTCTCAATACTTGAGACCACGATACTTTATTGTCAAGGTCCGAGGCTCACACCCTGAGGGGACCACGCCGTGTTCGCGAAAAGGTCTCTGAGCTATTCAACATAGTATCTCTTAGTGAGAGCTAGTGAGAATAGTCATCAGAGTAGCTCCGACAAGGCGCCCGCGACACTGTATCCATATTGCTTGCCGTTGGCTATAGAGTGAACAGGCTACTATGTCCCTCAAAGTTGGCGTGACCAGAGAGAAACTGTCCCCAAAGAAATCCATCAGGGTAAATGGACTAGGATGGTACCAAATGCATCTCTACTTAGTCAGTAAATCACCTGGTCTGTCTTTAGGGCACTTTTAGTCCCGGGTTGACTGCTTTTAGGAGATAAACAACGTGTGGGGTAGAATGAGAACTTTTAAAATTGATTTTACCTGTTGATGGAATTGTAGTCCCAGACTGTCTGACCTAACAGGGACTGTGGTTGCCGGGTCCGCTGGTCCAGCACTTGTGTTTTCCCTGAGGGGCCAGGACCAGGGAGGGGATGTGAGAACCAGAGGTCACCAGCCAGACTGGGACAAGGACTCTGAGTCCTGACACCCAGCCCAGGCCGCTCAGTGCTCAGCCTCCCGGATGCCAGCTCAGCCCAGGATGCAGGCGGAGGCCAGATTGTTTGTGCTTGTTTGGAAAAATGAACAATATGTTTATTTGAATGTCTGGTTACACAGAGACCAAAATGCAACAGAAGCCGCATCTATAAAATACAATTTTCCAGAAGCCACATTAAAGGAGTAAAAAGAAACTTCCCCCCTTTTATTTATTATTATCATTTTTTTGCCTCTAAGTCACTATTTTTTATCCATCTTTATTCTTTGGCATGTGTGGGCCTCCCATCGCAGGGGCCTCTCCTGTTGCAGAGCGCTGGCTCTGGGCCCATGAGCTCCAGCTGGCTCCTAATTGGACACACTGGTGTAGCCACTCCGCGGCACGTGGGATCTTCCTGGGCCAGGGATCGAACCAGTGCCCCCTGCACTGCAAGGTGGACTCCTTACCCACTGGACCACCGGGGAAGCCCTTTCCTCTCTTTTTTTAATGCAGTTCTGCTGAGATATTATTCACATTAAAATCCCCCCTTGTAAAGCCGGCAGATCAGAGTGTTTATATATTTACAAAGTAGTGCCACTATCGTCACAGTGCAATTCTAGAATATTTTCATCACTCCAAAAAGCAACCCAGTACCTGTTAGCAGTCACCCTATACTTCCCTTCTGCCCTTGGAACCACTAATTTGCCTCTGTCTCTATGGATTTCCCTATTCGGGACATTTCATATAAGTAGAATCATGCATTTGTGGCCCTTTGTAACTAGCTTCTTTCCCTGTAATGTTTTCAAACTTCATCCATACTGTGTGTGTCTGTGCTTCATCTTGTTTTATGACCAAATAATGTTCTGTTGCATGAATATAGGAAGGCCAGACCTTTATTTTATCTCTGCTTCCTGTTAGGAAGGGTTGCCCTAATCCCAGCCCCAAACATCACTTTGAAAGTCTAGACGGCTGAGGTGGCCCATAAGAGGCCGGAATGCAGGCTGCAGGAAGCCAACTTGGAAAATAAGAATATTCTATAGGGATGGGAATTACATATTGGAATAAAAAGATCGGGAAATGCACTTTTCAGATTCATTGGATCATATAATTTTTTCGGGGGCTGGAAAGGATGTCGGAAATGGTCTAGTCAGCCTCTCATCTTAATAATGAGGTAACTGAGGCCCAGACAGGGGAAATGGCTTGTCTTAGGTCTTAAGACCCACTTTTTACACTTGAGTCAAAGACTTCTTCTGAGTTTTGTCTCAGTTTTACAATTTCCCCTCTTCATAATTCAAGGACCATTTAGTTGCTATTATGTTTCTATTTAGTTGCTACGCTATATCCAACTTTTTGTGACCCCCTGAACAGACCTCCAGGCTCCCCTGTCTATAGCATTCTCCAGGCAAGAATACTAGAGTGAGTTATCACTCCCTTCTCTTGGGGATCTTCCCGACCCAGGGATTGAAACCACGTCTCCTGCTTGCTGGGTGGATTTTTTACCACTGAACCCAATGGGAAACTCAAGGATAATGCTCATCAGCCAATGGGCGGAAAGGGTACCTCTCGGGAAGAAGTGGCCCCTTCCTGGATGGAGGTCTGGGTTCACTATCATATCCTTCTCCCCCTACCTCCCATCTTCTCTGCCCAAGCCCCAGGCCCACCTTCCTCCACCAGGGGCTGCAGTGGGCAGCTGCTGACGGCTTAGGAGTGTGTCCCAGGCCCTTAATGGACAGATCGGTCACCTCTCAGGCCGCTGGAGCTTGGAGCAGCCCTGGTTTCTGCCCTCAGAGCCGAGCCACTAATTTGCCTCTGTCTCTATGGATTTCCCTATTCGGGACATTTCATATAAGTAGAATCATGCATTTGTGGCCCTTTGTAACTAGCTTCTTTCCCTGTAATGTTTTCAAACTTCATCCATACTGTGTGTGTCTGTGCTTCATCTTGTTTTATGACCAAATAATGTTCTGTTGCATGAATATAGGAAGGCCAGACCTTTATTTTATCTCTGCTTCCTGTTAGGAAGGGTTGCCCTAATCCCAGCCCCAAACATCACTTTGAAAGTCTAGACGGCTGAGGTGGCCCATAAGAGGCCGGAATGCAGGCTGCAGGAAGCCAACTTGGAAAATAAGAATATTCTATAGGGATGGGAATTACATATTGGAATAAAAGATCGGAAATGCACTTTTCAGATTCATTGGATCATATAATTTTTTCGGGGGCTGGAAAGGATGTCGGAAATGGTCTAGTCAGCCTCTCATCTTAATAATGAGGTAACTGAGGCCCAGACAGGGGAAATGGCTTGTCTTAGGTCTTAAGACCCACTTTTTACACTTGAGTCAAAGACTTCTTCTGAGTTTTGTCTCAGTTTTACAATTTCCCCTCTTCATAATTCAAGGACCATTTAGTTGCTATTATGTTTCTATTTAGTTGCTACGCTATATCCAACTTTTTGTGACCCCCTGAACAGACCTCCAGGCTCCCCTGTCTATAGCATTCTCCAGGCAAGAATACTAGAGTGAGTTATCACTCCCTTCTCTTGGGGATCTTCCCGACCCAGGGATTGAAACCACGTCTCCTGCTTGCTGGGTGGATTTTTTACCACTGAACCCAATGGGAAACTCAAGGATAATGCTCATCAGCCAATGGGCGGAAAGGGTACCTCTCGGGAAGAAGTGGCCCCTTCCTGGATGGAGGTCTGGGTTCACTATCATATCCTTCTCCCCCTACCTCCCATCTTCTCTGCCCAAGCCCCAGGCCCACCTTCCTCCACCAGGGGCTGCAGTGGGCAGCTGCTGACGGCTTAGGAGTGTGTCCCAGGCCCTTAATGGACAGATCGGTCACCTCTCAGGCCAGCTGGAGGCTTCCAGAGCCTGAGCAGCCTTGGTTTCTTCAGACACAACAGCCAGGAGGAGCTGCAGCAGGAAGAGAACTGGGCTGAGAAATCTGGGAAGGTCAAGACCGGAGCCAGATGCTTATCAGGAGGAAAGTTAATGGCGTTTTTGTGAGCTGAGCAGTCAGTCCTTTCCCCAAAGATAATAATAGACACATCATGCTGGGTGTTCAGGAGACTTCTGAAAAAAAGAAATCCTGTGGTGGAACGCATTGGAAACTCTTTTTCTAATACATCAAACAGGTCAGAAAAAAAACTCTGAAAGGCAACAATACCCAGCAATCCCAAGCATTCACCATAGCTATGCAAGCGAGGACTTTTTTTTTTTTTCCCGCCAGTGAGACTGAAAAGCGATGATCAATGACAGGCACCTTTAAACATAGATGCATTGTTCTGGAAAAAGCACCTTTTACCAGTAAAGTGGAAACTGCAGAGAACTGGGCCATGCTTATGACTGACAGCCAGCTGGCCGGCTGCCCCCTGAAAGCCATTCCTCCTCCGGGGAGGCTGTCTTTAGACTTGTTTGGGTTGTCTTTCTCCTCCTTCACGTCACCTGCCTGTGTGTTTTCCAGCTCCATCGGTGGCAGGCTGGGCCAGCCATGACCAACAGTCGCTCTCTCAGGGCACATGGATGGGAGGACGGGCTTGCAGTCTGAGGGCTGGCGTCGGGCAGGCTTTTCCCACTCTGAGCCGCCTGGGAGACTGCGCCGGAAAGCCAGGGTCTGCCAGGCTTTGGAAATGCCAGTGTGGGTTGGAAGCCAAGCTTCCTGGCTCCGCCCCGGCTTCCTCCTTTCCTCATTAGGAGCAGAGAAATGGGTCACACGGAACTCTCCTCAGTGTTGCTGCTTTATGTCTCTGCAACAGAGAGAGCGGAGTGGTCCACCATCCACTTGTGAATCTTTAAAAAAAAGAAATAACAGTTGCTACCTGTGAATTTAGTTTCTCTTAACAAGAGCGGGGCCGAGGGCCACTGGCCAGGGGAGGCTTGATTGCAAAGCTGTGTCTTTTCTGGTCGGTGCTTTCTGAGGCTTGCAGACGGCGGCCCTGAGGATGTATAGGATTTTCCAGTGAATTTTAGACCTCCGTGGGCTGCCTTGGCCGCTGCCAAGCGACGCTTCTCTCTCCCTTCTGTTCATTTTCTCTGCAAGGCTCAGAGAAACCTAGCTGTATGGGCCCCTCTGCCCTGGAATTTGCTGTCACTGCACTGATTAGAATGGGGGTCTGATTTCCTGGAATGTGCACGGTCTCGCTTCTGTTTCTGCTGCCTCCACGCCCCAGACCCGTGCTGGGCCAGACTGGGTTGGAGCCGTGGCCGACGAACTTCCTTGGAGTCTAATGGGGCGGAGTGGACAGGATGCAGTCACTCAAGCTAAAGACAGAGAGAAAATGAGCCTTGCAGGGCATCTTTGCCACCTTCACCAGGTTATGCTTTTTCTGCTGCTCCAGTCAACCACTCTTGCAAAAAGGAGCTTTGCGGGCTTCTCAGTGGCTCAGTCAGTGGTAAAGAATCTGCCTGCCAATGCAGGAGAGGCAGATTTGATCTGGGTCAGGAAGGGCATGGCCACCCCCTCCAGTATGCTTGCCTGGAGAATCCCGTGGACAGAGGAGCCTGGCGGGCTGCAGTCTGTGGGGTCCCAAAGAGTTGGACATGACTTACCAACTAAACAAGACCTAACGATCCGCTACACATCTATGGGTCATTACCGGTTAGGAACCTGTTTAAATCAGTATCTCTCCTAACTCTCGGGGCAAAAGTAGGCGAAGTTTCTTGGAAGGGGAGGACACATTCTGAGCTTATCTGCCGCCATGGCTCCTTCCCCGCGTCAGCTGGCCTGGCCTTTTTCTGAGCCCCTCAAGGTAACTCCTGAATTTGACCACATTCTTTTAAAAGCATCCCCGTGCTCCCCTCATTAGGAGCAGAGAAATGGGTCACACGGAACTCTCCTCAGTGTTGCTGCTTTATGTCTCTGCAACAGAGAGAGCGGAGTGGTCCACCATCCACTTGTGAATCTTTAAAAAAAAGAAATAACAGTTGCTACCTGTGAATTTAGTTTCTCTTAACAAGAGCGGGGCCGAGGGCCACTGGCCAGGGGAGGCTTGATTGCAAAGCTGTGTCTTTTCTGGTCGGTGCTTTCTGAGGCTTGCAGACGGCGGCCCTGAGGATGTATAGGATTTTCCAGTGAATTTTAGACCTCCGTGGGCTGCCTTGGCCGCTGCCAAGCGACCCCTTCTCTCTCCCTTCTGTTCATTTTCTCTGCAAGGCTCAGAGAAACCTAGCTGTATGGGCCCCTCTGCCCTGGAATTTGCTGTCACTGCACTGATTAGAATGGGGGTCTGATTTCCTGGAATGTGCACGGTCTCGCTTCTGTTTCTGCTGCCTCCACGCCCCAGACCCGTGCTGGGCCAGACTGGGTTGGAGCCGTGGCCGACGAACTTCCTTGGAGTCTAATGGGGCGGAGTGGACAGGATGCAGTCACTCAAGCTAAAGACAGAGAGAAAATGAGCCTTGCAGGGCATCTTTGCCACCTTCACCAGGTTATGCTTTTTCTGCTGCTCCAGTCAACCACTCTTGCAAAAAGGAGCTTTGCGGGCTTCTCAGTGGCTCAGTCAGTGGTAAAGAATCTGCCTGCCAATGCAGGAGAGGCAGATTTGATCTGGGTCAGGAAGGGCATGGCCACCCCCTCCAGTATGCTTGCCTGGAGAATCCCGTGGACAGAGGAGCCTGGCGGGCTGCAGTCTGTGGGGTCCCAAAGAGTTGGACATGACTTACCAACTAAACAAGACCTAACGATCCGCTACACATCTATGGGTCATTACCGGTTAGGAACCTGTTTAAATCAGTATCTCTCCTAACTCTCGGGGCAAAAGTAGGCGAAGTTTCTTGGAAGGGGAGGACACATTCTGAGCTTATCTGCCGCCATGGCTCCTTCCCCGCGTCAGCTGGCCTGGCCTTTTTCTCCCTGAGCCCCTCAAGGTAACTCCTGAATTTACCACGCAGCCTCACAAAGAGAGCTTTTCTTAGTGTAAAAGCATCCCCGTGCTCCCCCTGGCTGGGCACCGGCTGCTCTCCCAGCTGTGCGGTGTCAGGTTACTTAACCGCCTGCCTCCTGGACCCGGCTCCCGCCTACACACCTGGCACAGGTGTCCAGCAGGGGGCCCCGGGTGCCCGCACGCCACCAGCGGTGTGGAGGCCACGCCTCCAGTGCCACCGTCGAAAGGTCTGATGTGGGGGCGGCGTGGCTGGGCTCGCCGTCCACGGACAGGCTGAGTCTTTCAGCCCCCCCCTCTGCACGCTGCTGGCGGCTGGCCTCTGCGTCAGCTGACCTTGGCCTGCAGCCCGCACACTCTCCCTGCTCTGTTTTGTCCCCACGGAAAGTGTGGGGACCTTTGCATCAGGGCAGTTAATGCCCGGCGCCCCGTCCTCACTCCACCCCCCAGCCTAGCCTGGCTCCCCTGAGCCTCTCAGTAAAGGTGCTGAAGAGTGAGGGGACCCAGATAGGTGAGCGCGGACGGCTGGGCCCACGCAAACGGTGTGCGTGTAATGATTTCCTCCTGCCAGGTGTGGCGGAGGCTGGCAGCGGGGCGGGGGCTTCTCTGGATGTGGGTCTGGATTTATTTACCCAGCAAATAGGCTCCTTGTAATTACTTTTAATCTCATCATGCTAGGGACAGAGGCATGTTGACATGTGACCCTGGGGCCCTCTAAGATGAAGAAGGGGACAGCCTGCAGCCTACACCCCGTGACAATGCGGGCATTGCAGGAAGGGCATGGCCACCCCCTCCAGTATGCTTGCCTGGAGAATCCCGTGGACAGAGGAGCCTGGCGGGCTGCAGTCTGTGGGGTCCCAAAGAGTTGGACATGACTTACCAACTAAACAAGACCTAACGATCCGCTACACATCTATGGGTCATTACCGGTTAGGAACCTGTTTAAATCAGTATCTCTCCTAACTCTCGGGGCAAAAGTAGGCGAAGTTTCTTGGAAGGGGAGGACACATTCTGAGCTTATCTGCCGCCATGGCTCCTTCCCCGCGTCAGCTGGCCTGGCCTTTTTCTCCCTGAGCCCCTCAAGGTAACTCCTGAATTTACCACGCAGCCTCACAAAGAGAGCTTTTCTTAGTGTAAAAGCATCCCCGTGCTCCCCCTGGCTGGGCACCGGCTGCTCTCCCAGCTGTGCGGTGTCAGGTTACTTAACCGCCTGCCTCCTGGACCCGGCTCCCGCCTACACACCTGGCACAGGTGTCCAGCAGGGGCCCTGGGTGCCCGCACGCCACCAGCGGTGTGGAGGCCACGCCTCCAGTGCCACCGTCGAAAGGTCTGATGTGGGGGCGGCGTGGCTGGGCTCACCGTTCACGGACAGGCTGAGTCTTTCAGCTCCTCTCTCTGCACGCTGCTGGCGGCTGGCCTCTGCGTCAGCTGACCTTGGCCTGCAGCCCGCACACTCTCCCTGCTCTGTTTTGTCCCCACGGAAAGTGTGGGGACCTTTGCATCAGGGCAGTTAATGCCCGGCGCCCCGTCCTCACTCCACCCCCCAGCCTAGCCTGGCTCCCCTGAGCCTCTCAGTAAAGGTGCTGAAGAGTGAGGGGACCCAGATAGGTGAGCGCGGACGGCTGGGCCCACGCAAACGGTGTGCGTGTAATGATTTCCTCCTGCCAGGTGTGGCGGAGGCTGGCAGCGGGGCGGGGGCTTCTCTGGATGTGGGTCTGGATTTATTTACCCAGCAAATAGGCTCCTTGTAATTACTTTTAATCTCATCATGCTAGGGACAGAGGCATGTTGACATGTGACCCTGGGGCCCTCTAAGATGAAGAAGGGGACAGCCTGCAGCCTACACCCCGTGACAATGCGTTCTGGGAGTCACTGGTTTCTAGGCCTCAGTCTAGGCTGGTCCTGGGAAGACAGGGGCTCCAGAGACTGGGCCTCATAGGGGGAGCCCCTGCTTGGGGTGCTCTGGCTGTGGGAGGGCGGCTGAGGACAGGTGAGAAGTGCGACCCGGACCCTGGGCTCAACTGAGCCGATCCTGAGGCAATTGCAAATTTCCAGACCCCCTGTGCCAGCTGCTGTGTGTGCTCCTTTATTGACAGTTTCTGAGCCTGTGGGCGGCCGGCGGGCTGTGTCTGCTGGTGGCCGAGAGAACTCTCCCAAGGCTTCTGGGCAGAGAGCAGTGGTGGGTCCCAGCTGGCCTCTCGGGGGTAATTACTCCTCCTTGTCCTTCCAATGAAAATGGGAATGTTTTCCACTGGCTTTGATTTCCAGTCTCTGTGCAATGCATCAGAGCTTCTTGTCCTAAGAGCTTCTTGTCCCTGCTGCCCAGGTCCACTGGAGGAAGGGTCTGGGGGACTGCCTTGAGTGCAGGAGATGAAGTTGTGCAGGAGCGTGGCTGCCCTGACTGGCCCGCCGCAGCTCCTGGCGAGGAGACCCTGGGTGAAGCCAGCCATCGTTTTGGCTGAGTTCCCTTCTTCCCATTTGGTCCTTTCCCCTTGGTTGGTGCTCAGTTGCTAAGTCGTGTCTGACTCTGCGGTCCCAGGGACAGCAGCGCAGCCGGCTTCGCCTGAGTCAGTGATGCTGCCTAATGGTCCCATCCCCTCCTCCTGCCCTGTCTTTCCCAGCGTCAGGGTCCTCACTCCACCGCCTAGCCTGGCTCCTGAGCCTCTCAGTAAAGGTGCTGAAGAGTGAGGGGACCCAGATAGGTGAGCGGACGGCTGGGCCCACGCAAACGGTGTGCGTGTAATGATTTCCTCCTGCCAGGTGTGGCGGAGGCTGGCAGCGGGGCGGGGGCTTCTCTGGATGTGGGTCTGGATTTATTTACCCAGCAAATAGGCTCCTTGTAATTACTTTTAATCTCATCATGCTAGGGACAGAGGCATGTTGACATGTGACCCTGGGGCCCTCTAAGATGAAGAAGGGGACAGCCTGCAGCCTACACCCCGTGACAATGCGTTCTGGGAGTCACTGGTTTCTAGGCCTCAGTCTAGGCTGGTCCTGGGAAGACAGGGGCTCCAGAGACTGGGCCTCATAGGGGGAGCCCCTGCTTGGGGTGCTCTGGCTGTGGGAGGGCGGCTGAGGACAGGTGAGAAGTGCGACCCGGACCCTGGGCTCAACTGAGCCGATCCTGAGGCAATTGCAAATTTCCAGACCCCCTGTGCCAGCTGCTGTGTGTGCTCCTTTATTGACAGTTTCTGAGCCTGTGGGCGGCCGGCGGGCTGTGTCTGCTGGTGGCCGAGAGAACTCTCCCAAGGCTTCTGGGCAGAGAGCAGTGGTGGGTCCCAGCTGGCCTCTCGGGGGTAATTACTCCTCCTTGTCCTTCCAATGAAAATGGGAATGTTTTCCACTGGCTTTGATTTCCAGTCTCTGTGCAATGCATCAGAGCTTCTTGTCCTAAGAGCTTCTTGTCCCTGCTGCCCAGGTCCACTGGAGGAAGGGTCTGGGGGACTGCCTTGAGTGCAGGAGATGAAGTTGTGCAGGAGCGTGGCTGCCCTGACTGGCCCGCCGCAGCTCCTGGCGAGGAGACCCTGGGTGAAGCCAGCCATCGTTTTGGCTGAGTTCCCTTCTTCCCATTTGGTCCTTTCCCCTTGGTTGGTGCTCAGTTGCTAAGTCGTGTCTGACTCTGCGGTCCCAGGGACAGCAGCGCAGCCGGCTTCGCCTGAGTCAGTGATGCTGCCTAATGGTCCCATCCCCTCCTCCTGCCCTGTCTTTCCCAGCGTCAGGGTCTTTTCCAACGAGCTGGCTCTTTGCATCAGGTGACCAAAGTAGTGGCGCTTTAGCATCAGTCTTTCCAGTGAATATTCAGGGTTGATTTCCTTCAGGGTTGACTGGTTTGATCTCTTTGCAGTCCAAGGGACTGTCTAGACTCTCTTCCGAAAAGAGGATCCTGCAAGGGTGCTGTGTGACGGCCTGGAGGGGTGGGATGGGGGGAATATACATATGACTAATCTGGGATCATACATATCTGTAAACAACAAAACTCTGTAAAAGTAAAAAGTAAAATAAAAATTAAAAAAAAAAAAACTTCTAAAAAAAAAAAAGTCTCTTCCAGCAGTTAGAAAGCATCCGTTCCTTGGTGCTTAGTCTTCTTTATGGGTTTCCCATTGGAAACCCATAGCTTTGACTATATGGACCTTTGTCAGCAAAGTGATGTCTGTGCTGTTTAGTACGCTGTCTAGGTTTGTCATAACTTTCCTTCCAGGGAGCAGGCGGCTTTTCATTTTATGACTGGAGTCACTGTTCACAGTGATTTTGAAGCCCAAGAAAAGAAAATCTGTCACTGTTTCCACTTTCTTTTTCCTTCTATTTGCCATGAAGTGATGGGATCGGATGCCATGATCTCGGTTTTTTGAATGCTGAGTTTTAGGCCAGCTGTTTCACTCTCCTCTTCCACTTCCATCAAGAGGCTCTTTAGTTCCTCTTCACTTTCTGCCAAAGGGTGGTGTCATCTGCATGCCTGAGGCTATTGATATTTCTCCTGGCAATCTTGACGCCAGCTTGTGCTTCATCCTGACCAGCATTTCACACAATGTACTCTGCATAGAAGTTAAATAGGCAGGGTGATCATATACAGCATTGATGCGCACCTTCCCCAATTAGGAACAGTCTGTTGTTCCATGTCTGTTTCTAACTTTTACTTCTTGACCTGAATACAAGTTTCTCAAGAGACAGGTAAGGTGGTCTGGGATTCCTTTCCCCTGCATCCTATCAACTATCAGGACCGGGCTCTGCTATGATTACTAGTCTTTAAAGTAGCTCTGTGTGTGTGTGTGTGTGCTTGCTCTCAGTCATGTCTGACTCTTTCCAATACCATGGACTGTAGCCCTCCAGGTGCCCTGTCCAAGAGATTTTTTGAGGGGCAAGAGTACTGGAGTGGATTTCTATTTCCTCCTCCAGGGGATCATCGTTCTGACCTAGCAAATGAACCCGCATCTCCTGGGTCTCCTAGCACTGTGGGCAGATTCTTTACCCCCTGAGCCATCAGTAGGGCCCATGATGATGCTGGAGAATCCCGTGGACAGAAGAGCCTGGTGGACAATAGCCATAGCATGGCAAACAGTCAGCCATGACTGAGCATGCATGCACCATTATGACTATATTTGCTGAAGAAATTAAGTGAAAAATCACATGTGAATTCTCCCCTTTCTCCATGGGGCCAGGAGGGACCTTGAAAGTCACCCAGTTGCGCCTCCGTATCTCTTTTTTTTTTTTTAAACATTTATTTATTTATCGGGAGTGTGCGGGTTGGGGAGGGAAGGGTCGGGCGGGCCACTTCTATTGGTTTTTCATTTATCTATTTTCATCCGTCTTTGTTCTTTGGCTCCTGTGAGCCTCCCACCGCGTTGGCGTCTGTTGTCGCAGAGCACCGGCTCTGGGCGCATGCGCTCTAGAGCTCCGGCTCGGTAATTGGACACATCGGTCTAGCCGCTCCACGGCACATGGGATCTTCCCAGGCCAGGGATCGAACCGGCGCCCCTTGCACTGCAAGGCGGTGTCCTTACCCTCTGGACCACAGGAAGCCTAGCGCCTCCCTATCTTAAAGTAGATGAACCTTCGGCTCAAAGAACATGCCTGAGGTGTACCTTGTGGAGAGTGAGCTGCGACAGGCGTCTTGGATCACAGGAGACAGACACCTGCCTTTCAGCACAGGGTGCATTGATGCGCACCTTCCCCAATTAGGAACAGTCTGTTGTTCCATGTCTGTTTCTAACTTTTACTTCTTGACCTGAATACAAGTTTCTCAAGAGACAGGTAAGGTGGTCTGGGATTCCTTTCCCCTGCATCCTATCAACTATCAGGACCGGGCTCTGCTATGATTACTAGTCTTTAAAGTAGCTCTGTGTGTGTGTGTGTGTGCTTGCTCTCAGTCATGTCTGACTCTTTCCAATACCATGGACTGTAGCCCTCCAGGTGCCCTGTCCAAGAGATTTTTTGAGGGGCAAGAGTACTGGAGTGGATTTCTATTTCCTCCTCCAGGGGATCATCGTTCTGACCTAGCAAATGAACCCGCATCTCCTGGGTCTCCTAGCACTGTGGGCAGATTCTTTACCCGCTGAGCCATCAGTAGGGCCCATGATGATGCTGGAGAATCCCGTGGACAGAAGAGCCTGGTGGACAATAGCCATAGCATGGCAAACAGTCAGCCATGACTGAGCATGCATGCACCATTATGACTATATTTGCTGAAGAAATTAAGTGAAAAATCACATGTGAATTCTCCCCTTTCTCCATGGGGCCAGGAGGGACCTTGAAAGTCACCCAGTTGCGCCTCCGTATCTCTTTTTTTTTTTTTAAACATTTATTTATTTATCAGGGGAGGTGCGGGTTGGGGAGGGAGGGGGGTGGGCGGGCCACTTCTATTGGTTTTTCATTTATCTATTTTCATCCGTCTTTGTTCTTTGGCTCCTGTGGGCCTCCCACCGCGTTGGCGTCTGTTGTCGCAGAGCACCGGCTCTGGGCGCATGCGCTCTAGAGCTCCGGCTCGGTAATTGGACACATCGGTCTAGCCGCTCCACGGCACATGGGATCTTCCCAGGCCAGGGATCGAACCGGCGCCCCTTGCACTGCAAGGCGGTGTCCTTACCCTCTGGACCACAGGAAGCCTAGCGCCTCCCTATCTTAAAGTAGATGAACCTTCGGCTCAAAGAACATGCCTGAGGTGTACCTTGTGGAGAGTGAGCTGCGACAGGCGTCTTGGATCACAGGAGACAGACACCTGCCTTTCAGCACACGGGGTGCATCCTGGGCTCCTGTAGAGCGACTGCCTGGGCTCAGCCAGCTGCAGGCAGCATCTCCATCAGGTCCTGAGCAGCAACGTCATGGCAACGCCCAACAGCACTGGCTTCTCCTGGCATCTGGACAGACGCGGGGACCTTCCTCAGAAAGGAAGGCAGCAGGATTGCCCCCGGCTGAACCGGGAGATTTCAAACAGAGGCAAGTCTTGCTGCTGGCCCCCCAGCCCCCCGGCGCACGCGGGGGACAATCAGACACGGCAGGGGTTCTGTCAAAGCAGTTCCATTTCATTAGTGTAGATTCACAGCTTTTATAGGCAAGTGAAGGGGGTTTTGCACGGGACTTCCTGTAGATTACACCAGTCAAGGTAAAGGTCAGTCATCCACGAGCGCGGAAACCAGGGGAATCAATCAGAAATTTTTACCGTCACTTAACAATTTAGATCACGCCCTCGTCTCTTCCTGTAGGCGCCATCTTAGCTCCAAACTGAAACAGTGTGCTTAAGCTTCCTTATGCTTCCAACGGTCCTCTTTCATTTCAGAGCCCCACAGACAGAAGCACTGTGACCAGCAGTGTTGCTGTGGTTGTCTGTAATACACGCTTTGGTAGATGTCTCTTGTCCTTTTGTGATTTCACACGGTCAAACTGTCTGAGTGAACGTCACTCCCAACCATCTGTGTTTTCTGTCACCCATGATGAAGGACCCCAAATCAGGTAGCTTTAAGACAACCCAACATCACTCTCTCGAGTGACACGGAGAGGTCCCCAGGCACAGGTCCCTCTGCTCATGACCTCCCCTGAAGTTGAGCACCGGCTCTGGGCGCATGCGCTCTAGAGCTCCGGCTCGGTAATTGGACACATCGGTCTAGCCGCTCCACGGCACATGGGATCTTCCCAGGCCAGGGATCGAACCGGCGCCCCTTGCACTGCAAGGCGGTGTCCTTACCCTCTGGACCACAGGAAGCCTAGCGCCTCCCTATCTTAAAGTAGATGAACCTTCGGCTCAAAGAACATGCCTGAGGTGTACCTTGTGGAGAGTGAGCTGCGACAGGCGTCTTGGATCACAGGAGACAGACACCTGCCTTTCAGCACACGGGGTGCATCCTGGGCTCCTGTAGAGCGACTGCCTGGGCTCAGCCAGCTGCAGGCAGCATCTCCATCAGGTCCTGAGCAGCAACGTCATGGCAACGCCCAACAGCACTGGCTTCTCCTGGCATCTGGACAGACGCGGGGACCTTCCTCAGAAAGGAAGGCAGCAGGATTGCCCCCGGCTGAACCGGGAGATTTCAGAGAGAGGCAAGTCTTGCTGCTGGCCCCCCAGCCCCCCGGCGCACGCGGGGGACAATCAGACACGGCAGGGGTTCTGTCAAAGCAGTTCCATTTCATTAGTGTAGATTCACAGCTTTTATAGGCAAGTGAAGGGGGTTTTGCACGGGACTTCCTGTAGATTACACCAGTCAAGGTAAAGGTCAGTCATCCACGAGCGCGGAAACCAGGGGAATCAATCAGAAATTTTTACCGTCACTTAACAATTTAGATCACGCCCTCGTCTCTTCCTGTAGGCGCCATCTTAGCTCCAAACTGAAACAGTGTGCTTAAGCTTCCTTATGCTTCCAACGGTCCTCTTTCATTTCAGAGCCCCACAGACAGAAGCACTGTGACCAGCAGTGTTGCTGTGGTTGTCTGTAATACACGCTTTGGTAGATGTCTCTTGTCCTTTTGTGATTTCACACGGTCAAACTGTCTGAGTGAACGTCACTCCCAACCATCTGTGTTTTCTGTCACCCATGATGAAGGACCCCAAATCAGGTAGCTTTAAGACAACCCAACATCACTCTCTCGAGTGACACGGAGAGGTCCCCAGGCACAGGTCCCTCTGCTCATGACCTCCCTGGGCTGAAGTTGAGATATTGCACGGGTTCAGGGTTCTTTTCCAAGCCCATGGGTTGTGGGCAGAGTTCACTTCTTAGTCTTCACAATGAGGTTTCCCTTAGTTGCTAGCTATAGATCAGGGACCTACTGATACTTCTCAGTACTTCACGAGCACTTTGGGTTTTAAATCAGATGAGTCTGAAATACAGGCAGGGTCAGCTTCATGGGTGTGCAGCCCACTCAGGAGGCCCCCTGGCCCTGACTTAATGCTCTGCTGTGACCATCTTGAAATTCATAATCATTCTGAAACAAGGGGTCCCTGCATTTTCCTTTTGCACTGGGCTCTGCAAATTCTCTCGCTGGTCCTAAATGTGGGACAGTGCATTAAAATGCCAGTGATTTGATCAGTCCTCCCCTGCAACTGATTTGAATTTTGAGAACATGCTGTTCCCATTGAATAAAGGGGGATTTCTTTCTTTTCCCTCGAATACACTGCGTTCTGTTTTCCAAATTAGCCCTACTTATCAACTCTGTTGAGAATTTGGAAAGCGCGATTGTTCTTGCTGGAAGCAAAGGTTGGTTGTTAATCCTGAATCCTGGCTCTGCCTTCTCTGGGCTGGAAGTGAGAAGCTTGTTCCCACAACTGCAGGGGCCTCACGGGACTGGAGGCTGGGTGCAAGGACTGGGACCTGGAAGGGAGGTTGCGGAGGCAGAGCAAAGAACTCCAGCTAGGGAGCCAGACAGATGGGGTCGGCCTCCCGCCTCTGCTGCTCACCAGCTCTGAAGCTTTGCTCATCCTTCCTGACTTCTCCACTCCTCCATCTCCCCGTCTCTGTAGGTTGAGGATAACAGCCTCCCTGCAGGCTTGCAGGAATAATTAGAGAGAACAGGTATTTAGTGCCTAGCACTGCGCTTGACACATACATAGCAGATGCTCAAAAACTGTGCAATATTATTCTTGGTGGTGGTATTATTTTATTGCCACAATTGAAAGCTGGGTAGGATTTGCCTTGTTGTTGGGGAGAAGAATAAGAATGCTAGGCAGGAAGGAAAATAGGTGTGAATGCAGGACGTGGGGTGGAGCGAGGTGTTTTTGGAGGCTTGGTGAAACGTTTGTAGGAGAGGTTTGCAGGAGTGCGCATTAAGGAATCGTGGGAGACAGAGTTGGGCATGCAGAGCCACATGATGGAGGGAGTGGTAGACAGGACAAGGGGTGGCCATGGGTGCCCCACAGGAAGTTCATGCATCCTAAGTGGCAATTAATTACTCGGGGAGACATCGAAAACTGGCCAGGCCTGCCTGAATTAGAATGTACAAGTGGAGTCCTTAGAAGTTTCAGAAGTGTGGGCGGAACCTCTTGGAGGTGTGGAGATGCCCCTGGGAGGTTGAGTGCAGGTGGAGAGCTGGGAGGTAATAACCCAGCCTGTGGCCTCAAGACCCGTGTGGGCTTTGGCGCTTTCTGTGCATCTCTCATTCAGAAATGTTCTGGGGTTGGAGTCCCGCTTGGCCTTCCTGTCTCCCAGAAAACCATGTCTTACTCAGATTTTTAAAAATTATTTTTTATGTTTAACCTTGACTTTATTTTTTAGCCACAGGGCATGTGAGGTCCTAGTTCCCTGACCAGGGATCAAACCCACACCCCCTGCATTGGAAGCACAGATTCTCAGCCACCAGCACCATCAGGGAAGTCACCCTGGAAACCGTTTCTGTCCTAAGATAGATGACTAGACACAGAAGTGGCTTCAAAGCACATACATGTATTTATTAATTAAACCCGAAGATAAGCGATCCCTCTAGTTTGTAGTTTCACTGTAGGCATGTCCCCAGATGTCCACAGCCCTCCTACTGAACAGGAGATGACCCACCACAGTTTAAATAGTTCATGTCTACAGATTCTCCCAAAGATTCTGAGGACAGAATGCTTTGCTAGAATTCTTGTGGCAACTGCAGGCTTGAGGCCAGAGCCTTGCTTAGCTTCCCTATAAATCTACTTCTGCTTTGATTGTAGCTAGGCTTCAGGATTATCTGCTGGAGAGAGCCCAGGCGACCAGACGGAGGTTCCCATAACTTCATGGTTTGTGGACACTTGGTGCCATATTAATATTTTGTGCTGCCTCCTAGGTCAGAAGGATCTGATGGCTCCATTTATCAAGTCATTAGCTCCCAACAACTTAACAAGTTTTTGTGCCCTTGTAATATAGTAGCTGTTTGATAAAAGAAAGAGAAGACAAAGGAACTTCCCTGGTGGTCCAGTGGTTAAGACTCTGTGCTTCTAGTGCAGGGAGCCTGGATTCCATCCCTGTTCGGGGAACTAGATCCCACATGCCGCAACAAAGAGTTTACATGCCATGACGAAAGACGCCGCATGCTGCCAGAAAGATAACGAACATCCTGAGTGCCACAATGAAGACCCAGCCCAGCCAAATAAATAGAGAAAAAAGAAAGAAAAATGACTTTAGAGTTTCATTAGTCAATAACCACAGTCACATACAAAGGGAATACACAGGATGCATGGGCACCCATTGGGAGCCCCACGGACTCTCAAACCTTAGATTGGACATGGCCACCCCATTTGCAGTCCAACATTGCTTTTTGTGTGGTGCTGGCTTTTAATCCCAGCGACCACCAGAAATCCAAACTCACAAATGTATGGAATGACTGAAAGAATGTAGTGTAATTGGATTTTGAAATTGTGAACTGCCTAGAGCTTGTTCTCAAGGTGTCCAACAGCGTTTTCCTAGAAAATGTGAATTGTCGGGCTTCCCTGGTGGCCCAGTGGGTAAGGACACCGCCTTGCAGTGCAAGGGGCGCCAGTTCGATCCCTGGCCTGGGAAGATCCCACGTGCCGCAGAGTGGCTAGACTGATGTGTCCAATTACCGAGCCGGAGCTCTGGAGCGCATGTGCTCAGAGCCGGTGCTCTGTGACAACAGAGGCCACCGCGACAGGAGGCCCACAAGAGCCAAGGAACAAAGACGGATGAAAATAGACAAATGACAAACCAATAGAAGTGGCCTGCCCACCCCCCTCCCTCCCCAACCCACTCCCCTCAAAATAAATAAATAAATAAATGCCAAAAAAAAAAAAAAAGTGAATTGTCCTGTGCGTTTGCTCTGGCCACTCTGGGGCGGGCGGCTCTGGGTAGTTTGCAAACGAAAGGAGATGCAGCTGGGAAGCTGAATGCAGAGTGGAGAGCTGGGGTGAGACCCAGCTTGTGGCCTCAAAACGGTTGTGTGGCTCTCAGTCAGGGACGCTCTGGGGTTGGAGTTCAGCTTGGCCTCCCCGTCTCTCTCAGGAAATCATTTCTTTTTAAATTTTTTTAAAATTGTTTTTTATTTATTTTTATTTTATTTTATTTTTTTGACCATGTGGCATGTGGGAATCCTAGTTCCTCAACTAAAGATCGAGCACACACTCCCTACATTGGAAGCACAGCATCTTAACCACTGGACCACCAGGGAAGTCCCCCTGGAAACCCTAGGACAGAAATTGTCCCTGGGGAGATAACCACACGTTAAGACTGAAAAGATTCCTTTCTGCGTCCTGTTTCACACCTTATCTTTACCTGACATTTTTGCCTTAAAGATGAAAGAAGCACGTGTTTTGATGTATTTAAAGCACATGGGCAGTTGTGTGCTGTCTCTGGAGAGAAGCACAAGTAAAAGTCTCTTCTTTGACTTGTAGTCCCCTCAGTGTGATGTTCATTTTCCCTACAACACATTTTCTTCAGTGTGATTGTGTCTCTCAAGTACTTAACTTTTTGCCTGTTTTTTTTTTTTTTTCCAGTAAACACTTTATAATTTAAGTGTCTGTTATTTTAATTAAAAAGGAATTAATTGACTGCGCCAGGACCTGGTTGTGGCCCTGGGGCTGTTTAGTCTTTGTTGAGGCCTGTGGGGTCAGGGATCGACCCTGGGCCCGCTGCTCTGGGATCATGGAGTCTTAGCCCCTGGACCACCAGGGAAGTCCCTGGTATCCTAATTTGGATAATAACCATCAAAACGTATCCACACTGTGTGTGGGTCTCTCTCTGTCTTCCTCTAAGGAAGTTGTTGAAAGTAGTTAAGAAGTATTTCTTGTAAAACCTCAGAGATAAGGGTTCTGGGGAATCAACACTTGTGGAGTTTCGTGCATGACTAGTAATTTATGACGAGGAGAGATGAGTTCATGTATTATCTCTGGATGGGAATCTGGCCATGTTAAAACTCATAAAATCATAGGAAGTGGGTGCTATTAATGGACTATTCGTTGTGTTAAAATCAGTAATGATAAACATTTACTAGGTAAGCAGAAAGCTCCGTCTTTGTAAAATGTCATGACTCATCACTCTGCTAATCCTAGTTATTCAAAATTATTCTGTTTGAAGTAAAATCACATAGTGTACCATTCAGTTCTCTCTCTCTCAGAATTATTTTGATATCCTGCATTCTTTGCTTTGTACATAAATTTTAGAAATAGCTTATTAGTTTCTACAAAAATTCCTGCTGGAGTTTCACAGGGAGTATGTTGAATCTGATCAATTTTGGGGAAAATTGATAGCTTAGTAAGACGGAGTCTTCTGATCCACAATGTAGTGTTTCTGTGGTGTTTATTTAGGTTTTCTTAAATTTATTTCAGCAATGCTTTGTAGCTTTCATATACGTATCTAGCACATGCTTTATTAAACCTTTTCCTAAGTGTTTAATGGGCTTCCCAGATGGTACTAGTGGTAAAGAACTTGCCTGCCAATGCAGGAGATACAAGAGACAAGGGTTCGATCTCTAGCTTGGGAAGATCCCCTGGAGGAGGGCATGGCAACCCACTCCAGTATTCTTGTCTGGAGAATTCCATGGACAGAGGAGCCTGGCAGGCTACAGACTATGGGGTCCCAAAGAGCTGGACGAAACTGAGTAACTAATGCTAGTTTATGTTCATGCTGGGTATTAGCCTTTAATTTTCTTATAGTATATTTGTCTGGATTTTATATTAGGGTAATGCTGAATTCACAAAATAAGTTGGGCAGTATTTTCCTTCTTCTGTTTTGGAGAAAGTTTTAGCCCCTGGACCACCAGGGAAGTCCCTGGTATCCTAATTTGGATAATAACCATCAAAACGTATCCACACTGTGTGTGGGTCTCTCTGTCTTCCTCTAAGGAAGTTGTTGAAAGTAGTTAAGAAGTATTTCTTGTAAAACCTCAGAGATAAGGGTTCTGGGGAATCAACACTTGTGGAGTTTCGTGCATGACTAGTAATTTATGACGAGGAGAGATGAGTTCATGTATTATCTCTGGATGGGAATCTGGCCATGTTAAAACTCATAAAATCATAGGAAGTGGGTGCTATTAATGGACTATTCGTTGTGTTAAAATCAGTAATGATAAACATTTACTAGGTAAGCAGAAAGCTCCGTCTTTGTAAAATGTCATGACTCATCACTCTGCTAATCCTAGTTATTCAAAATTATTCTGTTTGAAGTAAAATCACATAGTGTACCATTCAGTTCTCTCTCTCTCAGAATTATTTTGATATCCTGCATTCTTTGCTTTGTACATAAATTTTAGAAATAGCTTATTAGTTTCTACAAAAATTCCTGCTGGAGTTTCACAGGGAGTATGTTGAATCTGATCAATTTTGGGGAAAATTGATAGCTTAGTAAGACGGAGTCTTCTGATCCACAATGTAGTGTTTCTGTGGTGTTTATTTAGGTTTTCTTAAATTTATTTCAGCAATGCTTTGTAGCTTTCATATACGTATCTAGCACATGCTTTATTAAACCTTTTCCTAAGTGTTTAATGGGCTTCCCAGATGGTACTAGTGGTAAAGAACTTGCCTGCCAATGCAGGAGATACAAGAGACAAGGGTTCGATCTCTAGCTTGGGAAGATCCCCTGGAGGAGGGCATGGCAACCCACTCCAGTATTCTTGTCTGGAGAATTCCATGGACAGAGGAGCCTGGCAGGCTACAGACTATGGGGTCCCAAAGAGCTGGACGAAACTGAGTAACTAATGCTAGTTTATGTTCATGCTGGGTATTAGCCTTTAATTTTCTTATAGTATATTTGTCTGGATTTTATATTAGGGTAATGCTGAATTCACAAAATAAGTTGGGCAGTATTTTCCTTCTTCTGTTTTTTGGAGAAAGTTTGTGAAATGTTAGTATTGTTTCTTTCTTAAATGTTTGGTAGAACTCACCAATGAAGCTGTATGGGCCTGACATTTTCTTTGCAGGAAAGTTTTTTGTTTTTAATTTTTATTTATTTATTTATTTTTGGCTTTTCTGGATTTTCACTGCTGCCATAGTCTTTTCTCTAGTTGCAGGGAGTGGGGGCTACTCTCTAGGTGAGATGAGTAGGCTTCTTGTTGCAGTGACTTCTCTTGTTGTGGGAACTCAGGCTCTAGGGCTCACGGGCTTCAGTAATTGCGGCACATGGGCTCCGTAGTTGCGGCTCCGAGGCTCTAGAGCCCAGGCTCCATAGTTGTGGCTCACGAGCTTAGTTGCTCTTCAGCATGTGGGATCTTCCTGGATCAGGAATTGAACCTGTGTCTCCTGCATTGGCAGGCAAACTCTTTACCACTGAGCTACCAGGGAAGCCCTGTGGGAAAGTTTTTAACTACAAGTATAATTTCTTTAATATGATTTGGATTATCAATATCTTCTCTTTTTTTATCATTTCGTCATTAATTAATTAATTTATTTTGGTTATTCTGGGTCTTCATTGCTGCCGCGAGCTCTTCAGGGTGTCAGGGCTACTCTCTAATTGAGGTGAGCAGGCTTCTTGTTGCAGTGACTCCTCTTGGTATGGAACACAGGCTCTAGGGCTCACGGGCTTCAGTAATTGCGGCACATGGGCTCCGTAGTTGCGGCTCCGAGGCTCTAGAGCCCAGGCTCCATAGTTGTGGCTCACGAGCTTAGTTGCTCTTCAGCATGTGGGATCTTCCTGGATCAGGAATTGAACCTGTGTCTCCTGCATTGGCAGGCAAACTCTTTACCACTGAGCTACCAGGGAAGCCCTGTGGGAAAGTTTTTAACTACAAGTATAATTTCTTTAATATGATTTGGATTATCAATATCTTCTCTTTTTTTATCATTTCGTCATTAATTAATTAATTTATTTTGGTTATTCTGGGTCTTCATTGCTGCCGCGAGCTCTTCAGGGTGTCAGGGCTACTCTCTAATTGAGGTGAGCAGGCTTCTTGTTGCAGTGACTCCTCTTGGTATGGAACACAGGCTCTAGGGCACACAGGCTTCAGTAGTTGCAGTACGTGGGCTCCATAGTTACAGTTACCGGGCTCTAGAGCACAGGCTTAGTAGTTGTGGCTCACGGGCTAGTTGTTCTGCAGCATGTGGGATCTTCCTGGACTAGGGATTGAACCTGTGTCACCTGAATTGGCAGGAAGATTCTTTACCACTGAGCTACCAGGGAAGCCCTATCAATATCTTCTTGAGTGAGTTTTGATCAATTATGGCTTTATAAGAAATCTGCCCATTTTATCTGAGCTGTAGAATTTATGTGCATGATTTTGTTCATGGTATTTCCTTATCATACTTTTAACGTCTGTAGGGTCTGTAGTGATGGTCCTCTTTGATTCCCTGTGTTGACCATTTTTGTCTTTTCTCTTTGTTTCATTAATCAGGAATGCAGACAATACCTTACCTGTATGCTTTTGAAGAGTCAGTTTTCTGTAGATGGCAGGCCATTACTGAATGCCAGCCCGTTCTAGCTTTCTATGACAATGGAGCAGCCAGAAGGGCCAGGCTTCAACTCTGCTCAAGACTTTCCATCCTCATTCCCTTCTGCTACATCAGGTCTGGGCTTATTCAACAAGGCCCTCACTTCGTAGAGGGAGTTATATTTGTCTCCTGGGGCACGTTGGTGGCTCCATGGGAATCTGAGAGTGCAGCTGGGCTTTGGTTCAGGCTGGGCTATTCTGCTGACCCAGCTCCCGTCTCTCTCTGCCGTGGACATGGGGTGCTCTTATAAGCTGGGGAATGGAGATACACGTCAAAGCCAGAAAAACTGGCTTACCACACAGCTTCCCCTTGATCTCTGCCTCTGCACGAGTGGCCACAATGGCTCCCACGTGGAGGCAGCAGTTAGTCTCATCACCTTCTATAGACAAGCAGATAAGATGTGGAGTTAGGTGGCACACGTAAGGTCCCACAGCCAGTACGTCGGTCACACTCTTATCCTTCTGAGACCAGGGCCTGTGCTGTGACCCATCCTCCCCATGCTGAGTGGATGGATGCCCCAGCCCTTCGTCCATCTGCCTCACTTGGAGAATAGGTCATGGCTGAGCCGTCCGGGTCCATCTCTGGAATTCTCCACCAGGGTTCCCCTGGAGGGAACATAGTGGGCTTTCAGTTGAAATCACAGCAGATGGGGCCAGCCAGGATTTCTGAAGACCACGAGGCAGCAGCCGCTTCCTCTACAAATCCTGAGCCAAGCTGCGGTTAGCAACACATTTATTCCTCATTCTGAAATTGTGTTTGGAGAAGACAAATGCTTTGGTTTGACATTTTGCCCACCTTTGGACTACTAGTTGATGCTCCTTTGGTTCTGTTGTTTCTGCTCCATGTATTTCTCCCATTGACACAGATCCAACAATGATAGGAGAGGTCGCTTGTTGCTTTTTTGTCTAAACTACACAACTAAGGCTTGTCACTTGGGGTTTGCAGTGTGGTCTATGCTCTCACTGCCCCTCCATCCTGTTTATTCATCTGCCTAATTAAGCCAGCCCTGTGCCCAGTCTCAGACTCCACAAACTCTTTCTCTTGCTGTAGGTCTTTGATTCCCTGTGTTGACCATTTTGTCTTTTCTCTTTGTTTCATTAATCAGGAATGCAGACAATACCTTACCTGTATGCTTTTGAAGAGTCAGTTTTCTGTAGATGGCAGGCCATTACTGAATGCCAGCCCGTTCTAGCTTTCTATGACAATGGAGCAGCCAGAAGGGCCAGGCTTCAACTCTGCTCAAGACTTTCCATCCTCATTCCCTTCTGCTACATCAGGTCTGGGCTTATTCAACAAGGCCCTCACTTCGTAGAGGGAGTTATATTTGTCTCCTGGGGCACGTTGGTGGCTCCATGGGAATCTGAGAGTGCAGCTGGGCTTTGGTTCAGGCTGGGCTATTCTGCTGACCCAGCTCCCGTCTCTCTCTGCCGTGGACATGGGGTGCTCTTATAAGCTGGGGAATGGAGATACACGTCAAAGCCAGAAAAACTGGCTTACCACACAGCTTCCCCTTGATCTCTGCCTCTGCACGAGTGGCCACAATGGCTCCCACGTGATGGCAGCAGTTAGTCTCATCACCTTCTATAGACAAGCAGATAAGATGTGGAGTTAGGTGGCACACGTAAGGTCCCACAGCCAGTACGTCGGTCACACTCTTATCCTTCTGAGACCAGGGCCTGTGCTGTGACCCATCCTCCCCATGCTGAGTGGATGGATGCCCCAGCCCTTCGTCCATCTGCCTCACTTGGAGAATAGGTCATGGCTGAGCCGTCCGGGTCCATCTCTGGAATTCTCCACCAGGGTTCCCCTGGAGGGAACATAGTGGGCTTTCAGTTGAAATCACAGCAGATGGGGCCAGCCAGGATTTCTGAAGACCACGAGGCAGCAGCCGCTTCCTCTACAAATCCTGAGCCAAGCTGCGGTTAGCAACACATTTATTCCTCATTCTGAAATTGTGTTTGGAGAAGACAAATGCTTTGGTTTGACATTTTGCCCACCTTTGGACTACTAGTTGATGCTCCTTTGGTTCTGTTGTTTCTGCTCCATGTATTTCTCCCATTGACACAGATCCAACAATGATAGGAGAGGTCGCTTGTTGCTTTTTTGTCTAAACTACACAACTAAGGCTTGTCACTTGGGGTTTGCAGTGTGGTCTATGCTCTCACTGCCCCTCCATCCTGTTTATTCATCTGCCTAATTAAGCCAGCCCTGTGCCCAGTCTCAGACTCCACAATCTCTTTCTCTTGCTGTAGCAAGTTGGAATGAGAGGGAGAGACAGGGATTAGATCATTGAATGTTGGAGTTGGAATAGACTTCACAGCTCATTCTAGAGGTAATTGGCCCCATCTTACAGATGGGGGAATGGAGACCACCCAGTAGACTGACTGTGCATGGAAACCGGGCCTTCTGGTGTCCAGGCCAGCACCCTCCCTGCTCTCCCACGCTGCTGTCCCGGGTGCCTCTTTCTCTAGTGCATGTGAGAAAGCGACTGTTTCTCTTTTTAGCTGGAAAAACCCAGGCTCATTTTCACGCCTGATGGGAGCAGATTCTTCTAGGCCTTTGTGGGAAGTAGAAAGAGGAAGCGAGGGGAGGACTTTTACTGATGAGACTCTAGTGATCATCCTTCTTGTGATGGTCTCAGAAGCTCTACATTTCCCTGGGGCTCGCCGGCCTTGTCGGAGTTAAGCCTCCTCTTGGCCTTTCCCGGGGAGCTGGTCCAAGAGGCTCTAGCTTACAGCTGTCCTGGGTAATGTTCGCCAGGTTCTGTATCGGGGAGGAATGTTTCTATCCCCTTATTTATTTCTCCTGTTGGAAAACTTAAGGAGACATACCAGTTAGATCAACACAACTACCTGGAGTCCTGTCTTTTCCTATTTTATTGGGTTGGCCAAATAGTCATATCTGACTGTTTGCGACTCCATAGACTGTAGCCCACCAGGCTCCTCTGTTCATGGGATTCTCCAGACAAGGATACTGGGGTGAGTTGCCATCTCCTCCTCCAGGAGATCTTCTTGACTCAAAGATTGAACCCATGTCTCCTGCATTGGCAAGCAGATTCTTTACCACTGAGCTTCTGGGAATTCCTACCTGAAATCCTGGTGAGACAGCAGATATGTTTGGGGCCAGTGTTAGGTTGGAAATGTTGTAGACTTATTCAGATTTGTCTGTGATTTATCCAACAATGGATCGCTTGTTGCTTTTTGTCTAAACTACACAACTAAGGCTTGTCACTTGGGGTTTGCAGTGTGGTCTATGCTCTCACTGCCCCTCCATCCTGTTTATTCATCTGCCTAATTAAGCCAGCCCTGTGCCCAGTCTCAGACTCCACAATCTCTTTCTCTTGCTGTAGCAAGTTGGAATGAGAGGGAGAGACAGGGATTAGATCATTGAATGTTGGAGTTGGAATAGACTTCACAGCTCATTCTAGAGGTAATTGGCCCCATCTTACAGATGGGGGAATGGAGACCACCCAGTAGACTGACTGTGCATGGAAACCGGGCCTTCTGGTGTCCAGGCCAGCACCCTCCCTGCTCTCCCACGCTGCTGTCCCGGGTGCCTCTTTCTCTAGTGCATGTGAGAAAGCGACTGTTTCTCTTTTTAGCTGGAAAAACCCAGGCTCATTTTCACGCCTGATGGGAGCAGATTCTTCTAGGCCTTTGTGGGAAGTAGAAAGAGGAAGCGAGGGGAGGACTTTTACTGATGAGACTCTAGTGATCATCCTTCTTGTGATGGTCTCAGAAGCTCTACTTTTCCCCTGGGGCTCCCCCGGCCTTGTCGGAGTTAAGCCTCCTCTTGGCCTTTCCTGGGGAGCTGGTCCAAGAGGCTCTAGCTTACAGCTGTCCTGGGTAATGTTCGCCAGGTTCTGTATCGGGGAGGAATGTTTCTATCCCCTTATTTATTTCTCCTGTTGGAAAACTTAAGGAGACATACCAGTTAGATCAACACAACTACCTGGAGTCCTGTCTTTTCCTATTTTATTGGGTTGGCCAAATAGTCATATCTGACTGTTTGCGACTCCATAGACTGTAGCCCACCAGGCTCCTCTGTTCATGGGATTCTCCAGACAAGGATACTGGGGTGAGTTGCCATCTCCTCCTCCAGGAGATCTTCTTGACTCAAAGATTGAACCCATGTCTCCTGCATTGGCAAGCAGATTCTTTACCACTGAGCTTCTGGGAATTCCTACCTGAAATCCTGGTGAGACAGCAGATATGTTTGGGGCCAGTGTTAGGTTGGAAATGTTGTAGACTTATTCAGATTTGTCTGTGATTTATGCACTCTATGAGGAAAATTTAGTGTCTGTGGAGAAGTCATTGATAGTCTGTGAGCCTTGGTTTGTCTAAACGCTACACAGGAACAATACCTGATTCTCCTCTTCCGCAGGAAAGGACCATAAGAATGAGTTTTCTGATAGTATCATATGAAAACATTCTGAAAAAAAGAAATAAAAATGATGCTACCATAACTTTGCTGAATTTACCAGTTATTGCCTGGTAGTCGCAGATCTTTTCCTGCACCTTGGAAAAATCGGGCTTTAGAGAAAGGGAACAGATTCCAGCTCTGAAATAAAGCAGTGCAGAGCCCAGGAGCTGGGAGAAAGAGGGGTCCTTTGTTCTTTGATAATCTGTCACTTCCAGGAGGGGAAGCTGGGAGAGGCAGACTGGTTCGCAGGATGTCCGAGTGCCCAAGGGTATTGATCTGGAGAACCAAGGTCCCCTGTGGGACACTCCGCCACTGGGGATGCCTGTAGGCATGCAGGTCCAAGAGCCACAGAAGACTCGAGAATGTCATAGCTTTCACAGCCCGGAACAATGGTAGTACCTCTGGCATGGAGGCGGCATGTGTGTCTATGTGTGTGTGTGGACGTATGTGTGTATGTATATGTGAATACAGGTGTAACTGCTTGTGTGAGAGTGTGTGTGTATGAATGTGTGTTTCTGTGAGAGTCAGATAGCGTTCCCTTTTTTTTTTTTTTCCAACCTCTGGGGTATTTCTTTTTTTTTTTTTGGCCACCTATATTGACCTTTCGTTTATTTATCTTTGTTCTTCGGCCTGTGTGGGCCTCCCATCGTGGTGGCCTCTCTTATTGTAGAGCACCGGCTCTGGGCACATGCGCGCCAGAGCTCTGGCTCGGTAATTGGACACATGGGTCCAGCCGCTCCGCGGCACATGGGATCTTCCCAGGCCAGGGATCGAACCAGCGCCACTTGTACTGCAAGGCGGTGTCCTTACCTACTGGACCACCAGGAAAGCCCCCAGGTGGAGTTTCTATGTATGTGTGTGCAAGAGGATGTGAGTATGGGTGTGAGTGTCATTATGTGTGCATATGCATGTGTATATGTGAGTGTATGTATGTGTGTGTACACTCATGAGTGTGAGAGTGAATGCGTGTATATGTGAGTGAGCATGGATTCATGCGCATGTGTGTGTAGGTGTGGGCTCCTCTTTGTGTGTGCGTCTGTGTATGTGTTGGGGGCAGGGCTCCAGGCCCTTTGGTTAGTGAGGGACAGTTTTGCAGGCCAGTGGTTTCGTTTTTTTTTTTTTTTTAAAGATTTATTTATTTATTTTTGGGCAGGGGTTGGGGAGGGAGGGGAGTGGGCGGGCCACTTCTATTGGTCTTTCATTTATTTATTTTCATCCGTCTTTGTTCTTTGGCTCCTATGGGCCTCCCATCGCGGTGGCGTCTGTCGTTGCAGAGCACCGGCTCTGGGCGCATGCGCGCCAGAGCTCCAGCTCGGTAATTGGGCACATGGGTCCAGCCTCTCCGCGGCACGTGGGATCTTCCCAGGCCAGGGATCGAACCGGCGCCCCTTGCACTGCAAGGCGGTGTCCTTACTCACTGGACCACCAGGGGAAGCCCCCAGTGGTTTCCTTTTAAACTTCAGGCTCCTTGCAAACCTTGCTGTGTGAGTGGTGAGAGAGGAGACAGTGCTTCTCAGACCATCTGTGCTGAAGGATTGGGGTTCTTTTCCTGTGTATCCTACCCATCATGGATCAGTATGTTCATAAACTATGCTAAAAATGAATTACTACCAAGATGTAATAAGAAAGACACAGCCAGATGCATTCACAGTATTTTAGATTTCTCTGCCAAAGTTCTGTGAAGGCTTCCTTCTGGAAGCTCCCTGTGAGTGCCTTCCCCAGGGCCGGTGGAAGGCGCAGCCCTGAGCCAGACGCACGGCTGAGGCAGAGAGGAGGGAAGGCAGGTGTGGGGGTCTTGGCTGCAGACTGGCCTGGAACGCCTCTGCTGTTCAAGCAGAGAGGCTTGTATTCAGGGGCATGAGCAGGTGGCATAGGTTTGGGGTCAAAGTAGGAGGCTCAGACTGCCTCTGCCTCCCAGAACTTGCAGAATGGGCCTCTGGGTCTCCAGGAGTTCATTTCTGAGTCAGGTGCCATGGGTTTGCGCATCGATCTGGTGGCAACCAACTCTTTACCTTACTGGGAGCCCTATATCGGATTTGTGATAGCTTTGTCTGAAAGTAGCTTTGCAAATGCCCACTATATGGGGATTCCTTAATTATAGTGCATATGTTTATAGAGAAATACGGTCATTTGATTTCTCTCTCTCTCTCTCTTTTTTCCAACGGAATAAAGGCATCTCTTGTGCCTTTGGCAAGGGCGGCCCTGGGATGGGAGGAGTGGAGTGAACGTTTAAGATGGAAAGTTCTTAAACATGTCTGATATGGGGACAGGCAGTGAGAGACACAGTCTGTGCCTTTGCTTTAGCGCTTTTTCATAATAGCCTCTTAACCACAACATTTGATGGGCATCTCAGCAGAAACAGCCGCACCCCTCCCCCTTGACAGCAGTGGTTGTGTCTTGAGAAGCGCTGCTTTGTGGCTCTGGGGGAGTCGGGGAAGGGACCCCAGTGAACAGTGTCAGGTCCAGGTCTGACCCTTGGGTGACCCACTTGTTGGAGTGATAAAGGAGACCCAGATATCTGCTGATCTCTCTGGTTCAACATCTTCACAGTGAAACTATTGAGAGCAAGGAAACCAAGCCAAGTGATCGTCTTTGGTGGATGTTGCTGTCTTATCGGGGCCTCCCCTGGTGGTTTGGTGGTAAAGAATCCACCTGCAATGCAGGAGGCACAGGAGGCACAGGTTCAGTCCCTGTGTGGGCAAGAGCCCCTGGAGGAGGGCCCGGCAGCCCACTCCGTGTTCTTGCCTGGAGAATCCCATGGACAGAGGAGCCTGGCGGGCTGCAGTCCACGGGGCTGCGACGAATCGGACACAACTAAAGCGACTCAGCATGCACATACATATGCTGTCTTATCTGAGTGGGTATTTCCTCAAGAGCCAGAAAGATCTTTGCAACTGAGTCCAGGTCTGAGATCTTGTCTTCACCCTCCTTCAGTTTTTTTTATTTTTGTTTCTTCTAACCCATAGCACAGAACACTGGGTCTTTAACTGTCTTGTCTTTGTTTCTGTTCTCAGGTCAGGAAGATCCCAACAGCTTGCGCCATAAATACAACTTTATTGCTGATGTGGTAGAGAAGATCGCTCCTGCCGTGGTTCACATCGAACTGTTTCGCAAGTAAAGAGTGTCTTCCTTTCTTTCCCGACGCTCCCACCAAAACCGCTGCCCTAAGCAAAACGTCAGAGCTATTTCTGAGACACTTTAAAGTGTCACTGAGTATAGTCCTCCAGGAAGACAAGCACTTCTCCTTTGGGATGGTTCTCTGTTGGACTATTTAAATCTGCATTCTTCACCCTTTTAGATGGTTTAAGAACCTCTGGTTCTGAAGAGATTCCCTAAGAATATTTTCTAAGTGGAATTTTGGGATGCAAATAAGAGTCAATCTAACATTCTATTTTTTAAAGTTAAATAAAGCCAAGATGCAAAGTAACAATTGCTATTAGTAGATGTGAACTGCTGTGACAGAACCAGTGCGTCCACGTGTCAGAGCCGGTTTTAAGATATTTCAGCTTTAACCTGGTACACTTTTTGTTTCTAGGCTTCCGTTTTCTAAGAGAGAAGTGCCAGTGGCCAGTGGGTCTGGGTTCATCGTGTCCGAAGATGGACTGATTGTGACAAATGCCCACGTGGTGACCAACAAGCACCGGGTCAAAGTGGAGCTGAAGAATGGCGCCACCTACGAGGCCAAGATCAAAGATGTGGATGAGAAGGCGGACATCGCCCTCATCAAAATCGACCACGAGGTAAGTGTGTTCCCCACCTGCAAAAGCAAGTTCCCAGGTGCCTTGGCTGACATCTGGCCAAATCTGGAGAGGTCAAAAGGCACCAGAGCTCCCTGATTGCATGAGTTTCTGAAGTGGGGCGGAGCCAGTCAAATTTGGATCAAAGAAGAGCATTTGGGAGATGCTGAAGGTGGCCTGGGGTTGGGGAAGGGTGCAGGCTCATGGAAACTTCTTGAACAAGCAGTCTATAAGATCAGAGTTTTAATAATAGTGTTCTACTTTTTTACAAAAGCAATAGGTTTATAAAGAAATCAGTAGGTAAGAGAAAATTGAGTTCCCCTTCGATTTACCCCAGAGGCAACTGCTGCTGGATTTGTGTTCCTTTATGCACTCACCAGGTATAGAGAATTCACTAGGTTTTGAAGTTAATCAGCATTAGGGTGTAAACACCTACGCTGGAAACAAATCAGGTCTCCTAAACTGGGGCTTTTGCAGAGTTATTAGAGGTGTTTTAAAACAGTCCTCCACACTCACAAGGGTTTTAGAAACATTGAATTAAAACAAAGCTAACTGATGTTGTTCTCAGAGCACTTCTCAGAGCTTTTAATATGCTAATGTGCATAGGACATTCCTGCAAAAGGGTGTGACTCTGAACTACAATTATCAGAGTGTAGATTTTTTTTTTTTTTTTAATAACTGAGATGTAAAGAGTTCAGTTTGGGACCTACTTTCTATTGAAATATTCTCCTTGTAGTCATTTTCGTTCTGAGGATTTTTTAAGCAAAATCTTCATGCAAATGTGCTAAGTCATCTCAGTCATGTCGGACTCTTTGAGACCCTGTGGACTGTAGACTGCCATTCTTCTCTGTCCATGGGATTCTCCTGGCAGGGATACTGGAGTGGGTTTCCATGCCCTCCTCCAAGGGATCTTTCTGACCCAGGGATCAAACTCGTGTCTCCTGAGCTGGCAGGCGGGTTCTTTCCCATTACTGCCACCTGGGAAGCCCCAGATCTTCACACCTAAAATCAATTCCAATTTTTATTAGACCATTAACAGTTCCTACTTGTTGGTACTTTGATTATGGGGGCTTGATTTGCTGTATGGCGGGTGCCTTCTTTATGGTCCAACCGTCACATCGTGCATGACTGCGGGAAAACCACAGTAACGGCAGGAGCCTTGTGAGATCGTGCTTTCTGGCTCCTTCATGCTTCATCACGCCTCAGACTTCATCTGGAAGGATGGATCAGGGTGGTTGGAATCTTGTTTCTGGATCAGGAAAAGTTCATAGACTGAGTGCCAGGGAGGGGTCTTCTTTCCCGGTTCACTGTGACTTTTAGCTGATGTGAGCTGTGAAGTCAGACCCCAGTGGAGCAGCGCAGGCTGTTTTTGTTTGTGTTGTTGATCAAGACAGAAACAGGTTCTATGCCTAGTGGAGGTAACTGACCTTTAGCGAAGTCTCAATTGCATATTATTTCTGTTCGGTTACTAGGAATTTCTGTTACAACTAATCCTTCAAAATGTGTTCATCAATCACAGTATAATCATACTAACTTCTACTTAAGGTCCAAAACTGTACCAGGCTCTGCCTTCGTTTGTAACTTTTAACCAATCTGTATCATAGCCTTTACTATTCCCATTTTACCTAGGAAGAAATAGGGGTTCAGAGATATTAAGTCACCTGTCTGAGACCACATAGCTAATACTCTGGTAAAGGTGTAGCCCCCTGAGCCAGCCAGGGGGCTTCCCAGGTGGCGGTAAAGAACCCACCTGCCAATGCAGGAGACAGGCTCGATTCCTGGGTTGGGAAGATCCCCTGGAGGAGGGCATGGCAACCCACTCCAGTGTGCTTGCCTGGAGAATCCCATGGACAGAGGAGCCTGGCGGGCTACAATCCATAAGGGTCACAAAAAGTCGGACATGACTGAAGTGACTTACCACACACACACCCCCAAACCCCTACTCCCCAAGGGCCCAAGCCCACGATCGTGACAGTGGGCTGCAGCCTGACCCTTTGGTGTGATGAGATGGCTCTGCTTTAAATAACCCACAGGGAGGCTGGCGAGCCCCGGTTTAGGATCATACTGCTCGAAAGGCGTCCAGGATGTGGCAGTCTCACCGGAAGGAGGCTGGCCAGAATAGCACATCCTGTGGCCACACGCAGGACTTAGCTCCGCCGACCTTGTGCTCGTATGGCGGGTGCTTTATGGTCCAACCGTCACATCGTGCATGACTGCGGGAAAACCACAGTAACGGCAGGAGCCTTGTGAGATCGTGCTTTCTGGCTCCTTCATGCTTCATCACGCCTCAGACTTCATCTGGAAGGATGGATCAGGGTGGTTGGAATCTTGTTTCTGGATCAGGAAAAGTTCATAGACTGAGTGCCAGGGAGGGGTCTTCTTTCCCGGTTCACTGTGACTTTTAGCTGATGTGAGCTGTGAAGTCAGACCCCAGTGGAGCAGCGCAGGCTGTTTTTGTTTGTGTTGTTGATCAAGACAGAAACAGGTTCTATGCCTAGTGGAGGTAACTGACCTTTAGCGAAGTCTCAATTGCATATTATTTCTGTTCGGTTACTAGGAATTTCTGTTACAACTAATCCTTCAAAATGTGTTCATCAATCACAGTATAATCATACTAACTTCTACTTAAGGTCCAAAACTGTACCAGGCTCTGCCTTCGTTTGTAACTTTTAACCAATCTGTATCATAGCCTTTACTATTCCCATTTTACCTAGGAAGAAATAGGGGTTCAGAGATATTAAGTCACCTGTCTGAGACCACATAGCTAATACTCTGGTAAAGGTGTAGCCCCCTGAGCCAGCCAGGGGGCTTCCCAGGTGGCGGATAAAGAACCCACCTGCCAATGCAGGAGACAGGCTCGATTCCTGGGTTGGGAAGATCCCCTGGAGGAGGGCATGGCAACCCACTCCAGTGTGCTTGCCTGGAGAATCCCATGGACAGAGGAGCCTGGCGGGCTACAATCCATAAGGGTCACAAAAAGTCGGACATGACTGAAGTGACTTACCACACACACACCCCCAAACCCCTACTCCCCAAGGGCCCAAGCCCACGATCGTGACAGTGGGCTGCAGCCTGACCCTTTGGTGTGATGAGATGGCTCTGCTTTAAATAACCCACAGGGAGGCTGGCGAGCCCCGGTTTAGGATCATACTGCTCGAAAGGCGTCCAGGATGTGGCAGTCTCACCGGAAGGAGGCTGGCCAGAATAGCACATCCTGTGGCCACACGCAGGACTTAGCTCCGCCGAGCCCCGGGGAGGCAGCCAGCCATGCGGGCTCTCTCTGCTGGCCGGGCGCTGCTCTGGATGCTGCGTGAGCTACTCCCGCCGGGTAATTCCATGTTTGGCACGCGTGGGTGCGTCCCATGCAGCTGCTCTGGCCGGGGGATAGTCTTCTCAGCTTCTGAGCCGAGGTGGACAGCGGATTCTCCTGTCATCCCTGGCATGTCACGGCAGGATGTGGACTATCTCGACGGACCAGCTTTGCCTGTTCCCGGGAGGCCAGCCTTCCTGCCAGCAGCATGCTATTTGAGATGAGTTTCTAGCCCTAGAAAAAGGAGCTTGAAAATTTAAAGTCGAACTAATGTGGCTTTGCAAAATGGAATCGGAAATGAAAGGATATTAAATTGCAGACACCCACACAAGAGACTGGTTTCCACTGACTAAACTGCTTTTGTATTTTTATTTTTGCTGATAGTCGTTGGAAGTGGGGAGAGTAAAAACCTCTCTTCCAGCTCTTTCCATCTTGTTCCCTTGTCAGAGGACTGATTATTTAGGAGAGAGGGGCGGGGACTGGCTTGTCAAGAGGCTCAGTTTGGGAGGTGCCTCTCGCCTCAGTGAAGACTAATGAGTTCAAGGCCACAATTGTAAACCGTGCCCGCCGTGCCGGAGGGGGCGGGGGGCGGTGAGCTTACCGGGCACCGTGTCACCTCAGGGGCAAGAAACAGCAGGGACTCTCCGAGGAGCCCAAACAGAACCAGCAAAACGTGGACTTGAGGATCGAACGCATTCTGAATGGCGCCTGTCCTGTGAGGTCATGGCTCAGCCTCCCCAGGGCCATTTGCTAATAACCCGGTGAAACTCCCTGACACACATGGGCCCAGTGGCTAACTTGGGGCCTTATAATCTGGGCCCATTTCCTGCCCCAGTGCTAGAATTTCACATGAAGTCTTCTCTGTCACCACCACAGCCATCCTCCTTCCTGACCGTGCTATTCCTGCCACTTTTAATGAAAGGAAATTGCCGTGGACATCTGTGGTCACTGCCCACGGGTCATCCACCTTGGTCCCCCTTCTGGGAGCAGAGGCCAGCATCTTTGAGGTCTATTTCTCCTCCGCTGGACAGTCTTGGAAGGGCACCAGTCTACCCTGGGGCCATGGGGTAGACAAGGACCCATCAGACCAAGCAGATCCCTTGCTTGGAGTAGCCACTGGGTGCCAACCACAGGAAAATGACACACGGGAAGCCAGTGCGGCGCCTGCTGCCGGGATCCCAGGTTGTCTTGAGTTCCTGCTCTTCCCAAGCCTGATCAGCCTACTTTCCCTTTCATTCTCCAAGCTCCCCTCACATCTTCTATAAACCCGCCTTGACTTGAGCTTGCCAGAGACATTTCTGGGCTGGTGACCAAAGAACGTTTTAGCTTCTCTCTGCTGAGCAGACTCGTGTGCAGTCACTTCCCCTTCTCAGCTGAGTGGGGAGAACCTTTGGGAGAAACCTCGCTGAGCAGAGCCTTGGCTGCCCCTGCCAGGCTGGAGAAGGAGGGTGTCCTGCCGCCCGCCCCTCCAGACGCAGCCCGGGACCTCTTTCTGGCTCGCTGGGACCAAATAGAACCCAGCTTTCCATCTTGTTCCCTTGTCAGAGGACTGATTATTTAGGAGAGGCGGACTGGCTTGTCAAGAGGCTCAGTTTGGGAGGTGCCTCTCGCCTCAGTGAAGACTAATGAGTTCAAGGCCACAATTGTAAACCGTGCCCGCCGTGCCGGAGGGGGCGGGGGGCGGTGAGCTTACCGGGCACCGTGTCACCTCAGGGGCAAGAAACAGCAGGGACTCTCCGAGGAGCCCAAACAGAACCAGCAAAACGTGGACTTGAGGATCGAACGCATTCTGAATGGCGCCTGTCCTGTGAGGTCATGGCTCAGCCTCCCCAGGGCCATTTGCTAATAACCCGGTGAAACTCCCTGACACACATGGGCCCAGTGGCTAACTTGGGGCCTTATAATCTGGGCCCATTTCCTGCCCCAGTGCTAGAATTTCACATGAAGTCTTCTCTGTCACCACCACAGCCATCCTCCTTCCTGACCGTGCTATTCCTGCCACTTTTAATGAAAGGAAATTGCCGTGGACATCTGTGGTCACTGCCCACGGGTCATCTACCTTGGTCCCCCTTCTGGGAGCAGAGGCCAGCATCTTTGAGGTCTATTTCTCCTCCGCTGGACAGTCTTGGAAGGGCACCAGTCTACCCTGGGGCCATGGGGTAGACAAGGACCCATCAGACCAAGCAGATCCCTTGCTTGGAGTAGCCACTGGGTGCCAACCACAGGAAAATGACACACGGGAAGCCAGTGCGGCGCCTGCTGCCGGGATCCCAGGTTGTCTTGAGTTCCTGCTCTTCCCAAGCCTGATCAGCCTACTTTCCCTTTCATTCTCCAAGCTCCCCTCACATCTTCTATAAACCCGCCTTGACTTGAGCTTGCCAGAGACATTTCTGGGCTGGTGACCAAAGAACGTTTTAGCTTCTCTCTGCTGAGCAGACTCGTGTGCAGTCACTTCCCCTTCTCAGCTGAGTGGGGAGAACCTTTGGGAGAAACCTCGCTGAGCAGAGCCTTGGCTGCCCCTGCCAGGCTGGAGAAGGAGGGTGTCCTGCCGGCCCGCCCCTCCAGACGCAGCCCGCCTGGCCGGGCACCTCTTTCTGTGCTCCTGTCCTGGGGTTTTCGACTGCCCTTTCCTCGGGGCCACCAAGGGGGACCAGCACTCGCCTGGTGGGGGGGTGCCAGCTGCAGGAAGGAAGGACAGTGTGCATGCAAACAGTTTTAATAGAAAGCAGCTTTGAGGGCAAACCAGTTCAGCCTCAGATAAAAACGGTTTCCAAATGTGCTGAACATGACGCTGGCTGTGTTTGCAGAACATTAAAAAATGTTCTCCAACAGCAGCGTTGTGTCCATGCGGGATTCTTTTTTGCTGAGTAGTTCAGGAAAAGAGAGAGAGAAAGAAAAGAAAAGGACAAAAAAAAAAATATATATATATATATATATATATATATATATGTATGTATTTGGTTTCTTTAGACCAAAGTGCAGGACAGAAATAAATACTGGGAATGTACTGAAGAAGGTAAGAAAGTTACTTTTGTCTCAGCTGTTTTTCCAGCTGTGTTGATTAGGAAACAGGCAGGAGACAAGCCTCAGCAGGCCCGCAGCCCCCATCCTATGAGTGCAGCTTCCAGATGGGGTCCTGTCTGCCTGTGTAGACCTCTTCACATGCTCTCTGTTCTCACAGGCAGATCTGAGCTCAGCAGGGACACTAGAAGGCGAAGCCGCCTGGGCCCCTCTCCCACCCTCCCTCCTCTCTCCGCACCTCCCACAAAGCGGGGCTGTTCTCCTCCCCTGGGGTGTCCCCCTTCCAGCTCCTCCACTGGTGACCTTCGGGTCCTTCAGGCCTCAAGTTAAATTCTGCCCCAGACAGCCCTTTCCTGACGGCCTACCGGGGAGGGTCCACGCCTCTGTCTCCCCTCCTCACTCTGGGCATGCATAACCCCAGAGGTGATCTCACGTCACCGTTCCTATTTCCCTCCTCGTCGTGACTCCCAGTTGTCGTGTTTACTCGTGGGTGTCGGTTTCTCTCTGATGGTGGGGTGTGAGAGCCACACCTGTCTTAGTCACTGGTCATGTAGGGGCTCCACAGAGTGCACAGCGTTCAGAGCCCTCTGCTCAGAGGAGGCCAGGCCGGCTGCCCGGGAGCTGTCGGGGCAGGGAGAGACCTGGATTCCAGTAGTGACTGCCACCCCACTTTCAGAGGAAGAGGCGGCTGCAGCACCCCCGCCCAGCCCAGGCTCCGAGGTCCATGCTCGTCTGATCCTCGAGTCGGGAGAGTGTGTGGCTTTGTCGGGTCCCAGGACTCTGGTCTTTGGTCACTCAGAGCCCTGGGGAGTGGTGAGGTTTCCTTTGAGTGCTTCTCCCTGATGCTGACACCCCGGGGAATATTTGGAAGCAAGCTTTTCTTGCCTCGAGAGGTGGTTTTCTTCCCGCACCTCCAGGCCAGGCCTCACCGTCCATGGCCACCCCAGGTCAGGCGCCACCTACAGCTCTTTGACGTTGCCGAAGGTGATACCCCTGGGCTTGGGGCTTCTCTCTTGACAGAGGGTCCTTTTCCTACTGAACTGACTGCTGGGGCCAGAAGAGCTGATGCCCCCGAAGGAGAACCTCAGGACCCAGGTGGGCCTTGGAGGGAGGGTCCCAGGCCTCTCACACAGGAGTCCCAGGAGCTCCCATGCCGGCTCTGGTCTCTTGGGCCTGTCTCTTGGAACCTGACCCGCCTGGGCGGACCTGCCCTGACTTCGCTGAGCAAGGAGGCTCCGGGTGGCCCAGGGACCATGGCGAGGGAGGGGAGTGGCGGGTGCTGGCGTGACTCACGCCGCCTCCCACGTCCACCCCTGCCTTCAGCCATTTCTCCTCAGACAACCTGATTGTCAGAAGGCGCTGACTCAGCCGCCTGAGTTTGTCCAAAAGTGGATCAGATAACACAGAGCCTGGTTTGGATCAGCTCCCCATCTTCTGGAGTCTGTCACTCATCCTTGTAAAGTAACCAGGAGCTAGAATGCAGCTTGCACTGCCATAGTTACCCTGGTATTTTGTTTCTGTTTTCCCAGTTGAATTCTTTTCCCCAGTCCCTCTGTCTGGGTCGTTTTGTGGTCTCTCCTCTTTCTCTTCCTGAACTAAGAAGCTGGCATTGCATTGGCTAAAGAGGCCACCGACTCTGATGATGTTAAGAGGTTTCTGTTACCATATTGATTTTTGCCATTTTTAGGGGATTGCAAATCAGTATTTCATTAGATGATGTCCATTCAGATGCTAAATTGGAAGCCGGCATTTTTGCCCTGGGCTGGCCTTGATCCAGAGGCTCATGGGGACCAGGGTCCTCACGATTCTGACTGCAGCTTCTCATGGAATGTGAAAATATTTCAGTTCCCCAAACTATCAAAAACGGAGCCCTAGTGTGTTTTCTGGAGCCATTTCAAGAACTTAGTTGATTGTTAAGGAAATTCTTTGGCTATGTTTTTCTCTTAACATGGTAATGCTTTTTTTTTCCTCCCCCACTTTGGCGATCTCTCTTTAGGAAATTCGACCAAGACTATTATTTATGGTTTTGACAAAGCAGTTCCCAGGTTGCTGGGACTGAATTTCTTGGTGCCCTATAGGAAATGTGCCCTTTACTGAGGGGAAAAGCATGCATTGGTTCCACTTGCTAGTTTTGGGAGTGAGTTGGGACTCCAGGTTGGCCAGCTGTGGCCTGCCGTCCAAATCTGGCCCTCCATCTGCTTTTGTAAATAAAGTTTTATTGAAACACAGCCATGCCCATTTGCTTAGGTACATTCTACAGCTGCTCTTACTGGATGGTAACAGAACTGAGGAGTTGGGATGGAGACCACAGGGCCCATGAAGCCAAAAGCTGTTACCTTTCTGACCTTTCACATAAACAGTTGGCCAACCCCCATGTGAGACGATTAACACCTTGCTTGAGAAGAGCTGCATGTGCTTGGAGTGAAATACGCTCTTAAGATCCAAGGGAGGTGAAGCCGTGTAACCACAGGGGCAAGGCAGAGAAGCTGGCCGCATTCACTCCTGGGGAGCCGTGCTTCTCTGCTGGAGAAGGGGCTTTGGTCTTGCAGGATTGAGCAGAGAGAGGCCTTGGTTTAAACCTCTTTCTCTGTAAGAGGAATTGTGTGAATTCAAAGCTGTTTTCCAAAGTATTATCCAGTTTTAAATCCTAATGATCTTTTAAGGTCTGGTTCGTTCATTCTTTCAGTTACTCCTTATCCATTCATGGAGTCTATAAATATGTATTAAGCCCCTATTTGACCAAGCACTGTGTTGAGGATGAAACAGCAACGGACAGAAGCCATGCCTACCGTCCAGGGTAAGAAGCAGGCAGCTGGAATAGGTACAGTGGTTGGTTGAGTGAAGGAGCCGGCAGAAAAAGCAGTGGTCAGCCCTGGGGCTGGGCGAGCTCTGACAGCACTGTAGGCTTATCTGAGGCAGTAACAGCCACGCTGAGGATGGACAGACCCAGCCAAGGGGAGGAGTAGGGAGCCTAGAGTTGCTTAGTTTTCCTTTTCTGCCAGACCAAGGACCTGGACCTTGGACGGAGTACAACCTTATTTCCCAGTGAGCTTATTAGAAGCCTCCAGAACCCAAGTTAACTGATTCCTCTGTATTGTCTGTGTCTCTTATTGACCTCGGGGTTCCTCATCGTGCTCTAGAAATCTCTATTTCCTCTGCGTTATGTCCACTGAGGGAAAAGCATGCATTGGTTCCACTTGCTAGTTTTGGGAGTGAGTTGGGACTCCAGGTTGGCCAGCTGTGGCCTGCCGTCCAAATCTGGCCCTCCATCTGCTTTTGTAAATAAAGTTTTATTGAAACACAGCCATGCCCATTTGCTTAGGTACATTCTACAGCTGCTCTTACTGGATGGTAACAGAACTGAGGAGTTGGGATGGAGACCACAGGGCCCATGAAGCCAAAAGCTGTTACCTTTCTGACCTTTCACATAAACAGTTGGCCAACCCCCATGTGAGACGATTAACACCTTGCTTGAGAAGAGCTGCATGTGCTTGGAGTGAAATACGCTCTTAAGATCCAAGGGAGGTGAAGCCCGTGTAACCACAGGGGCAAGGCAGAGAAGCTGGCCGCATTCACTCCTGGGGAGCCGTGCTTCTCTGCTGGAGAAGGGGCTTTGGTCTTGCAGGATTGAGCAGAGAGAGGCCTTGGTTTAAACCTCTTTCTCTGTAAGAGGAATTGTGTGAATTCAAAGCTGTTTTCCAAAGTATTATCCAGTTTTAAATCCTAATGATCTTTTAAGGTCTGGTTCGTTCATTCTTTCAGTTACTCCTTATCCATTCATGGAGTCTATAAATATGTATTAAGCCCCTATTTGACCAAGCACTGTGTTGAGGATGAAACAGCAACGGACAGAAGCCATGCCTACCGTCCAGGGTAAGAAGCAGGCAGCTGGAATAGGTACAGTGGTTGGTTGAGTGAAGGAGCCGGCAGAAAAAGCAGTGGTCAGCCCTGGGGCTGGGCGAGCTCTGACAGCACTGTAGGCTTATCTGAGGCAGTAACAGCCACGCTGAGGATGGACAGAGCCAGCCAAGGGGAGGAGTAGGGAGCCTAGAGTTGCTTAGTTTTCCTTTTCTGCCAGACCAAGGACCTGGACCTTGGACGGAGTACAACCTTATTTCCCAGTGAGCTTATTAGAAGCCTCCAGAACCCAAGTTAACTGATTCCTCTGCGTATTGTCTGTGTCTCTTATTGACCTCGGGGTTCCTCATCGTGCTCTAGAAATCTCTACTTTCTTACGCAACCTCCTGAGAATCCAGAAGTGCCAAGGGGTCATAATGAGCTGGTTGCCTCTCATTCACGGAAGAATGGAAGCAGTTTCTCAAAACTTGGTTTCCCAAGACCAATCACTTTCCATGGCAAGGCAGAAATCAGACATTCTGGTGAACTGAGGATTGGTTATTCTAATAGGTGTACTAATCGATGAGTCACTTTGTTAAATAAGGCACCAGAAGCTGATAATGAGAACACATGACTCATTTCCCTCTTTGCTTTGGTTGCCAAGCAGCTCACAGAAACCATTGGCCCTGCGGCTAGAATATTTTCTATGCTGCCATTTTATGTCCTGAAAATATAAGCATTAACTTATTGTAATAAGCCCTGTGTCGTTGACCATCCCAAATTATTTGTATACAGAGGAGGTTAACATCTTAAAGAATTTTTTAGAATAAACTTTACAAGAATGATTTATCCTGGGTAACTTCCCCCCATATGGAGCTACATGCACTCTAAGTGGTCCTGGGTAATGGGGAGCCCCCGTGTCTTCAATTCAGTTTAGCAGATACCAACAAGATGAGCACTGAGCCTGCCAAACAGAGTGAGACCACAGCCCTTCCCTTTGCAGAGCTGGTGGGTGTAAGTTGTCCCTTTATCCACCCAAGCCCCGAGCTTACAGGTGACTGAAAACCTGGCTACAGCCAGAGTCAGTTCCCAAACTGAAATCCCAGGGCTTGACTAACCCAGTATTTGCCTAATCCCAATTTAGGGTCCTGATTTAAAGATCCCCCCCCCTGATTTGTTCATTCAGCCGGCAGAAAAAGCAGTGGTCAGCCCTGGCGCTGGGCGAGCTCTGACAGCACTGTAGGCTTATCTGAGGCAGTAACAGCCACGCTGAGGATGGACAGAGCCAGCCAAGGGGAGGAGTAGGGAGCCTAGAGTTGCTTAGTTTTCCTTTTCTGCCAGACCAAGGACCTGGACCTTGGACGGAGTACAACCTTATTTCCCAGTGAGCTTATTAGAAGCCTCCAGAACCCAAGTTAACTGATTCCTCTGCGTATTGTCTGTGTCTCTTATTGACCTCGGGGTTCCTCATCGTGCTCTAGAAATCTCTACTTTCTTATGCAACCTCCTGAGAATCCAGAAGTGCCAAGGGGTCATAATGAGCTGGTTGCCTCTCATTCACGGAAGAATGGAAGCAGTTTCTCAAAACTTGGTTTCCCAAGACCAATCACTTTCCATGGCAAGGCAGAAATCAGACATTCTGGTGAACTGAGGATTGGTTATTCTAATAGGTGTACTAATCGATGAGTCACTTTGTTAAATAAGGCACCAGAAGCTGATAATGAGAACACATGACTCATTTCCCTCTTTGCTTTGGTTGCCAAGCAGCTCACAGAAACCATTGGCCCTGCGGCTAGAATATTTTCTATGCTGCCATTTTATGTCCTGAAAATATAAGCATTAACTTATTGTAATAAGCCCTGTGTCGTTGACCATCCCAAATTATTTGTATACAGAGGAGGTTAACATCTTAAAGAATTTTTTAGAATAAACTTTACAAGAATGATTTATCCTGGGTAACTTCCCTCCATATGGAGCTACATGCACTCTAAGTGGTCCTGGGTAATGGGGAGCCCCTGTGTCTTCAATTCAGTTTAGCAGATACCAAGAAGATGAGCACTGAGCCTGCCAAACAGAGTGAGACCACAGCCCTTCCCTTTGCAGAGCTGGTGGGTGTAAGTTGTCCCTTTATCCACCCAAGCCCCGAGCTTACAGGTGACTGAAAACCTGGCTACAGCCAGAGTCAGTTCCCAAACTGAAATCCCAGGGCTTGACTAACCCCCAGTATTTGCCTAATCCCAATTTAGGGTCCTCATGGATTTTTAAAGATCTGATTTGTTTATACATTCATATATTCACTTTCACATCCCTTGTTTTTCTTAAATATTTATTGGCCAAGCAACATCATATCAGCATTGGCCAACTTGAAGTTACTGGATAAAAGTGGAGAAGTTCAGAGGGGAGGAGCTGACGGATGGGGAAGACAAGTTACACTTGATGAGAGAATGCTTTTCTTCCTCTTGATGCCAGAGAATATATACAGGCCCTGGCCGCTGGGCTCCCGTATAGAAATGTTGACATTTTGTGGTTTAAATAGCAAGGATAAGGGAATATTTGAAATGCCAGCGTTGCTTGATAAAGCTTCAAGAAGACTAAACATTATGGTGGTGTGCATAAACCTGAGGAGGGAGGCTCATTCACTTGCTCTTTTGTTTGTCAGTTCTTTTCTGTCTTTCCCTCCACCTCCCCCTTCTCTTGTCTGTCCCGCCTGAACAGGCCCCACCCCAGTCACTGTTGCTCATCCCACCTCTCCTCCTCCTCCCCTTCCTGTACATCAAGAATAATCTGTCAGCTTATGGAAAGGGATGGTGATAACTTGACAACAATGTCCTTCCAAGATCTCTGTATGCTGTGTTCTCGGGGCCACGTAGGAAGTCCTTCCTGGCCCAGCCTCTCGGCTCACCTGCTCGCTCGTCTGTATCCTTGACCTTGCCATCACTGATAACATCCGCCCTCTCTGATCTGAATCCTGAGCTTCTCATTCTTGGTCCACCTCCTCCTCCCTGGGCACTGCTGCTTTCCGGGCACATGACTTGGGCATTCACAGACCCGATGCTCAGAAGGGAACTTTTCTTGAGGGTTTAATGCCCTGAGATTAATAGTTTTTATTTATTTATGTTTGGCTGTGCTGGGTCTTCATTGAGGTGAGGGCTTTTCTCTAGTTGTGGCGAGGTGGGCTGCTCTTCCTTGTGATGTGTGGACTTCTTATGGCAGCAGCTTCGTTGTTGCCGAGCACAGGCTGTAGGGCCTGAGGACTTCAGTAGCTGTGGCTCTAGAGCACAGGCTCAATAGTTGGGATGCACGGGCTGAGTCGCTCTGTGACATGTGGTATCTTCCCAGATCAGGGGTTGAACCCTTGTCTCCTGCACTGGCAGGCGGATGCTTTACCACTGAGCCACCAGGGAAGCCCTCTCCATTATAATTTCATCTCTGACTTTGTGCTTTGTGAGTGAGACAGCGGAGTATGTGCTGGGCACTTGGAGCCTTGACCTCCACACCATTCCTTTCCTTGTTGCTTCCCCACTTTCCCAGGACGGGTTCTTGGCTTCCTTGCTCCTCTGGCCCTGGGACCCTGGCCCTCACTGTAATCACGGCCACCCTCCTCCCCTGGGGTACAGGCATGGGGTACATACTCCCCGCAGGATCCTGGGCAGCGGGAGGATGACACCACAGGGCATTCTGTTGGCAGGACCACGTCTTCCCTACGCCATCCACATACCTAGTGCACCCTGGTGGTGAGGGAATTGTAGTCCCTGTGGGAATAGTCCATCTTCTGTGGATTGGAACAGTGGTCCCTTGGAATGGGGAGAGGTCTGGCTTGACGTCCAAGTCCCTGCTTGGGCCCAGTGCATGGGTCTGTCCAGTAGCTGGCGAGCAGAGCACTGAATCTGAGGTTCCTGGGTCTGGACTCTCCCCATGAATATCTTTGGGCCCCAGGGGACATGGCACTAAACAGCAAATCAGGACAGATGAAGAGAGAGCGAACGTAGAAGAAAGCAAGCTTTGTATTTTAGTATTTTTAATGGCGCTCTTTATATACTTTACGAACATTTTTATGTTGTCCTGAGCCGTGCAAATTAGGCAGCCAAGTCTAGTTTCCCCTGGGTCCATTGAACGGCTCATCTTTCCACTGCCGCTCAGCCCCTCGTGGGCTCACTTCTCTCCTTCTCCGGGCTGGATCTGTGTGCCTCAGGGAAGTCTTAGCTGCTGACATCGCCCTGAACTCTGTGGTCTAGTTTGCTATTCCTTAGGAAGCACGCAAGTTCGAGGGCATGGCTTCTTGCTGTGTTCAGGGAACGTGGTCTTTTTCCTCCGTTGCATATTTTTTGAAGAAAATGAAAGGTTAGCATAACTGGTTCCAGAAGACCACATTGAATCATTTAGTTGAGTCTCAGCCAGTTGCTGCAGCATTAGACCTTGAAGCAAACTTCATCAGACACACAAGACCAGCCTGCGAGCCCCAGCCCCTTGAAGATGCAGGGGCTGGGCGGCTGGAGGACATGGGGACTTCTGCAGATTCAGCAACAAAAATATTTTTGTAACAGGAGCACTTTATACTTTGCAAGAAGGAGAGAGGAGCTGTTGGCTTGTGTCATGAGGTTAAAAAATATAAGGTTGCCAATTTTTCTTTTAGTTTTATTGGTTTGTTTTATGGCCCTTCCCTCCAGGCTTGGGAGAATGAGGTTGTGATGAGAGACGTGCTCAAGGGCTTTTAAGCAAAACTCAGGGTGGCCAGATGCTGAGATATTGATGGATCGTTGTTTTGAGGTCCGCTCTCGATGATGACTGGCTGAACCAGCGTCTGGAGAATTCCAGGAATCCCCGTTCCTCTTGGGCTGGAAGAGTTTGCAGGAATCGTCTGACCCCTTCGGGGAGTCGTGTGAGAAAAGATTTATGAAGGGCTCTGGTGCTTGCGTGGGTTACACCAGTTTAACCATTGGCTGCTAATAGGTTTTTGGGAAATCTACAAGGTCTTCTGGAGAGATCCCTAATTCTCAGAGCTGGGGTGACCTTGGACATCACCAGGATCGACTCCCTTATTTTAGAAGTGGTCCACCTGAGACCCAGAAAAGTCCGACCAGTGGCCCAAGGTCAGAGTGAGTTAATACAGATGTCCTGCTCCCTGGGAAACTGTGAAAATTGTGCTCCCAGGCTGTCTGGAGGCCGAGGGGGCCCCATGTGTGAGTCTGGGCGTGCGTGTGTGTTTTGTCTGTCTTCACTCTGCACCACTCCTTGTGGATGCTGGAGGATAGGCCTGCGGCCAACCATCGGCAGGGCCCTTGCTCTGCACGGGCCTTTTCTTCCCACAGGAATCAGCAGTTGTGATGCCCCTTCAGAGGGGCAGGCAGTAGCCCCACAAACTGCCTCCACCCCCAGCCTGGGCTTGTCTGAGGGTAACTCGGGCTCCCACTGGAAGAAACAGTGTGGCCTGGGTCACGTGACCCTGAGGACACATGGCCTTGGCTTCTGTCTGGCCTCTGTTCTGACTTCCTTCCGCTCCCTCACGGCCCTATGGTATGCTGTAGGTTGTATGTTGCATGGCCTCTGCTCCTGCCTCCTGCCCCAGGACAAGGTCTGGCATGGAGCGGCTCTTTTCTGGTGGCTGGCTGTGCACCCTGAGCATCTGGGGGCTGGTTAGGCCCCTTGGGTCTTGGTACCACTGTCACCAAGTGTGTGACCATTGGTCCCCTGGTGGGTGGTCCATGTATGATACCTGCCCCATCTGCCTCTAGAAGTTGAGAGTTCCATTTTATTGGGTAGGAATTCCCAGGACATCAATCCTGGGAGACAGCGTCTCAAGTGGCCCTGAGAGAACTGCTCTGAGGAGGAGGGGGAGCAGCCAGGCTATATGGAAGTTTCACAACAAGAGACAGGTAGTCTTAACAGCAAACCAGCTAATCCTAGAGGAAATTAACCCTGAATATTTACTGGAAGGACTGATATTGAAGCTGAAGCTCCAACACTTGGGCCACCTAATTCAAAGAGCTGACTCACTGGAAAAGACCTTGATGCTGGGAAGGATTGAGGGCAGGAGGAGAAGAGGGCGGCAGAGGACAAGATAGTTGGATAACATCACTGACTCAGTGAATGTGAATTTGAACAAACTCCAGGAAATAGCAGAGGACAGAGGAGCGTGGTATGCTGCAGTCCATGGGGTCACAAAGAGCTGGACACAACGTAGCGGCTAAACAACAAAGCCTTAACATCAAAAGATTATTGTTCATAAAAGAAAACCAAATATCCCAAGTTAAGGAATTTCACACTTTTCTATGTCAGGGACGACGCAAGAGTCTGGGCTCACTGAGATCATTCCTTCCATACCCATCTCAATTATCCTGGGCGTTTCCTGTGTTTTGTCACATGATGAACTCCCTTGGGCTCACTGTAGGGAGTGGCCGCAGTCTGACACAGGTGTTCTTCTCCTTCCTAAGCACCCTTAGGGCTCCCCAGCTCACAGCGGAGGGCTGCAGCCGCTGATGACTGTCACATCCTTGTTAACTGATACGGCAGGACATACTTCATTTCTCATGCCCGCAGGACGGAGCAAGAGGCTTATAGCACACGCACACAAGCGGAAGGCTTGTCTGCATGGGTGAGGCTGCTCAAACCTCTTCTATTTCGTGCTGACTGCCCTGGAAATTTGTGGCCATTGCTTTCCTTTGAAGCAGACCTCTCCTCTTGCTCCCCTATCCCCCAAAAGCCTTCCTAGAGGAATATACACTTACAGCCCTGTAAAAGGTCACCACTGTGAAAGGAACCGTGCTTTTCTAAGCTTTAGTGGACTCTGATGAGGACAGAGGACAGACCCACCACGGAGCCCTCCTCCATCTTGCTGGCATAGCTTGGGTTTGTTTTAGGTCCACTCCTCACCACCCCTCCCTATTCTTAAATTGGGCAAATCCTGAGGCGCTAAGGCAGTCACAGGGGCCATGATCTCCCTCGTCCCCACCAAAGGATGGTTGAGAGTCACCTGGTGACCAGACGGTGCCTGATGATGCCCGAGGAAGAAGGCCCTGGGACCTACTGGATTCTCGGCCCTTCCCGAGAGACTCACAAAGGAGAAACGAGTCTATGACTTCCAGTTGGCATGGTCACATCCTGGAATGATGGTGACCCTCCTGTGACCATGAGAACAGGCGGCCATGGATCAGGTGGGAGGAAGGAAGGAGGTTCTTCTCGACTGTGTCCTTGAGCCTTGAATGGGATCAGCCCAGCCCCTGCCCTGCCCTTGAGCAGGTGGACGTCTGTGTCATTTCTGTTGGGTTTTCTGTTACTTGCAGCTGGAGCGGGGAAGAAAACCCTAATTAATGCACCTAACTCATTTTTCGTGTTGATTTATATTTAGCCCTTAAGCTTCAAAGACTCTAGGCTGAGTTGCCCTTGGGGAAGGAGATGGATTTTATCTCTTTGAATTGCTGTATGTGCTGTTGTTGGCTTGTGTGTCTACCCACCCATCAGACAGGAAGCCTGGAGGGCACGGGGGGATTTCATTGATCTCTCATGATGCCCGTGCCAGGCCGGCCCTCAGTGAATACTTGTTGAGAAGGCTCTCTTTCACCGAGGCAGAGTTTCATGGGAGCAGTGCTGCCAGGCCTGCTGGGTGTTGTTCATTTGTTGTCATTTAAACGATTAGTAAAAGCCTTCTTTAATCATGCTATGCACCAACAGCTTCCATGTTTTGGCAGTAAATCTATCACACAGTCAGGATCCTGCCTGCGGCTTGCAGTCAGTGACTTAACATGGAAATGGCCTGTCCGGGGTCCACCCGTGAGACTCTGACACCCTCCTCTGGGCTCTTTCTCTGTCCACCTGGGTGGCCTGGCCGACGACCCAGGGCATCTGTGTTCTCTTCCAGCCCCTCTTGTTGACTCTGCTGTGGGCCGGGCATTTAGCACTGCAGCTCACTTGCCGACGGAGGGCCGTGGCTTCCCCTCTTTCCCGCTGGCCTCCCAGGCTCCTTCCTCTCATAGCTTGGGTTTGTTTTAGTCCCCTTTTTTGGTGACGCTAAGGCAGTCACAGGGGCCATGCTCCCTCCCCCACCAAAGGATGGTTGAGAGTCACCTGGTGACCAGCGGTGCCTGATGATGCCCGAGGAAGAAGGCCCTGGGACCTACTGGATTCTCGGCCCTTCCCGAGAGACTCACAAAGGAGAAACGAGTCTATGACTTCCAGTTGGCATGGTCACATCCTGGAATGATGGTGACCCTCCTGTGACCATGAGAACAGGCGGCCATGGATCAGGTGGGAGGAAGGAAGGAGGTTCTTCTCGACTGTGTCCTTGAGCCTTGAATGGGATCAGCCCAGCCCCTGCCCTGCCCTTGAGCAGGTGGACGTCTGTGTCATTTCTGTTGGGTTTTCTGTTACTTGCAGCTGGAGCGGGGAAGAAAACCCTAATTAATGCACCTAACTCATTTTTCGTGTTGATTTATATTTAGCCCTTAAGCTTCAAAGACTCTAGGCTGAGTTGCCCTTGGGGAAGGAGATGGATTTTATCTCTTTGAATTGCTGTATGTGCTGTTGTTGGCTTGTGTGTCTACCCACCCATCAGACAGGAAGCCTGGAGGGCACGGGGGGATTTCATTGATCTCTCATGATGCCCGTGCCAGGCCGGCCCTCAGTGAATACTTGTTGAGAAGGCTCTCTTTCACCGAGGCAGAGTTTCATGGGAGCAGTGCTGCCAGGCCTGCTGGGTGTTGTTCATTTGTTGTCATTTAAACGATTAGTAAAAGCCTTCTTTAATCATGCTATGCACCAACAGCTTCCATGTTTTGGCAGTAAATCTATCACACAGTCAGGATCCTGCCTGCGGCTTGCAGTCAGTGACTTAACATGGAAATGGCCTGTCCGGGGTCCACCCGTGAGACTCTGACACCCTCCTCTGGGCTCTTTCTCTGTCCACCTGGGTGGCCTGGCCGACGACCCAGGGCATCTGTGTTCTCTTCCAGCCCCTCTTGTTGACTCTGCTGTGGGCCGGGCATTTAGCACTGCAGCTCACTTGCCGACGGAGGGCCGTGGCTTCCCCTCTTTCCCGCTGGCCTCCCAGGCTCCTTCCTCTCTGGAGAGAGAGCACGACCTCGAGCACAGGCGACGTGAGGGACACACTCTGGGATGCCCCTCGTCCTGGAAGGGTGGGGACAGCGTGAGCTACATGCTCTTCTGGGGGGCCCGAGGGCTGATCGGCTCTGGTTTGGAGCCTCGGGTTGAGCTTCTGCTATTTACGAGCTCTCTACCCCGGCTCTGCTGTGTGCCTGTCAGCTTGTCACCTTCTGCAACGGCCGGGGAATCTGAAGACAAGGCACAGGAGCCGCTCCTGTATCCTCCTCTTCCTCCTTCCCCCACGCGCCTCCCGTCTGCCCCGTGGAGGATGGATGTCTGAGCCTTGACTTCGCAGGTGCTCAGCGAGGCTCCGGCGAAGTGATGCGGCGGGGGCGGGGGCTGTCCGGAGCCTGGATGGCATCTCCAAGATGGCCGGTGGCCGGGCCGCTTCAGAGAGAGGCTCAGACGGAGTGTCTGCCGCCAGGAGGCTGGAGACAGCTTTGATGTGGGCGGCGCGGGAACCCGCCTGCGGATAGCAGCATAGAGCTGGACCGGGAGTGGGGAGGAGGGCTGGTGGGCCCGGGGCTTCCCATCCTAGGTCAAGGCTGAGGCGCGTCTTGGCACTCCCAGCCGTATCTGCATTTCATCTTCCCCGGGTCCCCCCGCGGAGTGTGAGTCTAGACAGCTATGGAACAAAATGCTCAATTACCGCGGAGGAATTTGGCCTGCGGAGGTATAGCTGAGCCGAGCAGACAGGCCCGAGGTGCGGAGGGAGGCTGAGAGCGAGCCCCTCTTGGATCCCGGGCAGGCTGGAGAGCCTGGAGGTCCGGGGGTCCAGCCCCACCTGTGGGGAGTGGAGGCCAAAGGGCCCCCAAGAGGCATTTTGACCTCTTGAAGGGCTGTAAATCTGGCCTGGCCCACGTCTCTGTCCCACATCACTCTCTTGAAAAGATTTTTGCCTACAATTAGAATTCATATTAACATCTCTGATTAGGGAAGGTCTGAGAGGTGGGAACCTATTCTCTCATTTAGCTAGGCTGCTTGTGAGCTGTGAGGAGTCAGTGCAGCTCTCAGCCACTCTGTGGGCGGGCATTTAGCACGACTCACTTGCCGACGGAGGGCCGTGGCTTCCTCTTTCCCGCTGGCCTGGGGAGAGAGACGACCTCGAGCACAGGACGTGAGGGACACACTCTGGGATGCCCTCGTCCTGGAAGGGTGGGGACAGCGTGAGCTACATGCTCTTCTGGGGGCCCGAGGGCTGATCGGCTCTGGTTTGGAGCCTCGGGTTGAGCTTCTGCTATTTACGAGCTCTCTACCCCGGCTCTGCTGTGTGCCTGTCAGCTTGTCACCTTCTGCAACGGCCGGGAATCTGAAGACAAGGCACAGGAGCCGCTCCTGTATCCTCCTCTTCCTCCTTCCCCACGCGCCTCCCGTCTGCCCGTGGAGGATGGATGTCTGAGCCTTGACTTCGCAGGTGCTCAGCGAGGCTCCGGCAAGTGATGCGGCGGGGGCGGGGGCTGTCCGGAGCCTGGATGGCATCTCCAAGATGGCCGGTGGCCGGGCCGCTTCAGAGAGAGGCTCAGACGGAGTGTCTGCCGCCAGGAGGCTGGAGACAGCTTTGATGTGGGCGGCGCGGGAACCCGCCTGCGGATAGCAGCATAGAGCTGGACCGGGAGTGGGGAGGAGGGCTGGTGGGCCCGGGGCTTCCCATCCTAGGTCAAGGCTGAGGCGCGTCTTGGCACTCCCAGCCGTATCTGCATTTCATCTTCCCCGGGTCCCCCCGCCGCGTGTGAGTCTAGACAGCTATGGAACAAAATGCTCAATTACCGCGGAGGAATTTGGCCTGCGGAGGTATAGCTGAGCCGAGCAGACAGGCCCGAGGTGCGGAGGGAGGCTGAGAGCGAGCCCCTCTTGGATCCCGGGCAGGCTGGAGAGCCTGGAGGTCCGGGGGTCCAGCCCCACCTGTGGGGAGTGGAGGCCAAAGGGCCCCCAAGAGGCATTTTGACCTCTTGAAGGGCTGTAAATCTGGCCTGGCCCACGTCTCTGTCCCACATCACTCTCTTGAAAAGATTTTTGCCTACAATTAGAATTCATATTAACATCTCTGATTAGGGAAGGTCTGAGAGGTGGGAACCTATTCTCTCATTTAGCTAGGCTGCTTGTGAGCTGTGAGGAGTCAGTGCAGCTCTCAGCCTCAGGTTCCACATCTGTAAAATGGGGGAAGACATGCACTGACGGCCAAGGTGGTCCTGAAAGAGCTTTGTCACCTGGGAGGTAAATGGCCACTCCTTTCACATCAGTCCAAGCTTCATGGTCTAAGACAGCCTTGAGATGTGTCCATTTGCATATCTCTGTCTTACGATTAGCCTTCAGAATCTATGAGGTGTTTGTGTGAATGGAAATTTTCGCAAGGTGACCTCTGGTGCTGCCTCTGGTGCTGGTTTGGCGCAATGACCACTTGTGGTCTGAATTGCTTTCCCTTGTGTTGCAGTGAGGCGTGGTCCCCGGGAAGACTCTGGGCTTGTCTCGCTGCAGTTTCGCTGGGGGCCCTCTGGGGCGCAGTCCGCACGGTCACTCCCGTGTGGGTGACTTCACTGCCCTGGAGCCCAGGTGCTCCGCAGGTGCCCTGGGCCCTGTTCCTGGCCGCAGGCCTGGTCCTCTGCAGGGAGCACGGCCGAGCCCCTCGTGGCTGCCTCCATGCTCGGCTTCCTCCTGGGGCTCTCCCCTCCGTCCTCACCGTTCCTGCTCCCCACAGCATTGCCTCCTACCCTGGCCCCTTGGGCCTGAGCTCTGGCTTGGGGAGCGGAATTTCCCGGAGCACTGCCTTTAGGTCCCTCTGTCTTTGAAACCCCCGGAGATGGGGGCCCTGGGTCTGGCCCCTTTCCCAGGGGGTGGAGGTGGAGGGACAGGGTTGGAAGATGAGCGGGTGCTAATTGAGACTCCGCAGGGAGTCCTGCCATGGACCTTTCTGATGTCGTTCCAGCTCATGTGGTCTGGGCCCACCTTCTGTGTTTGCACGTCACCTCTTGCCTTGAAGTGGGTGAAAAGCAGCTGTAATCTGGGGTAGGCTGGAGAGCCCAGCCCGGAAGCCACTACGGCCGTGTCCCCTTGCCCACTCTTCCACCCTAGCCCTGAGAACTGCCCCTGGGCCCAGACCGAGTGGTAGTGTGCTGGCGGGCCTGCCCCGGGGTGGCTGAATGCTCCTCGCTGGCCCTGACTCCTGCCTGCTCACCCGCTGTGGCTGTGGGATGAAGTCATCCCTGGCAGGGGTGGCTGGCGCGGGCCCAGGGTAAACAGGCTGTGCTGAGCTCATTGGCGTGCTGCTGGATGAGCTTGGGGAGTGGGGGCTGCAGGCCTCCCTGCCCCCCAGCCCCCAGAGCAGAGCCATGCACTCCAGCCTTGGGGACTGCAAGGGCCAAGTGTCGCTGGCGGGGCAAACCTGTGCCCAGCCTCCTCCCGGGGCGAGGGCTGGGTGACACGGACTACTCCGTGGGAGTTTAGTTGGTGGGATTCCCCCCTGAGTCTGCACAGGCTTTGACATTGATCACAATAACCAGCACCTCTGATGCTGATATGCCCCACTTACATGATGCTTCACTGAGCCTGGTGCCATCCACAAATCCCAAGTTCAGGTCCCAAGTCGCATAACGCTCATATCAAAGCAGTGGGATAAGGGCACTACGTTATTCCCATTTTCCAGATGAGAACACGGAGGACCAGAATGGTAGTAAGGTCCGGCCAGAATACAGTCAGGCTGCCTGGTCTGAGCTCTGGACCACGGCGCTCTCCTAGGCTCCTCTGTGATCTGAGGGGCCTCAGTTTTGACGCAGCCCCTTCAAGTCTTAGGTCTTGGATCCCTTCTTCAATATCCCTTCTTCCTCCATGAGTTTTCTGACCCAACATGCTCCTGACCAGCCTCTTCCTTATCTGGGGCCAGAGGGGGTCTTCCTGGCTTTGTACCCCTAGTGGAGGAGAGTCTGGGCTCGTGGTTGCAGTTTTAAATCCCTGGCGGGGCTCAAGGCATCCAGGTGCTTAGAACCAGTTGCTTCATCTGTTAGGTGGGCTCAGCAGTCACCCGTCTTATCACCTGCTCCATCCCCGGCAGAGGTGATGTCTGGCTTCCACCCCTCGCGCCCTCCGAGCCTCTCCTATTCTTCAAGGCAGGCAACCATGAGGACTCTTGCACTGGAATTAGCATGGGGCCTGGGCCTGGCCTTAGCTTCCTGGGCTGGTCCCTGTTGTTCGTGCAGCTGCTCGTTTTGACATAGGAAGCAAAGACGAAAGGGACTCGGAGGTTTGCCTGGCTCAGGAGAGGAAGGGAGGGAGGAGAGCTTAGAGCCCTCCTGGATGGAAGCCCCGCGCCCCTCAGCCCTTGTGACTTGAGCTGGTTTTAGTGTGTCCCGTTTGGGTCTGAAGAGGAGTTTGGGGCTTCTGACTCTGCCTGGCCTTCACAAGGCACTGGAGGTCAAGCAGGCTTTGTTGGATTCATCAGCTCACTTGGGGTGGGAGCCCAGGTGGTTGGTGGAGGACTTTTCCAGACAAGGAAAGAGCCCACCTCTCAGGTTTGGGTGTCAGGGACCCTGGAAGCCTTGCTGTTCCTCATCCCATCTCTGCGCCTCAGCAGGATTAGGCCAGAGATGCTCCGGAGTGAGTCAGGGCAGCTCCAAGCCCTCAGAGCTCCTGGTTCTTCAAGATCCAGGAGGACACGCCTGTGATACGAGGGGGCACATCTACTCTTTCTCTCCCCTCCCCAAGGGATGTGGGCTCTGGACTCTTCCCTGGGACTTCACTCCCTAACACAGCTGCGGCCAAGCTCGCACCCGTCCTAAACTTGTCCCGCTCTGTCTCCCAGCCTCAGGGGTTCAGAGCAAGTCTGTACTGATAGCTGGACTCCAGGATCCATTCCCACGTACTCCTTGGCGTGCGGCGCCAGTGTGCACGTGACCTTGGGTAGGAGGGAAGTTCGTTCTCAGCCGGGAAGGGATGCCAGGCCTGACCTTGGTTTCCTGCAAGGCCCCGTGAACACGAGCAGCCGCCAGCGCTTGACCTTCCGTGACACCCATGCGTTTATCCGTTCTGTTCATTTAACCCAATGCAGAAACGCCAACCTTGTGTTTCCAGGGAAAGCTGCCGGTGCTACTGCTTGGCCGCTCCTCGGAGCTTAGGCCGGGGGAGTTCGTGGTCGCCATCGGAAGCCCATTTTCCCTTCAAAACACCGTCACCACGGGGATCGTCAGCACCACCCAGCGTGGCGGCAAAGAGCTGGGGCTCCGGAACTCCGACATGGACTACATCCAGACTGACGCCATCATCAACGTGAGCCCAGCTGCCGCAGGCTTGGGCGGGACCTGGAAAGCGGGGCCAGGCCAGAGGGTAGAGGGGCTGGCCCTCAGCCGGCTGGTAGCCTCGGGGACTCCTGGGATGGGCACTTGAGATCTGCCCAAGCCTGCAGCCAAGAGGAGCCCTCCATCCCCTCGCTGCCCTGCCCCAGGGCCAGCCACCCTGGCTCCGGCTGCCTGCGCAGCTTTGTGGAAGGAAGATGCTTAGCGTGGCCCCGGCTCTGCGGTCCCTAGAGGTGTCCGCACTGCCTTGTGGGGACAGTCCGAGCACCAGGCCTACCCAGTCGATGACCAGTGAGGTCAGGGATCATCCCGCACAGTCTCATAAGTGGAATCTTTCTTAAGTCACATTTTCCACTTCAGCTGTTTCCCTATAGGATTGATGTTTCTAAAAAAGCATTTTTCCTTCCATCTGTCTAATAAATAAGAAACACAGTGTATTTTGTGCCTCTAGAAGGCTTTATTCCCAAAGTTTCTTGTGATCCATATGAAGTAATGGAAAGAGACGCACCACGTGGATTTTCAGGTCTAGCAGCAAGGCAGGGGTCAAGTAGAGGTGTGTCTGCGGGGGCATGGTGTGGATTTGAATTACTGTGATATTGAAGCAAGTGGACAGCCAACCTATTGCCTAGAGAATGAAGATGTGTGTTTTGGGAATTTTTACTTGGCCTCTGGGCTTTCGAGCTATATATATGTGTGTGTGTGTGTATATATATATATATATATATATATATATACACACACACACGCACACACCCCATTTATGGCACATTAAAAACCTTCCGAAAATTATTAAGGTCCTTTTTTTCTTTTTTTTTTCAGCACAGTATTAGGTAGACAGGAACCAACCTTAGGAGAGAATTTGCACTCAGGGACCTGCACAGCAGGGAGGTCGATTAGACCATGTAACGACCTACACACATAACCTTTTCCTTTTTGCTTGATTTCAGTATGGGAACTCCGGAGGCCCGGGATCGTCAGCACCACCCAGCGTGGCGGCAAAGAGCTGGGGCTCCGGAACTCCGACATGGACTACATCCAGACTGACGCCATCATCAACGTGAGCCCGGCTGCCGCAGGCTTGGGCGGGACCTGGAAAGCGGGGCCAGGCCAGAGGGTAGAGGGGCTGGCCCTCAGCCGGCTGGTAGCCTCGGGGACTCCTGGGATGGGCACTTGAGATCTGCCCAAGCCTGCAGCCAAGAGGAGCCCTCCATCCCCTCGCTGCCCTGCCCCAGGGCCAGCCACCCTGGCTCCGGCTGCCTGCGCAGCTTTGTGGAAGGAAGATGCTTAGCGTGGCCCCGGCTCTGCGGTCCCTAGAGGTGTCCGCACTGCCTTGTGGGGACAGTCCGAGCACCAGGCCTACCCAGTCGATGACCAGTGAGGTCAGGGATCATCCCGCACAGTCTCATAAGTGGAATCTTTCTTAAGTCACATTTTTCCACTTCAGCTGTTTCCCTATAGGATTGATGTTTCTAAAAAAGCATTTTTCCTTCCATCTGTCTAATAAATAAGAAACACAGTGTATTTTGTGCCTCTAGAAGGCTTTATTCCCAAAGTTTCTTGTGATCCATATGAAGTAATGGAAAGAGACGCACCACGTGGATTTTCAGGTCTAGCAGCAAGGCAGGGGTCAAGTAGAGGTGTGTCTGCGGGGGCATGGTGTGGATTTGAATTACTGTGATATTGAAGCAAGTGGACAGCCAACCTATTGCCTAGAGAATGAAGATGTGTGTTTTGGGAATTTTTACTTGGCCTCTGGGCTTTCGAGCTATATATATGTGTGTGTGTGTGTATATATATATATATATATATATATATACACACACACACACACACCCCATTTATGGCACATTAAAAACCTTCCGAAAATTATTAAGGTCCTTTTTTTCTTTTTTTTTTCAGCACAGTATTAGGTAGACAGGAACCAACCTTAGGAGAGAATTTGCACTCAGGGACCTGCACAGCAGGGAGGTCGATTAGACCATGTAACGACCTACACACATAACCTTTTCCTTTTTGCTTGATTTCAGTATGGGAACTCCGGAGGCCCGCTGGTAAACCTGGTAAGGGCTTTTAAAAAGTATTTATCTACGTGTCTTTCCTCCCCCACCTTTGGTTTCTTTTCAGACATGAACTTGCCAAAGCACATTGTCTAATTCTTTCAAAGTGACATCTGTGACCATGCATTCCCTTGTAAATGTCTCTTCTCATCTTTTCTGGAAAGAGAGGCACACTGGTGTCTGGATTGGAAGCGGCCTGCCAGTGGACATGCTTGTGTCTTAGTGTCACAAGTAAAGGCGCTGGAGTTCAAGTCCGATCCAGCAGGAGTTAGAGGAGCCTGTCTTTATTCTGAAGGTGCTAGTGGTTCTGTCCCGAGGCAGTCTAAGGAGCTGGCTTGGCTCATCCACAGGCTTTGTCTTGGTCAGGAGCCTCCCTTTAAGACCTGGCTTGGAACAAGGAGTTACCCCTCTCACAAAGATGTCGCCTAAGTTTGTATTTTAGTTCAGTATAAAAAGAGAAGTCTTAGAACCAGATGGTCAGAGCCAGTCTGATGGCTCAGGGTCCCCTACGCCAGTGGGGATGATCCCTTGGACGGTCCCTTGGAGACAGGGACTGAATTCTCAGCCTGACGGGAAGTGTGCAAGGAGTGACTTGCCCTCTCCTGGCAGTACTCCCTCCTAAGCCCGAGGTGGACAATCGTTAACAATAGTGTTCAGAATAACAGATGGCGGGAGGCAAGCCTGTTCTTCTGCAATTGCTTCATATGGTGTCGCGCTGGTAGCCTGTGGATTTATCTTGACTCAAGCACACCCCGTAGACTGATTTAAATCTGGTTTGCAGCAAGCCAAGGAAATGAGATGTGATTGCGAGCGTCCGCCTCCCCCACTGCCCCGAGGCTGCTTGGAGAGGAGGGTTTGTTTTCCTGGTGGTGAAGTCGGTTCTCCTTGGGGGCTAAGGTTGCTTCTCCCTGAGGTCAGCAGAGGAATCTTAAGATCCTTGGAAATGGGCGAGGCAGACAGGTGTAGAGAGCCACCTAAAGGACTCGGGCTTAAAAAAACAAAAACCTTTTGTCTTATAGTGGAGTATAGCCCATTAGCAATGCTCTGATAGTTCCAGGTGACCAGCAAAGGGCCTCGGCCCTGCATGTCCAGGTGTCCATTCTCTGCCAACGTCTCCGCCATCCTGGCTGCCACATCGCATTGAGCGGAGTGCCCTGTGCTGTGCGGTGGGACTCGGGGACTCCTGGCAGCGTCTTCTTCTCTGCCAAAGGAGCAGACGTGCATTTTGAAACTGGCTGATGCTGTGCTTTCTTTGCCGTATCACTCGGTTCTGCGTTGGGTGGGTGTTGATTCTTCTTTTGCTCAGCTCAGCTTAAAACTATCAAGTCGGGCTTCTCGCCTACAACCCAGAAGCCCCCTCCGTCCAGCTCCCCAAACCCCAGCCACCTCTCTGAAGAAGCTCCAAGGTTCCTTCCATGCAAATTCTCCACACTCTCTCGGCAGGTATCTTTACATAAACCTTCCGGGATTCAGTAAGCTATTTGCCCCTTGCTTTTCAGGATGGTGAAGTGATTGGAATTAACACACTGAAAGTAACAGCTGGAATCTCCTTTGCAATTCCATCCGATAAGATTAAAAAGTTCCTAACAGAGTCCCATGACCGACAAGCCAAAGGTAAGAGCCCTAGCAGGCCACTGGAGATTTAGACCTGGGGCTTGGGTGCCCCTCAGGAACTGGAGTTGGGGGGAGGGACAATGATCCCTGAAGGTCAGTCACACCTCTCCTATCAAGAAGGGAAAAGAATGCCTGCTATTAAGCCCCTGGTATTAGGTCATAGATGTTTGATTATTTTTGTCCTATGATCATGAATGTTTCATACGGTTCAGCCTACTGTGTACCAGCCATGACCCTGGGTGATTTCTATACATTTTTTCATTTCATTATTCATTATGTCGTTTAATTCCCTTGCCTGATCAGGTGAGAATTATTAGTCCCATTTTACCGATGAGAAACCTGAGATTCAAGGAGCTCATTCATTCCGCTAGTGTTTAGTGATTGCTCTGCTCAAGGTCAGGCTGGGGATTTGAGGCTCGACAGGGTCCGTGGCAGCGGTGATGTCTACCTTCCCAAGGCGAGTGCCTAGGATTGACCTTTTGTCTTATAGTGGAGTATAGCCCATTAGCAATGCTCTGATAGTTCCAGGTGACCAGCAAAGGGCCTCGGCCCTGCATGTCCAGGTGTCCATTCTCTGCCAACGTCTCCGCCATCCTGGCTGCCACATCGCATTGAGCGGAGTGCCCTGTGCTGTGCGGTGGGACTCGGGGACTCCTGGCAGCGTCTTCTTCTCTGCCAAAGGAGCAGACGTGCATTTTGAAACTGGCTGATGCTGTGCTTTCTTTGCCGTATCACTCGGTTCTGCGTTGGGTGGGTGTTGATTCTTCTTTTGCTCAGCTCAGCTTAAAACTATCAAGTCGGGCTTCTCGCTCTACAACCCAGAAGCCCCCTCCGTCCAGCTCCCCAAACCCCAGCCACCTCTCTGAAGAAGCTCCAAGGTTCCTTCCATGCAAATTCTCCACACTCTCTCGGCAGGTATCTTTACATAAACCTTCCGGGATTCAGTAAGCTATTTGCCCCTTGCTTTTCAGGATGGTGAAGTGATTGGAATTAACACACTGAAAGTAACAGCTGGAATCTCCTTTGCAATTCCATCCGATAAGATTAAAAAGTTCCTAACAGAGTCCCATGACCGACAAGCCAAAGGTAAGAGCCCTAGCAGGCCACTGGAGATTTAGACCTGGGGCTTGGGTGCCCCTCAGGAACTGGAGTTGGGGGGAGGGAAAATGATCCCTGAAGGTCAGTCACACCTCTCCTATCAAGAAGGGAAAAGAATGCCTGCTATTAAGCCCCTGGTATTAGGTCATAGATGTTTGATTATTTTTGTCCTATGATCATGAATGTTTCATACGGTTCAGCCTACTGTGTACCAGCCATGACCCTGGGTGATTTCTATACATTTTTTCATTTCATTATTCATTATGTCGTTTAATTCCCTTGCCTGATCAGGTGAGAATTATTAGTCCCATTTTACCGATGAGAAACCTGAGATTCAAGGAGCTCATTCATTCCGCTAGTGTTTAGTGATTGCTCTGCTCAAGGTCAGGCTGGGGATTTGAGGCTCGACAGGGTCCGTGGCAGCGGTGATGTCTACCTTCCACCTGGGGGAGAGAGGAAGCAGGGAGTGCCCCAGTCAGGATTTGGACCACAAGCTGAATGCATCCCCTCCTTGGCCCTGACTTATTGAACCTCGTGGCTGCTGGTGTCCCTAGCACAGCTGCCAACAGGGCTGACCGTCTGTTGTCCTTCTCTGGTCCCACCAGGCAAAGCTGTCACCAAGAAGAAGTACATCGGCATCCGAATGATGTCCCTCACATCCAGGTAGGTAACAGGACATCCAGGCCTGTCTGGGTCTTAAATTCACTTATTAATTCATTTTAAATTCAAATATTTGTTTGTTTAAAATTCAGATTCTTTATTTGTTTGGTCATAGTCGTGGCATGTGGGATCTTCTGTTGTGGCATGTGAACTTTTAGTTACACCATATGTGGATCCAGTTCCCTGACCAGGAATTGAACCTGGGTCCCATGCATTGGGAGCGCTGAGTCTTAGCCCCTGGACACCAGGAAAGTCTCTGTGTCTTAAATTTAAAACAAATCAACTTCAGAAGACTCTCGCAGGATGCCCCTAAAAGAGAAACCTTCCTCAGCCTCAAGACAGCTCAGTTTCTGGTTAAAGTTAAGAAACATTAGGAAAGGGAGGAAGGGCTGTTAGCCTTGGCCTCGTGTTGTTTTATCCTTCACAATTGTTTTTTGGGTTCTGAGCAGGTCTTTCTTTCTGGAAGATTCTGCTCATCTTTGAGGGCAGGCCTGCAGAGCCCGGGCGTTGGTCACCTCCTCACTCACGCCTTCTTTTCACCACTTGCTCTGTTGAAACCCACATTCCAGGAGTGCCCCAAGCCCCTCCCTCAGCTTCAGAGTGCCCTGCCTTTCCTCAGCTCTGCCGCCTGTGGGCTGGGGCTCCTGGAATGCCGGGCAGGCTGGCCTGACGGATGGGCTTGTTTTCCCCGAGCCGGTGGAAGCTGTGGTATGCGGCTGCCAGACGCATGACATACTGGTGTTTTAACCTTGATGACAAAACCTGGTGTGATTGTAGGAGTCCTGGTACCTAAGGGCCCGGTTGAAACTCTTGTAGGTAAAGCTGGCAAAGAGCAGAACCTATTGATAAAACTATCTAAATTATAATAATGAACAAGCTATTAATTAATTATGAACACATAACTGTCGTTTAGACCCATGTGATAATGCCTTCCACCTGGGGGAGAGAGGAAGCAGGGAGTGCCCCAGTCAGGATTTGGACCACAAGCTGAATGCATCCCCTCCTTGGCCCTGACTTATTGAACCTCGTGGCTGCTGGTGTCCCTAGCACAGCTGCCAACAGGGCTGACCGTCTGTTGTCCTTCTCTGGTCCCACCAGGCAAAGCTGTCACCAAGAAGAAGTACATCGGCATCCGAATGATGTCCCTCACATCCAGGTAGGTAACAGGACATCCAGGCCTGTCTGGGTCTTAAATTCACTTATTAATTCATTTTAAATTCAAATATTTGTTTGTTTAAAATTCAGATTCTTTATTTGTTTGGTCATAGTCGTGGCATGTGGGATCTTCTGTTGTGGCATGTGAACTTTTAGTTACACCATATGTGGATCCAGTTCCCTGACCAGGAATTGAACCTGGGTCCCATGCATTGGGAGCGCTGAGTCTTAGCCCCTGGACACCAGGAAAGTCTCTGTGTCTTAAATTTAAAACAAATCAACTTCAGAAGACTCTCGCAGGATGCCCCTAAAAGAGAAACCTTCCTCAGCCTCAAGACAGCTCAGTTTCTGGTTAAAGTTAAGAAACATTAGGAAAGGGAGGAAGGGCTGTTAGCCTTGGCCTCGTGTTGTTTTATCCTTCACAATTGTTTTTTGGGTTCTGAGCAGGTCTTTCTTTCTGGAAGATTCTGCTCATCTTTGAGGGCAGGCCTGCAGAGCCCGGGCGTTGGTCACCTCCTCACTCACGCCTTCTTTTCACCACTTGCTCTGTTGAAACCCACATTCCAGGAGTGCCCCAAGCCCCTCCCTCAGCTTCAGAGTGCCCTGCCTTTCCTCAGCTCTGCCGCCTGTGGGCTGGGGCTCCTGGAATGCCGGGCAGGCTGGCCTGACGGATGGGCTTGTTTTCCCCGAGCCGGTGGAAGCTGTGGTATGCGGCTGCCAGACGCATGACATACTGGTGTTTTAACCTTGATGACAAAACCTGGTGTGATTGTAGGAGTCCTGGTACCTAAGGGCCCGGTTGAAACTCTTGTAGGTAAAGCTGGCAAAGAGCAGAACCTATTGATAAAACTATCTAAATTATAATAATGAACAAGCTATTAATTAATTATGAACACATAACTGTCGTTTAGACCCATGTGATAAATGGTGGTACCTTTCTAGCTGACTTGCCAAGACGGAAATGTTCATCAGGTCTTATCTTGGAAACCTGAGAGTTGGAAGCACGTGGGATTTAGGGAAGGGGCAGGAAAGAAGAATGTGGGCCCTGCAGTCCAGCTTCTTGGGCTCCTGTCCCACTTCCACTGTTTCCTGGCTTGTGACCTTGGGGTCATTTGACCCCTGAGTGCCTCAGTTTCCTCCTCACTGGGGTCAGGATAGCCAGGCAGGCGTGTGGGTGTGTGGGCAGGACTGAGTGATTTAATGAGTACCAGAGAGTCTGCTTGCAATGCGGGAGACCAGGCTTTGGTCCCTGTGTCGGGAAGATCCCCTGGAGGAGGACATGGCCACCCACAGAGAAGCCTGGCAGGCTGCTGTCCATGGGGTCGGAAAGAGTTGGGCACGACTGAGCAGCTAAGCACAGCAAAGACTGGACGTATGCGTGGTCCCTAGCCACGGCGACCCTACCCACGATTTTTCGTGTGCTTGCTCGGTGCCAGGCAGGGGACCAGGCGCTGGACCCGGATGAGATCATTTGCTCCTCATGCCAACCTCATAGCACTGTCCCTGTTGAACAGGTGAGGAAGGTGAGGCACAGAGAGGTTAAACAACTGCCCAAGATCACACAGTCAGGAAGTGGCCAAGCGGGGGTTCCAAAGCAAGCCAGCTGTCACAGGGTCCTGCCTTCTTTAAGTGGTGCTGGTTGTTCAGTCGCTAAGTCACATCCGACTCTTGGTGACCCCATGGACTGCAGCACGCCCGGCTCTTAAGCGGTAGCGACTATCAGTTAATTAATAATAATCATGATAATGCTCAAAATTTTCCTTGATGTTATCCAGTAAATCTTTGACTCTAGGAAACAAGAAATCTAGAGCGGAATCAAACCCCCTGGAGAGGGACTCCCGGGGTGGTCCAGCGGCTCCGAGTCTGCACTCCCAACGTAAGGGGCCCAGGCGTGGTCCCTGCTTAGGGAACTAGATCCCACAAGCTGAAACTGCAGCTGAAGATTCTGCGTGCCACAGCTAAGACCCAATTCAGTCAAATCAGTGTAGATATTGAGACAATAATAAAAAGGACAACTTAATATAAAAAAAAGTCCGGAGGCATTTTACATTAGACTGAGGGATGGAGGAGAAGGCCTGCGGGAGCCGTTGTTACGGAGGGCTGATCCGGGTGCTCTTACCCGAAGAATGTTGGCCCTGCAGTCCAGCTTCTTGGGCTCCTGTCCCACTTCCACTGTTTCCTGGCTTGTGACCTTGGGGTCATTTGACCCCTGAGTGCCTCAGTTTCCTCCTCACTGGGGTCAGGATAGCCAGGCAGGCGTGTGGGTGTGTGGGCAGGACTGAGTGATTTAATGAGTACCAGAGAGTCTGCTTGCAATGCGGGAGGCCAGGCTTTGGTCCCTGTGTCGGGAAGATCCCTGGAGGAGGACATGGCCACCCACAGAGAAGCCTGGCAGGCTGCTGTCCATGGGGTCGGAAAGAGTTGGGCACGACTGAGCAGCTAAGCACAGCAAAGACTGGACGTATGCGTGGTCCCTAGCCACGGCGACCCTACCCACGATTTTTCGTGTGCTTGCTCGGTGCCAGGCAGGGGACCAGGCGCTGGACCCGGATGAGATCATTTGCTCCTCATGCCAACCTCATAGCACTGTCCCTGTTGAACAGGTGAGGAAGGTGAGGCACAGAGAGGTTAAACAACTGCCCAAGATCACACAGTCAGGAAGTGGCCAAGCGGGGGTTCCAAAGCAAGCCAGCTGTCACAGGGTCCTGCCTTCTTTAAGTGGTGCTGGTTGTTCAGTCGCTAAGTCACATCCGACTCTTGGTGACCCCATGGACTGCAGCACGCCCGGCTCTTAAGCGGTAGCGACTATCAGTTAATTAATAATAATCATGATAATGCTCAAAATTTTCCTTGATGTTATCCAGTAAATCTTTGACTCTAGGAAACAAGAAATCTAGAGCGGAATCAAACCCCCTGGAGAGGGACTCCCGGGGTGGTCCAGCGGCTCCGAGTCTGCACTCCCAACGTAAGGGGCCCAGGCGTGGTCCCTGCTTAGGGAACTAGATCCCACAAGCTGAAACTGCAGCTGAAGATTCTGCGTGCCACAGCTAAGACCCAATTCAGTCAAATCAGTGTAGATATTGAGACAATAATAAAAAGGACAACTTAATATAAAAAAAAGTCCGGAGGCATTTTACATTAGACTGAGGGATGGAGGAGAAGGCCTGCGGGAGCCGCGTTGTTACGGAGGGCTGATCCGGGTGCTCTTACCCCCGAGCAGCAAAGCCAAGGAGCTGAAGGATCGCCACCGAGACTTCCCGGACGTACTCTCAGGGGCGTATATCATCGAGGTCATTCCTGACACCCCCGCAGAAGCGTGAGTTACACTGTTCCCCCATTTTCCTTGCACCCTTAATTCCTGGAGGTAGGGGACAGGGGGCAGTTTTTTTTTTTTTTTAAGATTTATTTATTTATTTATTTTGGGGGGGCAGGATGGGGAGGGAGGGGAGCAGGCGGGCCACTTCTATTGGTCTTTCATTTGTCTATTTTCATCCATCTTTGTTCTTCGGCCCGTGTGGGCCTCCCATCGCGGTGGCCTCTGTCGTTGCAGAGCACCGGCTCTGGGCTCATGCGCTCCAGAGCTCCGGCTCGGTGATTGGGCACATTGGTCCAGCCACTCCGCGGCACGTGGGATCTTCCCAGGCCAGGGATCGAACTGGCGCCCCTTGCACTGCAAGGCGGTGTCCTTACCCACTGAACCACCAGGGAAGCCCCAGGGGGCAGTTTTTTTTTGTACCAGCTCAGGTGGCCGCGTGGATCCCCGACAAAATGGTCTGGCATCTTTGGTGCATCGTGTCAGTCAGATCTCCTGACCTGGTTCAGGTCAGGACTCATCCGCAAAAGGATGCTTCCTGTCTAAAAGTCCTCTTCCCGAGTACGTCCTCTTCTAGAAGGAATCAGACGGAAGAGGGATATTGGACTTGTTAAGAGTCTCCAGGACGGACCTGGCTAGGGAAAGCGGGCTGAAGGAGCCGTGTCCCTGAGACCTCAGGCAATGGTCCTGTCCTCGGCTGCTGGTTGCATCTCTTCCTGAAGCCTTCTCTAATTGTGCCCGTTACCAGTCAGGCCATACTTATCCACTCCTCTAGAAAAATAATGCAGGGAACATCACGGTAACATTGAAAGCTCAACCAGCAATCAGAGTTTGTTGTTGCCTGTATGGACCTAATATCCAAAGAGAAGTGCTAGACCAGAGGGTGGCCAGCAGACTGTTTCCTGGGGGCCAGATCTGGTCTGCCGCCTGCCTTCAGGTCAACAATAGATTTTGAATTTTTAAATAGTTCAAACAGTTTAAATAAGAATAATATTTTAGGACACAGAAAAATGATATGACATTCAAATTCAGTGTTACAGAAGTGAAATTTTACCGGGGCAGATTATATATTGTAGGTGGTGGTTTTTGGATCACTATCACAGAGTTAGGTTGTTGTGCTGGGGACCATCTGATCTGCAAAACCTAAAACATTTCTTATTTGACCATTAACTGCATAATTGTGCTGACCCCTGTGCTAGACCACTAAGGAGCATAACAGCTCATTTGATCCTGTTGTACAGAGGAGCTAACGTTACAGCAGGAGTGACACAAAGCAGGTGCCTCACAGTGGAACCAGCACCACCCACCCCGGGAGGAGTGGCTCTCTGAGCTGTGCCACCCGTGACCAGCATGCTGGCCACAGTCATGGTAGATGGTACCTCCTTGCTTCCTTCGGGGTGAGTCTGGGATAAGATCACACAAATGCCGGTACACAAGTCTACTATGAACGTGACCAAGGATGAGGTCTACACACCTCGAAAGTCAATAATACAACCACTGGGTTTAAGCCATTCTCACATAAGGTAACTAGCACTCTGTTTGCTCTGGACTTTTGCATCCGAAACCATGGCCGTGGATGTAAAGTTGCTCACCTTCCCGAGCCACTGCACCAGGAGCAATGGAACCCTCACAACCCCTTGTCCCTCTGTGTTGCAGGGGTGGGCTCAAGGAAAATGATGTCATCATCAGTATCAATGGGCAGTCCGTGGTCTCCGCCAGCGACGTCAGCGACGTCATTAAGAAGGAGAGCACCCTGAACATGGTCGTCCGCAGGGGCAACGAAGATATCATGGTCACCGTGATTCCGGAAGAAATCGACCCGTAGGCAGAGGCATGAGCTGGACTTCATGTTTCCCTCAGAGGCTCTCCAGTGGACGACGGACGATGACCCTGGGCTGGTGGCGCGAGAGGCCCAAGACGTGACCGCCGTGTTGCTCCTTGCGCAGAGCCGCTGGCCCGCAGAGCCCTTCCTGATAGCGCGCAGGCAAAGCCGATGTAAAGCGCTGTAGACCCGCAGGCAGAAGCGCTCCCTCCTGTAGCCTATGTACGCAGTGTGCTTTTTCTTGCCAGCTTGCACTGTGCCCGCTCGGACAGTCAGCCTTGGTCTCAGCCTTTAACCGAGTCGTCGTCTTAGTCCAGCTGAGGCTGTGATGCGTAGAGGAGAGGAAAGGCTCACGGCAGCCAGAATGGCGCCGGCCGTGTTTATGCTTTCTTCCGAGTCAGCACCCAGACGGGGAAAGGCCGGGACCACGGGAGGGTGGACGCTGGCTTCTAAAATGGCCATGAGTAGCCTCTTTTAGGAATCTCTTCAGAACTGGGAGCACAGTGACTTGGAGTTTGAGTTATTAAAATACGTCTTCATACTTTGCTTTCTGATATCCTTCTTTTCCGGGAACAGCCGGTTACCGTCTCTTTGAATCTATTATAATGTCAACAGCTGGCTTGTGAAACCACTTTGTGTGCGAGGGTTGAGCTTGAGGTCCCATCTGCTATTTCAGAGTCATCCCGGGGTTCACCAGGGCCGTGAACCCCGTGCCTGGTCACCCCGGCTTCCTGATAGAGGCTTGAAGTCCGTTACCCTGGCATCAGGAGCTTTTCAGACTTGAGAGAGGCTGTCAGCCACACAAATCGTGCCGTCCGCCAGCGAAGAGGTTCCGGGCCTCTGCTCCGGGCCAGGCACGGCCCGGGGCCGAGCGGAGAGGGGTGCATGCAGAGCGGGACCCCTGAGCTGCCACGGAGCAATTAAGTCTCTTTCTGAGAGGGTGATGGTTCAGGAGACCCGGATGATACCCGAGGACAGTCCTGAATCTTTAGAAAGCACAGACTGAAGCTGATTCCAGCTGTCGGGGGCTCTGAAATAGAACCAGATCTTACGTCTTGGAGGGTTTGGAGCAGGGCTTCCCTTGACCCGTCCTTGGACAGAGGCAGCCTCAAGCAGCTGCGGGTCCCTTTATTTCCATGAAAGTGTTTGGGAAGTTGAACCCAAGAAGACGGTGGAACGCTGTAGCTAGGGAGTTCGTTCAGGCCTGAGTGCCTGCACACACCACAAGCGAGGCTATCTACAGCCGGAGCAGAGGGTGAAGGCCTCCAGATGGTCAGGAAACAGAAGGGGGGCCTTGGGCAGGACAGAGGTTCAGTTCTGTAGACCAAGAGCTTCAGCCCCTCCTCGACCGCTGGCCCTCTACGGCCACTTCGTAGCTGGAGCGGCCGAGCGGCTGCAGCAGGTCAGAGGCCCAAGTGAAGCGGAGGCGTGGCAGCCCCGCCGGCGTCCATCCTGACGCTTGGCAGCCGGGCCGCTCGCGCTCTCTGGAATGTGGAGCATCTCTCTGCTCCTTGCTTAGATGACCTTAGAGTCAGGAAGGAGCCAGCAAATGCGCTCCCTCCTGCCCTGGGTTTTGTGTTCTCTCCCTTCTCATTAGAGGTGGTGGCTCAGAAAAGGGGCTGCAGCTCCAGGGGTTCGGCCTCAGCTGTCTGGCCTGGGGCCCGCTCCTCTGGTGGTCCCTGGAGCCAAGGTGTGGCCACAGGTGGGGAGGACGTGCGGAGGGGCATGTGGTCAGAGCCTGCCCAGCCCCAGCCCATCTGTCTTCAGCCTGTCATCCACTCAGGAGATCACAGATGGCTCCTCCGGAGGGAACTCCCAGAGATCCACACGTCTTTGGGTGGGGTTTGAGCTTCATCTGCATGTGTGGCAACACACAAGGCTGGGGGCGCTGTAGGCACGTGATGGGTCTGGCCTCGGGACCCTCTGGCCTCTGGGGTTCGCTTCTCCTTCCACCCATCCTCATCCTTTTAGTTTTCACAGGGCTCAGAACACGATGCTTGGCAATTAAGTCTCTTTCTGAGAGGGTGATGGTTCAGGAGACCCGGATGATACCCGAGGACAGTCCTGAATCTTTAGAAAGCACAGACTGAAGCTGATTCCAGCTGTCGGGGGCTCTGAAATAGAACCAGATCTTACGTCTTGGAGGGTTTGGAGCAGGGCTTCCCTTGACCCGTCCTTGGACAGAGGCAGCCTCAAGCAGCTGCGGGTCCCTTTATTTCCATGAAAGTGTTTGGGAAGTTGAACCCAAGAAGACGGTGGAACGCTGTAGCTAGGGAGTTCGTTCAGGCCTGAGTGCCTGCACACACCACAAGCGAGGCTATCTACAGCCGGAGCAGAGGGTGAAGGCCTCCAGATGGTCAGGAAACAGAAGGGGGGCCTTGGGCAGGACAGAGGTTCAGTTCTGTAGACCAAGAGCTTCAGCCCCTCCTCGACCGCTGGCCCTCTACGGCCACTTCGTAGCTGGAGCGGCCGAGCGGCTGCAGCAGGTCAGAGGCCCAAGTGAAGCGGAGGCGTGGCAGCCCCGCCGGCGTCCATCCTGACGCTTGGCAGCCGGGCCGCTCGCGCTCTCTGGAATGTGGAGCATCTTTTGCTCCGTGCTTAGATGACCTTAGAGTCAGGAAGGAGCCAGCAAATGCGCTCCCTCCTGCCCTGGGTTTTGTGTTCTCTCCCTTCTCATTAGAGGTGGTGGCTCAGAAAAGGGGCTGCAGCTCCAGGGGTTCGGCCTCAGCTGTCTGGCCTGGGGCCCGCTCCTCTGGTGGTCCCTGGAGCCAAGGTGTGGCCACAGGTGGGGAGGACGTGCGGAGGGGCATGTGGTCAGAGCCTGCCCAGCCCCAGCCCATCTGTCTTCAGCCTGTCATCCACTCAGGAGATCACAGATGGCTCCTCCGGAGGGAACTCCCAGAGATCCACACGTCTTTGGGTGGGGTTTGAGCTTCATCTGCATGTGTGGCAACACACAAGGCTGGGGGCGCTGTAGGCACGTGATGGGTCTGGCCTCGGGACCCTCTGGCCTCTGGGGTTCGCTTCTCCTTCCACCCATCCTCATCCTTTTAGTTTTCACAGGGCTCAGAACAGATGCGTCTTCTTGTTTTGGGCTGTGATGGAGGTTTCTGCAATTTGCAGTAACCTTAAAGCCCGAGAGGCAGAGCTGAGTTGAAAGAGCCTGTCTTTTGGAGATAGACGGACTTGGCTTCACTCTACTGTCTAGATCTTACAGGCTGTGTGACTTTTGAATAGTCACATAACCTCTCTGTGCCTGTTTCCCAGATGGGTATAATAATAGCACCTACTTCTTACGGCTGCTGTGGGGATTAAATGCGCTAATACATAGCACATGGTAAGCACTCAGGAAATGCTAGCAACGTATCTGTGAGCTGTCCTTGAGCCTCTGCTTCCCCCTATGTAAAATGGGGAACAATAATAATGTGCCCCGTGCACTGGGGTTCTAAGGGTTAAACACAAGAGCCCGAGCCGCTGGGTCAACGCAGCGCTGTTGTTCTGTGGTTCTCAGCGAGCCTTTGTCCTGGGGTTTAAGGACACTCTCTCAGTCGCTGACCTCTGTTCAGTGTGTTCTCTGCTACGGACACCATGCTGAGCCTCTTACAGTGATTAGCTGATGGTTCAGCCCTCAGTTCGTCTCCGAGGTGGGCGCTACCTTTACCCCCTTTGACAAGTGAAGAAATGGCCATTCAGAAATTAAACCTCTTGCTCGACTCACTGAGCTCCTGAGCGGGAGCTGTGACGTGAGCCCGGGAGGTCTGAGTTCGTGGCTTTTGCACGGTGCCACCCGGCCCATCCTGTCTTCTTAGGACCAAGCCGCTGGCCGCTCCATCTCTGTGACGCTCAAGTCCATCTCCACCTCAGGAGTGGTCACGGGGGCCTGTGGGCTCAGCCTCTCTGCCGGGCTGGTGGCTCCTCCTGGCCCTTTGGGGACCCTCAGCGGCCCCGCTGCTGGGGGTCAGCGGCGGGCCGTCTCCTCTGGCTCCTGCAAAGCGCCCTCGACGCAGCCACTGTCTTCCGATCTCAGTCCTCCAGGCTCCAATCCTCTGCGTCCAGCTTTTGCAAAACCTCAGGCCGCCAGTCACAGGGCTGGGTTTCGCCAGCACGTGTGCATCGCTGGCCAGTCCCCGTCCAGCCCTGTGGGAAGCTTCGAGAGATGTCCTGGTCAGGAGAGGCCCCGCATGCAGGGGTCTCTTCTGTGCCTTCTGGGCCCAGCTGAGTGGCTCTCGTGCCAGCAGCTCTGTTCAAATCCTGCTCTTTTCCTACATTCGTTTCTCCATCTGAATATTTGGAAGAGCGCCTGTGTTCGGCGGGCGTGGTGACAGGCAGGGTGTGTTTATGAGAACTTGCATGCTGTTTTTCTCCACCTGGTGAACCCTTTAGACGGGCCAGAGCCTTGGAGGTGGTGCTCTGATTGGCAGGCAAGGGCGCTGGACCCATTTGGTAACTGCCAGCAAAGTCAGGGCCAGGCTCGCTCGTCTGTGTCTGGGCTGCTGGCCGGGGTAGGCTCTGGATCAGGGTGAACGCGGCCTTCCTCTCTGGGGGTGGTGATAAGCGAGGCTGAGGCCCCCTCGGGCTCAGAGGGTGAAGAATGGGCCTACAATGCAGGGGACCTGAGTCCAATGTCTGAGTCGGGAAGATCCCCTGGAGAAGGAAATGGCAACCCACTCCAGTATTCTTGCTGGGAAATCCCCTGGACAGAGGAGCCTGGTGGGCCACAGTCCATGGGATCCAAAAGAGACGGACACAACCAAGTGAGTAACACTTCCACTTTCGGAAGCGAGGCCGTGCGTCTGATACATCAGGATGGCAAATAGGTTTCTAGTGTGACCCACCAGTGCTGATCGGTTGGTGGACTGCCTGGAACTTCAGGCTGAGCAGGCTGTAAAGGCGTTTGGAAGAAGTACAGAACTTCCCTGGTGGCCTAGTGGTTAAGGATTTGCCTGCCAACACAGGGGACGCAGGTCTGACTCCTGGTCTGGGAAGATACCCCACGTGGGACAGCTCAGCCTGTGCCCCACAACCACTGAAGCCTGCGCACCCGGAGCCTGTGCGACGAGACAAGAGACGCCACGGCGACAAGAAGCCGCGCTCGGCAACTGGAGCGCAGCCCCCGCTCTCTGTAACTAGAGACGGCCCCAGAGCAGCCACACAAACCCAGCACGGCCATAAATACATAAAGTAATTCATTAAAGAGTTATAAAAAATGAAGGGGAAGCACTGTCAGGGCCTCCCGCTCAGCGGCTCTGCGGATGTCACCGATAGCAGGCTGTGGCAGGCGGTCCGCTCTCACCACCGCCCTCTCAGCCGCGCGGTCCCTTTCTTCGGGGTCAGGGCCTCCTGTCCCCACGCCTGCCGGCCTGGCTGCCGCGTCTCTCCGGCTCCAGAGTGCCTCCTGCCGCTCTCCCAGCGCCATCCCCGCTGGCCACGGCCCAGCTCTCCGGTGGCTTCCCCACACAGTTCTAAGGCCCTGGTTCATGAGATGTGAGCGTTTGCCAGCTGGATCTGAGAGGACCGTCAGGATGCTGGCTTGGAAAGCCATCCTTTTGGGTTTTTTTTTTTTTGTAGTATTTAGTTCTTTAGTTTATTTGGCTGTGAAGGGACTTCATTGAGGCACGTGGGATCTTGGATCTTCGTCGCAGCATGTGGGATCCTTTAACTGAGGCACATGACCTCTTAGATATGGCCTGAGGGCTTTCGTTCCCAGACGAGGGTTTAAACCTGGGTCCCCTGCATTGGGAGTGTGAAGTCTTAACCACTGGGCCACCGGGGAAACCCGCCATCCCTGTTTTGGAACAAGGGTTGTTGGTTATAGTTCTGAGCACACGCCCCTCCCTCCTCAGAATGCACTGAGCCACAGCTCACAGGAAGGCGTCTGTCTGCCAAGGACAAGGCTAGCTCCTAGAATTGAGTAGCGCCCGAGTGTCGGAAGCATCCGTTAGAAGAGCCGGGGTCTTCGCGAGGTGATAGGGCTGGCTCCTTGGGGCGCCGGCCCCATCTGTGTCCTGTTTCTGGGGCCCAGCTGGGCTGACCGGCAGCCGTCTGCGCTGGCTGCCACCCAGAGGCCACGGTCCTCTGTGCATCCATCCACATGTGGGCAGAGCACACAGAGAGCAGAGGCCTTCCCCACATAAGGCAGTCGGTGTATCGAGAACTTTCCAAGGTGACTGCCTCCGTGTGATGCCTGCCAAGAATCAGCCAACATCAAATGAGACAAACACGCACAAAAGGTATTATTAGTTTAAAAAAAGGAAAGTGACTCAGATGCTTTATAGAAGTCTTTCTCTGCTAATTTGTCTCACTGGGTCAGGGACGTTTTTGTACACAAACTGCCTAATCCTCTTGCACCTCGTCTGCTCCTCCTCCTCCACGACCATTGTAGGATCCTCATTCTGCTGGTGAGGAGAGAGAGGCACAGAGCAGCCAAGGAACCAGCCTGCGGTCACCCAGCCAGAAGGTAAAGCTGCTGCAGTGGAACCCAGGTGTGGGGTCAGGCCCTCTCTTAACCGGTAGGCCCTTACCCCTTGGACGGACGCTGCCCGGTGACATTTGTAACTGAAGACCCACATTGCCAGCGTGGTATAAATTTCATGTGATCCATCTCTGAAGCAGTGATGACCTTATTGCCTGTTTGGTGAGAATGACTTTGCAAAACAGGAAGGCTCACACGGTTTCGTGAACATCGCCCTCCAGAAAGGTCATAACGGCGGTGGGCAGTCGTAGAGCGCCTGGGTGTGCCCGCCTCGCACGCGCTCACACGCGGACCGGGCCTCCCCGCCCGGCTGCTTGCCTGCCTCTGTGCCTTGCCCGTTGTGCAGTCTCCTGATGAGTCATGGGCTCTGGAACGCGACTCTGAAACGATACCCGGGGAAAGCCGTGCGCTGCGCGGTCGAAGGCCTGGCACCGACGCTGAGCAGAAAGAACACGGCCTCAAACCCCAGAGAAGATCAGTGAAACACTTACGCTGACATCAAACCGCCTCAAATCCTGACAATGAAGACTCTTCAACATTTAAACAAATGTAGTCTATCAAAGTACAGCTGGTCTACAAGGTTGTGTTCATTCCTGCTGTGTGATTCAGTGCAAAGTGATTAGTTGTCTCAGTCATTAGACGTCAGTGCAATTGCTGGAGGAAGAACAAGGACGTAAACCATAAAACAGCTAACCATGCTGAGGACTGTAATGAAAAAGAACAGAACATTTTTAGCTGTTTCATGGTTTACCATTCTTGTCCTTCCTCTTGTAAATCAATTGCACAGACATTTAATGACTGAAATGGAGAAAGGTGGAGTGGGCAGGAAGGAGTCTGAGCGGCTCTCTTGTATTAATGACAGCAGAGCAAAGTGAGAGGGGATTTCAAGAGAATGGTCTCTCAAGACAGGCAGCTGAAAGAGGGGCTGGCCAAATCAGCTTCTACTTTAAAAAAAAAAAAAAGATTTTTTTTATGTGGACCATTTTTAAAGTCTTTATTGAATTTGTTAAAAATATTGCCTCTGTTATTATTTTGCTTTTTTATGGTTAGATTTTTTGGCCATGAGACGTGGGATCTTAGCTTCTCGACCAGGGATAGAATCCATACCCGTTGCATTGCAAGGCGGCGCTTCAACCACTGGACCCCCAAGGAAGCCCCAGTTTCTACGTTTCCTCTCGGCCAGGCACCCGTCCCCACGACCTCTTCCCCAGCACTGTTTCTGCGCCCTGCACTGCGCGAAGGCTTCACAGCCGTCCCCCCAGGGGATTCTGATGGCACCTTTGCCATCTTGCTGTCCCTCTGTTTAGCGGAGGAAACTGAAGCTCAGAGGGGCAGCGATCCTCATTCAAGGAGGACCTGTAGTCAAGTATAGGGTCAAACCAGGCTTTTTGCCTCTCGAACCTGTGCACTGGCTTCCACCACAGCGGCGCGTGCTTCTGTCCCGGCTGGTTTAGTGGCTGGAACCGCAAGCCTGGTCCCGAGCCTGGATTAGGGTGGGAAAGGGGGCGAACATTTGTCAGCACAGTTTTCTCATCAGTAAAAACTACTCTAAGCTGAAACTCCACAAAGAGAAAAAGCAAAAGTGTCTAGAAAGAAAAATGATGTCAACACAATTGACCGCACATGGAGGTTTCTTTTTCTTTTTTTTACAATTTTTACTCCTTAGCTTTTTTAAAAAAAAAAATTAAAAATTTTGGCCTCTTTTTTTTTTTTTAATTGGTGTTTTATTTATCCACCTTCATCCATCTCCGTTCCTCGGCCTGTGTGGGCCTCCCGTCGAAGCGGCCCCCTCGCCGCAGAGCACCAGCTCCAGGCGCGTGCACCCCAGAGCGCAGGCTCGCAACTGGACACACCAGTCCAGCCACTCCACGGCACGCAGCATCCTCCTGGGCCAGGGACCGAACCAGCGCCCCCTGCACTGCAAGGCGGGCTTCCCACCCACTGGGCCACCAGGGAAGCCCCCACATGGAGGTTTTAACAGCCTTATTCATAATCACCAAGACTTAGAAGCAACCAAAGTAGTCTTTGGCAGTTGAATGAATAAATAAACTGTGAGGATACATCCAGACAATGGAATATGACCTGAGGCTAAACAGATGAGCTATCAAACCACGAAAAGATATGGAGGAACTTTAAAGACGTATAACTAAGCATTGTAAAGGCTACCTACTGTATGATTACAACCATACGACATTTTGGGAAGGGCAAAACCATGGAGAAAGTTTTTTTAAAAATCCATGACTGTCAGGAGTTAAAAGGGAGCGAGATGGGGGTCATTCATTTAGGAGATGGCACTCCGTGGAACATCGGAGAGAATGCTGAGAAACTAAACAAGCAAACACGCCACGGTTGCTGTCTTTCACGTTCACAGAGACCACATCTTAACTGTGCTAGATGATGAGGAACTGCAATACACTCTAAGGTTTGAAAAAGTCTTATGTAATTAACACATCGATTTTTTCCAGTTTTCTCAGCTGCCATAGTGCTATAATGAGCTTTATCCATCAGTCTTTTTATGCATCTCTAAATTGACCCCGTTTAAGGATTTCCAACAGTCCCCCCAAAAAATCAGGGGGCTTCCCTGGTGGTCCAGTGGGTAAAGAGTGTGCCTTGCAGTGCCAGGGGCACCAGTTCAATCCCTGGCATGGGAAGATCCCATTTAAAAAAAGGGGAGAGGAGCGAGATGCATGGGCAAAGCACAGAGGATGTTTAAGGCAATGAAACTATTTTGAACCATACTTTCTGCTCAGTTTTGCTGCGAACATAAAATGTCCATGAAAAATAGTCTGTTAATTAAAGTTTAAAAACAAACTTCTGAACAATATGAACTCACAGTCAAGTCCTAGAGACAAAGGAAGCACCTGCCTGACCCAGAAAATGACTTCAGACTCCACTCACCTGCACTGACCTCCCACATCAACAGCAGGCCTCCGGCACGACCCTTTGGGCTTCCCTGGCCCAGACGGCAGGCTCAAGACCGGTGTTCTGGGGAAGCTGAGAGGAGGCAGCTTCTTAGAGCCTCCCAAGGAAGAGACCCTCCAGCAGGCTCTGGCCTGTAGAGTTCATCCTGAAATAAAGTAAGAGCCCTATTCCACCTGCTGGGAATGCGGCTGCTGCCCCCACATTCAGTTCAGTTCAGTCACTCAGTCGTGTCTGATTCTCTGTGACTCCATGGACTGCAACACACAGGCCTTCCCTGTCCTTCACCATCTCCCAGAGCTTGCTCAACTCATGCCCATTGACTCAGTGATGCCACCCAAACATCTCATCCTCTGTCACCCCCTTTTTCTTTCGCCTTCTATTTTTCCCAACATCAGGGTCTTTTCCAATGAGTCGGATCTTTGCATCAGGGGGCCGAAGTATTGGAGCTTCAGCTTCAGCATCAGCCCTTCCAATGACTGTTCAGGGTTGATTTCCTTTAGGATTGACTGACTTGATCTCCTTGCAGTGCAAGGGACTCTCAAGAGCCTTCCCCAGCACCACAGTGCAAAGGCATCAATTCTTCATACTCAGCCTTCTTTATGGTCTTCCTCATGGTCTAAGGCTTCTTTACGGTCCCCACATGGCCCCCATGTAGCTCCAAGCCTGGTTCCTTGCAGCCCACTCTGCCGCTGCTTCCTGATACAGCCTCCGTCTGTAACAGCAGCCCGTGCCGTGATGGGAAAAGGGTGGGCGGCGGTGCGGGGCGCTGTGCCTTGGGCTGGGGGAAGCAGGGCGGCAGAAGGTGCAGTGAGGTGCTCCAGGTCTAGGTGTGTTTCTACACCCTGGCTGCACACTCTTCTACTGTGTCAGTCGCCTATCCTCGTGACAAAATCCCTCAGAGCCCACGCAGGCTCAAGGAGCCTTCTGAGGACCAGAGCTGCCCCTGTTCCACGAAGTCACCATCTGCTCCTTCTTGGGCTCTCAGGCGCGGTGGTGCCTTTTGGCCTCTTGGGTTGTTCACCCGCCCCAGGGGCCCCTGTGTGGCTAACCGGCTCTCCTCCCTCTATGAACCCCCCGCCAAACCCTCCTAGGGGTGTGGGGCTCATAGGTCTGGAACCACCTGGTCCCTTTTCACACAGGGTCTCTCTCATCCTCTCAGTTTATTTTATAACCTCCTCTATCCAGCTGGTAAAGTTGGATCCCTGGGTCGGGAAAATCCCCTGGTGAAGGAAATGGCACCGCCGCCAGTACTCTCACCTGGGCAATCCCATGCAGAGAGAGCCTGGCAGGCTACATCCATAGCCTTGCAAAGAGTCGGGCACTAACAACTTTCACTTTTCATCCATGAAGCCGGCATATTGAGCCTGAGCTCCAGAACCTCTGAACATTTATTACTGGGTGGGAGAGGAGGCAAAGTCCCATTCAACGTTGTGGCTGGGAGGATGGCATAGACGTGTCCACTAGGGGGTGAACCGACCTCACGAAAGTCCAGCGACGTTTCAAAGGACCTGACGGTGGGGATCAGGAGGAGCGGCCGGCCAGACTGCAGGCCGGAATGGGCAGTTTCCTTCCGCCGTGGCGGTGGACAGCACCTCCAAGCCCGGGGGCAGCTCTGCGCCTCCTGCCTCTCCCGGTTCCCGTCTGCGCTCTGACCATGGCAGCCCCTTCTCCTCCGTGCACACACCCAGACCTCATTTCCGTGTCTGTGTGTTCACTGCTGGTTTCTCCTGCTAGAACCCAAGCCTCCTGACAGCAGGGGCTTGACACACGGGCTCTCCAGTGAAGGAGGAGGAGGAGGGGATGCACGGCTGAGGAAAGATGAAAAAAAAGGGAGCAGCCGTAGAGAAATGCCTGACACACTCTCCCGTGCTTGCGGTGCCCCTCCCCGCCAGCAGGAAGCAGCTCGCTGCACCCCCACTTCCGGTACTTAGAGCTGGGGGCCAGGAGCCGCAGCGGGAGCGCCTCTCTGACCTTTCATTTGCAGCTGGGCTCCTCTCCGCTGGTCACAGTTCTCTTTACGTTCAGAGGAACTCTACATCTCTCCCACTTCTGACGATCGGCATGACTCAGTCTCGCTTGGGGCTCTGGGCTGTGATCTGGGGTTGACCGCTGTGTATCTGTTCGCGGGGACGTGCCTGGTCTGAGGATCCCTTCTACCGGGGATCCCTGACCCCACAGACCCACCCCGAGCTGAGCCTGGGAACCTGCATGATCACAGGCCCTGTGGCTGAGACCTTCCCCGGGCAGATCAGACCTGTTTCCAGGCCATGCCGGGCCCTCTTCCTCTCAGCAGCAAATGCTGGGAACGAAAATAAGTCGGTCTTCTCCAGGGTGGCAAATCGTCAGTCTGTGAACATTTATCTACAGCCGCTTCTGCTCTCTTTTTTTGCGCCAGTTCTGCCTGCAGGGGTTATACCGGTCCTCCAGCCCCCCGGGAACCCCAGCACGTTGTCCACACACGAGCAGCAGCTATGCCCGTCCTGACTTCTGTCTTTCGCTCTCGAAGCTAACCACCCACAGCTTAAGAAGGAGATGCAGCTTTCCTGGGACGCAGCCTCCCACCCCTTCACCGTCACGCGCGTCCTCTGGACGTCTTTCTGCTTCCAGTCTCAGATGAGAGATTCCTGGGGAGCCGAGTTTCCACTGACATGTCTGGGACTGCAGCATACGCCAGGCACGAGTACCAGGTACCCTCCCTCCGTGCTGTTTGCCTTAGCAACGTTGTACTGAGCGTCTATTGTTTTTTTCTGTTCAGGGTCCTCTCCGCATTCATCACCTCTTTTGGACCTATCTCTTCACCCAGTTCACATAGAAAGTGCCGTGGACATCCAGGCCACCGTTTCTAACAGTCATTTCCTGTGTCCTCGCACTGTGAAGAGACGAGGGCCCTGGAGGTCTGAGAGGTGCTGAGGCTTCCGCACCCTCCTACCCAAGCCCCCTGATATTCATTGCAGAGACACCCATTCTTTCCTGTAGGCAACTGATGCAGACTTATCGCTGCACCCCACTTCCGGTACTTAGAGCTGGGGCCAGGACCCAGCGGGAGCGCCTCTCTGACCTTTCATTTGCAGCTGGGCTCCTCTCCGCTGGTCACAGTTCTCTTTACGTTCAGAGGAACTCTACATCTCTCCCACTTCTGACGATCGGCATGACTCAGTCTCGCTTGGGGCTCTGGGCTGTGATCTGGGGTTGACCGCTGTGTATCTGTTCGCGGGGACGTGCCTGGTCTGAGGATCCCTTCTACCGGGGATCCCTGACCCCACAGACCCACCCCGAGCTGAGCCTGGGAACCTGCATGATCACAGGCCCTGTGGCTGAGACCTTTCCCCGGGGCAGATCAGACCTGTTTCCAGGCCATGCCGGGCCCTCTTCCTCTCAGCAGCAAATGCTGGGAACGAAAATAAGTCGGTCTTCTCCAGGGTGGCAAATCGTCAGTCTGTGAACATTTATCTACAGCCGCTTCTGCTCTCTTTTTTTGCGCCAGTTCTGCCTGCAGGGGTTATACCGGTCCTCCAGCCCCCCGGGAACCCCAGCACGTTGTCCACACACGAGCAGCAGCTATGCCCGTCCTGACTTCTGTCTTTCGCTCTCGAAGCTAACCACCCACAGCTTAAGAAGGAGATGCAGCTTTCCTGGGACGCAGCCTCCCACCCCTTCACCGTCACGCGCGTCCTCTGGACGTCTTTCTGCTTCCAGTCTCAGATGAGAGATTCCTGGGGAGCCGAGTTTCCACTGACATGTCTGGGACTGCAGCATACGCCAGGCACGAGTACCAGGTACCCTCCCTCCGTGCTGTTTGCCTTAGCAACGTTGTACTGAGCGTCTATTGTTTTTTTCTGTTCAGGGTCCTCTCCGCATTCATCACCTCTTTTGGACCTATCTCTTCACCCAGTTCACATAGAAAGTGCCGTGGACATCCAGGCCACCGTTTCTAACAGTCATTTCCTGTGTCCTCGCACTGTGAAGAGACGAGGGCCCTGGAGGTCTGAGAGGTGCTGAGGCTTCCGCACCCTCCTACCCAAGCCCCCTGATATTCATTGCAGAGACACCCATTCTTTCCTGTAGGCAACTGATGCAGACTTAGGTAAATTGCTGTGTAAATGCAGTGTCGAGCTCTGCTTTCAGATTTGCTGGGCTTTTAGGTTGGAACTAAGAGATTCTGGGTTAAACGTGTGGGTCTCTTGAAAGGAGCAGATGCAAATTAGAGAGCTGCTGGCAGCCAGAGGTATCCTTGATTAAGCACAGGAAATCCAAACAGAGGGAGGGGAAGGCGGAATGACGCTAGAGGCGAGCGGGGGCGTTCTGACCCAGCAGGGTGAGAGGAGAGTCCCCGGCAGTCCAGGGCCCTGCCTCCCACGCCTTCCCGCAGACCTGCTGCGCCCTGGACCTTGCAGCCCCCGAGACACCCTGGACGCATACCGAGTCTCCCTTTGTGTGTGAGCTGGGTCCAGTTACTTTCTGTTTCTTGCAACCACAAGACTTGACTCATGCAGACTGGGAGCCAAGCCGATTGTACAGCTGGAAATGGCCCCGTGACCCACGGTCAGTCACGTCTGCTCCCTCTTCCCCTCTCCCTGTGGCCTCTAGAGTCTTTGAATGGCCACGGCTGTGCTGTGTTTTAGCCTAAGCCTCCCTGTTGCCTTGGCAGGCAGTAGGGCGGGGACCCGGAATCTGTGAAACAGGAGTGGAGGGGAGCTCCCGGTTAGAAGGCTCACCTGGACTTTGTTAGGGGCCCCGTTCCACCACTGCACCTGGTCCAGAGAGAAACCGGCTCCCAGGTCCCACCCCTTCACCGTCACGTTGTTTTGTTTGAGCCTGTTCCACTGACATGTCTGGGACTGCAGCATACGCCAGGCACGAGTACCAGGTACCCTCCTCCGTGCTGTTTGCCTTAGCAACGTTGTACTGAGCGTCTATTGTTTTTTTCTGTTCAGGGTCCTCTCCGCATTCATCACCTCTTTTGGACCTATCTCTTCACCCAGTTCACATAGAAAGTGCCGTGGACATCCAGGCCACCGTTTCTAACAGTCATTTCCTGTGTCCTCGCACTGTGAAGAGACGAGGGCCCTGGAGGTCTGAGAGGTGCTGAGGCTTCCGCACCCTCCTACCCAAGCCCCCTGATATTCATTGCAGAGACACCCATTCTTTCCTGTAGGCAACTGATGCAGACTTAGGTAAATTGCTGTGTAAATGCAGTGTCGAGCTCTGCTTTCAGATTTGCTGGGCTTTTAGGTTGGAACTAAGAGATTCTGGGTTAAACGTGTGGGTCTCTTGAAAGGAGCAGATGCAAATTAGAGAGCTGCTGGCAGCCAGAGGTATCCTTGATTAAGCACAGGAAATCCAAACAGAGGGAGGGGAAGGCGGAATGACGCTAGAGGCGAGCGGGGGCGTTCTGACCCAGCAGGGTGAGAGGAGAGTCCCCGGCAGTCCAGGGCCCTGCCTCCCACGCCTTCCCGCAGACCTGCTGCGCCCTGGACCTTGCAGCCCCCGAGACACCCTGGACGCATACCGAGTCTCCCTTTGTGTGTGAGCTGGGTCCAGTTACTTTCTGTTTCTTGCAACCACAAGACTTGACTCATGCAGACTGGGAGCCAAGCCGATTGTACAGCTGGAAATGGCCCCGTGACCCACGGTCAGTCACGTCTGCTCCCTCTTCCCCTCTCCCTGTGGCCTCTAGAGTCTTTGAATGGCCACGGCTGTGCTGTGTTTTAGCCTAAGCCTCCCTGTTGCCTTGGCAGGCAGTAGGGCGGGGACCCGGAATCTGTGAAACAGGAGTGGAGGGGAGCTCCCGGTTAGAAGGCTCACCTGGACTTTGTTAGGGGCCCCGTTCCACCACTGCACCTGGTCCAGAGAGAGGAAACCGGCTCCCAGGTGGGAAACACCTGTCCTTCTAACTGACTTACATTTACTGAGACCAGGGGCCCGTGCAGCCGCGGGAGCCCGGCTGAGAGCTGGGTCAGATCTGGGTCAGCATTCACACTAGCCACACCCAGTTGCTGGAAAAATCTGAGAAGGAAGTCTGCTCTCCTCCCCTCCTCCCCTCTGGCCATCCTGTGTGTCAGCTTGGAGGCTTTTGATTTTAGGCTGTGCCAAGGAGCAGCTCTGTGGGGAGAAGGTGGGGCACCTCGGTTCTGGCCCAAACTCAGCCACTCATTAACTAGGTGAGTTTGGCCAAGGGAACCTTTTTTTTTTGGTAAAGATTTATTTATTTATTTATTTTGGGCGGGGGTCGGGTTGGGGAAGGAGGGGAGCAGGTGGGCCACTTCTATTGGTCTTTCATTTCTCTATTTTCATCTGTCTTTGTTCTTTGGCCCGTGTGGGCCTCCCATCACAGTGGCCCCTGTTGTCGCAGAGCGCCGGGTCTGGGCGCATGCGCTCTAGAGCTCCGGCTCGGTGATTGGACACATCGGTCCAGCGGCTCCGCGGCACGTGGGATCCTCCCAGGCCAGGGATCGAACCGGCACCCCTTGCACTGCAAGATGGTGTCCTTATCCACTGGACCACCAGGGGAAACCCCAAAGGAACCTTTAATTCTCCCTGTGTGTGTATGTGTGTGTGTGTGCATGCTATCTTATAGAGTTTTAAGAGGATACATTTTTAAAAATGGATTAAAGAGGTTTTGCCAGATAATAATAATAATGACAAAATGGTTGCCATTTGCTGGAGCCAAGCCGATTGTACAGCTGGAAACGGCCCCGTGACCCACGGTCAGTCACGTCTGCTCCCTCTTCCCCTCTCCCTGTGGCCTCTAGAGTCTTTGAATGGCCACGGCTGTGCTGTGTTTTAGCCTAAGCCTCCCTGTTGCCTTGGCAGGCAGTAGGGCGGGGACCCGGAATCTGTGAAACAGGAGTGGAGGGGAGCTCCCGGTTAGAAGGCTCACCTGGACTTTGTTAGGGGCCCCGTTCCACCACTGCACCTGGTCCAGAGAGAGGAAACCGGCTCCCAGGTGGGAAACACCTGTCCTTCTAACTGACTTACATTTACTGAGACCAGGGGCCCGTGCAGCCGCGGGAGCCCGGCTGAGAGCTGGGTCAGATCTGGGTCAGCATTCACACTAGCCACACCCAGTTGCTGGAAAAATCTGAGAAGGAAGTCTGCTCTCCTCCCCTCCTCCCCTCTGGCCATCCTGTGTGTCAGCTTGGAGGCTTTTGATTTTAGGCTGTGCCAAGGAGCAGCTCTGTGGGGAGAAGGTGGGGCACCTCGGTTCTGGCCCAAACTCAGCCACTCATTAACTAGGTGAGTTTGGCCAAGGGAACCTTTTTTTTTTGGTAAAGATTTATTTATTTATTTATTTTGGGCGGGGGTCGGGTTGGGGAAGGAGGGGAGCAGGTGGGCCACTTCTATTGGTCTTTCATTTCTCTATTTTCATCTGTCTTTGTTCTTTGGCCCGTGTGGGCCTCCCATCACAGTGGCCCCTGTTGTCGCAGAGCGCCGGGTCTGGGCGCATGCGCTCTAGAGCTCCGGCTCGGTGATTGGACACATCGGTCCAGCGGCTCCGCGGCACGTGGGATCCTCCCAGGCCAGGGATCGAACCGGCACCCCTTGCACTGCAAGATGGTGTCCTTATCCACTGGACCACCAGGGGAAACCCCAAAGGAACCTTTAATTCTCCCTGTGTGTGTATGTGTGTGTGTGTGTGCATGCTATCTTATAGAGTTTTAAGAGGATACATTTTTTAAAAAATGGATTAAAGAGGTTTTTTTGCCAGATAATAATAATAATGACAAAAATGGTTGCCATTTGCTGAAAGTGAAAGTGTGTTGATCCTCGTTGTTAGGAAGATGTGGACAAAAAGGAACCCTCAGACGCTGTTGGTGGGATGTAAATTGGTACAGCCACCGTGGAAAACAGTGTGGAGGTTTCAAAAAATGGCAAATATAAAAATAACATATGAGTCACCAATTCCCTTCCTGGATATTTATCTCCACTCCTCAAAAAAGCTGAAAATATTTTAAAAGATACACATACCTCAGTGTTCATAGCAGCATTATTTACAATTGCTAAGATATGGAAACAACCTAAGTGTCCATCAACAGATGAATGGATAAAGAAGCTGTGGTATACATACACAATGGAATACTACTCAGCCAAGAAAAGTGAAAATTTGCCATTAGAACAACACAGATGGATTTGGAGGGCATTGGGCTAAATGAAATAAGTCAGACAGAGAAAGACAAACACTGTATGATATCATTTACCTGTGGAATCTGCAAAAGAAAATAAATTAGTGAATACAATAAAAAAACAGAGTCACAGATATAGAAAAGAAACTAGTGGGTACCAATGAGGAGAGTGGAGGAGGGGCAATATAGAGGAGGAGTTTAAGAGGTATAAACCACCATGAATAATACACATAAGCTACGAGGATATATATAACACAAGGAATGTAGCAGCCATTTTGTAAAAACTATAAATAGAGTACAGCCTTTAAAAATTATGACTCACTTTACTGGGCTTCCCTGGTGGCTCAGCAGCAAAGAATCTGCCTGCAATGCAGAAAACGTGGGTTCGATACCTGGGTCGGGAAGATCTCCTGGAGAAGGGAATGAGTTTCTGAAGCCTGGACCAACTTAATCCAATAGCTATATTTTGAGCACTTTTTCTATTTCTGAACACTCATCTGAAATGAGTAGAACATCTTTCTGCCCTCAAGAAAAGCATGTCTAAAATCTTAGTACTTTTAGAGATCCCAGCTCAAAACTTGGCAAAAAAGACATGCATAGTAGTCAGCTGGTGACTGACGGTCCCCATGACACAGGGAAAGCACATCTACAGTGAAGCCACTTCGGTCAGCACAATTAAAACAGGTGCTCTTGGGACTTCCCTGGTGGCACAGTGGATCAGAGTGTGCCAGTGCAGGGGACGTGGGTTCCATCCCCGGCCCAGGGAGTATCCACACGCAGGGGCCACAGCGACTGAGCCGGCGCTCGAGAACCCATGAGCTGCAACCATGGGGCCCTCGTGCTGCAACCGCTGAAGCCCTCGTACCCTCGAGCCTGGGCTCCGCAGCAAGAGAAGCCGTTTCAGAGAGAAGTCGGCACACAGCAGCACAAGGAAGAATAGCCCCTACTTGTCCTGCACCGTGCAAACACCCAGCGCAGCCTAATTTAAATAAACACATAAAGTTTAAAATGAAATAGGTGTTCTCCACGGTTTAAGTGAACAGCAGTGGAGGCAAACATTTCTTTAAGCTTAAAGAAGAGGAGCCACAAGAAGGGGCGGTACTGGGGTCCAGGGGATGGGAGGGGAGGGTCGGGGAGGGTCGGTGGGAGGCGGGAGGGAAGGATGACGTGAAGGCGGCAGGGTCAAGGTGCTGGGGGTTTCTGGGAAGAGCAGGTAAAGCGCTCTGACCCTACTTGCCTCTACATTCACTATCACTTCTCCCCGCCTTTGCATTGCCAACTAAACTCCTTAGCCACCTTCCCGGAGGTTAAAATGGCCTTTGTCCTTTGACCTTAGCCCTCGCCTCTGCCGCATAGTGAAGAACAAGGACAGAAACCATTAGCATTATCGTTCCTTACACCCAGGGTGTGAGTGAGCCCTGGGGCATTGCTGATGGGCATCCTGCCAGGGGCGGGTGGCCCTGTGTGTAGACCTGCGGTCCCTTTAACCTGCAGTCTCAAAGATCACCTGCATCAGAATTACGGAGCAAACCTGAAGATGGCCCCCGCCTGTGTGTAGAGCCTGCCTTTTCTGTTTATTGGATGGAAGTTTTTCAAAGCCCCCAGTGAAATGAGTAGAACATCTTTCTGCCCTCAAGAAAAGCATGTCTAAAATCTTAGTACTTTTAGAGATCCCAGCTCAAAACTTGGCAAAAAAGACATGCATAGTAGTCAGCTGGTGACTGACGGTCCCCATGACACAGGGAAAGCACATCTACAGTGAAGCCACTTCGGTCAGCACAATTAAAACAGGTGCTCTTGGGACTTCCCTGGTGGCACAGTGGATCAGAGTGTGCCAGTGCAGGGGACGTGGGTTCCATCCCCGGCCCAGGGAGTATCCACACGCAGGGGCCACAGCGACTGAGCCGGCGCTCGAGAACCCATGAGCTGCAACCATGGGGCCCTCGTGCTGCAACCGCTGAAGCCCTCGTACCCTCGAGCCTGGGCTCCGCAGCAAGAGAAGCCGTTTCAGAGAGAAGTCGGCACACAGCAGCACAAGGAAGAATAGCCCCTACTTGTCCTGCACCGTGCAAACACCCAGCGCAGCCTAATTTAAATAAACACATAAAGTTTAAAATGAAATAGGTGTTCTCCACGGTTTAAGTGAACAGCAGTGGAGGCAAACATTTCTTTAAGCTTAAAGAAGAGGAGCCACAAGAAGGGGCGGTACTGGGGTCCAGGGGATGGGAGGGGAGGGTCGGGGAGGGTCGGTGGGAGGCGGGAGGGAAGGATGACGTGAAGGCGGCAGGGTCAAGGTGCTGGGGGTTTCTGGGAAGAGCAGGTAAAGCGCTCTGACCCTACTTGCCTCTACATTCACTATCACTTCTCCCCGCCTTTGCATTGCCAACTAAACTCCTTAGCCACCTTCCCGGAGGTTAAAATGGCCTTTGTCCTTTGACCTTAGCCCTCGCCTCTGCCGCATAGTGAAGAACAAGGACAGAAACCATTAGCATTATCGTTCCTTACACCCAGGGTGTGAGTGAGCCCTGGGGCATTGCTGATGGGCATCCTGCCAGGGGCGGGGGTGGCCCTGTGTGTAGACCTGCGGTCCCTTTAACCTGCAGTCTCAAAGATCACCTGCATCAGAATTACGGAGCAAACCTGAAGATGCCTAACCGCCCCCCCCCCAGACCCCCCTCTCAGGTCCTGATGTGACCTAAGAGCTGAGAACAGTATGCCTTTTCTGTTTATTGGATGGAAGTTTTTCAAAATAGCAACAATCTTAGCAGTTTTACAAAGTTAATTGGCATGAAGTTTAGGACCTCAGTACAGCCGGGCTGGACCAGTTAATTCTTATGATTGGTTTTCCTCTTTGATTTCTATAGAACATAGAACAGCCAGGATAAAAGATATCTCCTAATTGCCCTCTATTCGGGAAGCATTTTATGGCATCTCCAGGAGAGGTCAATTTCCCTAAATTGATATTTATTATTCTATCTTTTAATTCCTTATGTTGTCGGTTGACTACTTTGTGGTACAGTACATGGTTCTTAGAAGTCTGGCGTTTGACAGAGGCTGGACTTTGCCTGGAAAACTTCCGAGAATCAAAGCTATTCGTAATAATAAAGCCCCTCTTAGGACACGGTGTTTTCTCACAATCCAAGCAATCAATGACTTATATGTCAGCAATTTGGTAGTTTATAACATTCTGGAGCAATGAAAACTAATCTTTCTGGCAGATTATTTTTGCGTTGTGCATTACTGGCATGGTCTAAACTGTGATAAAACAGTGTACATGATTAATTGCCATGTAAAGATGAACACTGGGGCTTCCCTGGTAGCTCAGTGGTAAAGAGATCGCCTGCCAATGCAGGAGACAGGGGTTCAATCCCTGATGCAGGAAGATCCCACATGCTGTGGAGCAGCTGAGCCCGTGAGCCACCGCTATGGAGCCTGTGTGCCACAAGAAAAGTCACCACAACAAGAGGCCTGCTCACCTCAACCAGAGAGGAGCCCCCACTCCCTGCAGCTAGAGAAGAGCCTGCAGCAGCAGTGAAAACCCAAATAGCCACACATAAATAAATAAATTTTTTTAAAAAGATGAACACTGGTTTACCTGGAGGTTCAGTAGTAAGGAATCTGCCTGCAAGGCAGGAGACCCAAGTTTAATTCCCGGGTTGGGAAGATCCCTTGGAGAAGGGCCTGGCAACCCACTCCAGTGTTCTTGCCTGGAGAATCACAAAGAGTCAGACACAACTTAGGGACTGAACAACCACAACGAGGATGAATCCACTGGATAATGCTAGATATTAAATTGGTGTCTCAAGCTCCTTTCCAAGGGGAGGAAATCAGCTAGGGCAGCTAGTGTCAGGCAACTTCCCAGGAGATGGACTTCTAGAACACCAGCCCTGGGCTTGGGGTGGAAGACGTGAATTGCCCAGGATCCAGCAAATGGATAACTGCTTATAGAAGACTTCTTACAAGACATTGAAAAGGAGAGTCAACAGGTAACCCTTCATGCTTCCTAGATCACGAATCCATGCGGTACTGTGCTCAAATCTAGAATTACACTGTGTTTTAAAAATCGCTATTTAGAATGTGCTTCTTGGTAGCCCACATTTTGTGTACATACAGCAGATAAACCAGAAGGTGTTCACGTTCCAGCACGAGATCGGTAGGACAAGCCGAGGGGAAGAAGGCAGGGCTCTGAGGGCAAGGAGAACTGGGCTCAAGCTCTGACTCAGATGCTTTGTTATTACGGTTGTACCACTGGGCAATTTTCTCCATTTTATTTCAGCTCTAAAATAGGCCGATAAAACTTGCCTCCTAGAATTGCTGTGGTGTTTGGAGCAGTGCATTTAACAGGCCGGCCCCATCTTGGTCCGCGTTCCATCGAGGGGACAGTGGTGATCTCCGTTGTTGCCATCATGCTTCAATCTGACTGCATAGACCTGGGCTTCATTTTTAAGGCTCTGTTGATTCCCTGAAATGTATCCTGCATCTTTCCCTTTTATGGGAGGGATGTATGAAATGACTTTGAAATGACCACTTTCATTGAAATGACCACTTTCCCTCCCACAGCTGTCTGGGGTTTACAGACTTGTAAGCGATAGGTGCTGTGTTACATTATGGCCAAATGGAGTTGAATTATAAGCTTTTGATCTTGACAGGGGGTGGGGGACTTGGGTTTTTCACCCGTGAGCAGATCATAATGAAATGACTAGACCTGAAGAGAGTCAACAGAGGCTATTATGTTCCCCTGTTTACCTGCAGTTAAGATGCACAATGGCTCTTTGAAATATGCATGCACCAGCGTCAGAGTGCAGAACTCTTGGGATTCTTGGGAACCTGTCTGGATTCCCTTTCTCTTTTTTAAAATCAGAGTTTGCTGGCAACACCTTTGGGGCCTTCCAGTACCAGGCTTTAGATGTGATTTTAATAGCAAAAGGGACAGTGAGCGGCTCTTTGTAATCGTAGTGCTCTGTGGTTCCCGTGGGAGACGACCAGTGCTTCTGACCATGAGAAGAACAAATACGAAGTGGTGGTTAAGCACGAAGACTACAAACCACTTAGACCTGGGATTGAATCCAAGCGCTCACATATGATTAGTGATTACAGGCTAGTAGTTAACTTTCCCAAGCCTCAGTTTCCTCATCTGTGAAGCATGAGTGTCTTAACAGGCCCCCAATGAAGGCAGGGCTCTGAGGGCAAGGATGAATTCACGTTCCAGCACGAGATCGGTAGGACAAGCCGAGGGGAAGAAGGCAGGGCTCTGAGGGCAAGGAGAACTGGGCTCAAGCTCTGACTCAGATGCTTTGTTATTACGGTTGTACCACTGGGCAATTTTCTCCATTTTATTTCAGCTCTAAAATAGGCCGATAAAACTTGCCTCCTAGAATTGCTGTGGTGTTTGGAGCAGTGCATTTAACAGGCCGGCCCCATCTTGGTCCGCGTTCCATCGAGGGGACAGTGGTGATCTCCGTTGTTGCCATCATGCTTCAATCTGACTGCATAGACCTGGGCTTCATTTTTAAGGCTCTGTTGATTCCCTGAAATGTATCCTGCATCTTTCCCTTTTATGGGAGGGATGTATGAAATGACTTTGAAATGACCACTTTCATTGAAATGACCACTTTCCCTCCCACAGCTGTCTGGGGTTTACAGACTTGTAAGCGATAGGTGCTGTGTTACATTATGGCCAAATGGAGTTGAATTATAAGCTTTTGATCTTGACAGGGGGTGGGGGACTTGGGTTTTTCACCCGTGAGCAGATCATAATGAAATGACTAGACCTGAAGAGAGTCAACAGAGGCTATTATTTTCCCCCTGTTTACCTGCAGTTAAGATGCACAATGGCTCTTTGAAATATGCATGCACCAGCGTCAGAGTGCAGAACTCTTGGGATTCTTGGGAACCTGTCTGGATTCCCTTTCTCTTTTTTAAAATCAGAGTTTGCTGGCAACACCTTTGGGGCCTTCCAGTACCAGGCTTTAGATGTGATTTTAATAGCAAAAGGGACAGTGAGCGGCTCTTTGTAATCGTAGTGCTCTGTGGTTCCCGTGGGAGACGACCAGTGCTTCTGACCATGAGAAGAACAAATACGAAGTGGTGGTTAAGCACGAAGACTACAAACCACTTAGACCTGGGATTGAATCCAAGCGCTCACATATGATTAGTGATTACAGGCTAGTAGTTAACTTTCCCAAGCCTCAGTTTCCTCATCTGTGAAGCATGAGTGTCTTAACAATGGTGCTTCTCTCCTAAGCTCTGGGAAGATAGATGAGATGCTGCAGGCAACACAAAGCACTGAACATAACAACGCTTCTCGTGGTCTTGTCATCTGGTCTCCCAGAGCGGGTTGGGTGCCCTCCTGTGAGCCACCTTGACTTCAGAACTTGGATTCACTCCTCTGCCTTCTGCACTTTGGGTCTCCACTCATAACAGCTGGTGAGATGAGAACATCAACCTCTAAAGCTCAGACTTTTCTGATGTGGAGATAAAAACTGTGAGCTCTATAGGAAGAAGCGCATATCCCTGTGTTTTAAATGTTCATGGGGTCTAATGTCACAGGTCCACGGGACCAGATTTTGGAAACTCTGGCTCAAAGGAAATGCATCACAACGGGATTATGGAGCACTTCAATGCACCGCATGGGCTTCTCAGTTGGGTCAGTGGTAAAGAATCTGCCTGTCAATGCAGGAGACGGAGGTTCAATCCCTGGATCAGGAAGATCCCCGGGAGAAGGAAATGGTAACCAACTCCAGTATTCTTGCCTGGAGAATCCCGTGGAGAGACGAACCTGCTAGACTGTTGTCCATGGAGTCTCAAAGAGTCAGACACACGTGCACGTATGTACAATGTACTGTGCTTGCAGTTTGGCAGGATGCAAAATGACATTGGCAGTTCACCAGTCTTTGACTCTTCTGAAGTTGCGTTTCCAGATTCAGGGCTGACCTGAGTCGTCTTCCTTGAATCATAAATCCTGCCAAGGTCTGGACCTGGATCCTCAGTTTAGTGAAATCAGAGGTTGCTGGCAACACCTTTGGGGCCTTCCAGTACCAGGCTTTAGATGTGATTTTAATAGCAAAAGGGACAGTGAGCGGCTCTTTGTAATCGTAGTGCTCTGTGGTTCCCGTGGGAGACGACCAGTGCTTCTGACCATGAGAAGAACAAATACGAAGTGGTGGTTAAGCACGAAGACTACAAACCACTTAGACCTGGGATTGAATCCAAGCGCTCACATATGATTAGTGATTACAGGCTAGTAGTTAACTTTCCCAAGCCTCAGTTTCCTCATCTGTGAAGCATGAGTGTCTTAACAATGGTGCTTCTCTCCTAAGCTCTGGGAAGATAGATGAGATGCTGCAGGCAACACAAAGCACTGAACATAACAACGCTTCTCGTGGTCTTGTCATCTGGTCTCCCAGAGCGGGTTGGGTGCCCTCCTGTGAGCCACCTTGACTTCAGAACTTGGATTCACTCCTCTGCCTTCTGCACTTTGGGTCTCCACTCATAACAGCTGGTGAGATGAGAACATCAACCTCTAAAGCTCAGACTTTTCTGATGTGGAGATAAAAACTGTGAGCTCTATAGGAAGAAGCGCATATCCCTGTGTTTTAAATGTTCATGGGGTCTAATGTCACAGGTCCAGGGGACCAGATTTTGGAAACTCTGGCTCAAAGGAAATGCATCACAACGGGATTATGGAGCACTTCAATGCACCGCATGGGCTTCTCAGTTGGGTCAGTGGTAAAGAATCTGCCTGTCAATGCAGGAGACGGAGGTTCAATCCCTGGATCAGGAAGATCCCCGGGAGAAGGAAATGGTAACCAACTCCAGTATTCTTGCCTGGAGAATCCCGTGGAGAGACGAACCTGCTAGACTGTTGTCCATGGAGTCTCAAAGAGTCAGACACACGTGCACGTATGTACAATGTACTGTGCTTGCAGTTTGGCAGGATGCAAAATGACATTGGCAGTTCACCAGTCTTTGACTCTTCTGAAGTTGCGTTTCCAGATTCAGGGCTGACCTGAGTCGTCTTCCTTGAATCATAAATCCTGCCAAGGTCTGGACCTGGATCCTCAGTGGAGGGGAGCCTCTCTCCACTGCCTTTCCCAGGGAGAAGTCTGGATGCTCACCTGTACTAAAGAGAATGCCTTTACTCTTAGATGAGATTTTCTATGGTCAAGCTCAAGCAAGCGAGCCCAATAAATACCATATGAAAAAAGATGAGGAAAAATCCTGAACTACTCTATTCTTTTCTGGTGGTCTTACATATATCTAAACAAATTAGTCGGGTGACAAATAAAACAGAAGGGATTTTCCTGGTGTTCCAGTGGTTTGAAAATCCAACTGCTGATGCAGGGAACACAAGTTCCATCCCTGGTTCAGGGAGATTCCACATGCCCCGCAGCAACGAAGCCCGTGTGCCACAACCACAGAGCCCAGGTGCAGCAAATACGGAAGCCCACACACCTAGAGCCTGTGCTCAGCGACGAGAGAAGCCACCACAGTGAGAAGCCCGGTCACTGCAGTGAAGAGCGGACCCTGTTTGCCGCCACTAGAGAAAGCCTGCAGGAACAAAGACCCAGAGCAGCTAAAAATAAATATAAATAAATAAATAATCAAAATAAAATAAAATAGGAATAGGTAAAGGATGAATATAGTTTCAGTTCCTCTTCACCCACCTCTGTGCTTGTTTAGGGTTCATCCTCTAGTCTGGAAGCCCCAGGAAGACAGGGTGCTGTGTTTCTTTGCTCATATAGTGCCTCACCTACTGTACATGCAATAAATATCTGCGGAATAAATGGTGATTTCTGATTCACAAGCTGCTATTCTGGGCAGAAACTCTGCCATCAACCAGTAGAAGTGCTTCTATGAGCCTTTTTTGAATGAATCCACAGAATGATTTTGATGTTTCTGTTGGCTGGAAAAAAACATATTGAAAGAAAAATCAGAGGCATGCAAAGTACGGAGGTATCTAATACATCTTCCTCCAAGTCTTTACAAATTGAAACAAGACTGACGCTGTTTGTGCTAATTAAAATGCTTCCTTCATGGTTATGATGTTCAACTTGACCTTACTAGTGTTTGCTGATGCCATGATTAGTTTGTTGTTGTCTCAGTCAAGAAGGCAACATCCAATCGTGACCTTACTTCTTATAAGCTTCCTGGTTATTTGCATTAGAAAAAATTCAAGAGCTGTTTTTATTATGACTATATCTTGCATGTGTATAGTGCAGTCAAACAAAGCCAAAGTTTATACAGTAAAAAGGGAAATTCCCCTCGTGGATTTACATTGTTACTTTCAGAGCCAAATAGTCTCCCTACCTTCCTGCTGAGTGGTTCAGGCCTTGAGGGATGCCAGCATTTGCTGGTATGACTGGTGACCGGGAGATAATCTTGCCAGAGCAGAAACCATCGGGAGATAGTCTGACGCTCACAGTGAGAACGTGGGTGCTTGTCTGTTCCCCTGCACTCTGTGAAGTCATCTCTGGTGCTAGGTTTTAACATGCCCTAACCTTAAATCTTTCACAGCGATAGAGCAAAACACGAGGTCTTACCCATGTTAACCCAATCTGCTCTTTCAAATGTACAGTGGGTCTTTATGAGCTCATCCCCTGCCTCCAGGAGCTCACGGTTTAGCACAGGAGATCAGAAATAAACTTACAAGAAATCTGACAGTGCCGAGATGGCATATATAAAATGCCAGGCTGACATAATCTCAGGTTCCACCAGAGGTGGCAGCTTCAGGTGGATCTTGGAAGATGAGTTTGCAGAAGGAGCTGGCTGTTTTAAACAAATGATTCAGTTCCTCCCCCCTGTGCTTGTTTGGGTTCATCCAGCAACCCCAAAGGGTGCTGTGTTTCTTTGCTCATATAGTGCCTCACCTACTGTACATGCAATAAATATCTGCGAATAAATGGTGATTTCTGATTACAAGCTGCTATTCTGGGCAGAAACTCTGCCATCAACCAGTAGAAGTGCTTCTATGAGCCTTTTTTGAATGAATCCACAGAATGATTTTGATGTTTCTGTTGGCTGGAAAAAAACATATTGAAAGAAAAATCAGAGGCATGCAAAGTACGGAGGTATCTAATACATCTTCCTCCAAGTCTTTACAAATTGAAACAAGACTGACGCTGTTTGTGCTAATTAAAATGCTTCCTTCATGGTTATGATGTTCAACTTGACCTTACTAGTGTTTGCTGATGCCATGATTAGTTTGTTGTTGTCTCAGTCAAGAAGGCAACATCCAATCGTGACCTTACTTCTTATAAGCTTCCTGGTTATTTGCATTAGAAAAAATTCAAGAGCTGTTTTTATTATGACTATATCTTGCATGTGTATAGTGCAGTCAAACAAAGCCAAAGTTTATACAGTAAAAAGGGAAATTCCCCTCGTGGATTTACATTGTTACTTTCAGAGCCAAATAGTCTCCCTACCTTCCTGCTGAGTGGTTCAGGCCTTGAGGGATGCCAGCATTTGCTGGTATGACTGGTGACCGGGAGATAATCTTGCCAGAGCAGAAACCATCGGGAGATAGTCTGACGCTCACAGTGAGAACGTGGGTGCTTGTCTGTTCCCCTGCACTCTGTGAAGTCATCTCTGGTGCTAGGTTTTAACATGCCCTAACCTTAAATCTTTCACAGCGATAGAGCAAAACACGAGGTCTTACCCATGTTAACCCAATCTGCTCTTTCAAATGTACAGTGGGTCTTTATGAGCTCATCCCCTGCCTCCAGGAGCTCACGGTTTAGCACAGGAGGTCAGAAATAAACTTACAAGAAATCTGACAGTGCCGAGATGGCATATATAAAATGCCAGGCTGACATAATCTCAGGTTCCACCAGAGGTGGCAGCTTCAGGTGGATCTTGGAAGATGAGTTTGCAGAAGGAGCTGGCTGTTTTAAACAAATGAGAAGAGCTGTAGAAGGGTAAGCTCTGTTTCTGGGGTTTCCCTGGTGCCCCAGGGGTACAGAACCCACCTGCGGTGCAGGGGTGGCAGGAGACGTGGGCTTGGTCCCTGGGCCAGGAAGATCCCTGCAGGAGGACACGGCCACCCACTCCAGTATCCTTGCCTGGAGAATCCCATGGACAGAGGAGCCTGGCGGGCTACAGTCCATGGAGCTGCAAAGTGTTGGACATGACTGAAGTGACTGTGCACGCTCACAGACAAGCTCTGTTACTAGGGCGGGAGGAGAAAGGGTGAGCCGAGGCAGGTCAATTGGGCGGACGTGGTGGATGGCCTCGAATGCCAAGCTTGGAAGTCTGTTCTGTAGACAATGGGCACGGAAGGCTTTTAGATGTGCCTGGTAGCAGCTGGAAACAGGTCTGAAGGCTAAAGATCTGATTCAAACCCAAAGAAGCTACAGCAGAGAGGTGGGGATTATAAGTTCTGGATCCAAGAGAAATTGCTGTAGGGATGAAGACAGGCCTCTCTCTACAGCCGCGAATGCACTCTGTTCTCCTTGTTCAGGGGCGCATAGGAGACCGGCCATCTCTCGCCCTGTGCCTCTGCCCACTCTGAGTCCCCTGGCAGCTCTCCCAGGGCTTTCCTTATCTTTATGGGCTGGCACATGCTAATCCTTTTGTCAGGAAAGCCCTCTCCACCCACCCTCCCCTCCTCGGCCTCCGTACTACCCACTTTTTTTCTTATGACTTGGTTGAGTTATCACTTGGTGACTCTTTCTCTGTGCCAATCCTTCCAGCAAGAGGCCTCTCCTTGGTGCCCACAGAGCTCCTTGGTTACCTTATCACACTGCATTTTTCCTATCTGCTTTACAGTTCTCCCCCATTGTATCAGGAGCTCCTTAAGGGAAGGGACCCTGTGTGATTCATTGTCGAACCCCACATCTGGCCTGGGAGCTGACACGGAGCCAGGACTCTATAAATACGTATTGAATGGATCATGCAAGTTAACTATTCACTTTTTTTCCCTGTCCTTTCAGGAACTGACTTAAGAAAATGTTATAAAGGAAAAGGCTGAGGTTCCACCAGAGGTGGCAGCTTCAGGTGGATCTTGGAAGATGAGTTTGCAGAAGGAGCTGGCTGTTTTAAACAAATGAGAAGAGCTGTAGAAGGGTAAGCTCTGTTTCTGGGGTTTCCCTGGTGCCCCAGGGGTACAGAACCCACCTGCGGTGCAGGGGTGGCAGGAGACGTGGGCTTGGTCCCTGGGCCAGGAAGATCCCTGCAGGAGGACACGGCCACCCACTCCAGTATCCTTGCCTGGAGAATCCCATGGACAGAGGAGCCTGGCGGGCTACAGTCCATGGAGCTGCAAAGTGTTGGACATGACTGAAGTGACTGTGCACGCTCACAGACAAGCTCTGTTACTAGGGCGGGAGGAGAAAGGGTGAGCCGAGGCAGGTCAATTGGGCGGACGTGGTGGATGGCCTCGAATGCCAAGCTTGGAAGTCTGTTCTGTAGACAATGGGCACGGAAGGCTTTTAGATGTGCCTGGTAGCAGCTGGAAACAGGTCTGAAGGCTAAAGATCTGATTCAAACCCAAAGAAGCTACAGCAGAGAGGTGGGGATTATAAGTTCTGGATCCAAGAGAAATTGCTGTAGGGATGAAGACAGGCCCCTCTCTACAGCCGAATGCACTCTGTTCTCCTTGTTCAGGGGCGCATAGGAGACCGGCCATCTCTCGCCCTGTGCCTCTGCCCACTCTGAGTCCCCTGGCAGCTCTCCCAGGGCTTTCCTTATCTTTATGGGCTGGCACATGCTAATCCTTTTGTCAGGAAAGCCCTCTCCACCCACCCTCCCCTCCTCGGCCTCCGTACTACCCACTTTTTTTCTTATGACTTGGTTGAGTTATCACTTGGTGACTCTTTCTCTGTGCCAATCCTTCCAGCAAGAGGCCTCTCCTTGGTGCCCACAGAGCTCCTTGGTTACCTTATCACACTGCATTTTTCCTATCTGCTTTACAGTTCTCCCCCATTGTATCAGGAGCTCCTTAAGGGAAGGGACCCTGTGTGATTCATTGTCGAACCCCACATCTGGCCTGGGAGCTGACACGGAGCCAGGACTCTATAAATACGTATTGAATGGATCATGCAAGTTAACTATTCACTTTTTTTCCCTGTCCTTTCAGGAACTGACTTAAGAAAATGTTATAAAGGAAAACTTGTAGGATGTCAGGGTAACAAGACCCTAGAACTGTGGGCCTCAAGTAGAAGGTCAGTGTGTTATGAACTCTTGGATCAGAGTTGGATAAGCATTTAAAATGTATTTGTTTAATAGTCAAAGGTCTATTTTCTTAGCGATGTTGATCATAGGCTCAGTGAACTAAGCAGGGCATTTACCACAAGGTAGCTCTTTCCCCAAAGACTAATGAGGCTTAGCATGAAAGTGGATCAGAGACAGGTGTGTCCACGAGTGTATAAGAGAATAGTCAGACCACAAGCATTCCGATCCGACAGCGACACAGTGGTGACAGCCAGCCAAGGGAATAATCCCGTTAACCATGAAGGCTTTTGTAGCATTCTGTTGTAATCATTAGTGTTGTTTGAGTCTTTTATCCTTCAAGCTGCTGCCAAAATTCTACATGGGAACCACTACCCTCAAAAGAGTTCCTGAATGATGACCAGGCCATCAGTCAATAAGTAACAGGTCTTACAAAGAGACCAACTGGAGATATTAATGGTCTTCTTGTTCTTCCTGCTTGATGCCGTTTTTGTTTTCTTTTTTCCAAAGTGACAAAAGGTTAAAAGTCAAGGACAGCCTTGCTCTTGTTTTTTTATGAAATTGTTACCCTTTGGCAAGTTTTATAACTGTGTCTTGTATTAGGTTAATCATTAAATAACCACTTTTCAACAGATGCCATTTTTCAGTCATGCTATTCACTAATTATTTTCAGGCTGATAAGGCAAAGGACACGAAGTCACAGCATGAAAACTTCTGCGGTTTATGATTTACCTGAAATTCATTAATGGTTGGATTTTAATCAGGGCTTCAGGACTAATAGCTCCCCCTCCACCCTTTAAATCACTCTTCTATATTCTTAACAATATTAGGCCTGCTTGATTTGTGTCTGAGAAAAGCCTGCTGAGATCCCCCAGCCTGAGTGTGGTTTTACTACTTTCGCCTTCTAGTTGTAACAGGGCTGCTTATTGTGTTTCCAGATTTCTTTTGGTAGATGCAATCAAATTTTGGTGGAATATTTTTAATTACTATGTAGCATTCTTCCTTATCTATATTGATTTTTAGTATAAGTTATATCATATTTTACTAGAAATTAATACTACTAGGCAAACTATGGCTTAGTACTTATACAGTATATCTTTCCTCAATATTTCTATGTCAGTTTTGTTTTAGATGTGACCTTTATAGATAGGATAAGCTCTGTTAAAAATAATAAAGAATGTATAGTCTGTTTATTTTAAAGAGTGAGCATAGTCTGTTCACATTTATTGTGATTTCTCATATATTTGCACTTATTTTAAACATTTTCTTTTATGATTGGGGCTTAGCATCCCTTTTGTCTGCATTTTTTTCCCCAGTCCTGCTTTCAATTAGAGTGATGACATTTTTTCAGGTTCCTTTACCTCTTTTGCTGATGTGGAAGCTATAAATTCTGCATTTCTTACTTTATTCTTACCTTTAAATTTCTAAACTTAATACATAATTCTAACTATTTTTAGAAAAATATAAAGGTATTCAGTTTCTACCATCTACCATTTTAATGTAATAGCTATTGGCATTTTGATAGCTCCCGTTCAAAGTATTTATTTGCTATGTTTGGTAATGTGTCTTCAGGCAGCTATGTTGTCATAACTCACTACACCGACGTGCAGATTTGCAAATACTTGCTTGTGGATGTCTATTATCTTGAGTGTTTTGGCCTTCAGTTCTTTTGATGATAGCTTTCCTTTTGCTTCTGGAAATGGCTTCATCCGCTGGATCGGGAGTTACCCTGTTCTTAGAGATCTCAGCAATTGGTCTTTGCTGATTGGCTCTGAGTGAGCGTTGGACTTAAATTCAGCCAATCAGAGTCCTTCCCTGATTTTTTTTAAAAATTAGAACAGAAAAATAATAATAATAATAAAGGCTGGTCCTTTCTACTGGCATACACTGTGATGGCTCCTGCATGGTAAAAGGACCATTTGCACTATCCCTATAATCCAGAAGTGGCCCACTTAAGAGTAAGGAAAGGAATCATGAAATATGCTAGGTGGAAGGAGGTAAATTCATACAACCTGTGGACCTGAGAAAAGACACCATGTAAGAGTTTCCCAGGTGGCATTAGTGGTAAAGAATCCTCCTGCCAATGCAAGGGATATGAGATATGGGTTTGATCCCTGGGTAGGGAAGATCCCCTGGAGAAGGGAATGGCTACCCACTCCAGTAGACGTACCTGGAGAATTCCACAGACAGAGGAGCCTGGCAGGCTATAGTCCATAGAGTCGTAAAGAGTGGGACACGACCAAGGCAACTTAGCATTCATGCCTAATACTCAAAATGAATTTTGAAAAACCCCTGAACAACAGGTTTCATTTAACATCCAGCTTTCACCTGAATTTGATTTTGTTCTTGGCCTGTGTTTGTCCCTGAGCACCTGCACATGTACTCACCTAGAGCAAAGGTGCCTCTCAGTCCGCGTGAACATGGGCCACTTCATGCCAACCCATCCCATTGCTATTTCTGCGGGTCCTAAGGAAGGCAGAGGGAACCTCACCCTTGCAGTACTGGTATAAAAAGACACTTCCTTATTTTGGGCAGGGTTTAACAACTTTTATTCTTATAACGTTCATGTTTTATTTCCCATGAAAAAGGATGACGAAGAGTAGTGGAAACTCATGTTTTGAATGTTTTTCAAACTGAGACAGTTTTACCATCTGGGAGTGGTTCAAAGAGACATTCTTTCTTTATTTTTTTTTTTTTCCCAGACAGACTTTAAAAGTTTTATTTTGTATTGGGATGAAGCTGAGTTACAATGTTGTGCTAGTTTCAGGCGAACAGCAAAGGGCACAGCGAAGGGACTCGGCCACACTCGTACATGTATCCATATTTCCCCAAACTTCCCCATCCCATTCAGGCTGCACATAGCATCCAGCAGAGGCCCATGTGGTCTACAGTAGGTCTTTGTTGATTATCCACTTTATTTATTTATTTATTTATTAATTATTTATTTATTTATCTTTTGGAGGGTGGGGTGGGGAGGGAGGGGGACGGGCGGGCCACTTCTACTGGTCTTTCATTTCTCCATTTTCATCCGTCTTTGTTCTTTGGCTCCTGTGGGCCTCCCATCGCGGTGGCCACTGTCGTCACAGAGCACCAGCTCTGGGCACACTCGCGCCAGAGCTCTGGCTTGGTAATTGGACACATCGGTCCAGCCGCTCCGCGGCACGTGGGATCTTCCCAGGCCAGGGATCGAACTGGTGCCCCTTGCACTGCAAGGCGGTGTCTTTACCCACGGGACCACCAGGGGAAGCCCCGATTATCCACTTTAAATATAGCAGCGTGTCCATGACCTTCCCAACGTCCTTAACTATCCCTCCCCCCACCCCTGGCACCCGTAAGTTTGTTTTCTAAGTAAGTGAGTCTCTTTCTGTTTTGTATGTTCATTTGTGTCGTTTCTTTTTAGATTTCACATATAAGGAATGTCATAAGATAGCAAAGTGAGTATTCTAACCTGAAGACTTTGGGATGGATTCGTTGGCTTCTTAGTGAGTCCCTTCTTGTCCCATGACTTCCCAGACATAGCACACACGTGTTCTGTGATGAACATGGTGTGGCTGGCAAACCCTAGCCCGGTGCCCTGACAGAGGCTCCCTAAAGGCACCCCCTGAAGCTCTGAGTGTTAGCTCCCAAGTTGTTGATGACAGAGGATGGTAACAAGCTGGCCACAGTTGGAGGTAAAGAAAAGCAACGTGGAAGGCAGTGACCGACACGTGTGGCGAGGGCAGCCTGTGCCAGACACAGGCCAATAGGACGGTGATCAAGATGGAGACAGGCGGGTACTGATGGGGTGGGTGATCTCGGGCTGGTTCTTTGCAGAACTACATTTGAATTCTGAGATGGGGCTGCCCAGATGTGGAGCCAGCTGGTGATAGGGTGAGGACCGAGGCCCAGAAAGCAAGCCAAGGTGAGGCTAGGTCAGCTCTGCTAGCTCCAGAAGAGCAGGCCAAAAAAACGGAGGCCGATAAGGAAAAGGCTGGAAAAGGCCGAGGCCCCACCATGTGGAAGGACTGGCTGTGGGCCGGCAGCACAGGTGTGAGCTGAGGTGACCGAGGGGAGTTGGGCAATCAGTGTTGGCAGTCGGAACAGGAAGCTGCCCCCCACTCCCGTGCAACCTTTGCCACCGTTCCCACCAGACAAAGAACATTCAGATAATCTGTCCCTTGTCCTGGGGCTTCTGGGGTGCGGTGGGGGGGTGAGGTGGACTCACTGATAGAGCTGGCTCCGTCCTTCACCTGAGTGGCCTCCCTTTCCCCACAGTGGCCATGTGTGGCCTATCCTTCCAGGCACTCGTGTCCCCAGGGAACTGCCTGGAAGACAGGATCTTTCCCCCGTACCTGCAGAGGGCTCCTTCATGGAGGCAGGATAACCAGTGCCAGGCGGGAGCAGCTGGAGCCACTCATTTGAATTTGGGCGTGTGGCTTGGCGTCCTTGGAGCTCTGTTTTCTCCTCTGTAAAATGGGGGCAGGAGAAGACTTGGATGGGATGTTCACGGAGCTCCTTGGTAACTCCAGGATCCTGCAACTTAAGGGGACCTGGAATGGCAGGTGGGCAGCTTCCAAGCAGGGAAGCTAAGGGGTCTTGAAAACTTGAGTGAAGGAGCCACACCTTCCTGTGAATTTAACACTGGTGAAAGGACAAGCAGTTTGTCTCTTAAATCCCTGTTTTTCAACCAAAAGGGAAAGAACTGTTTAACTAATCTAGAAAAGTAAAGCAGATTAAGCCTTTGAACAACCTGATTTTTTAGAAGGCTGATTTGTCCCCACATCACTAGCAAATGACGTTTCAGTGTAATAGGGGGGTCCTGATTGAATGTGTTGAAAGGTTTCGTTGCTCAGTTGTGTTCGACTCTTTTTGACCCCATGGAGTGTAGCCCACCAGGTCCGTCTATCCATGGGACTCTCCAGGCAAGGATACTGCAGTGGGTGGCTCTTTCCTCCTGCAGGGGATCTGCCTGACCCAGAGATCAAACCCTGGTCTCCCACAGTTCAAGCCGATTCTTTACTGAGCCCCCAGGGAAGCCCATGGGTTCCTTTAAATGGCCAGTTTCCATACAAATAGGGTTCTCTTTGTTACTCCTCACAATGGTATTCCTGAAGTCTCAAGGACACTTCTAATGTGTGATGAAAATATAATAACAATCCTTTCTGGAGACTTTCCAAGACCCATAAATCCTTTAGGGGAACAGGTAGGGATCTGTTATGATAGGAAGCCATTCATTTTATTATTTTATAACACTGAAAAATCTGACCTGTCCTTTTGAAATTTGCTAGTATAATTGATACATTGAATAAACATACTCTATGGTGTAATCAGAACACATATTTATTTTTTATCTTTGCCTCTTAAACATTCAGTCAGTGAAGATATTGTCTCCTGTTCCAGAAAGAAAACTTAGGCTGATGTTCCTCAGAAGTGCTGTAGAGTACTATGGTCAATTTCAATCACGAACTGAAATTTTGGGGCTGCCAGCCTGGGTGCCAGCGAAGGCATGGGCACTAAGCCCAGGGGCTTGGACACTAGGGTCACCCATCCCTGAGTAAACCAGTGGGACCAAGCAGGATGCAGGTCAAGCTAGACTTGTTTCTACAAAGTTATCGAGATGGATGGATGGATCAGAATTGACACAGTATTACTCAGCTGCAGGACAGGGATAAAAGGTGGGGTAGGATGGGGAGAGGGGACCTTAAGACTACCCAGGAAGAACCTGGGATCTTGGTACCATCTTAGAAGGCAGAAGGATGCCTGGGGAATGGAGGCTGTTGGCCTTCTCATCAACATTGATGAGTGGTGGGTTTCGGTGGTGGTCCTGGGGAATGGAGGCTGGTTGGGCCTGATTTTTTAGAAGGCTGATTTGTCCCCACATCACTAGCAAATGACGTTTCAGTGTAATAGGGGGGTCCTGATTGAATGTGTTGAAAGGTTTCGTTGCTCAGTTGTGTTCGACTCTTTTTGACCCCATGGAGTGTAGCCCACCAGGTCCGTCTATCCATGGGACTCTCCAGGCAAGGATACTGCAGTGGGTGGCTCTTTCCTCCTGCAGGGGATCTGCCTGACCCAGAGATCAAACCCTGGTCTCCCACAGTTCAAGCCGATTCTTTACTGAGCCCCCAGGGAAGCCCATGGGTTCCTTTAAATGGCCAGTTTCCATACAAATAGGGTTCTCTTTGTTACTCCTCACAATGGTATTCCTGAAGTCTCAAGGACACTTCTAATGTGTGATGAAAATATAATAACAATCCTTTCTGGAGACTTTCCAAGACCCATAAATCCTTTAGGGGAACAGGTAGGGATCTGTTATGATAGGAAGCCATTCATTTTATTATTTTATAACACTGAAAAATCTGACCTGTCCTTTTGAAATTTGCTAGTATAATTGATACATTGAATAAACATACTCTATGGTGTAATCAGAACACATATTTATTTTTTATCTTTGCCTCTTAAACATTCAGTCAGTGAAGATATTGTCTCCTGTTCCAGAAAGAAAACTTAGGCTGATGTTCCTCAGAAGTGCTGTAGAGTACTATGGTCAATTTCAATCACGAACTGAAATTTTGGGGCTGCCAGCCTGGGTGCCAGCGAAGGCATGGGCACTAAGCCCAGGGGCTTGGACACTAGGGTCACCCATCCCTGAGTAAACCAGTGGGACCAAGCAGGATGCAGGTCAAGCTAGACTTGTTTCTACAAAGTTATCGAGATGGATGGATGGATCAGAATTGACACAGTATTACTCAGCTGCAGGACAGGGATAAAAGGTGGGGTAGGATGGGGAGAGGGGACCTTAAGACTACCCAGGAAGAACCTGGGATCTTGGTACCATCTTAGAAGGCAGAAGGATGCCTGGGGAATGGAGGCTGTTGGCCTTCTCATCAACATTGATGAGTGGTGGGTTTCGGTGGTGGTCCAGTGATTGCAACTCCTTGCAAGTCAATAGCTGTGGTGCACGGACTTGTTACTCCAAGGCAGGTGGGATCTTCTCAGACCAGGGATCGAACCCATGTCTCCTGCATTGGCAGGTGGATTCTTCACCACTGAGCTACCAGGAAAGCCTCCAAACCACCTTTCTTGTGTTTCCAAGTGAGCAGCCCTCATGTAAATTTCCCTCCTTGTTTGCAGCTGCTCAGAGCCATCCTCTCTCGGTTCCCACAGCTTGGCGTATATCAAAATCATCCTAGAAATTTAAGCAGAAACATCTCCAGGTCCTACACCAGACTTACTGTGGCAAAGGCTCGAGGGTGTGGGCCCCAGGCATCTGGATTTTAAACTGACGCCCCCTGAAGATCCTACCCCACCCCAGCGTAGTTTGGTGGCCTGATTTCTGGGCAGCTCACCACCGCGTGTTGCAATGTAGTAAAGGGAATGTTAAGGAGCTCCTGCCCCGTGCGTGTTTCTGTGGTTCAATGCGAAGCTTCCAGGAGGTCCTGGAGGAAGCAGCTCCCTCCTCAGACAGGGACTGCTTTACCTTGGGCACAGGGCCATGGAGGCATAGTGATTTCTGGCTCAACCAGGAAGCCAACTTAGAAACCATCTGACTCTCTCATCTCCTCTTATCTTGAAGCTATCTTTATAATTTACCACAGGAAAGGCAGGGGTTATCAAGGAGTCACCAGGTTCTAAATTCTACTAGAAATCTGTAAGGAGGCAACAGATGAAGCGTGAAAGAGCTTTGACGAGGGAGGGGGCCGGGAGACTTAGGGAAGATACCTGACTTGTAGGGGCATTGAATAGATGACGTCTACACTCACCTTTTTTATTGGGAAGAAATATCAGAAAGCAATCTTTTCTAATCAAATGGTTTATTGATTCGCGCATTCTGGATCCCATTTTGTACATTTCCTAAATTAGGGATTGTCTTAGTTGAGACAATCACAAGCAGTTGCTGTGCTGCTTCTTCCTTCTTCCTCTTTCAACATGGTTATCACTGGTTATCATGGTTATCATGGCAAGACTTCTGTATAATCCACGTCATACTATCATCATGACATTCTGTGTATTTTACATGGGAAGCCCCGGCCTCCTCTCTTTGTTGAGAGTGGAACATTTTCCCCTTCTCTCTGCTTTCAAGGAGAGAAGAGACAAAAGTTCTACAGGAGAATACTTTTTTTTTAACTTTTTATTTTGTATTGGTATATAGCTAATTAACAATGTTGTGATAACTTCTGGTGAACAGTGAAAGGACTCAGCCATACATATACATGTATCCATTCTCCCCCACACTCCCTCCCATCCATGCTGCCACAGAACATTGAGCAGAGCTCCATCTGGTATACACCAGGTCCTTGTTGGTTATCCATTTTAATTATAGCAGTGTGTCCACGTCTACCCCCAAATTTCCTAACTATCCCTTCCTCCCCATCTGTCCCCCTGCCAACATAAGCTTGTTCTCTAAGTCTGTGAGTCTGTCTCTGTTTTCTAAATAAGTTCATTTGTATCTTCTCCTTTTAGATTCCATGTATAAGGGATATCATATGATGTTTCTCTTTCTCTGTCTGACTTCATTTAGTATGACAGTCTCTATCTAGGTCCATCCATGTTGCTGAAAATGGCATTCTTTCATTCTTTTTAATGGCCAAGTGATATTCCACTATATATCTATAGGAGAATCCTTGAGAGAATAACTGTGTAAGGAGCAAACCCACCTCCGACAGGGTTTGTCAGCCCAGGAAAGGCACCCAGGGCTGCTAGTAGTGAAGAGGAACAGGCGAAAGGCCGAGGGATGCAGATGTGGGGCTTCTTGCACGAGACTGAGATTCTTCTGTGTTTGCATAAAAAAGTGAAAGCTGCAAGGGAGTTTTGGGTGCTAGAAAACAGGACAGGATGGAAGATTTTAATAGAATGAAATTCAAAATTCCTGTCCTCCAGGTATTGACCTGTAGGACCTGCCTCTCTCTGGGCTTCACAGGCCACCATAGCATTCTAAGTGGCTGCTGGAGCTGACGTGGGTGGGAGGAGGGCGTACATGCAAGAGCAGGGCCAGGTGGTACAGCAGAGCCAGCTTCCTCACCCCCTCTTCATCACACTCGGGGCACCCAGGGATGTGGCAATATTATTATTATTATTATTTGAAAGATCTACTTTGTTCACAATTTTCAAATATGCAATACAGGATTGTTACCTGTAATCATCTCGTTGTACATTATGTCTTTTTTTTTTTCAATTTTATTTATTTATGGCTATTCTGGGTTTTCACTGCTGCAACAGGCTCTTCTCTAGTTGCAGGGAGTGGGGGGCGACTCTCTAGTTGAGGTGAGCAGGCTTCTTGTTGCAGTGACTTCTCTTGCTGTGGAACTCGGGCTCTAGGGCACACGGGCTTCAGTAGTTGCAGCATGTGGGCTCAATAATTGTGACTCCGAGGCTCACGGGCTTAGTTGCTCTGCAGCGTGTGGGATCTTCCCGAATCAGGGATCAAGCCTGTGTCTCCTGCATTGGCAGGAGAATTCTTTACCACTGAGCTACCATGGAAGCCCAGGATGTGGCAGTATTATTTGAAAGTTGCTGTCCTTCACCCAGGTAATCTGTCTCCATGAGGCCACTTGGGAGACACTTTTCCAAGGCCTTGGAAATAAGAAAACCAATGCCGCTAAGAGCAGCAGATTGAGTTCAAGTTTACATTGATCTTGTTTCCTTCTTCGCCTTGGTTGCTAGGAAGCTTAGAGCCACAATTCTTACTGCTCCCTAAAGCTGAAGTCCTTTAGTGGACCTTACAGTATTTCTTAATGTTATGTCAACATTTTACCTGGCTTTGTTTCCCTAGCCCACCATTAGTTTTTGTGATCTTGTTAAACTTTTCTTTGCTGTTACACCATGTGTGATTTTGAAAATTGCATCATGCTGTTCTGGAGCAAGGCAGGTGCAGACAAGCTAGGAGAAAAATCCCACATCCCATCTGGGCATCTCAGACAATGGCAGGATGATCAGGGAGCTTGTAGGATCAGAGGCAGGCCATTGAGGGCTTGTGTCCTGAGCTCTCCAGCCTCTGCTCTTTTGTTGACTATGATCTTGGAGTAAGTACTTTACCTCTGTGAGCCTCAGTTTTCTTCATCTGTGAAGTGGGCTGAGTCTCACCTGAAGAGTGTATAGGAAGCTTTATTGTCAAGTTCGGGGTGCTGAGAGCATGACAGTTTTTTTACAGTTTGTCCTCAAGTTCTGTTTGAGACCTTCTGGGTGTGCCATGCTGAGGCAGTGGAAGCGGTGGTTCCTGACTTCAAAAGAGGGGCCTAGGAGGTGACGCCCAGAATAATCTAGGGCCCAGCCCAATGGGGCATAGGAGCCAGAGAAAGACAAAGAGTGAGTGCGGCTGACCCCGTGGGCGTGGAGAGAGAAAGCTTCATGGAGGAGGCAAAAGAGGTTAACCCAGTTGTCTGAGAATGCGTAAAGCAAGGACAGAGGAAGGGAGAGAACTCTGAGTCTTTTCTGGCTGAATGAGAATGGGGGAAAGCCGTCGCCATGCCCTGGCACTGTCTGCAAGAGGGAAGGGTTAGGCTCTGGCTCACCTCCGGTCTGGAGCGCCTCTGTGGAGCCCAGGCCGCCGATGCTTGGGAGTGGCCCCAAGGAGGTGGAGGACACGCAGCTCTCCCCTTCACCTTGGGTAAAGCCAGGCTGGCGCTCTTGACCCAAAGGTCCAAAGCCCGCTTCCTACTGGACTGGACTTCCTGGTGCTCAGTTCTCAGTCTAATCGAAGGCTATGCTTATTCAATCAAATCCACTCCAATGGTTGGTCAGACATCTCCAGGAGGATAGTGTGTGCAGCGCATTGGGCTTCCCAGGGAGCTCAGTCATGAAGAATCCGCCTGCCAAGGCAGGAGATGAAAGTTCAATCCCTGGATCGGGAAGATCTCCTAGAGAAGGGAATGGCTACTCACTCCAGTATTCTTGCCTGGAGAATTCCTTGGACAGAGGAGCCTGACAGGCTATAGTCCATGGGGTCACACAGAGTTGGACACGACTGAGCACACACATATAAGTGTGCTACACACACACACATGTGCACTGGTTCTCTGGGTCTCAAGGAAGAAGGAAATATGCGCAAAACATTTCTCACTCAAGGAACTAGCTACCTGGGAGTCCGTGATTGCTTTGTGGAGCCCGTCAATCATGTTTCCATCTCTACCGGCTGTGCATAAGAACTCCATTATCGCCGTGCTCTCTTCCAGGCAGGCTTGTTTTCTTTGGTTTGGCTGAGTGCTATGTGCTTGTCATTGCCCTGCACCCATTTACAACTCTTTTTTCGTTCCAATTTCCTTGGTGTATTTATAGCACATGTCATGGTTTCAACACCTCTTGTCAAGGCCACAGTGAAGGTTGACGTGGAGGTTGTGGACAAACAATGCAGTGGATCTGAACCGCTGCCTGGAACCTGATGCGAACCAGGTCTCTGGAGCCGACCATAGCTTCCCGGTCCCTGGGGCCACACCTGCCACCTGCCTCACTTTGGGATGGCAGGGGCTCTTCAGCCCGTGTGGGCCACAGATGGTCCGCCTCTTTAAATAAAAAGCTTTCCTTCTGGGTGATGGGGGTCTTTGGGGATGCTCCCCCGGTCCGTCTGCTTGAGCTTGGAACCACCACCTCCATCCTCAGGATCAAAATGAGAGGCTGGGCAGAGGTGGCATCTCTGACTCTGAGATGGGTGGCTTGGGCCTGATGCCATTCCCAGGGGCCTGACGGAGGGTCTCCTGGGCTCCCGCGAAAGGCTGGGCTCCCCTCGTGTTTTCCCTCCAATCCTGGGGCCCAGAGCAATGTGGAGGTCCATGGCACAGGGATGGGCAGTCTGGGTGTGATTCTGAATCATTTATCCCCGGCGTCACTCCCTTGTCCAACACCCACATGGCTTTTTTCTTCTGCATCGGTGCTGTTTCACTGACTAAAAAGGCCCCCACTCATGGTTGGAGGAGAGAGAAGGAGGCAGAGAATTCTAGACCCTAAGGGGAAAGGGCACGGGGTGCAGTCGAGAATGAGGAAGGAGGGCCAGCCAGCGGGAGGCCATCAGCAGCGGCCAGACGTGGGAAGAGGAGGTGGCCACATCAGCTCATCCCGCCCAGGACACTGATGTCAGTGGGAGGACGCTCCAGCCATGATGGCCCTGGGATAGGGAACGAGAGGCAGGACTGTCCTGGGACGACTGGACACGTCGTCCCTGCTCCGGAGGCTTTGCCATGAGGCTTGGTCTTATAGGCAACGCCCAAGGATCACCTTTGGTGGACGTTTCTTTTGCGGGGCGGGGGGCGGGGGGGGCTCTTTTATTGTTTATTTATTTATTTTCGCCCATCCTTATTCCTTGGCCTGTGTGGGCCTCCCATCACAGTGGCCTCTGTCACTGCAGAGCACTGGCTCTGGGGACAGGCGCTCCAGAGCACTGACTTATAATTGGACACACCGGTCCAGCCGCTCCACGGCACGTGGGATCTTCCTGGGCCAGGGATTGAACCGGTGTCCCTTGCACTGGAAGGTGGACTCTTCACCCACTGGACCACCAGGAAGGCCCTTTGTCAGATTTTGACGAAGATTCATTTCATGGTTTTTATTTGTTATTTTTCAAGTTTTATGTTATTTATTTATTTTTATGGAGTCTTCTTGTTTACTGCCACACATCAGCCTGAATCCACCACAGGTCCATCTCCCTCGTTTCATGGTCTGTAAAGCTCGCTTTAGTTCCGTGCGGGTAAAAGATGGAAAGGGGCAGAGGGACCGTGAGCCTGGCCAGGCATGGGGTGGAGGGCTGGCCTTGGGCTGTGCCGCAGCCCTGGTCCATTTCAGCTGGGGACGCTCCGCTGGCCTCTGCCCTGCCCCTCAATGCTGGCATGCGGCCAGGGCCACGGGGCTGAAAGGGACTCGTCTGCGGTAAAATGAGAAAAGGGGACCCCTTCTCAGGAGGCGTGGTCCTTGAATCTGATCCATCGTCCTGGAGCCTTTCTGTTTAAACACCTACAGTTAATGAGACAGTGATAACGAAAACTGGGCTTTAAAAGACATCTTCATTCGGCAAATATAACATGGCAGTTTTGTGGGGACAAGAAGGCCTCAAATAACAGTTATCTGAAAGGCGGGGCAGTGAGAATGAGGAAGGAGGGCCAGCCAGCGGGAGGCCATCAGCAGCGGCCAGACGTGGGAAGAGGAGGTGGCCACATCAGCTCATCCCGCCCAGGACACTGATGTCAGTGGGAGGACGCTCCAGCCATGATGGCCCTGGGATAGGGAACGAGAGGCAGGACTGTCCTGGGACGACTGGACACGTCGTCCCTGCTCCGGAGGCTTTGCCATGAGGCTTGGTCTTATAGGCAACGCCCAAGGATCACCTTTGGTGGACGTTTCTTTTGCGGGGGGCGGGGCGGCCTCTTTTATTGTTTATTTATTTATTTTCGCCCATCCTTATTCCTTGGCCTGTGTGGGCCTCCCATCACAGTGGCCTCTGTCACTGCAGAGCACTGGCTCTGGGGACAGGCGCTCCAGAGCACTGACTTATAATTGGACACACCGGTCCAGCCGCTCCACGGCACGTGGGATCTTCCTGGGCCAGGGATTGAACCGGTGTCCCTTGCACTGGAAGGTGGACTCTTCACCCACTGGACCACCAGGAAGGCCCTTTGTCAGATTTTGACGAAGATTCATTTCATGGTTTTTATTTGTTATTTTTCAAGTTTTATGTTATTTATTTATTTTTATGGAGTCTTCTTGTTTACTGCCACACATCAGCCTGAATCCACCACAGGTCCATCTCCCTCGTTTCATGGTCTGTAAAGCTCGCTTTAGTTCCGTGCGGGTAAAAGATGGAAAGGGGCAGAGGGACCGTGAGCCTGGCCAGGCATGGGGTGGAGGGCTGGCCTTGGGCTGTGCCGCAGCCCTGGTCCATTTCAGCTGGGGACGCTCCGCTGGCCTCTGCCCTGCCCCTCAATGCTGGCATGCGGCCAGGGCCACGGGGCTGAAAGGGACTCGTCTGCGGTAAAATGAGAAAAGGGGACCCCTTCTCAGGAGGCGTGGTCCTTGAATCTGATCCATCGTCCTGGAGCCTTTCTGTTTAAACACCTACAGTTAATGAGACAGTGATAACGAAAACTGGGCTTTAAAAGACATCTTCATTCGGCAAATATAACATGGCAGTTTTGTGGGGACAAGAAGGCCCCTCAAATAACAGTTATCTGAAAGTTGATGGGGGCTGTGAAGCCAGACATCTGGGGACAGCAGGTCTGGTCATGTTGGAGTAGAGCCCAGCAGAGCCTCCCTCTGCGACACAATCTGCCGGCTGACCTCCCTTGTCCCACGGCCACACACAGACCTTAACAGCATTCAGGGCCTCAGCGGAACGTGCCGCTCCCAGGTACCACTCCCAGCTGCGAGCCCCGTTCCCCATCCTTGGGGCCTCCGCGTGGACGGGACAGGGCCAGACCTTATTCCCCTGGTGCCTCCCAAGTTCCTCTCCTCCACCCCAGCCTCATTCTCCCTCTTCCTCACCTCTGTGACCCCTCTGTTTCACCTGTCTTTCAACCCCTGACCCTGGGGACCCCCTGAGGTTTTCCCTGCCCCACCCTGCATGGAGAGGACACCCCAGTCCCAGGGCCCAGACTGTTGGCCTTTCAGTGAGTCTTCTCTCGGGGCCCCTCTCCTGGCCCCTCCAGGCTGCGTTGACTGAAGGAGCAGGCTAAGCTTTCGTGCAAGTGGAGGTGAGCAGCAGGAAGTTAGAAGACTGAGGGGAAGCAGGGACTGGGGAGAGAGAACTCAGGTGAGTGCACGTCCAAGGCCCACGAAGCCATGGGACAGGCAGGCACGGGGAGGAAGGGAAGAGGGGCAGAGGCCCCCAAAGCACTCTTCACCCCGGGGCTCATCCTCCCCCTGGGCTCCTTGTTCTATGTGGTGTCTCCTCCACCTGGGCACCCAGTGGCCTGAAGCAGAACTGATCCTCTGGGACTCCTTTGTCTCCGTTTTTCCCCCACTATGATCACCTCTAAAATCTCCTTCCCCACTACCCCTGGCCCCTGCTTCATCCCTGCAATTCAGGGCCCTGCTTTATTCACCTGGGTGTCCCTGGATGGGCAAGCGAGCCCGCTTGCGTAGGCAGTGCTCCCTGTGGGTTTGCTCAGAGTGACCCTTGGAGCGCCTGGGGGCCTTGCTGAAGCACAGGTGGCTGGGACCACACTGAAGCCTGAGGCTCTGCAGTTTTGAGAGGTGCCTGGGTGATGCTGATGGCGATGGTCCGGGCCCACACTGTGGGAGCCAGTGGTTTAGTGCACCGTGGCCAGATGAGCCTGAGCTAGTACTTGAGGTACATCTGGCCCAGCCAGAGGGAAGTAGGTTCTCCCTCATTCGGGAGCCCCCAAGCAGCAATTAAGATGCCCTTGGTGGTGCCTTTCCCCACTGCACTCCTATTACATTTTTGGTCGATTCTAACAGGTATAAAAACCACCCGCCTCCACCTTCCAGGACTCGGGCAGTTGATTTTTAGACTCAAGGACAGGTGTGAGTTGGATTTAATCACGGCTGGCTTGGCTGGGGATTCCGTCTTTCTAGACCATCATGCACACAGGTGGTATCTCCTATGTCCATCTTGTCCTCCCTCTGTGCTGCTTCCCAGTCACAGATCGTGGTCTTGAAGGAGCTGGGGAGGAAGGACTCTCCTACAGCCCAGAATGCCCTTCACCAGATCCATTGCCAGCGCCTTTGGGCAAGACTTCTCCCACAGTAACTGAGCTCTGGTCTTTTCATTTAACAAAGAGACTGTCAAATGTCACCCTTCTGAAGCAAATGAATTGAATGTGAAAATCTTACGAAACAAAGCCACCTTCCTGTGGCCCAAGATCACCTGTGTTCCGGGTTGGCAGTGGTCTGGCTGAGTCTGTCACTGACCAGGGGCCCCATGTCGGGGATTCGGGAGGGTGATAGCAATGACAGGCATGTAGAGGAACCCAGAGCAGTTCCTTACACACAGACTTCCCAAGAAGGGGTAATGACAGGCTCCATCATCTTGATAAAGAGTTTCTTTTGGACACTACGCAGTTTCCTTGTTCTATTCTTTGTTCTCCAAGCAAACTTTTGGCATATAATTTGATCTCTCAAGCAGAATAATTCTTTAGTCAAAGTATACTCCTATTGCAAATGAATGAATTGGTCTTCCTGGCTCACCAATTAATGTCTGGCGAGTGTCATTAGTGTAACTGGATTTCCTAGAATCTGATCGGCCTGGGGTGAACTGAACTTGAAAAGGCTGACACTCAGCGACACTGAAACCCTGTGGGCAGCCCTGCCTGAAACAGCTGTCTCCATTGTTCCCCGCAGCTCTCAGCTTCCTTCACTTGGCTGTTGGATCTTCACTTTTTTTTTTTTTGAACTTTTTATTGTATATCGGAGTATTGGCAACCCACTCCAGTATTCTTGCCTGGAAAATCCCACGGACAGAGGAGCCTGGCGGCCTACAGTGGACACAACTGAAGACACAGAGTCAGTTAGCAACACTGTGATACATGTGCATGTATCCGCTGCCCCCAGATCCACTCCCATCTGGGCTGCCGTACAACACTGAGCAGAGCTCCCTGTTCTGTAATGTAAATCCTTGTGGATTGTCCGTCTTACATATAGCAGTGTGCACCTGTCCATCTCAAATTCCCTGTCACTTTCCCCCCATCCATCCCTTCAGGTGACTATACGTGCATTCTCTAAGTCTGTTCTTGTTTTATAAATAAGTTCATTTGTATCATTTCTTTTTAGATTTTGCACTTAAGGGGAGTTGTATGGTATTTCTCTTTCTCACGTCACACAGTACGACAACTCTTGAAGGAGGTTTCCCTGCTCAGTTGCAATCACCCCTCTGGAAAGACAGCACACTGGGCTCCACTAACCTTGCAGAGCTTAACAGGAAAGGGTTAAGGGGTCAGTAACTCCAAGGAGGTGGTCACGCCTCTGATTTTTTCCCCACCCTTCTCTGAAAGATGACAGGGCACTGCAAGATGCCTACACCACCTTTAAATGCATTGGTCTAGATCTATTGCCTTTAAAAATACTCTCCCTTCACTCTTTCGGGGAGAAGCCTCTCAGCATCTTTGGTGCGGCATATGTCAAAAAACTCTGCGCCTTCTGATGACCCCAGAGCCAGTCTTCCTTCTCTACCTGTTGCTTTGAGTGTCTCTGCATAGCAAGACATCCTTCAGCGGAGGGCACTTAGACACAAGGCTCACTATTTGAATCGAAGCAGTCTTCTGGGGGAAAGGGAAAGGCTTTGGGGTCCAGTGGAAAAATACTAGGCTTTGGAGTCAGACTTCCGTTCAAGATCTGGCTCTGTCGCTTTCCAGATGTGCGACTCTCAGTCCTCTGAACCTCGATGAGGAATCTTTCAACCAGTTATAGAGCTAGTGTGAGCTTCTGACAGCCCTATCCAAATAGCCCTCCTATTCTATCACTCTGTTCGTTTCCTTCCTAATTCTTATTCCAACCTGAACGGTTTCTCCCTATGGATTTGCTTCTTGCCTATTGTCTGTGCTGCACTCGTCTGTAAGGCCCACAAGTGCAGTTCCAAGGGTGGGCATGCTCAGTTGTGTGCCATCCTTTTGCGATCTCTTGGACTGTAACCTGCCAGGATCCTTCGTTCATGGAATTTTCCAGGCAAGAATACTGGAGTGGGCTGCCCTTTCCTACTTCAGAGGATCTTCCCAACCCAGGGATTGAACCCCTGTCTCTTGAGTCTCCTGCATTGGCAAGGGGATTCTTTTTACCCCTGAGCCACCTGGGAAGCCCATGAGGACGGGGGTCATGCCTATTTGGCTTTGGATGTCAGCCTATTACCTAGATCAGTGCCTGGAACATCGTAGGTGATGAGCACTTGTTTGTTGACTGAACAGATGAATGGATGACCTAATCCATAGCACATGGCTGACCCTCAGTTGGCATAGAGCTCATTCAAGCCATCTGGTAAAGAGTCCTGGTCTTCCTCTTTCATATCTGCCCACACTCATTCAGTTACCTCATCCTGCAAGCATTTCTTGAGCACCTACTATATACTAAGTATTGTTCTAGATTCTGGGGATATAGCAGTGAGCAACAGAGACACAAAGTCCTGCCTCATGGAGCTTGTGCTCTAGTGGGCAGAAAGGCAAAAGAATCAAGAACTAATATATACAGAGCTCGGCTAGGGATCAGGGCCATGGAGAGAGGAAAAGCCAGGACGAAGTTAGGGGGTTCTGCGAAGGGGTGGTCGGGAAAGGCTGCCCAGAGATGATATGTCAGAAAAGGTTTTAAAGAGAGGAGGGGGCGAATTCATACTTTCTGGGGAACAAATCTTCCAGGCAGAGAAAACAACAAGGGCAAAGGCCCTGGGATTGATGACTGGGAGGGTGGGCAGAGTAGAGAGAGGCCATGGATGTCCGTCAAGTGGAGCCTTACAACCCATAGTGAGGGCTTTCATGCTGCCCTGAGGAGGACGAGAAGAACATGACGAGTCTTCTACTACCTGTGATCAAGGGTCATTAGAGGGCTGTGTTTGTTGCTGGAAGACTCTGCGTTGGACTGAACCCTGGTGAGCAGAGAGCTGAATCAGTCCTCCTGCTCTCCCTTCTGGGCACTGGCCTGGCTCTCAGAGTCACTTCCCTCCGTCAATCTTGGGGTCCCCTGCTCCAAGGTCTTGGTGACCCTGGAGGGCCGGGGGCGGGCGGTGCAGCTGCTGCTCTTGACGGGCATCTTGAACAGCCAATGCCAGCGGAGCACCTGTTCAGCAGGAGACCTCTGATCACAGAGGAAAGGATGAGACTCAACTTGGTCCTGGGCTAGGGTCTGGGGTGGGGCGGGGGTCCCTGGGAGCCTGGCTGGGAAGGTAGGCTCTCTGTGGGCAAAGCTGAGTGCCATTGTGCCATTGTGTCACATACACACTGCCAAAGGGTTGTTACGACGGTAACAATGACTGACGATTAAGTCAGGCGACTCCGCGACAGTAAAATTAGGTATTAGGGGTCAACCTGTCACCCGAAGGGGAGCCTTGGTCACACAGTCTTGAACAGTGATGGCTGAGAGGCCACAGCCCCTGACTCTTTGCACCAAGGTCTGTCTCAGGTGGGGGGGCTCCTGAGCTCAGAGATCAGAGACCTCAAAGGGGTGAGAGGGCCCACGGTGGCAGGCAGAACGCAGAGCCAACCTCTGCGGAAAGGGGCTCAGATGACCCAAGCGGAGGACAAGTGCCTGCTCTGGACAGTGTCTTGGGCAGACTCTAGAAATTCTTAAGAATATACTGGGTCTTAGGGTATAGAGCAATTCTCAAACCCCAGACAAGCTCTTGAGACCTAGAATCCGTCCTCCAGTGATTAGGAATTTGTAACTCACCGCCAGCGGCCTCAGCAGAGTTCTACCCGCAAGCGAAAAGCTGCTGGTCAGTAAGAAAAGCCCTCATGGCAACATTCCAACCTTATCTGCTTACTTTCCTAAGAGCAAGTTAGCTTGATTCTTGACCAGAGTAACCTACTCCGGTCTAGCTCAAGTTGTGGGCTCACATAGAAGCCAGGAGCAGCATTTTTCCTTTAATTTCTTAGGATTGTAAGTGGAAGCAGAAATAAAGTATATGCAGCTGTGTCTGAGGTTTTTCCTTTAAAAGGGGGAGAGTACATTGGGCGGAAGCTCCCTCCCAGAACTCAGCTGCGTCTGAGGTGAGGTTGAAGCTCCCAGCTCTGGGGTAAGATCTTTCTCTTTGCATTTTGATTGAGTTCTGTTTAATTCTGATTAATTCTGATTATTTGTGCTTGCCTAATAAACCCACTCTTGGTTTAACAATACTTGAGACCACGATACATTATTGTCGAGGTCCGAGGCTCATACCCTGAGGGGACCACGCCGTGTTCGCGAAAAGGTCTCTGAGCTATTCAATATAGTATCTCTTAGTGAGAGCTAGTGAGAATAGTTATCAGAGTAAGCTCCGATGCGGCGCCCACGACAACAGAGCTTCTGGCCACCCCAGGGGCTCCCTGGGCCTCCCGCTCCAGGTCCTGCGACAGGAGGGGTTGATCCACCAGGGAAAGCCCAGCTCTGCCAAGACTGCCCTCCAGGAGGCCAGGACCTGGTGGTGCTGGCTGAGAAGGCAGGGACGCCCTCGCCACACCCCGAGGAGTTCCCCTGGCGTCTTCCTACTTGGAGCTTCCCTGTGAGTTTCGGTTTAGGAAAGGGCTCTGCTGCTTAAACAAAGTCATGAGTGAGCCCTGGGTAGGTTTCTTCCCATTGAAGGCTGTGCCTCCTGGACCGAGGCCCAGCGCTGGGTGCTACCTTGTTTGCGAGAGCAGGTGCTCTTCAGGATCGTAACCACCTGGGGAAGGTCCTTGAGAAACGGGGTCTGGGGACTGAGTCTTGGAGCCTCAGTGAGTTTTCCTTCTTCATGGCAGATTTTGTTAGGCAACGGAGCTCTGTCTTCCACCCAAACATGCTGCTGCCGTCGATGCTTCTAGCCAGCGGCAGGGGAGAGAACGGCGGGCCCTCTGAGGAAGGCAGGTCCCCCCAGGACCCTCCTTTCTACACAAGAGGAAGACTTCTCTGACAGGGTCTGATAAAGGGCCAGGGGACACAAAGGGCCTTGGGACAGGATGGGTCCTGGTGAGGAGAGGCCCACAGGGGGAGGCGTGGCCCCATGGTGTTCCGCCATTGCAGAAATAAAGTATATGCAGCTGTGTCTGAGGTTTTTCCTTTAAAAGGGGGAGAGTACATTGGGCGGAAGCTCCCTCCCAGAACTCAGCTGCGTCTGAGGTGAGGTTGAAGCTCCCAGCTCTGGAGTAAGATCTTTCTCTTTGCATTTTGATTGAGTTCTGTTTAATTCTGATTAATTCTGATTATTTGTGCTTGCCTAATAAACCCACTCTTGGTTTAACAATACTTGAGACCACGATACATTATTGTCGAGGTCCGAGGCTCATACCCTGAGGGGACCACGCCGTGTTCGCGAAAAGGTCTCTGAGCTATTCAATATAGTATCTCTTAGTGAGAGCTAGTGAGAATAGTTATCAGAGTAAGCTCCGATGCGGCGCCCACGACAACAGAGCTTCTGGCCACCCCAGGGGCTCCCTGGGCCTCCCGCTCCAGGTCCTGCGACAGGAGGGGTTGATCCACCAGGGAAAGCCCAGCTCTGCCAAGACTGCCCTCCAGGAGGCCAGGACCTGGTGGTGCTGGCTGAGAAGGCAGGGACGCCCTCGCCACACCCCGAAGAGACCCCCTGGCGTCTTCCTACTTGGAGCTTCCCTGTGAGTTTCGGTTTAGGAAAGGGCTCTGCTGCTTAAACAAAGTCATGAGTGAGCCCTGGGTAGGTTTCTTCCCATTGAAGGCTGTGCCTCCTGGACCGAGGCCCAGCGCTGGGTGCTACCTTGTTTGCGAGAGCAGGTGCTCTTCAGGATCGTAACCACCTGGGGAAGGTCCTTGAGAAACGGGGTCTGGGGACTGAGTCTTGGAGCCTCAGTGAGTTTTCCTTCTTCATGGCAGATTTTGTTAGGCAACGGAGCTCTGTCTTCCACCCAAACATGCTGCTGCCGTCGATGCTTCTAGCCAGCGGCAGGGGAGAGAACGGCGGGCCCTCTGAGGAAGGCAGGTCCCCCCAGGACCCTCCTTTCTACACAAGAGGAAGACTTCTCTGACAGGGTCTGATAAAGGGCCAGGGGACACAAAGGGCCTTGGGACAGGATGGGTCCTGGTGAGGAGAGGCCCACACGGGGGTGGCAGGTGGCCGGTGGCCCCATGGTGTTCCTCCTGCACATCCTGAACACCACTCCTTCCTCCTCCGCTGGCATGGACCCTCTCCCCACCTGGATGCCTCACCAGCTGGCTTTGAAGAGACAGGTAGTTTCCTCCATTTCCTTCTTCCTGGTAGCCTGGGAACAAAAAGCTCACAGACCCTCCTTGTGTTCAGATCTTTACTGCTCACCACAGGGGGCAAAGCACTGAGTCATCGCAATGACAAGCATGAGGAAATGGGGCTGTTTTCTGTGCTCTGAGCTGAGCTGTCGCTGGGGCTTCCTTTCCAGTCTCCCGGTAGGATTCCCCTCCCCCAATCTCCCTTCTCAGAGAGTCCTCGAAGGTCACTCCTGTTCCTCATCTGCTCTTCCCATTCTTGGTTGTCAAATAACTCCTCATTATATTTCAAGTCTCACTTCCTTAGAGAAACTGCCTTTGTCATCGATTTACCTGGTTTCCCTCTGAGCAGCTTGTTCTAATACTCATGCCCTATTATAATGGGCTTCCCTGGTGGTTCAGATGGTAAAGAATCTGTCTGCAATGTGGGAGACCTGGGTTTGATCCCTGGGTTAGGAAGATCCCCTGGAGAAGGGAAAGACTTACCTACTCCAGTATTCTTGTCTGGAGAATTCCATGGCTTGCCTATGGGTCACAAAGAGTTGGACGCGACTGAACGACTTTCACTTCATTGCAACTGTCACTGTGCAGGTCTGTGCCTAAGACAAGACTGGGTGCTTCTGGGTGGAGGGACACTCTATCCCTCCTCCCTAGTGAATATTTTGTATTCCTATCTCTAGCTTTTTATTTTGCTGTGATCAGAACAGGCATTGCTAATCAATCACAGCACTCATTTTTTTGATGATCCCAAACCCAGCATTTCATAATCATTCTCAGCCCAGTATTTCAGTGTCTGAACAACCATAACCCCAGCAAAGGGATCAACCCAGTCAATCCTAAAGGAAGTCAATAGTCATTGGAAGGACTGATGCTGAAGATGAAGCTCCAATACTTTGGCCATCTGATGTGAAGAGCAGATTCACTGGAAAAGATCTTGATGCTAGGAAAGACTGAAAGCAGGAGGAGCAGGGGATGACAAGGGATGAGATGGTAGGATGGCATCACCAATTCAGTGGACATGAGTTTGAACAAACTCCGAGAGATAGTGAAAGACAGGGAAGCCTGGCATGCTGCAGCTCATGAGGTCACACCGAGTCGGCCATGCCCGAGTGACTGAACAACAACAACAGCCCCTGTAAGAGGAATCCCCTGGGCTGTCTGGTCTTAGGGTTCCCTAACTGGTGTGTATCCTGGTTCTCTTGTCACCTAACACTCATCAATTGTTGGGCTGATGTAGGACAGTGGAAACCAGTGCGGTTGTCCCTTGGAAACGTGTCTCTTCTCATCGAGAGGAGAGGAGAAATTAGGGGACAACAGGGAGAGCTCTAGGATTAAAAAAGAAATCCAAGGGCTTCCCTGGTAGCTCAGTGGTGAGGAGTTCACCTGTCAATGCAGGAGACACAGGTTCAATCCCTGATCCAGGAAGATCGCACATGCTGCAGAGCAACAAAGCCCGTGAACCACAACGGTTAAGCCTGTGCTCTAGAGCCTCAGAGCTGCAACTATGGAGCCCATGAGCCATGACAATTGAAGCCTGTGTGCCCTAGAGCCCGAGTTCCACAACAAGAGAAGTCACCACAACAAGAAGCCCGCTCACTTCAACTAGAGAGGAGCCCCCACTCCCTGCAACTGGAGAAGAGCCCATGGCAACAGTGAAAACCCAGAATAGCCAAAAATAATAAATAAATAAAATAATAATAATAAAAAAGAAATCCAAGGCTAAATGCCAAGGTTGAATGTAATTTTCATCTGGATGAAGCCAAAGGCAGGCGTCAGCCCCGAGTCCTGCCTGGTGACTGATACAAAGCATGAGTTCCTGGGGTCCCTCCAGAATGAAGCAGCAGGAGACCAGGGGTTGACAGCTCATGGCAGGGAACCCGAGGTGCCCTTCGCTGCCTCCACATCTCAGCTGAAAGAGAGGACAGGGCTCCCTCGGGCCAGGATAGCAGAGGCAAGTCTACAAAGCTGTATGCTTCTAACCGAGAGTTACCGACCACCAAGAGACTTCTGGGGAAAAATAAATGAACAACAGGGAACCTTCTAAGTAGGTTGTAGGGCTTTTACCAGAGTCTGGAGATAAAGACTGGGGGTTGAAAAGTGGTATCTACATAAGAGAGGGATTGTGGGCAAGGTTGGAAGAAGTTGGGGCAGGTTTGGTGGGTTTTCTAGGCTCCAAGGGTCAGGCCATGTGAATACCAAGGGCAAGAAGTCAAAGCCTGTGAATGGTTGGAGGGGGTTCAGTTCGGGGTCACGTGTTTCTCCGCTCCTGGGTTAGGGAATGAGTGTGAGACCCGGAAGATGGCGGCTGAAACTGATAGAAGCCCATGGAACCCATGGATACCGCTCTCAGCCTCTGCTCTCCAGTCCTGTCTGCACTATCGCCATCCTTGTTTCTCCAAGGCCAGGGGCCAACAGGAGACTGCCCTGCCAGGACAAACCATCCCAGACAAGACTTTCCCCTTGGCACCAAGTCCTGTATTTGCTCAGCAGCCCACATCCTGCTCTGCCCTGAGCCTGGGAGCAGACTTCCCATAAGTTCATTCACGTTCTCCAAGATGAAAGAAGTCAAACCTATATTCAGGGAGCACTCAAGGACCTATAGGCTCACCTAGGAGGAAGTTGGAAATTGCACTAATATCAGTGCTTTTGCAATTGGGGAACAGCCAAACTGTTCATACGACAATCAGTCTAACCCACCTGGATTGTTCCACAGATTAGCCATCGATTGTGAGAAAAGTCCCTGACTTCCTTTATCTTTATAGCCACCAATACAAATAGAGTACCCTGGAAGACACACCCCCTTTTGGCTAGGAACCTATAAATGTCAAGGCATTTTTACTGAGATTGAGAAGAACCCAGCAAAATGGGGACCTCCACAGTCATCCTTGAAATATGTCTTTTATTGAGTAAGTTCTATCTGCAGGTATTATATCTAATTGTTACCTTTGCTCATTTCACTGCTGTAAATCCAAATCATGGTGAATTATATCTGTTTATTGGTGTTTTTCTTTCCATCTCAAGGGGAGTTTTGTATCAAGGCTGGGGGGATAGTTCTTTGGTGATCATTGTAATTGCAAGGAGCTTTTACTTTGTTTCTGGCTTAGAAATGCAGTGATTGTAGGTAGAAAAATCCCATCATTGTGTCGATGTTTTCAGTGAGTCACTCAACTAAGGAAATGATTGATTGGTCTTAGAAAATTCCTGAAATTAAGGAAAAGTGTGTACTATTAAAACTAAAGCGTTGTTATCATTGATTAGGCCAGCGGTTTGTATATTGATGGCAATGGCCAGCAAAGATTGTCCTGTAAAAGCTCATAATGTGACTTCTTTCTGCAGGTGTGTCTGGCTTAATAACGTTTACTGAGCAAAATCAGATCACTTAGCTGAGCATAGAAAAATGAAAGTTCCAATCTATGTTTGTCACTGTTTTATTTTTTAATGTATTTATTTATGTATTTCGTTGTGTGAAGTCTTAGTTGCAGCATCTGGGATTTTGGTTGTATCATTCAGCATCTTCCATTGCAGCACGCCAGTTTACTTGCCCTAACGCATGTGGAATCTTAGTTCCCTGACCGAGGATCAAACCTGCATCCCCTTCATTGCAAGGCAGACTTTAGCCACTGGACCAGCATCTCCCCACGGGACGTTCCCATAAGTTCAGTCACGTTCTCCAAGATGAAAGAAGTCAAACCTATATTCAGGGAGCACTCAAGGACCTATAGGCTCACCTAGGAGGAAGTTGGAAATTGCACTAATATCAGTGCTTTTGCAATTGGGGAACAGCCAAACTGTTCATACGACAATCAGTCTAACCCACCTGGATTGTTCCACAGATTAGCCATCGATTGTGAGAAAAGTCCCTGACTTCCTTTATCTTTATAGCCACCAATACAAATAGAGTACCCTGGAAGACACACCCCCTTTTGGCTAGGAACCTATAAATGTCAAGGCATTTTTACTGAGATTGAGAAGAACCCAGCAAAATGGGGACCTCCACAGTCATCCTTGAAATATGTCTTTTATTGAGTAAGTTCTATCTGCAGGTATTATATCTAATTGTTACCTTTGCTCATTTCACTGCTGTAAATCCAAATCATGGTGAATTATATCTGTTTATTGGTGTTTTTCTTTCCATCTCAAGGGGAGTTTTGTATCAAGGCTGGGGGGATAGTTCTTTGGTGATCATTGTAATTGCAAGGAGCTTTTACTTTGTTTCTGGCTTAGAAATGCAGTGATTGTAGGTAGAAAAATCCCATCATTGTGTCGATGTTTTCAGTGAGTCACTCAACTAAGGAAATGATTGATTGGTCTTAGAAAATTCCTGAAATTAAGGAAAAGTGTGTACTATTAAAACTAAAGCGTTGTTATCATTGATTAGGCCAGCGGTTTGTATATTGATGGCAATGGCCAGCAAAGATTGTCCTGTAAAAGCTCATAATGTGACTTCTTTCTGCAGGTGTGTCTGGCTTAATAACGTTTACTGAGCAAAATCAGATCACTTAGCTGAGCATAGAAAAATGAAAGTTCCAATCTATGTTTGTCACTGTTTTATTTTTTAATGTATTTATTTATGTATTTCGTTGTGTGAAGTCTTAGTTGCAGCATCTGGGATTTTGGTTGTATCATTCAGCATCTTCCATTGCAGCACGCCAGTTTACTTGCCCTAACGCATGTGGAATCTTAGTTCCCTGACCGAGGATCAAACCTGCATCCCCTTCATTGCAAGGCAGACTTTAGCCACTGGACCAGCAGGGAAGGCCCTGTCTGTCACTGCTTTAGATAAATGATTGGAAGCTTAGTTACTCAAGCACATCTTTGCATTCTTAGAGTGTCAAGAGATAACACGCACACCAAAGAGCCCCAAGAAAATCAGTGAGACTTTGAATCACAATGTCATTTTCCTGAGATGCAAAGTGAATGGGATGACTAGCCAGTTTGTCTCTCATCTTTCTCTTCCTGTCTCTCGGTCTGTCTCTTATCTTTCTCTGTGGCTGTGGCTGTCTATGACAGGAAACTCACTGATGGGCAACGCCACCTTCCCCTCTTGTCAGGAGGGCCTCAAGGGCTCCCGGCTCTGGACAGTCATGGAAAGCAGTGTTCTTTTCTCCGGCTTTTCTCAGTACGCAGTTCATCCCTGGACTTGTGCTGGCTCTGAAAAGGGTCCAGGGGTTCATGTCAGTCCCTAAGGGACAGGGAGTGCCTTGGTCTGTCCTCATCTACAAAGAGGCTTAAGGCAGCCTCTAGGAGTGGCTTGAGAGGACTTGTGGTTTTACATGGTGTGGGGTGCACACGCACACACACACACACACACACACGCACTGACACATACACACACGCATGCCTGCATTTGCGTTTTATTATTTTTGTTTGTTTTGTTTTTTTGGGGGGGGCAAGTTGGGGAGGGAGGGGGCTGGCAGGCCACTTCTATTGGTCTTTCATTTATCTATTTTCATCCATTTTTGTTTTTTGGCCCATGTGGACCTCCCATCACAGTGGCCTCTGTTGTCCCAGAGCACTGGCTCTGGGCGCATGCACGCCAAAGCTCCGGCTGGGTAATTGGACACATCGGTCCAGCCGCTCCGCAGCACGTGGGATCTTCCCAGGCCAGGGATCGAACCAGCGCCCCTTGCACTGCAAAGCGGTGTCCTTACCCACTGGACCGCCAGGGAGGCCCGCATTTCCATTTTAGACCCGGGAATTAAAACTCTGCCAAGCGGTTGCTCTGTACCAGGTACCCTGCGAGACAGGGCACCGACCTCCCCTTGTCTGAATCTGCTGGCAACCCTCCAAGTTAGGTCTCCACATTGCAGACAAGGGAACTGAGAGGCTCAGGAAGGTTCCGTGTCTTGTTCAAAGTCAGCGGTTGTTGCGGGGCTGGGCCAAGATTTGAACCTGGAGAAGGTCCGATGGAATTCAAGTGGAGGCTTTGGCCGGTTAAGCCCCACTGCTTCTTGCGGGGAACTGAGCTAAGGATGTGAACTGTGGCTTTCAGCAGAGCGCTGAGCCCCGTGGGGGAGCTTAGCACTGCGGAAACCCAGGCAACAGACACACTTCCTAGTTCAGGTCTTTGCACAAATTCTTGAGAAAAAGTCAGGGAGTTCAGATCTGTGCCAGGCTGGAGGGGCCATGGGACTCCTGCTGCTCCTGGCCATGTCTTTGGTTCTGCCTTTTACCAGCTCTGGGGCCCTTGGAAACCTCAGTTTACTCACTGTTAAAATGGGTCGTGATCCAGCTTCCTAAGGTTGTATAGATACGAGGTCATCCATGTGGTAGCTGGCATCAGGAGGGTGCCTGGGCACCGTCCACTCTTACTCTTCTAGGCATTTTCCTAATGTGACTTCCTAAATGCAAGGTAGTATCTTGAATGGGATCCTAGAAAAAGGAACAACTGGAGACTCCTATTAAAGCCCAAAGTTCAGTCCGATGGATGTCCCCTTGTTGGTTTGGTCGTCATGACCAATGTACCTCGGTCATGTGAGATGTTACCGTGAGGTCAAATTGGGTAAGAGGATATGGGAACTTGGGATATTTTCGGCAACTTTTCTGGGAAGTTACTCCCAAATACGCTTTTTTTTAAAAGGCCAACTTCCCTTGGTCACATTTTTTCAAGGTCAATGTTTTGCCAAATGAGAAAGTAGCAATTGCTTACAAATGAATTCCTGGAAAAGTGTTAACGCTTGTACTTCCCCGTGTCACAATTTATAGGGATTTGGGCAATAATTAACACCTTAAAAAGATTGAGGAAATTGTGAGATATTCTTCGACGGCTGACACTGGACTAGGAGAGGCGCTTCTGTTATCGCCCAAACAGGCCCGGCAAACGTCTGCTTCCTCCCTTGCCTGCTTTCTCTGCTGCCACTCCTCTCTGCTGCACAGGCAAGCCCCTGGATGTCGCATCCCTCGGGCCAGTCTAGGTGCGGAATGCCACAGAATGAAGATGAAGTCCAGGCCAGCGCCCAGAGGCTGAGTTCAAAAGTGCCTCCGGCCGGCACGGGAACCCTGCGGCCCGCCAGCCCTCCCCTCCAGCCTGCTCTCCTTGCTCCACACCCTGCTCTTCACGCCCTGCTCTTCCACCTGGGCTTCAGTTCTCACTTGTTCCCTGCTGCTGTCCATCCCGTGATTTTATTTGTTCTGTCTGCTTTCCAGTAGGATACAGGACAAAGCAACCTGTCCTGGCCCCTCATAGCCGGCAGGAGCTGCCTCTTGCCATGGTGGCTGCACTCGTGCTGTTCCCTCCCTAAGGGACACAGTCTTCCACTCCCTGTCTCCCCTCCCCTGGATAAATGTAGCTGCTGTTTTTAAATACCATGGACATTGCCCCATCAGGAACCCTGATGCTCAACAGACACACACACACACACACGCACACACACGCACTATGGGTCATCCTATACTTGCCAGTCGTCTTCTCCCATAGCATCTTACTTAACTCTGTGGATTTTTCTAGAGATTCTGCCATGCTGGGCTTCCCTGGAGGGCAAGGACCACGTCTGGCTCACTTAGTACAACACCGGGGATCCCTTAGAGCCTAACAGAGGCTTCCACTGGTTGTAATGAAAGGGCAGAAGAAAGGGTATGTGCATCCTGAGCCGTCCTCTGCCCCATGGCAGGTTCTGAGAAGTGATTCTCTTCTTTATGGGCAGCAAGACACCATAGTGGAGTTCCTGGGTGGCTCAGTGGTGAAGAATTTGCCTGCCAATGCAGGAGGCATGGGTTCCATCCCTGTTCAGGAAGATCCCCTAGAGTAGGCAATGGCAACCCTCTCCAGTATTCTTGTCTGGGAAACCCCGTGGACAGAGGAGTCTGGAGGGCTATCGTCCATGGGGTGGCTAAAAAAGTCAGACACAACTTATCGACTGAACAACAACAAGGCACCATGTCAGGAACAATACCTACCACAAACTCTCCATTACTAAATATTACTATTTCACAATGTTTAGCTTTCTGACAAGTTGAACTGGAGTCTCATTAGCACTTGAATTTTGGGAAAAAGTGGAGCTGAGCTGTGAGCACATTTTCTCTGGGATCAGTGCACTTGACTTCTGGCCTCAGTTTCACCATGGCACCGCTGTGTGACCTTTGACAAGCTGTTCTACTTCCCTAAGTCTTAGATTTCACTTCTATAAAGTAGATTGTGTAGTAATTCTACTGTAATGGCTATTGTGAGGATAAAATGAGATATGTCAGGTAGGCAGTGAGCTCAATGCTGGGAGTGTCGTAATTGCTCAGAGATAAGAGCATTTCCTCCCTTCCCTCCCTTGTCCCCTCTCCCCTCCTTTCTTCCTCTCTCTCTGCTTTATCCTTCACTTCATTTTTTCCTTAACTTCTTTTTCTTTTTAGTTCTTATTCTTTTCCTTTAGCCTATGGCCCCAATTCCTTCCGAATCTGAAAGAATCTACCTCCTACATTACCTGCTGTCTCCTTCCTTCAGCCTCAAACCACAGTTTTCCATCCACATTTAGGGCAGAAAGTGTAGAAACTTGAAAACAGAGAGAACAGGTAGAAACACTCACCATCCTATCACCCGAGATGGCCTTTATTAAAATGTGTATTTCTTTCCAATGACGTGTGTGTGTAAATGATATCTTTTTTTTTTTTTTTATTTCCACACTGAGTGGTGTGCCAGATCCTAATTTTATGACCAGGGATCAAATCCATGGCCCCTGCGGTGGAAGTTCAAAGTCTAAACCACTTGACTGCCAGGGACATCCCTAAGGGAGAGCAGTTTTTCTATAGTCTAACTTCTGAACATTTTAACATGCATTCATGGTTTTTGCAGATTGTAGTTTTTTAAAAGGTTTTCCTCTTTTTGTAAAACTTCAGCTTTATTGAGGTGTGGTTGACCAAGAAATTGACAGGATATTCAAAGAGTACCTTGTGGGGATTTGATGTGAATAAGCATGGTGAAAAGATTCTCCCTCGTCTAGCTAAGAAACATATCCATCACCTCACATACTTATTTTCATTTTGGTGAGAACATTTAAGTTCTACTCTCTTAGCAAATTCCAGCTGTATCGTAGATTGAGTGCTATCAACTCTATGTTTTACCTTAGATCCTGAGACTTTATTCATGGTATAGCTGAAAATTTGTACCCTTTACCAGCCTGTCCCTCTTTCTTTTACCTCTTCTCAGAGTCTTGCTGTAATTATAATGGATAATACTGTGAAGACTGTGTTTGTTCTTGCATTTTTGTTCACATTAAGTCAATTATGGTTTCCTTAATAGACTCTTAGACGGGAATTACTAAGTCCAAGAGGTGAATGTTTTAAGACTTTATAAACTTAGTTTTTTCTGACTAATTTCTATATTGCTTTTGCCAGAGATAAGAGCATTTCCTCCTTCCCTCCCTTGTCCCCTCTCCCCTCCTTTCTTCCTCTCTCTCTGCTTTATCCTTCACTTCATTTTTTCCTTAACTTCTTTTTCTTTTTAGTTCTTATTCTTTTCCTTTAGCCTATGGCCCCAATTCCTTCCGAATCTGAAAGAATCTACCTCCTACATTACCTGCTGTCTCCTTCCTTCAGCCTCAAACCACAGTTTTCCATCCACATTTAGGGCAGAAAGTGTAGAAACTTGAAAACAGAGAGAACAGGTAGAAACACTCACCATCCTATCACCCGAGATGGCCTTTATTAAAATGTGTATTTCTTTCCAATGACGTGTGTGTGTAAATGATATCTTTTTTTTTTTTTTTATTTCCACACTGAGTGGTGTGCCAGATCCTAATTTTATGACCAGGGATCAAATCCATGGCCCCTGCGGTGGAAGTTCAAAGTCTAAACCACTTGACTGCCAGGGACATCCCTAAGGGAGAGCAGTTTTTCTATAGTCTAACTTCTGAACATTTTAACATGCATTCATGGTTTTTGCAGATTGTAGTTTTTTAAAAGGTTTTCCTCTTTTTGTAAAACTTCAGCTTTATTGAGGTGTGGTTGACCAAGAAATTGACAGGATATTCAAAGAGTACCTTGTGGGGATTTGATGTGAATAAGCATGGTGAAAAGATTCTCCCTCGTCTAGCTAAGAAACATATCCATCACCTCACATACTTATTTTCATTTTGGTGAGAACATTTAAGTTCTACTCTCTTAGCAAATTCCAGCTGTATCGTAGATTGAGTGCTATCAACTCTATGTTTTACCTTAGATCCTGAGACTTTATTCATGGTATAGCTGAAAATTTGTACCCTTTACCAGCCTGTCCCTCTTTCTTTTACCTCTTCTCAGAGTCTTGCTGTAATTATAATGGATAATACTGTGAAGACTGTGTTTGTTCTTGCATTTTTGTTCACATTAAGTCAATTATGGTTTCCTTAATAGACTCTTAGACGTGGAATTACTAAGTCCAAGAGGTGAATGTTTTAAGACTTTATAAACTATATCGTTACATTATTTTCTAGCAATGTACCAGTTCTTTCTCCAATAGTAAAAAAGAAGAGAGGCAATTTCCTACACCTTCACTGGATTTGAATATTATTATTCAAAACTCTTGACTAAATTGTTGGGTAAAAAAATGGTGCACGGTTATTTTAATTTACATTTCTTTGCTTTATAGTGAAAGTGAAAATCTTTTAGCCATTTAATTTCCTTTACTTGAATTGTCTCTTTTTATTCTCTATTTTTTTGTGTATGAAAGTCAGTATCATCTTTGTTGACTCTCTCTGTAATTTGGGTGGCAATACTTTGTCCATTAAATCTAGGACAAATATTTTCCCAGTTTGTTATTTACCTTTTAATTTTGATTTTCTTCTGCACAAATATTTTATATTTTATATAAGTAAATTTATAGCTATTTTCCTTTGAAATTTCATGTTGATTTAAAATCTAGAACTTTCACAGAAATCAAACAAACATTTAATCAGTTTCCTGATTTAATCAGTGTGTTTAAAAAGATCTTGTTCTTTTGTTCTGAAAATTATTTTGCTTTCCGGTATAAGGTAAGTAACTAAACTGATTCTAACATTTAAATTTTAAACATTGTTTTAATTTTTATAACTTTATTTTGAATAGTTTGGAGATAATCATAATTTTTAACACTGACAACATGGCAAACACTATGTTAAGCACTTAATAAATTTTTACACCTTTGTCTCCACAATAACCTTGTGAAGTAGGTTAGTGTTACTATCTTTTTACAGATGAAGAAACTAGGACTAAATAAGAATAAATGACTTGCCTAAGTTAAGAGGCCAAATAAAATAGCAGAGGCAGAATGTGAGATCAAGTCCGCCGTCTCCCAGGTTCACAGGTGGGCAAAGCCCCCAGCCCCACTCCACTGTTCCCACTCATCAATATTTTTTTCTTTTTCAAGAACATACCAGTCATTTTTAGCTTATTTATTTTTTTTGATAAACTTCAAAATTATTTTTAAAAGTCAATTCAAGAAAAACCTTTTGAGGAAAATAATATCAAGCCCACGAATTCGTTGAGAATAACTGATAATCCTATAGTCTGTCCTTCCATCCAGAAACCGGATTCACCTCTTCATCTGCCAGGAAACGACCAAGAAGTTTCACATAGTTTGTAGTTGTATTTTTGTGAGGTTTGTCATAGCTTTCCCTTAAAGGAAGTTTATTCATGGTGTCTGTACTTCCTTGGAGCCCATTTCAGCCCACATCTTCCCCTCCGCCTGGTGCACATCTGCTCGCAAGTCCTGGTTCCATTCCAGGAAATCTCGTGACCCTCTGCTGCACCTCTGACCCCCGCAATCAGAGCCCTGACTTCCCTGGCCTCTAACTCCTCGTCTGTGGACGTCTCGCCTACTAGAGCCAATTTCCAGAGGTGGCCTTTTGTCATCTCCCCATCCCCCTGCCTGCTGGAGTCAAGCATCCAGTTGTTGTTTCTGTTTAGTCTCTAAGTCATGTCCAACTCTTTGCAACTCGGGACTGCAGTACGCCAGGCTCTCCTGTCTGTCCTCCATTATTTCCCAGAGTTTTTTCAAAGTCATGTCCATTGAGTTGTGATGCCATCCAACCACCTCATCCTCTGACACCCCTTTCTCCTCCTGCCCTCAATCTTTCCCAAAATCAGGGTCTTATCCAGTGAGTTGACCCTTCACATCACGTGACCAAAGCATTCAGCTTCCGCTTCAGCATCAGTCCTTTCAATAATCATTCAGGGCTGATTGCCTTTAGGACTGACTGGTTTGATCTCCCTGCAATCCAAGGGACTCTCAAGAGTCTTCTCCGTCACCACAGTTCAAAAGCATCAATTCTTCAGCACTCAGTCTTCTTTATGGTCCACCTCCCACATCCATCCATGATTACTGGAAAAACCATAGCTTTGACTCTATGGACCTTTGTCGGCAAAGTGACGTCTCTGCTTTTTATTATGATGTCTAGGTTTATGATGGCCTTGCTTCCAAGGAACAAATATCTTTTAATGTTATGGCTGCAGTCACCATCTGTAGTGATTTTGGAGCCCGAGGAAAGAAAGTCTGTCACTGCTTCCACTTTTCCCCTCCTATTTGCCATGAAGTGACTGCTTGAATTAGCCAATGGGTCTGGCTTTAACCCTCTTTTTTCAGAAGAGCTCTTATTTGGCTGTTTTTCTTCGTAGTTCCAGCGACTACATTGACGGGAGTCACCACAGGCACCGCTTCCTGGGAGACACAGACGCTCAGCTCTGGTAATTCTTCTGCACTCCGGGGGCAGTTGTGGTGCCCAAGGTCACCCCCAAGGACTCTTCTACTCCAGAACTGCTGACACATCTTGGAGAAATAGTGAACATCCCCATCTCAGGCCTAACTGCTTCTGCTCCCGAGTTCCTCTTTCCTTGTGGTCCTACATATGCCTTAGCAGACTTGCTTGTGCAAAAGCGCAGACCATGACTTGGGCCAAATAATACAAAGGTTAAAATATATATTTACTGGGAGGCAGGACAGAGAAATGGTTAAGAGCAACGGTCTGAGTACAAATCCTGACCCGTCACTAACTAGTCACTCCCCAGGCCAGTTCCCTGCTGGGCTTGTATGAACATGAACTGAGATGACAGGTGTAAAACTCCTGAGTATGATCCCAAATCCCCAGGTTAGAAAATGTTCAATATCATCTGCCATGATTAAGTTTTGAAAAACTGTCATCCTTGGGTGTCAGAGAGGAAGGAAAAATGATGATGTAAGAGCAGTCTTTTTTTTTTTTAAGAAGTTTGGACTTCAGCGCTGCAGGCATTTTGAAAGCGAGCCTAGCTCTCTCATTGCACTAGAGCCTCAAAAATTCTTTCTCAATTTGAATGAAATTTCAAAAACAGATTCCAGACTTGTTGATGTTGAATTGCACACCGTTGTTACATCATTACTTCAGAATCAACTATAGGAAAAGCAATGACTCAAAGGTGCATTTCTTGGTTAGGGTCCTGATGGATAAAACATGTGTGTGACTGATTTTTCTTTTATTCCTTTATAGCTTCTGAGCCAGATCTTGCCAGCACACATGGTAAGTGCTTTGAAAAACATATCCTGTATTTGGTTTAAAATGTATCGTTCCATACAGCTAGGTAGAGCTTAAGAATAAACACAGCTTCCCTGGACTTTAATGAATGGTATGAGGATTGGGTAATAAATAATATGATTTGTGTTCTTTATGGAAATACAAGGGCAATAGGAACTTCTTTCAGCTACAGCATAAACAGACCGTGTGATTTTACCCTTAGGCTTTTGTTCAATTTTATTTTGCCTTTGCCTGAAACTTGGTTGCACATCAGAATCAATTAGGGTATTTGGTTGAATGCCCGTCTTCAGAAATCACCTCCTCACTCCAGACACTAGGATTCAGATAACTGAAAATAAAGATGGTTGGCAGACCACACTTCGGGCAAGCATGCTGCATGGCCCAGGACTGAATTACGCTTTCATGTTTGCAATATAATTATGGGACTTTGTTTAGAATTTCCAAAGCAAGCGACAAAACATACATGCGTATATATTAAGTGCTACTTTTTTTTTTTGCTTCCAAGTCATCATGTATTTTTCATCAATCTTTATTCTCTGGCATGTGTGAGCCTCCTATCACAGTGACCTCTCTCGCTTCAGGGCATCGGCCCTGGACACATACGCTCTATAGCGCAGGCTTGCAATTGGATACATCGGCCTAGCCACTTCTCGGGCACATGGGATCTTCCCGGGTCAGGGATTGAACCGGCGCCCCTTGCCCTGCAAGGTGGACTGTCTACCCACTGGACCACCAGGGAAGCCCAAGTGATGCTTTTTAATCTTGTTTTTTCTTACTGTCTGCTGCTGTTCTTTAGTTGCTAAATTGTGCCTGACTCTTTGTGACCCCATGGACTGTAGCCCGCCAGACTCTTGTTCATGGGATTCTCCAGACAAGAATACTGGAGTAGGTTACCTTCTCCAGGGAATCTTCCCAACCCAGGGACTAGACTGTGTCTTCTGTTTAGCCGGCATATTTGTTACCACTGAACCATCTGGAAAGCCCCCCTTTTTTTTTTTTTTTAATTCTTTATTTCAAAGGTTTTACAGAGTTTTGTTGTTCATAGATGTGTATGTTCCCAGATCAGTCATATGCATATCACTGGTCCCCATCCACCTAGTTTCCCCCATCCCACCCCTCCAGAATCGCCGCATGCCCTTGTGAGCTCTCCTATTCCCTTAGCACAATGACAATAGCTATCTTTTCCACACATGACAGTATAGGTTTCCATGTTGCTCCCCCTGCCTATTTCTTCCCCACAATGTCCCTATGCCTATGCTCTGTCTGTTTTTCCATGAGTTCACTGTGTGTGTTATCAAGACCATCCTACTAGATTCCATTTATGTGTGTTAGTATACTGTATTTGTCTTTCTCTTTTTGACTTACTTCACTTTTTATGATAGGTTCTAGAGTCAGCCACTTCATTAGGACTGAGTCTTCTGAATTTCTTTTAACAGCTGAGTAGTATTCCATTGTATATATGTACCAGAGCTTCTGTATCCATTCATTTGTCGATGGACATCTAGGTTGCTTCCATGTTCTGGCTATTGTATAGAGAGCTGCAATGAACATTGGGGTACAGGTGCTTCTTTCAGTTTTGATTTCACCAGGATATAAGTCTAATAGTGGGATTGCTGGGTCATAGGGTGCTTCTATTTTTAGTTTTTTAAGGAATCTCCATACTGTCTTCCATAGAGGCTGTGTCAATTTACATTCCCACCAGCAATGCAAGAGGGTTCCTTTTTCTCCACACCCTCTCCAGCATTTATTGTCTGTCGATTTATTGATGATGGCCATTCTGACTGGTATAAGGTGGTATCTCATTGTAGTTTTAATTTGCATTTCTCTAATAATAAGCGAGGTTGAACATCATTTCATGTGCTTTTGGGCCATCTGTATGTCCTCTTCAGAGAGGCATCTCTTTAGATCTTTTTCCCATTTTTTGATTGGGTTGTTCGTTTTTCCTGTGCTGAGTTGTCTGAGTTGGAAAGCCCCTTCTTCTTTTTTTTTTTTAAAGATTTATTTTATTTATTTATTTTGGGCGGGGGTTGGGTTGGGGAGGGAGGGGAGCAGGCGGGCCACTTCTATAGGTCTTTCCAATCTGTGCTCTACCTGAGTCCACACGAGGCCACATTGAGTTTGTTTATTACACAGGAACCATGGGGTGAAGAGGTGGGAGGACCAGTGCCCAAACACGGTGCATCCTAAGGGACTGCAGAGCGCAGGGGTCCAGAAACCCTGACTGGCTCCAGGTTCCTCTTGCCACCCCCTGACTTTTGGGTCCAACTTCCGTCTCTGGGCAAGACCCAGGATGTGCAAGTTTGGACACAGCTCATGGAGGTGGCAAGGGTTATCTCCTGGCAAAGAGAAAACTAGGCTTGGAGAGGTGGAGGGCGCTGGCTGACACGAGATGGGGTCTAGCTGAGAAAGGAGGCTTGCTCCCCACACTCAGTTAGCAAGGGGCAGGAGGCAGGTGTGAAATTGGTGTCATGCTCCAGGCTCAAAGCTTTGTCAAAACTTCTGTCCTGTGATGTTTAATTCTAACCTTTGTTGCTTCTTCCAGTCTTCTGGCAGACAACAGCCTCATCTGTGAAGTCAACACCAGGTACATGTTCATGTCCACCTCTGTGGGGCTTCCTTTGGTCTTCTGGACAGTCGGGGGTTTAGACATGACAGGAGGAGGCTTGAGGTCTGGCCATTCTTATCCTTGTCCCTGTACATGAGCTGTAGATAGTCTCTGAAGGCAGGTCCTAGGTCTGATCATCCTGGGCTGGTAACCTGCGTCCAGTGGGATCCAGTCCAGATGGTCAGTGAACATTCTCAAGAGGGTGGTCAGTGTCAGCCCTGGATGCCTTTCAGTCCTAGGGACCCTTCTGGCCTCTTAGGCCATGGGTGGCTGTTCTCCAAGGGGCTGGCATGTAGGAGTCCCCAAATTTCTCTGGCCTGGCCCCATCCCAGCGTCTCCACAGGGACAGCCAGAACCAGGGGAAACCACCAGGAGTCAAGAAGCTGCCAAAAAGGGAGATGGCCGGGCCTTCCTCCTGCAGCTGGGAGGCTCCAGCCAGGGTGTGTCTTGTGGGGGGGTGGGGGGGTGGTGTTGGGATCACCTTCCTGCTCACTTCCTCCTGGAGTGATGGGCTGCATCTCTACACTCGAGCATCCTGAGTCTTGGGGAGAATAGGAATCTCTGCTCCTTTCCTTATGAGAAGATTAACACCCCCACGCCCCAAAAAGGTGATCCCATACTCAGTATAAAGTTCCCATCAGGAAGTTCACGGAGTGTGCCGTTGGGTCCACAGAGGCAGCCGTGGTACCTGAGACAAAAACGAGAAGCCCTGAGTGGACCCATACATACCCAGCATCCACAGCCAGGCCCAAAGAAACGATCTGCTGTCAGCGTCCCCTGAGCATCTCCCACCTGGGATCCCCACGGGGCCCCCTGTGCTTTGTGTATGACTTTGCTTATCTTCACAGATGCTGAGATTGAGACGACTGCTTTGACTGGTGAGTCTCAGGGGAGCTTTCTCGGATGTCCTCTTGCTCCTCAATCACCCTTCCTGTTCTCCCCTCGTCCACGGATGACTGCCCAGTGCGGACACGGAGGGGCCACATCCCTGTCCCCTCTAGCACGCAGTCCCCCGGCGGGTTCTAGTCACCTAGACTCAGGGCTACCGTCTCTCTGCTTCCCATTCATCCGTCGGAGCTGTCATCCTATTCCTGATCTGTCCCAGAGATCGGCCCTGACAGTTCAGAGACCCAGAAACAGGCCCATCCACGGGAGGCCCTGCCCCTTGCCAAAGAAGAGTTTTATGGGAGAGGAAGGCTGGTAACCACAAACGTTGTGTCAAGGGGCCATGAGAACAGGAATCCAGCAGGGCCACATCCGCACGTAGACTTAGGCACAATAGGGATCCGAGCTCCTCTCTCTGTGATGAAGATCCACTCCTGGCAAACAGAGACCCGCTCCCCTGGGGAGAGTCCCCATCAGGAAGGCCCCTGAGTCTGGAACCTGCCGCAGGCCTGCGACCTCAGCAGAGACCTGAGGGGCTTTCCTTGTGCTGCCCTCCAGGGACGGACTCGGGTTTGGCCCTGAGGCTGGTGAACGGAGGTGACAGGTGTCAGGGCCGCGTGGAGGTCCTGTACGGAGGCGCCTGGGGCACCGTGTGCGATGACAACTGGGACACCAACGATGCCAACGTGGTGTGCAGGCAGCTGGGCTGTGGCCGGGCCACTTCGGCCCCAGGAAGCGCCCGCTTTGGCCAGGGCTCAGGGCCCATTGTCCTGGACGAAGTGGGCTGCTCCGGGCATGAGACCTACCTGTGGAGCTGCCCCCACAACCCCTGGAACCAACACAACTGTGGACACAGCGAGGACGCCAGCGTCGTCTGCTCAGGTGGGCCTTAACAATCCTGTATCAAGCTTTTGGGAATGACACTTGCTGACATGAAGACACCTTCCTCTCCAGAGCCCTGAAACCAGTCCCAGCCAGGGTCGATACCCCTCAGGTTCCTAAGGACAGCAGGCCCTGAGCTTCTTATAAGGGAGCGCTGACTCAGCTGGCCTCCCTTTTGGTCACGTGTGACGGATATTGGCTTGGAGCCCCCAGGGTGGAAAGAATGACCCGGAACCTCCACCCCTGGGGCCAGAGGCCACGGGCCTTCCTTCCGGCTGGGTGGCCTGCTCAGTTCACCAGATTCTCTCTGGAGGTCCCGTCGCCGAGCACGCCTGTGGGGATGTGGTTGGAAAGGCACCCTCAAGGCTCATGGCTCTGGGGCTCCTCATACCCTCCTCCCGACAACAGGGTCCAGGTGGCTGACGTGACTGAGAAGGGAGAGGATGTGGGAACGGGGTGGCGGCCTGGAGAGGGGAAGAGCCTGCCTGGACACTGGAGCCGGAGCTCAGCACCAGGCAGACCCTCTGCGGGTCCCGTGAGCCCCACCCTCCTCGTGCCCGGGCAGGTGGATTTGGGATCTTGCCCTTCCGGGGTGGCTCACCTCTGCTGTTGTCACCGGAAGTTGATAGGGAAGCTGGGGTGGCCTGTCTCAGGCGTGGCAGGGACTTTATGTTCAGAGAAGTCGGCCCTTATGGCAAAGTAGGCAAGTGCAGGCCGGGAGCCACAGCGAGGAGCTCTCAGCGGGCTGAAACGCGCACACGGGCCTCCCCCTGTCCACGAGGAGTTCATAGAAGAAGCATCTCACATGGGTGTGCACGTCTCTCACCCGGGTCCTTGTGGGGCCCGAGTGCTCCGGGCCTGACTCTCCTTCTTTCTCACAGATGCTCGAACCCAGACCACTGCCTGGCCTGGTAAGTACCGGGGGACCTTTCCGGGACGTCTTCTCACTGCCCGCCTGCCTTCCCGGTTCTCCCTTCTCCGAGGGAATCACTGCACATTACACAAAACTGGGGGGGATCCATTGGTGTCCCTCCTGTCACTCTGTCCCCCGGATGGCGCCTCTCACCCAGACTCGGGATTCTGTCGCTCCTGCTTCCCATCATCCCTCGGGGCTGTCATCCGCCTCGAGATCCTGTCCCAGAGACTGGCCCCGGCCCGTGCAGGACACCAGCAATGGGCTCCTCTGCGGGAGACCCGGATCCTCTTGGAGGAGGAGACTTTTATGGACAAGGGAGGTTCATCCCCACCAACCTTGTGTCCAGGTGTCCTGAGAACAGGGAGGAACCCACACATGCCTCGCTCCCCGCCATGCCTCAGCACCAGCAGGGCCATGTCTGCCTCCAGAGGGAGTCTGGCCATTGCTGAGCCATGGTGGGTGCCCTGGGAGGGCAGAGCTGGGGTTCAGGAAGGCTAATTGGCTCCAGGAGCCTCTGCATGCCGCCTAACGCTCGGATGCAGCTTTGGGTCTGGACAAGCCCCAGGACTCGGCATTTGCACATGGCTCATGGAGGTGGCAAAGATCTTTCTCATGAGAAAGAGAACAAGCCAGGCTTGGAGAAATGGAGGGGGCTGGCTGACCTCTGACAGAGCCATTGTCCCAGAGGACGAGCTGAGCAGGAGGCTTGCTGCCCACACTCGGGGAGCAAGAGGCGGCAGCCAGGGGCGGAGCTGTGGTCGTGCTCCCGGCTCCAAGCTTTTTCAAGGCTTCGGTCCTGGGATGAACTCTCACTCTGACTCTTCTCTCTTGCATCTTCCAGTCTTCTGGCCGACGTCAGCACCACCTGCTTCAGCACCAATAGGTAAATGTTCCGGTCACCTCCTAGGGCGTCGTGTGTGCGTCCAAACAGTCGCGGGTAGGCTCTGACAGGAGGAACCTCGATGTGTGACCATGCCTCTCCTTGTCCCAGTAAGTGAGCTGTAGATATGCTCTAAGGGCCACGAGCGAGCCTCTCTGAAGGCAGGTCCTAGGTCCAATCATCCTGAGCTGATGACCCGTGTCCAGTGGCATGGGGTCCAGATGTTCGGCAATGATACTCAGGAGGGCGGTCATTGTCAAGCCTGGACACCTCTCGATCCTAGGTGACCTCTTTCGGTCTCTAAGGCCTCGGATGGCTGTTCCCTGAGGAGCTGTGCTGTCAAAGTGCTGAACGGCTCTTGATTGGCCCAGTCCTGGCATCTCCAGGGGGACAGCCAGAGCCCAGGGAGAATCACGAGGATTGAAGAGGTCGTGAACCAGGGAGAGGGGCTTGGCCTTCCTCCTGAAGAGAGGAGGCTGCAGCCAGGCTGTGTCCTGGCGGGGTGGGGTCAGCTTCCTGCTCAGCCCCTCCTGGAGCGATGGGCTGCATGTCTCCACTAGAGCACCCCGCGTCTCGGGCAGAATAGGCATCTCGGCTCCTCTCTGTGATGAAGGTCCACTTCTGGCAAACAGAGACCCGCTCCCCAGGGGAGAGTCCCCATCAGGAAGGCCCCTGAGTCTGGAACCTGCCGCAGGCCTGCGACCTCAGCAGAGACCTGAAGGGCTTTCCTTGTGCTGCCCTCCAGGGACGGACTCGGGTTTGGCCCTGAGGCTGGTGAACGGAGGTGACAGGTGTCAGGGCCGCGTGGAGGTCCTGTACGGAGGCGCCTGGGGCACCGTGTGTGATGACAGCTGGGACATCAACGATGCCAACGTGGTGTGCAGGCAGCTGGGCTGTGGCTGGGCCACTTCGGCCCCAGGAAGCGCCCGCTTTGGCCAGGGCTCGGGGCCCATTGTCCTGGACGAAGTGGGCTGCTCGGGGCATGAGACCTACCTGTGGAGCTGCCCCCACAACCCCTGGAACACACACAACTGTGGACACAGCGAGGACGCCAGCTGCCTGCTCAGGTGGGTCTTCAAAGTCCCAGGCTTACCTTTGTGGGTGACACTTGCTGACATGAAGACACTTTCCTCTCCAGAGCCCCTCCCAGGGTCCTATATGCAAACAGTCGCGGGTAGGCTCTGACGAGAACCTCGATGTGTGACCCTGCCTCTCCTTGTCCCAGTAAGTGAGCTGTAGATATGCTCTAAGGGCCACGAGCGAGCCTCTCTGAAGGCAGGTCCTAGGTCCAATCATCCTGAGCTGATGACCCGTGTCCAGTGGCATGGGGTCCAGATGTTCGGCAATGATACTCAGGAGGGCGGTCATTGTCAAGCCTGGACACCTCTCGATCCTAGGTGACCTCTTTCGGTCTCTAAGGCCTCGGATGGCTGTTCCCTGAGGAGCTGTGCTGTCAAAGTGCTGAACGGCTCTTGATTGGCCCAGTCCTGGCATCTTCAGGGGGACAGCCAGAGCCCAGGGAGAATCACGAGGATTGAAGAGGTCGTGAACCAGGGAGAGGGGCTTGGCCTTCCTCCTGAAGAGAGGAGGCTGCAGCCAGGCTGTGTCCTGGCGGGGTGGGGTCAGCTTCCTGCTCAGCCCCTCCTGGAGCGATGGGCTGCATGTCTCCACTAGAGCACCCCGCGTCTCGGGCAGAATAGGCATCTCGGCTCCTCTCTGTGATGAAGGTCCACTTCTGGCAAACAGAGACCCGCTCCCCAGGGGAGAGTCCCCATCAGGAAGGCCCCTGAGTCTGGAACCTGCCGCAGGCCTGCGACCTCAGCAGAGACCTGAAGGGCTTTCCTTGTGCTGCCCTCCAGGGACGGACTCGGGTTTGGCCCTGAGGCTGGTGAACGGAGGTGACAGGTGTCAGGGCCGCGTGGAGGTCCTGTACGGAGGCGCCTGGGGCACCGTGTGTGATGACAGCTGGGACATCAACGATGCCAACGTGGTGTGCAGGCAGCTGGGCTGTGGCTGGGCCACTTCGGCCCCAGGAAGCGCCCGCTTTGGCCAGGGCTCGGGGCCCATTGTCCTGGACGAAGTGGGCTGCTCGGGGCATGAGACCTACCTGTGGAGCTGCCCCCACAACCCCTGGAACACACACAACTGTGGACACAGCGAGGACGCCAGCGTCGGCTGCTCAGGTGGGTCTTCAAAGTCCCAGGCTTACCTTTGTGGGTGACACTTGCTGACATGAAGACACTTTCCTCTCCAGAGCCCCTCCCAGGGTCCTATATGCCTCAGGTTCCTGAGGGCAGCGGGGCCCTGTGCTTCATCATCGGGGAAAGCTGGCTCAGCTGCACTCCCTTTTGGTCACGTGTGACGGATATTGCCTTGGAGCCCTCAGGGTGGAAAGAATGACCCAGAACCCCCGCCCCTGGGGCCCGAGGCCACGAGCCTTCCTTCCAGCTGGGTGGCCTGCTCTGTCCACCAGGTTCTCTCTGAGTGCACTCTTCAGAAACACATCTTTGGAGATGTGGTTAGAAAGGGACCCTTGATAACTTATGAATCTGGGTCCTCTCATATCCCCTCCGACACCAGGGGCCTGGCTTAAATGCTGCCTGTGTTTGTGGGGAACACGGTTAGGAAGGGAAAGAGTTTGTCCCGGACTGGCTGTGCAGAGGGACACGTGGCCTGCCAGCACATTGTCGCGGGAGCTGGGACACAGGCAGAAGATCTGGAGAGCTGAGAGCCTCGGGCACCTCCCAGTTGGGCAGGTAGACTTGGGCTCCAGCCCTAACAGTGGGAGCGCGTCCTTCCTCTTCTCGTGGCAGTTGGGACTGGCGCTCTGGTGGCTTCGGTAGGATGGCAGGGGCTTTCGTACTCAGAACCGTTGGCCCTCAGGCCCAGGAGAGCAGGCCCAGGACCTCAGGGGGTCAGGGGGCCCTCAGCGCACTGAGAGGTAGACACTGGGCACACACTGTGCGTGTGGAGGCCGTAGGAAAACCATCTCCTGTGAGTTGTGCACTGCCTTTCTCCCACTAGGGATCCCCGCGGGGGCCCACGGGCTTTGTGTCTGACTCTCCTTCTCTTGCTCACAGATGCTCGGACCCAGACCCCGGCCTCGCCTGGTGAGTCTCAGGGGACCTTCGCAGGACGTCTTCTTGCTTCCTGCCCACCTTCCCAGTTCTCCCTCCTTCGAGTGAATCATTGCTCAATGCAGAACCCAGGGATCCATTCTGTCCCCCCTCTCATTCAGCCTTCCAGCTTCAGATTCGCACCTAGACTCAGGGTTTCCATCACGCCTGCTTCCCATCCATTCATTGGAGCTGTCATCCTGCTTGGAACCTGTCCCAGACACTGTCCCGTGCCCGTTCAGAGAACCAGCAACGGGTTCCTCACAGTGGGCCCTGCTCCTGCTTGGATGTTGATAACCACAGACCCCGTGTCAAAGGCCCTGGGAACGGGAAGAAAACCATCATCGCTCACGCCTTGCTCTGCCTCAGATCCAGCAGGGCCCCAAACCCATCCAGAGGCGGCAGGACCAATGCCCAGACAGGGTGCCTCTTTAGGGACTGGAGACCAGCACCCAGGAGCTCTCGGTCGCCCCAGGCTCCTGTCCACACCCCCTGACTTGTGGCACCAACCTCGGCCTCTGCCCAAGTCCCTGGCTGAGCGAGTTTGGACCTGGCTCACGGAGGGCGCAGAGGCTTTCCCATGGGACGGAGAGCAGCCATGCTCGTAGAGGTGGAGCGCTGGCTTAAATGCTGCCTGTGTTTGTGGGGAACACGGTTAGGAAGGAAAGAGTTTGTCCCGGACTGGCTGTGCAGAGGGACACGTGGCCTGCCAGCACATTGTCGCGGGAGCTGGGACACAGGCAGAAGATCTGGAGAGCTGAGAGCCTCGGGCACCTCCCAGTTGGGCAGGTAGACTTGGGCTCCAGCCCTAACAGTGGGAGCGCGTCCTTCCTCTTCTCGTGGCAGTTGGGACTGGCGCTCTGGTGGCTTCGGTAGGATGGCAGGGGCTTTCGTACTCAGAACCGTTGGCCCTCAGGCCCAGGAGAGCAGGCCCAGGACCTCAGGGGGTCAGGGGGCCCTCAGCGCACTGAGAGGTAGACACTGGGCACACACTGTGCGTGTGGAGGCCGTAGGAAAACCATCTCCTGTGAGTTGTGCACTGCCTTTCTCCCACTAGGGATCCCCGCGGGGGCCCACGGGCTTTGTGTCTGACTCTCCTTCTCTTGCTCACAGATGCTCGGACCCAGACCCCGGCCTCGCCTGGTGAGTCTCAGGGGACCTTCGCAGGACGTCTTCTTGCTTCCTGCCCACCTTCCCAGTTCTCCCTCCTTCGAGTGAATCATTGCTCAATGCAGAACCCAGGGATCCATTCTGTCCCCCCTCTCATTCAGCCTTCCAGCTTCAGATTCGCACCTAGACTCAGGGTTTCCATCACGCCTGCTTCCCATCCATTCATTGGAGCTGTCATCCTGCTTGGAACCTGTCCCAGACACTGTCCCGTGCCCGTTCAGAGAACCAGCAACGGGTTCCTCACAGTGGGCCCTGCTCCTGCTTGGATGTTGATAACCACAGACCCCGTGTCAAAGGCCCTGGGAACGGGAAGAAAACCATCATCGCTCACGCCTTGCTCTGCCTCAGATCCAGCAGGGCCCCAAACCCATCCAGAGGCGGCAGGACCAATGCCCAGACAGGGTGCCTCTTTAGGGACTGCGGAGACCAGCTTCCAGGAGCTCTCGGTGGCTCCAGGTTGCTGTCTACACCCCCTGACTTTTGGGACCAACCTCGGTCTCTGCCCAAGTCCCTGGCTGAGCGAGTTTGGACATGGCTCACGGAGGGCGCAGAGGCTTTCCCATGGGACGGAGAGCAGCCATGCTCGTAGAGGTGGAGGGCGCTGGCTGACCTTAGAAGGGGCACATGGCCCCAAGGACTCGCTGACTAGGAGGCTTGCTCCTCACGCTCAGGTAGCAAGAGGCAGGAGCCTGTGTGGACTTGTCCTCTTCTAGGCTCCGAGCTTGTTCAAGGCTTTCGTCCTGTTATGTCTAACTCTGACCTTTTTCTCTGTTACGTCCTCCAGTCTTCTCGCAGACCACGACCCCATCTGCTCCGGCAACCACATGTAAGTGCCCCTGTGCACCTCCCTGGGTTTGTCCTCTGCCTCTGGGCAGCTGGGTGTGAGGACGTGACCGCAGGAGGCTCAAGGTGTGGCCATTCTTACCCTAGTCCCTGCGCGTGAGCTCTAGACGCTCTCTGAAGGCCAGGATCTAGAGCCTCTGAAGTCAGGTGATAGGTGTGATCACCCTCGGCCGGTGACCTGAGTCCAGACAGACACTGTTCAGTCCCGCAGAGATTCTCATGAGGGTGTCAGTGACAGCCTTCAGTTCCAGGGACCTCTCCTGGTCTCTCAGGCTATGTGCGGTTTTTCTCCAGGGGGCTGGGTGGGAACATCTCAACTAGCCTGTCTGGCTCAGTCCTGGCATCTCCAGGGGGACAGCCGGAGCCCAGGGAGAATCACCAGGATGGAAGAGGTCGTGAACCAGGGAGAGGGGCTTGGCCTTCCTCCTGAAGAGAGGAGGCTGCAGCCAGGCTGTGTCCCGGCGGGATTGGGGTCAGCTTCCTGCTCACCTCCTCCTGGAGCGATGGGCTGCATGTCTCCACTAGAGCACCCCGCGTCTCGGGCAGAATAGGCATCTCGGCTCCTCTCTGTGTGATGAAGGTCCACTCCTGGCAAACAGAGACCCGCTCCCCAGGGGAGAGTCCCCATCAGGAAGGCCCCTGAGTCTGGAACCTGCCGCAGGCCTGCGACCTCAGCAGAGACCTGAGGGGCTTTCCTTGTGCTGCCCTCCAGGGACGGACTCGGGTTTGGCCCTGAGGCTGGTGAACGGAGGCGACAGGTGTCAGGGCCGCGTGGAGGTCCTGTACGGAGGCGCCTGGGGCACCGTGTGTGATGACAGCTGGGACATCAACGATGCCAACGTGGTGTGCAGGCAGCTGGGCTGTGGCCAGGCCACTTCGGCCCCAGGAAGCGCCCGCTTTGGCCAGGGCTCAGGGCCCATTGTCCTGGACGAAGTGGGCTGCTCGGGGGCAGAGACCTACCTGTGGAGCTGCCCCCACAATCCCTGGAACCAACACAACTGTGGACACAGCGAGGACGCCAGCGTCGTCTGCTCAGGTGGGCCTTAACAATCCTATATCAAGCTTTTGGGAATGACACTTGCTGAGATGAAGGCACCTTCCTCACAAGAGCCCCGAAACCAGTCCCTGCCAGGGTCGATACCCCTCAGGTTCCTGAGGACAGCAGGCCCTGAGCTTCTTACAGGGGAGCGCTGACTCAGCTGGCCTCCCTTTTCGTCATGTGTGACGGATATTGCCTTGGAGCCCCCAGGTTGGCGAGAATGACCCAGAACCTCCACCCCCTCCTCCACCCCCCGCTCCACCCCCCCTGGGGCCAGAGGCCACGGGCCTTCCTTCCGGCTGGGTGGCCTGCTTAGTTCACCAGATTCTCTCTGGAGCTCCCGTCGCCGAGCACGCCTGTGGGGATGTGGTTGGAAAGGCACCCTCAAGGCTCATGGCTCCGGGTCTCCTCATACCCCCGTCCCGACAACAGGGTCCAGGTTGCTGACGTGACCGAGAAGGGAGATGATGTGGGAACGGGGTGGCGGCCTGGAGAGGGAAAGAGCCTGCCTGGACACTGGAGCCGGAGCTCAGCACCAGGCAGACCCTCTGCGGGTCCCGTGAGCCCCACCCTCCTCGTACCCGGGCAGGTGGATTTGGGATCTTGCCCTTCCGGGTGGCTCACCTCTGCTGTTGTCACCGGAAGTTGATAGGGAAGCTGGGGTGGCCTGTCTCAGGCGTGGCGGGGACTTCATGTTCAGAGAAGTCGGCCCTTATGGCAAAGTGGGCAAGTGCAGGCCGGGAGCCACGGTGAGGAGCTCTCAGCAGGCTGACACACACACACGGGCCTCCCCCTGTCCACGAGGAGGTCACAGGAGAAGCATCCCCCAAGGGTGTGCACGTCTCTCAACCGGGTCCTTGTGGGGCCCGAGTGCTCCGGGCCTGACTCTCCTTCTTTCTCACAGATGCTCGAACCCAGACCACTGCCTGGCCTGGTAAGTACCGGGGGACCTTTCCGGGACGTCTTCTCACTGCCCGCCTGCCTTCCCGGTTCTCCCTTCTCCGAGGGAATCACTGCACATTACACAAAACTGGGGGGGATCCATTGGTGTCCCTCCTGTCACTCTGTCCCCCGGATGGCGCCTCTCACCCAGACTCGGGATTCCGTCGCTCCTCTTTCCCAACATCCTTCGGGGCTGTCATCTAGCTCGAGATCCTGTCCCAGAGACTGGCCCCGGCCCATGCAGGACACCAGCAATGGGCTCCTCTGCGGGAGACCCAGATCCTCCTGGAGAAGGAGACTTTTATGGACAAGGAAGGTTCATCTCCACCGACCTTGTGTCCAGGTGTCCTGAGAACAGGGAGGAACCCACACATGCCTCGCTCCCCGCCATGCCTCAGCACCAGCAGGGCCATGTCTGCCTCCAGAGGGAGTCTGGTCGCTGCTGAGCCACGGTGGGTGCCCTGGGAGGGCAGAGCTGGGGTTCAGGAAGGCTAATTGGCTCCAGGAGCCTCTGCATGCCGCCTAACGTTTGGATGCAGCTTTGGGTCTGGACAAGCCCCAGGACTCGGCATTTGCACACGGCTCATGGAGGTGGCAAAGATCTTTCTCATGAGAAAGAGAACAAGCCAGGCTTGGAGAAATGGAGGGGGCTGGCTGACCTCCGTCAGAGCCATTGTCCCAGAGGACGAGCTGAGCAGGAGGCTTGCTGCCCACACTCGGGGAGCAAGACGCAGCAGCCAGGGGCGGAGCTGTGGTCTTGCTCCCGGCTCAAGCGTTTTCAAGGCTTCGGTCCTGGGATGAACTCTAACTCTGACTCTTCTCTCTTGCATCTTCCAGTCTTCTGGCCGACGTCAGCACCACCTGCTTCAGCACCAATAGGTAAATGTTCCGGTCACCTCCTAGGGCGTCGTGTGTGCGTCCAAACAGTCGCGGGTAGGCTCTGACAGGAGGAACCTCGATGTGTGACCATGCCTCTCCTTGTCCCAGTAAGTGAGCTGTAGATATGCTCTAAGGGCCACGAGCGAGCCTCTCTGAAGGCAGGTCCTAGGTCCAATCATCCTGAGCTGATGACCCGTGTCCAGTGGCATGGGGTCCAGATGTTCGGCAAAGATTCTCAGGAGGGCGGTCATTGTCAACCCTGGACACCTCTCGATCCTAGGTTTCCGGGACGCTTCTCACTGCCCGCCTGCCTTCCCGGTTCTCCCTTCTCCGAGGGAATCACTGCACATTACACAAAACTGGGGGGGATCCATTGGTGTCCCTCCTGTCACTCTGTCCCCCGGATGGCGCCTCTCACCCAGACTCGGGATTCCGTCGCTCCTCTTTCCCAACATCCTTCGGGGCTGTCATCTAGCTCGAGATCCTGTCCCAGAGACGGGCCCCCGGGCCCATGCAGGACACCAGCAATGGGCTCCTCTGCGGGAGACCCAGATCCTCCTGGAGAAGGAGACTTTTATGGACAAGGAAGGTTCATCTCCACCGACCTTGTGTCCAGGTGTCCTGAGAACAGGGAGGAACCCACACATGCCTCGCTCCCCGCCATGCCTCAGCACCAGCAGGGCCATGTCTGCCTCCAGAGGGAGTCTGGTCGCTGCTGAGCCACGGTGGGTGCCCTGGGAGGGCAGAGCTGGGGTTCAGGAAGGCTAATTGGCTCCAGGAGCCTCTGCATGCCGCCTAACGTTTGGATGCAGCTTTGGGTCTGGACAAGCCCCAGGACTCGGCATTTGCACACGGCTCATGGAGGTGGCAAAGATCTTTCTCATGAGAAAGAGAACAAGCCAGGCTTGGAGAAATGGAGGGGGCTGGCTGACCTCCGTCAGAGCCATTGTCCCAGAGGACGAGCTGAGCAGGAGGCTTGCTGCCCACACTCGGGGAGCAAGACGCAGCAGCCAGGGGCGGAGCTGTGGTCTTGCTCCCGGCTCAAGCGTTTTCAAGGCTTCGGTCCTGGGATGAACTCTAACTCTGACTCTTCTCTCTTGCATCTTCCAGTCTTCTGGCCGACGTCAGCACCACCTGCTTCAGCACCAATAGGTAAATGTTCCGGTCACCTCCTAGGGCGTCGTGTGTGCGTCCAAACAGTCGCGGGTAGGCTCTGACAGGAGGAACCTCGATGTGTGACCATGCCTCTCCTTGTCCCAGTAAGTGAGCTGTAGATATGCTCTAAGGGCCACGAGCGAGCCTCTCTGAAGGCAGGTCCTAGGTCCAATCATCCTGAGCTGATGACCCGTGTCCAGTGGCATGGGGTCCAGATGTTCGGCAAAGATTCTCAGGAGGGCGGTCATTGTCAAGCCTGGACACCTCTCGATCCTAGGTGACCTCTTTCGGTCTCTAAGGCCTCGGATGGCTGTTCCCTGAGGAGCTGTGCTGTCAAAGTGCTGAACGGCTCTTGATTGGCCCAGTCCTGGCATCTCCAGGGGGACAGCCAGAGCCCAGGGAGAATCACGAGGATTGAAGAGGTCGTGAACCAGGGAGAGGGGCTTGGCCTTCCTCCTGAAGAGAGGAGGCTGCAGCCAGGCTGTGTCCTGGCGGGGTGGGGTCAGCTTCCTGCTCAGCCCCTCCTGGAGCGATGGGCTGCATGTCTCCACTAGAGCACCCCGCGTCTCGGGCAGAATAGGCATCTCGGCTCCTCTCTGTGATGAAGGTCCACTTCTGGCAAACAGAGACCCGCTCCCCAGGGGAGAGTCCCCATCAGGAAGGCCCCTGAGTCTGGAACCTGCCGCAGGCCTGCGACCTCAGCAGAGACCTGAAGGGCTTTCCTTGTGCTGCCCTCCAGGGACGGACTCGGGTTTGGCCCTGAGGCTGGTGAACGGAGGTGACAGGTGTCAGGGCCGCGTGGAGGTCCTGTACGGAGGCGCCTGGGGCACCGTGTGTGATGACAGCTGGGACATCAACGATGCCAACGTGGTGTGCAGGCAGCTGGGCTGTGGCTGGGCCACTTCGGCCCCAGGAAGCGCCCGCTTTGGCCAGGGCTCGGGGCCCATTGTCCTGGACGAAGTGGGCTGCTCGGGGCATGAGACCTACCTGTGGAGCTGCCCCCACAACCCCTGGAACACACACAACTGTGGACACAGCGAGGACGCCAGCGTCGTCTGCTCAGGTGGGTCTTCAAAGTCCCAGGCTTACCTTTGTGGGTGACACTTGCTGACATGAAGACACTTTCCTCTCCAGAGCCCCTCCCAGGGTCCTATATGCCTCAGGTTCCTGAGGGCAGCGGCCCTGTGCTTCATCATCGGAAAGCTGGCTCAGCTGCACTCCCTTTGGTCACGTTTACGGATATTGCCTTGGAGCCCTCAGGGTGGAAAGAATCCTGAGGGCAGCGGGTGGCCATCTCGGGCCCGTGCTTCAGCGAGCCTCTGAAGGCAGGTCTCAATCAAGGCCTCGGATGGCATGTTCCCTGGGGGAGCCTCCCGATCCTAGGTGACCTCTTTCGGTCTCTAAGGCCTCGGATGGCTGTTCCCTGAGGAGCTGTGCTGTCAAAGTGCTGAACGGCTCTTGATTGGCCCAGTCCTGGCATCTCCAGGGGGACAGCCAGAGCCCAGGGAGAATCACGAGGATTGAAGAGGTCGTGAACCAGGGAGAGGGGCTTGGCCTTCCTCCTGAAGAGAGGAGGCTGCAGCCAGGCTGTGTCCTGGCGGGGTGGGGTCAGCTTCCTGCTCAGCCCCTCCTGGAGCGATGGGCTGCATGTCTCCACTAGAGCACCCCGCGTCTCGGGCAGAATAGGCATCTCGGCTCCTCTCTGTGATGAAGGTCCACTTCTGGCAAACAGAGACCCCCCTCCCCAGGGAGAGTCCCCATCAGGAAGGCCCCTGAGTCTGGAACCTGCCGCAGGCCTGCGACCTCAGCAGAGACCTGAAGGGCTTTCCTTGTGCTGCCCTCCAGGGACGGACTCGGGTTTGGCCCTGAGGCTGGTGAACGGAGGTGACAGGTGTCAGGGCCGCGTGGAGGTCCTGTACGGAGGCGCCTGGGGCACCGTGTGTGATGACAGCTGGGACATCAACGATGCCAACGTGGTGTGCAGGCAGCTGGGCTGTGGCTGGGCCACTTCGGCCCCAGGAAGCGCCCGCTTTGGCCAGGGCTCGGGGCCCATTGTCCTGGACGAAGTGGGCTGCTCGGGGCATGAGACCTACCTGTGGAGCTGCCCCCACAACCCCTGGAACACACACAACTGTGGACACAGCGAGGACGCCAGCGTCGTCTGCTCAGGTGGGTCTTCAAAGTCCCAGGCTTACCTTTGTGGGTGACACTTGCTGACATGAAGACACTTTCCTCTCCAGAGCCCCTCCCAGGGTCCTATATGCCTCAGGTTCCTGAGGGCAGCGGGGCCCTGTGCTTCATCATCGGGGAAAGCTGGCTCAGCTGCACTCCCTTTTGGTCACGTGTGACGGATATTGCCTTGGAGCCCTCAGGGTGGAAAGAATGACCCAGAACCCCCGCCCCTGGGGCCCGAGGCCACGAGCCTTCCTTCCAGCTGGGTGGCCTGCTCTGTCCACCAGGTTCTCTCTGACTGCACTCTTCGTAAAACACATCTTTGGAGATGTGGTTAGAAAGGGACCCTTGATAACTTATGAATCTGGGTCCTCTCATATCCCCTCCGACACCAGGGGCCTGGCTTAAATGCTGCCTGTGTTTGTGGGGAACACGGTTAGGAAGGGAAAGAGTTTGTCCCGGACTGGCTGTGCAGAGGGACACGTGGCCTGCCAGCACATTGTCGCGGGAGCTGGGACACAGGCAGAAGATCTGGAGAGCTGAGAGCCTCGGGCACCTCCCAGTTGGGCAGGTAGACTTGGGCTCCAGCCCTAACAGTGGGAGCGCGTCCTTCCTCTTCTCGTGGCAGTTGGGACTGGCGCTCTGGTGGCTTCGGTAGGATGGCAGGGGCTTTCGTACTCAGAACCGTTGGCCCTCAGGCCCAGGAGAGCAGGCCCAGGACCTCAGGGGGTCAGGGGGCCCTCAGCGCACTGAGAGGTAGACACTGGGCACACACTGTGCGTGTGGAGGCCGGGGAAAACCATCTCCTGTGAGTTGTGCACTGCCTTTCTCCCACTAGGGATCCCCGCGGGGGCCCACGGGCTTTGTGTCTGACTCTCCTTCTCTTGTTCACAGATGCTCGGACCCAGACCCCGGCCTCGCCTGGTGAGTCTCAGGGGACCTTCGCAGGACGTCTTCTTGCTTCCTGCCCACCTTCCCAGTTCTCCCTCCTTCGAGTGAATCATTGCTCAATGCAGAACCCAGGGATCCATTCTGTCCCCTCTCTCACTCAGCCTTCCAGCTTCAGATTCGCACCTAGACTCAGGGTTTCCATCACGCCTGCTTCCCATCCGTTCATTGGAGCTGTCATCCTGCTTGGAACCTGTCCCAGACACTGTCCCGTGCCCGTTCAGAGAACCAGCAACGGGTTCCTCACAGTGGGCCCTGCTCCTGCTTGGATGTTGATAACCACAGACCCCGTGTCAAAGGCCCTGGGAACGGAAGAAAACCATCATCGCTCACGTGTACGGATATTGCCTTGGAGCCCTCAGGGTGGAAAGAATGACCCAGAACCCCCGCCCCTGGGGCCCGAGGCCACGAGCCTTCCTTCCAGCTGGGTGGCCTGCTCTGTCCACCAGGTTCTCTCTGACTGCACTCTTCGTAAAACACATCTTTGGAGATGTGGTTAGAAAGGGACCCTTGATAACTTATGAATCTGGGTCCTCTCATATCCCCTCCGACACCAGGGGCCTGGCTTAAATGCTGCCTGTGTTTGTGGGGAACACGGTTAGGAAGGGAAAGAGTTTGTCCCGGACTGGCTGTGCAGAGGGACACGTGGCCTGCCAGCACATTGTCGCGGGAGCTGGGACACAGGCAGAAGATCTGGAGAGCTGAGAGCCTCGGGCACCTCCCAGTTGGGCAGGTAGACTTGGGCTCCAGCCCTAACAGTGGGAGCGCGTCCTTCCTCTTCTCGTGGCAGTTGGGACTGGCGCTCTGGTGGCTTCGGTAGGATGGCAGGGGCTTTCGTACTCAGAACCGTTGGCCCTCAGGCCCAGGAGAGCAGGCCCAGGACCTCAGGGGGTCAGGGGGCCCTCAGCGCACTGAGAGGTAGACACTGGGCACACACTGTGCGTGTGGAGGCCGTAGGAAAACCATCTCCTGTGAGTTGTGCACTGCCTTTCTCCCACTAGGGATCCCCGCGGGGGCCCACGGGCTTTGTGTCTGACTCTCCTTCTCTTGTTCACAGATGCTCGGACCCAGACCCCGGCCTCGCCTGGTGAGTCTCAGGGGACCTTCGCAGGACGTCTTCTTGCTTCCTGCCCACCTTCCCAGTTCTCCCTCCTTCGAGTGAATCATTGCTCAATGCAGAACCCAGGGATCCATTCTGTCCCCTCTCTCACTCAGCCTTCCAGCTTCAGATTCGCACCTAGACTCAGGGTTTCCATCACGCCTGCTTCCCATCCGTTCATTGGAGCTGTCATCCTGCTTGGAACCTGTCCCAGACACTGTCCCGTGCCCGTTCAGAGAACCAGCAACGGGTTCCTCACAGTGGGCCCTGCTCCTGCTTGGATGTTGATAACCACAGACCCCGTGTCAAAGGCCCTGGGAACGGGAAGAAAACCATCATCGCTCACGCCTTGCTCTGCCTCAGATCCAGCAGGGCCCCAAACCCATCCAGAGGCGGCAGGACCAATGCCCAGACAGGGTGCCTCTTTAGGGACTGCGGAGACCAGCTTCCAGGAGCTCTCGGTGGCTCCAGGTTGCTGTCTACACCCCCTGACTTTTGGGACCAACCTCGGTCTCTGCCCAAGTCCCTGGCTGAGCGAGTTTGGACATGGCTCACGGAGGGCGCAGAGGCTTTCCCATGGGACGGAGAGCAGCCATGCTCGTAGAGGTGGAGGGCGCTGGCTGACCTTAGAAGGGGCACATGGCCCCAAGGACTCGCTGACTAGGAGGCTTGCTCCTCACGCTCAGGTAGCAAGAGGCAGGAGCCTGTGTGGACTTGTCCTCTTCTAGGCTCCGAGCTTGTTCAAGGCTTTCGTCCTGTTATGTCTAACTCTGACCTTTTTCTCTGTTACGTCCTCCAGTCTTCTCGCAGACCACGACCCCATCTGCTCCGGCAACCACATGTAAGTGCCCCTGTGCACCTCCCTGGGTTTGTCCTCTGCCTCTGGGCAGCTGGGTGTGAGGACGTGACCGCAGGAGGCTCAAGGTGTGGCCATTCTTACCCTAGTCCCTGCGCGTGAGCTCTAGACGCTCTCTGAAGGCCAGGATCTAGAGCCTCTGAAGTCAGGTGATAGGTGTGATCACCCTCGGCCGGTGACCTGAGTCCAGACAGACACTGTTCAGTCCCGCAGAGATTCTCATGAGGGTGTCAGTGACAGCCTTCAGTTCCAGGGACCTCTCCTGGTCTCTCAGGCTATGTGCGGTTTTTCTCCAGGGGGCTGGGTGGGAACATCTCAACTAGCCTGTCTGGCTCAGTCCTGGCATCTCCAGGGGGACAGCCGGAGCCCAGGGAGAATCACCAGGATGGAAGAGGTCGTGAACCAGGGAGAGGGGCTTGGCCTTCCTCCTGAAGAGAGGAGGCTGCAGCCAGGCTGTGTCCCGGCGGGATTGGGGTCAGCTTCCTGCTCACCTCCTCCTGGAGCGATGGGCTGCATGTCTCCACTAGAGCACCCCGCGTCTCGGGCAGAATAGGCATCTCGGCTCCTCTCTGTGTGATGAAGGTCCACTCTTGGCAAACAGAGACCCGCTCCCCAGGGGAGAGTCCCCATCAGGAAGGCCCCTGAGTCTGGAACCTGCCACAGGCCTGCGACCTCAGCAGAGACCTGAGGGGCTTTCCTTGTGCTGCCCTCCAGGGACGGACTCGGGTTTGGCCCTGAGGCTGGTGAACGGAGGCGACAGGTGTCAGGGCCGCGTGGAGGTCCTGTACGGAGGCGCCTGGGGCACCGTGTGTGATGACAGCTGGGACATCAACGATGCCAACGTGGTGTGCAGGCAGCTGGGCTGTGGCCGGGCCACTTCGGCCCCAGGAAGCGCCCGCTTTGGCCAGGGCTCGGGGCCCATTGTCCTGGACGAAGTGGGCTGCTCGGGGAATGAGACCTACCTGTGGAACTGTCCCCACAACCCCTGGAACACACACAACTGTGGACACAGCGAGGACGCCAGCGTCGTCTGCTCAGGTGGGTCTTCAAAGTCCCAGGCTTACCTTTGTGGGTGACACTTGCTGACATGAAGACACTTTCCTCTCCAGAGCCCCTCCCAGGGTCCTATATGCCTCAGGTTCCTGAGGGCAGCGGGGCCCTGTGCTTCATCATCGGGGAAAGCTGGCTCAGCTGCGCTCCCTTTTGGTCACGTGTGACGGATATTGCCTTGGAGCCCCCAGGGTGGAAAGAATGACCCGGAACCTCCACCCCCTGGAGCCAGAGGCCACAGGCCCTCCTTCCGGCTGGGTGGCCTGCTCAGTTCACCAGATCTCCCTGGAGCTCCTGTCGCCGAGCACGCCTGTGGGGATGTGGTTGGAAAGGCACCCTCAGGCTCACAGCTCTGGGTCTCCTCATACCCCCGTCCCGACAACAGGGTCCAGGTGGCTGACGTGACTGAGAAGGGAGAGGATGTGGGAACGGGTGGCAGCCTGGACTTGGCCTTCCTCCTGAAGAGAGGAGGCTGCAGCCAGGCTGTGTCCCGGCGGGATTGGGGTCAGCTTCCTGCTCACCTCCTCCTGGAGCGATGGGCTGCATGTCTCCACTAGAGCACCCCGCGTCTCGGGCAGAATAGGCATCTCGGCTCCTCTCTGTGTGATGAAGGTCCACTCTTGGCAAACAGAGACCCGCTCCCCAGGGGAGAGTCCCCATCAGGAAGGCCCCTGAGTCTGGAACCTGCCGCAGGCCTGCGACCTCAGCAGAGACCTGAGGGGCTTTCCTTGTGCTGCCCTCCAGGGACGGACTCGGGTTTGGCCCTGAGGCTGGTGAACGGAGGCGACAGGTGTCAGGGCCGCGTGGAGGTCCTGTACGGAGGCGCCTGGGGCACCGTGTGTGATGACAGCTGGGACATCAACGATGCCAACGTGGTGTGCAGGCAGCTGGGCTGTGGCCGGGCCACTTCGGCCCCAGGAAGCGCCCGCTTTGGCCAGGGCTCGGGGCCCATTGTCCTGGACGAAGTGGGCTGCTCGGGGCATGAGACCTACCTGTGGAACTGTCCCCACAACCCCTGGAACACACACAACTGTGGACACAGCGAGGACGCCAGCGTCGTCTGCTCAGGTGGGTCTTCAAAGTCCCAGGCTTACCTTTGTGGGTGACACTTGCTGACATGAAGACACTTTCCTCTCCAGAGCCCCTCCCAGGGTCCTATATGCCTCAGGTTCCTGAGGGCAGCGGGGCCCTGTGCTTCATCATCGGGGAAAGCTGGCTCAGCTGCGCTCCCTTTTGGTCACGTGTGACGGATATTGCCTTGGAGCCCCCAGGGTGGAAAGAATGACCCGGAACCTCCACCCCCTGGAGCCAGAGGCCACAGGCCCTCCTTCCGGCTGGGTGGCCTGCTCAGTTCACCAGATCTCCCTGGAGCTCCTGTCGCCGAGCACGCCTGTGGGGATGTGGTTGGAAAGGCACCCTCAGGCTCACAGCTCTGGGTCTCCTCATACCCCCGTCCCGACAACAGGGTCCAGGTGGCTGACGTGACTGAGAAGGGAGAGGATGTGGGAACGGGGTGGCAGCCTGGAGAGGGAAAGAGCCTGCCTGGACACTGGAGCCAGAGCTCAGCCCCAGGCAGACCCTCTGCGGGTCCCGTGAGCCCCACCCTCCTCGTGCCTGGGCAGGTGGATTTGGGATCTTGCCCTTCCGGGGTGGCTCACCTCTGCTGTTGTCACCGGAAGTTGATAGGGAAGCTGGGGTGGCCTGTCTCAGGCGTGGCGGGGACTTCATGTTCAGAGAAGTCGGCCCTTATGGCAAAGTAGGCAAGTGCAGGCCGGGAGCCACGGTGAGGAGCTCTCAGCAGGCTGACACACACACACGGGCCTCCCCCTGTCCACGAGGAGGTCACAGGAGAAGCATCCCCCAAGGGTGTGCACGTCTCTCAACCGGGTCCTTGTGGGGCCCGAGTGCTCCGGGCCTGACTCTCCTTCTTTCTCACAGATGCTCGAACCCTGACCACTGCCTGGCCTGGTAAGTACCGGGGGACCTTTCCAGGACATCTTCTCACTGCCCGCCCGCCTTCCTGGTTCTCCCTTCTCCGAGGGAATCACGACACATAACACAAACTGAGGGAGATCCATCACTGTCCCTCTCGTGACTCTGTCCCCTGGCCGGCACCTCTCACCCAGACTCGGGGTTCCGTCGCTCCTCTTTCCCAACATCCCTCGGGGCTGTCATCTAGCTCGAGATCCTGTCCCAGAGACTGGCCCCGGCCCGTGCAGGGCACCAGCAATGGGCTCCTCTGCGGGAGACCCAGATCCTCTTGGAGGAGGAGACTTTTATGGACAAGGGAGGTTCATCCCCACCGACCTTGTGTCCAGGTGTCCCGAGAACAGGGAGGAACACACACATGCCTCGCTCCCCGCCATGCCTCAGCACCAGCAGGGCCATGTCTGCTTCCAGAGGGAGTCTGGGCGCTGCTGAGCCATGGTGGGTGCCCTGGGAGGGCAGAGCTGGGGTTCAGGAAGGCTAATTGGCTCCAGGAGCCTCTGCATGCCGCCTAACGTTTGGATGCAGCTTTGGGTCTGGACAAGCCCCAGGACTCGGGGGGAAAACTTTCTCATGAGAAAGAGAACAAGCCAGGTGGCTGCGTGACTGAGAAGGGAGAGGATGTGGGAACGGGGTGGCAGCCTGGAGAGGGAAAGAGCCTGCCTGGACACTGGAGCCAGAGCTCAGCCCCAGGCAGACCCTCTGCGGGTCCCGTGAGCCCCACCCTCCTCGTGCCTGGGCAGGTGGATTTGGGATCTTGCCCTTCCGGGGTGGC